>ML675650.1:13288339-13376720 GCA_007922155.1 Mesoclemmys tuberculata
TGCACCCTTTTAAAAATCACCAGGCCTCTGGGCAATTGCCCCTCCTTGTTCCGCCTGCCGGCATGCTTGAGATGAGACTGCACCACATTACAGGGTGACATCAGTTTACATCAGAGTTGAATTTAAACTCTTCTTCTTTACTTCCACTTTTCTCCCTTAATCAGCCTTCTTTTCCTCCCCCGACCTTTTGTAACAGAAGCAATGAAGAGAAAGTGCTTAAGAAGTTAGGCAGCTGGATTTTTTAAACACCTAGGCTTTATTAGTATCCGCAAGGACAAAGCAGTGGAGTAAACGGGGTTAGGGAAGACTGAAAGAAAACAAAGCAAGAGAGGCAGTGGGGGAGGGCTTACACTCACTAGAGCTGAAATTTCCTGTTTTCTAGGACCACACTACAGCTGATTTCAGCTTTCCATAGTTAGAGACACATGCACATAGAATTGCATAGACAAGAGAAATTAAACCATAAGAATGTCTATACTTCCTTTTCTTCCCCATGTGGATGATGTACATGGAAATGGGGATGGGACAGGTTTTTCTTGGAAAACTGCACAGAAACAAGCCTGGGAATAATGAGAACCAGATATGCAAGGGAAAAGTCACTCAGCCTTTCAGAAACTTCCCACATTGTGGCTGCTGCATGCTCTAGATTTTCAGAGCAAATATATAAAATCTTAACCCATACAAACCTATCCGTGCTCTCACTTTATAGGAGCTAAAATATACTTGATGTTTCTGAGATCAAGTAACTAGCCTACAATGGATTATGAGTACGTCTTCTTTGAAGACTATTTCCTCACTAGAAAATTAACATGATTTTCTTAAATCCTTACCCACACATCCATTTAAAAGCCAGATAATAGAAGAGCACTGCATTATACAATGTCCATAAGGACTCTGAAAAAAAGAGTCATGCCCTATTTGGTTATACATGTCTCTGTATACAGGTCCATATAGGAAAGGCTTACGTGTGTTGATTACCAGAAGTGAGTATCCTTCCTGAATTCAGAAAGAAAGCCTGTTACACTGTAATAATTATTAGCAAGAAAATCATTTATTGGTAGTGGAAACCAAATAGGTTATTAGATGGTTTCCATTTAAGCAGACTTTTTGCAGAGAGATGTATCAAAGGTATTCCGTGCCTGGGAGTATGCTATCAGGTTAATGTTGCTGCATGTTTGGGATGACTGCATTACTTGCAACTGGCAAAAATCTTGTGTATCTATTACAGACACACTATTACTTCAAAGAGAGAGAGAGAACTGTTCAAATCTATACTGAAGGGAATAGGTTCTCTTATGTAAGAAACTCAGGAGGGTTATATATTAACTTATACTTACATTAAAATGTAAAAAGGGGAGAAAAGTGGTTGAAATACAAAAGTGAACTGCAGCCAGCTTGAAGAAGTTTTAATTACAGCATAATCAAGCATTCTTACTCCCTGGCCTAGATCTCACAGCTAATGCCAGTCTTCATGTTTTTAATGTCACTTTTGGCAGCACACAAGCTCTGCTAGAAAATGCAGCCCCCGACTGTTCCAATCAGATGTCTTTATACCAGGAGATTCTCCAGAATCCCCTACCCAGAAGATTTTAAATCTACTCCATTAAAAAAAGAAACGATTTAACTCCCATGTATTCCAAACCCACCATACAACAGCTCCTCAGCAGCCTTCGCTACTAACATTCCCTTTGTAAAAATCAAAAACATGCTACCAAGTTAACAGACTGAATTCCCCAAAAGGCTATAGGTCTAAGTCAAAGTTTGCATTGCCCTCAAGGTGGAAACACCCCCAGCTTGTGGTGACACCTTCGATTGTGGGCTGTTCAAGCTACAGGCAAATTTGTTGGGGGGAGCGGGGAAGAGGAGGATGTAGCATTTTCCATATTGCTATATAGAAAATTGCCAGTTACAAAATTTGAAAACTTAAATAAAAAAAATTAATGAATACACTAAAGTACCTCCATCAAAATATAACTTGTTTCTTTATCCACCAACCCTCTATGAGTTACACAATGCTGTATATCAATCTTTTTCCTAGAAGAAACAAACCATTTAAAGCCAAAGGCTTTTAAAATACTCCTTTTAACCAATGCGCTCCCAGTCTGCTATTCCATACATTAGATTGTGAGAGAAGTTTTTATTATAGTAGGGCAGCTACTATTCTCATGATGGTCTCTACAATTTGTGGGACTGCAAGCTGCTGGGGGAAGAAATTGTTAGCTACCTATTCTGGTCCAAATGCCAGAAGTAGGTAGGCATAGCCTGTGTGTTGCTAATCTTGAAGAATGGCAAACAATCTCAAAAACAGTGACACTGAAAAAGATCTAGGGTGCACCACTATCTGTGTTCCCCTTTTCAGGGGGCAGGGAGAGAGCAAGGAATTAGCTCCTCAATAGTCTTAAACCAGTTTCCCCACTCACTACTTCAGTATCACTTACCCAGTAGCTAGCAAGGTAACCCAGGCTCACCCTATTGTCCAGATCCAGCCCAGGGAACCACAACTCAACAATCCAGGCCTTCTCTCCCTAGCCTCATTGCTCTGTCCCTGTTCTGTTTCCTAATATGACTTCCCCTTTTCTTCCTGAGCCTATCAGTTCCCAAAGCCACCTCCCTCTTCCTAAAGAGAGCCTGCAGCCTTTGCTTACACCTCCCTTTTTGTTAGGAGCATCTGCTTTCAGCTCCTGGGCTCTATAGCCTATTCATGCCCAGCTGAGCCTCCTTAATTAGCTGCCTAATTGGTTAATTGGCCCATCTGGCCTGCTTTAAACCCTGCCGGATGCATGTGGGGGTAGATACCCCATCACAGGGTCACAGTGACAAGTAACTAAATATAAGAGCTTCATGAAACACTAGCTAAGAGGGACTAATGAGTTTTGGCTGTATAAACTAGAGATAGTAAGTGGGATTAGGGAAATAATTTTATATGTGTGTATGGCATTAGGGAAGTGATACTGGAATACAGAGTACAATTCTGGTGTTCATGTTTTAAAAAGGATGTAAAAAAAATTGGAGAAGGTGCAAAAAAAGAACCATAAAAATTATTCAGAGGCCTAGAAAATGCCTTATAGAGAAATACTTAATGAGAACAATCCATTTAGCTTGTCAGAAAGAAGAGTGAGAGATTATTTGATTACAGGTAAAGAAAACTGGGTACTAAAGAGTTCTTTAATCTAGAGAAGAAAAGCATAACAAGAATTAATGGCTGGAAGCTGAAGCCAGACAAATCCAAATGGGAAATAAGACACAATTTTGAACAGTGAGGCTGGTTAACCATTAAGCAAAACTACCAAGGGAAGTGGTGGATTCTCTATCCATTTCTTGATGTCTTCAGATCAAGATTGGATTCCTTTCTGGGTCAAGTACTATAGCTGGCCTCTAGTTATTGGATTAATTACAAGGGTAACTAGCTGAAATTTAACAGCCTGTTGTATACAGGTCAGACTATCCAATTATATGGTGTAATGGTCCTTTCCATTCTTAAACTCTGAATTCTGCATGGGACATAGAATCCCATGGGACATAGGCAGATGCTGGTTGTGCTTACAGCTGACCCTAAGTATCCACCTCCCAGGCCTCCTTATTTTCCATCCAACTCAGGGAACAACCTCCAAATCAAAGCCCTAGCTGAGCAGCACGAAGGGTTACCTTCCACAGGCACAATCAGGGCATCTTGTACTGAGGGAGCTAAATTCATTCTTGCTGTAGACGCAGTAATCTGGAAGCCCTCTCATTCCAGGTGTGTGTAGTGATAGTGAGCCAACCCTGCCAAGCGCAGGATGAAGCAAATCTATTGTGTGCTACTCTCAAGGCCATTCCGTAGGGAACTACAGCCTGTCTTTGTGGACCGAAGAGTATCTCTGGCTAGACAAAAAGCTGCAATGTGGTGATATGAGTAATTAATTAGGCTCTCGCTGCCATGGGCATTTACAATCCCAGCTGATGACAGGCTAATTAAGAACCTCCACTTTGTATATTTTAGATAATCATTTACTTTGGAACAAATTAACAATGGCTTTTTAAATAGTTTGTTTCACGGGGGACTAATTACAGTAATCTGAGAGGGAAATCACAGGAGTTCGAACAGACATTTAAAATTTTCAGCTACTTAGTGCCAGAATGATATTGTTTTAGAGTGCTAGAATTGTATCAGGAAAAACACTTCCTTCTAAGCCTGGTGCCATGTTATGGATTTAAATACAGTCATTTAGTCCACGTTTACAGACTTTGAAAACCAATGAAGGTGACAGCAAAAGTTATGATTCTTAGCAAAGGGTTAATCATACAGGGCCAGATTCTGATACCTTATTCAATACCTTACTCTTGAATTGTACCATTCAAATCAATGGGCTACTCACAGGGTAAGGTGTTACTCAACCTGTGTAAGGCTGGCAGAATCTTGCCTACTAGGTTTCCTTCTATAGAGTCTTCCAATCAGGGATCTCAAAGCACTTCTACAAACATGAAAGCATAAAGTCTTGCAGCAACCCCATTCAGGAGTGAAGCATTATCATGGTTGTTTTGCAGAGGAGGGCCCTGATAGGCAGCGAAGTTAAGTGACTTGCCCAAGGTCATGCATGAAGTCTGTGATAAAACCACGAAAGGATCCCAGATCTCTTGAATCTCAGTCCAGCGTTCTGACCATTAGACCGTGCTTCTGCCACAAGTTAACTTTGAAATGTCAAGCATGAAGAGTGTGTGTGTGTGTGTGTGTGTGTGTGTGTGTGTGTGTGTCCAGCCACAGGAGTCCTGGATTGAGTTTTAGCCTCGGTAAAACGTGATATGCGCACATGGGGAGTTCTCTCACGGGATGTGGGGATCCCACTCCGTGACTGAGTCTTTTCCAATATCTGGCACAAGTGGGAAAGCACAAATTGGGAAATAACCTGTCCTTCTTCACACAACCCCTTGCATTAGTTTGCTTGTACAGCGAGGAGATACTAGTGATTGGAATCGTACAGGTAAAATGAGAGTTGAAAATATAGTGGGAGAGCACGATAGCTGAGAGAGGTCTGAAATAATAGAATAGAGGGTGAGAGAAAGCTAGGTGTCTGAAGCAGTGAGAGAGAGAAGAACCAGCAGCATCTATTGCAATGTATGGAAACAGAACCATCCATGGTAGCAGTAAAAAAATCAGCTATCGAGTTTTCAACTAGCTGCTCAACTAGTCAGCTCAAAGCACATTGAAGTTAAGGCTGCCCCACTGAGAACCCTTTGCTTTTCCAGCAGTCGCACATGACTGGGAACTGAAATGGTTTCCCTGTTCCATGGGAACGGTGCTGTGTCATGGAGGCTCCCCGAAGTAGGAAACGTTGTGATCTTTGCCACCTGCTGTATATTGGCTATGTCGATCCCTTTGCTTAATAATTCTGCCCCGCTCATTTCAGACGTCAGCAGCTTCCATGGACATCAAATGCTGGTGTAGTCTTTGGACACAGATGTCTTTTCCTTTTTATTTCTTAAAGCTGCTTATGATTTTCTTTATGGCTGGACTTTTTGACAATGGTGACTTACTTCCTCAATCTAAAGGCATCATGGAGCATAGGATAGCTGCAGAGCCAAGTGTTTTTTTGTTTGGTTTTTTTTAAGTAGAGTGCTAGTACCCAGAAGGCAGAAAAAATTTAATACAATTGCTCCTGAAATGCATACTGTGCAATTCTTAGCAGATGCTTTAGTAATAGCTTGTGCAACAAAATGTGCTTTCAAAACCAGGGGCTGGGTCCTGCGTGGGTGTAAGCTGTCACAGCTCCATTGAGCTCAATAGAGCAACACTGATTTACACCACCTGAGGATCTGTCCCTGTGTTTTGCCCAGAAGGCTCCTAATAAATCAAGGCCCTCTTCTCAGACATTTTTCTAATGAGCAACTCTTATATAACTGACCTATGGCAGAGCAACATGACTCACCTTGTAGTCTTTCCTTGGTCAATCCTGGGATCCTTTAACTCCATCGTATTGACATCACACTGGTTGGTTAAATCTACACACTGATTGCATCCAGCAGGCGAGCTCAACCTGTGTGACTGGCACATCTCCTCTTCAGCAGGGACCTTGCATGTGCCCTGTACAGCTGTACTCCGCTCTGCTATCGAACACATCAGTTGCCTTATTGTCACATTAAGTAGATGCCTTCCAGAATGCTGAATAGCTTCCAGTGAATGTTTTAAATCTTCCACAAATGTATCTTGGCTCCTCCTTTGTGCTAAGAGATGTTGATGGATTTGATATCTGAGTACAGGGTGTGTTGGAACTCTGATCACTATCCCAGCTCCCTAGGGAGCTGATGAGCCACCAAAGCACTGTGTGTGCCTCAGTTTTTCAGGGCCTCTTATAGGCGTGGGTTTGTAAAAGGCTCTAAAAAGAAAACCCACAACAACATAATTACACAGTGTTGTCACTGTTAATCCACTTGATCACCTCTTCGTATAAATCACAGACAACTGGGATGCTCTCCTATATCCTGGCTCCTGACACTTATGTTCAGTTTATTAAGCACTTTGGGGTTACCTCTGCTGGAATGAAAAGATGCCATCACCTTGTGAGCGGTTCAGACTGTGGCTAAAAGAGAAGGTGAATTGCTCTCGGGGATGTGCACAGAGCATGGGGTTGGAGTTGGGGCTGGGGCATGGGCAGAGCCATTCTGGGGCAGGTTCTCCAAATCTGTTATTCTCCAAAAAGGCCATTGGTTCCCGCTTCCTTCCTCTTCCACCCCAAGGGATGCAACAAGATGGATTGCGCTAGTGAATGCAATATCTCTGCTTCCTCCTACTCTTTGGAGCACGTGCTGCCTGCTTCACCAATGGCCCCCACTAGCTGCCTGCTTCCCCCAATGGCCAGTTTGTAAGTTAGGGTGTGGTGTGGGTCAGCATCATGCCATGAACCTGCCTCTACCTCACCCCCCATAAATAACATCATATGACCCCCCCCCCGGGATAATGACAGAGTGAACTTGCTACATTTATCCATGGATCACTTCTTATAGTATTCATTCACCTCTCCTTACTAGAAACAAAGGACTTTCTGTTCGTCTGGGTGATAGATTTTTTTTTTGTCTTCAGGCTAATAAAGAGAATATGTCACAAGATTGTTGTGTTCTGGAAAAAATGTCAGTAATACCATTTCTTGAGACAATGGACAAAATTCAACCCTGGGCTAAGCAGGTGCAATCATTATGTCAATGGAAATTGTCCCTAATCTATGGCAGAACTGAATTTGGCCCAATATTTCCATCATACCACAAATAAATCATATAATTTTCTATGTAGAGTAAACGAAGGGTAATGTAAATTGCCTATCTGAGGTTTGCTTTGGGGAGAAAATGCCTAGTCATCCATGAAAGCAAGACTTTTGCATAGACAAGAGCTATCTCTGTGTTTATATTCATTCCATCATCCTCTACAAAACCTAAAGGAATCTGTATATCATGCCAATCACCTTCTCATTTCCTTTGGCTGCAATTCAAAGTCCTCTTCCCTGGAATGTTCTGGGGTCAGGCAAGTCCCTGGCTAGCTGAAGAGGAAACAAGATCAGCTTCCTCTGCTGAGTTGTGTAACAACTGCACCCCCAATGCCACTGAGACAATTTGGACACTGTCATCAGTTTTGTTAATGCATACATCTCAGGGAGATATTTGCTGGATCAAAGCTTAAATGCACATTTACTGGATCAAAGTTTTAAATATGCATCTGAGATCTGAAATAATGAATGGGGCATCCCTTTGTATTAAATACAAAATCTGGTAGCAGTCATTAACATAAGCCTAAAATTCCTGCTAATTTCAAGCCTTCAACAGAAGCAGCCCTCTAAGAAGGGATCATTTCCTAGCCCTGCTAGAATCCACATCGAATGACAACCAACATTATTTCTCAGGAGCCTTGGCAATGTGTGTATATTTTTATAACTTCATTGTTATCAGGTTCTGCTCTTGCGCTCAGAAAAATTAGGAACTAGCTGTGGTGAGGGAAATGCCGGCATGCATCATGACAGGGATTGGCTTGTGCTGATGGAGCAAGTATAAGTACAGGAACAAGTTGCCCTAGTGCAGCTTAAAGGCATAGCCTGGCTTTCTAACACTACAAGCATCTGATATATCCCAGCCCAAATGTTGCCTGTGCAGGAAGATGGCTCTCTTATTTAGCAACAAGACCATCTCCAATAGGAGTGGACCGCAGACTCCACCTTCAAACCCCCCTCACACCCAACACAGACATACACTCTGATCTATACACTCCTGAAGTCTAGAAAAGTGAACCTGTGTAGTTTTGGTTTATCTCTAGTCTCTGACAATCAGTTATTTGCCAGCATGTGAACGGAGCCTTGTGGAAAGCAGGTTTGAAATCCTCACAGATATGTGGTAGAACCTCAAAGTTACGAACACCTTAGGAATGGGGGTTGTTTGTGATCTCAAATGTTCGTAACTCTAAACAAAATGTTAGGGTTGTTCTAAAAGTTTACAACATTGACTTAATACAGCTTTGAAATTCTACTATGCAGAAGAAAAATGCTGCTTTTAACCATTTTAATTTAAATGAAACGAACACAGAAACAGTTTCCTTATCTTGTCAAATCTTTTTTTAAAAACTTTCCCTTTATTATTTTAGTAGTTTACATTTAACAGAGTACTGTGGTGTATTTGCTTTTTTTTGTTTGTTTGTTTCTGCAGCTGCTTGATTGTGTACTTCCAGTTCCAAATGAGATGTGTCATTGACTGGGCAGTTCATAACTCTGGTGTTTGTAACTCTGAGGTTTTACTGTACTTTTTTTCTTTGAACATCGATATAGGAAAGTCCAGATCATGATAAGAGTTCACCATCTGACATGGAATTCAGCAGTGAAGAGGCAGCCTTCATTGCTGAAGAGGAACAAGATGGTAGAACAACATAACTATTTTTAAAAAATCTTCAAGTGCATTTAGAGCCAAATCTGGAGCTACTGAACTGCCGTGGTCCCAAAGAAATGTTGGTAAGAGGTGCTGACAAATGTATCCATAGAGTAGGCACAGCATGAACAAGCATCACATGCTTCCTCACAGCATCCCCACTAACATTTCTTGACCTGGAAGGACTAGGTTTGTATTGGTACTTCAGCCTTTGTGCCAAGTCAGCAAGCCTTCTCTACACACTAATTTTACTGGTGTAACTTGCATCACTTTTTAAACTGATTTAGCTGAACTTGTGTAAGTTTGTATGTAGCCGCTCTTCCTTTGGTTTAAGGATGGCTTATTTCATTTTAGTTTAATCTGTTCAGTTTAAACACAAACTGGCTCTAGTTTAACTAAACCCTTCTTTATATAAACCTGTGCAAGTTGGACATAAACTAGTTTTCAGTCCTAGATCCTTCTGCTAACATTGTCAACAGAGGTGCCAAATAATGCAACATGTGGGAATGGCATGTAAGAAGACCTGTGCTCATTAGCTACTGTCTTGAGACCTCAAGATCCATAGGACACCAAGTAATCATCAGATAATTGCCCACTCACTCTTAAGTTACTCAGAACCTCTAAAGAACTAGTACTCAGTCGTTTGAAATAACACTAAGATGTTATAAGCAAATTGTAAACATGCATGGGCCAGATCCTCAGCTGGTTGAATTCATCCAGTGAAGTCAATGGAGCTATGCTGATTTGCACCATCTGCCGATCCAGCTCTTAAGAGTAAAATGCGCAGCATCATGGTTTCAATGGAACAGAAAAATGAGCTCCTGACCATTTATTCATGTTGATTCATTGAAATACAAAAAGCCCCAACCCAATACTTGAGGTGGTTTTGTCACGGATTAAAAATTTCATAATCAATCATTTGTGATGATGAAAGATGCCATTGTACTTTTTGCAAGAATAGGGTTGTTGCTCAGTGTGCTGGACAAATTTGAACTCAGGTAATTACATTCTGCCTCTGTAAATTCCCCCAAAGGTTCAATTAATTCAGGATTCTTCAGTTCTTAACCTAAATTTGTTCTGCAGTGCTACAGTGCACTATTAAACAGCTGCTGTATTCCCCCACTGGTGAGTACATTTCAATGGTGCGTGAAGTGATCCTTATATATTCCTCATTTCCTTCACAGGATTGTTGTGTGGTTTAACAAATTAATACTTGTAATCCTGCAATGAACAACACTACAAAAAGGCAAAGTATTGCCATTATTTTACTATTGTTATCGGCCCCATCAATCATCACTTGCCAGCCTGATCATTCTTATGTGAAAATGAGAAGCTAATAGACTCTGCTAATCAAATTCATTTCTTAGTCTCAATTCACAATAGGGCTAAAATTGGAAAAGTGAGGACAGGGTTGGCATCAAGAGAAGAGGTGGATTATTGCCAAAGCAGGGATGCTGGGAGATGTTGCTCACATGGTACACAGTGTTCTGGAAACCTTACAAGGCAACAGCAACTGAAATAATTAGTTACATCAGATCTGCTTAATAACAGATCACTTCTCTGGGAGGCTGGAGTGTTATCTGAGGGGCCAGTGCCACTTATAATGAAACTTCAATTTCTCCTCTTCCCACTCACCCCAAAGAACTGTTGGGATGAGAAATAAAATGTGTGGTGTTGGTGGGGACTCAAAAAGTACTGAGCGTGAAACAGGATTTTCTTTTCTGAAAGCCATTATACTTTAGCACAGAGATCTTACTGTAAAGTAGGGGCAATGGTCCAGCAGTATCTTGCTGCTTTCATCTTAGACTTTCTAGATCCTTGCATTATAAAGCAGCCACACAGTAGGTGTGACTAATAGATATCTCAGGGACTGTATAGTAGGCTATATTGCATATGCTTGAGTCTCTCAGTTGGCTTGACTAGTCTTCAAAGATTAGTGTGTGCATTTCCACTTCCACTGACCCTAAAGGGCCGAAGATATTGAATAGAGGTTTACTAAGGCATTGTCTAGTCTGGGGGTTTCCCTGACTATAGGCATTGTGCTAGTTGTTCTGGTACAACCCCTCGTGTAGGCAGGAAAAGCTGCTATTTACCCCAGTGGAGCATAACTCTGCAATTTGCTCTGGCACAGCTATTACTATTCCAGTTGCTGTAATGGGGCAAGTCCCAGGTCCTAGGCAAGGCCTCGGTGATTCTGAGCACTGTTGGAGTAGTGGTTCACATTATCAGGGCCTCACTGGAAAGGAGCACCAAGGAAGTGATGTTGGCCTACTGAAGACATGTTGTGATGATGGTGTTTCACTCTCTGCTCTTTGCCATAGAGCTGCTATTTGGGGTGCTCTAGGATCCCCATTTGCTCCTGGTTTCCTTGGCAGATTTGTTAACCCAAAACATCTTTATTCATCTACATCTGGAAAAGTAGTTGTGGCCATTTCCCTTGGTTCTGCACCTTGCCACACTTACCCATGCTTTTGTGACTTTTGCAGTCCTGGGTTTTAAGGCCAGAGGGAACTATTCTGATCATCTAGTCTGACCTCCTAAATAACACGGGCAATAGGCTTGTGATTTTTGCATCAAGCCCCAGAACTTCTGGTTTTGCTAGAGCAGATCTTTAAGAAATTTGTTTTAGAAAGGATCACTGTGAGGTTCGCTTCATCAGTCTGCCTGGAAACCCTTTGCAAGTTTCTCTTGGACCAATTGCAGTTTCCTGCCAGTTTCCTTGGCAGTGTTAGTTGCTGGGAATGTATTCGACCAGTCCTCTGACAATGGCATCATCTTCCTCTTTGCTTCCAGAGGCATTTCAAAGCAATGAACTCTGGCAATCTAAGTGGCTCATGCCTGGCTATTTGAGAGATTGCCTTCCTCCGCATTCACCACTGTCAGATGTGCTCAGAGATTTCAGTTCATCTCAGTCTTGAGCATGCAGGTCCTTCCGTGGAAGGCTAACTCTGAAATTCACTTCCTTCCGCTCTGTTGATCTTGGGCACGTGATGGGCAGAAGTCTAGGCCTAGAGGTTCAGGTGCTAGCCTGGACCTCTGGGGAGACCCAGCTTCACTTCCTTGCTCTGCCATAGACTTCCTGTGTAACACTTAGACCCAGATACTTTAATGGGAATTGAGTGCCTAAATACCTTTATGGGTCTGGGCCGTAGTCTTTCTGTGACCCAGATTGCTATCTGTAAAATGAGGATAATGGAATTTCTTAGCACCTAGAAACAGGGGTGTTGTAAGGATAAATATGTTACAGGCTGTGCCACTTGGACACCGCAGTGCTGGGATCAAATAAATATCATAGATAGGCAAACAGACAAACTTAAGGCTCATGCTTTCTCTCGGGGTTCTGCCTGACACAGATGATGGGTCTGTGTGAGGCTGATGTTCTATTCAGAGAAGAGGAGTTTTGTGTGTTTGTTAATTTAGTGCCATATGATCTGTGCCATGCTTTTTAAAAAATTGTACAAGTTCCCAGAGGGCCTTGTATTGGATGCATTTTGTAAATTAAAAAAACAAAGCAAAGACTAGCAAGATTAACACCCCCGCCCAAGTCACGATAGCATGGGGATAGTTTCCTCTTCACGTACACAGATTAATTTAATTGGCATGTCAAGAGAAGAACAAGTATTGCCCCTAAAAGGAAATGAGAGTTTGAAAAGCATGAAGGCAGTGGAGGTGGGAAAGAGATTAAGGCAAACAGTCCAGGCCATGGTAAAAGGAGGAGCCCTCGAAAATTCTCCAAATTCCATTTATCAGACTTACTGTCTGTTGATGAAGGAAAATCATATGGTCTTCCATGAGAGTATGAGAGGCCAGAAAAGACCTTCTGAACTGTGCCACTCCTAATTCCTTCAAAGCCCTAGGAATGTCAGTGTGTATTTTATAGTGAAGGAACTTCCTTTTTGAAATCTAGCTCTGATTTATTGAGTGTCAAGAACAATGTGTAACGCTTTGAAAATAAAACTAGTCTGGGATTGGAAGCTGAGTCTGACTTCCATTCTGGGTTGTGGATCTATCCGATGTCTCAGTATAAGTGTTCTGTACAATAATAATATTACATGTGCTGCTTTTCCCTATTTTAGCCTCTGATCCTACTTCCTTTTCCCTATCATTCACTATGTTAGACATTCAGTCGCTACTAACCTTTTTGGTGAAAACTGAAACAAAAAGTAATTTAGCACTATTGCCATTTCCACATTTTCTGTTATTTTTCCCCCCTCATTGAGTAACGGGCCTATCTTGTCTTTGGTCTTCATCTTGCTTCTAATGTATTTGTAGAATACATTTCTTGTTACCCTTTATGTCTCTAGCTAGTTGAATCTCGTTTTGTGCCGTGGCCTTTCTAATTTTGTCCCTACATACTTATGTTATTTGTTTATATTCATCCTTTGTAATTTGACCGAGTTTTCACTTTGTAGGACTCACTTGAGTTTCATGTAATCTACAGCAGTTTGCAGGTCCTCTGAAACTCACAGCCTGTAACATGGCTGGTATCCAACAGAATCTGCCCAATACTTTGGCCAACCCACATGGAACCCAAAGCAAATATTAATTGCATTTCACATAGTGCCAAATAAAAAATCCCTATAGGGGAATGAACTTGGGACCCAATCTTCCTGGAAAAAAAAAATCACCCTCTCTGAGACAGGCAACCTCCTAGTCCTGGAAAATACTACAATATATTTTCATGCCATAAGGGCTTCTTTATTATCACATTTTATTGTAGCTCCTCATTGCTCAGATACATTGACCCTCTCTTGCAGCTCATCACACTTCCTCTCTGCTTCTTTCTCTTTTCTCACCCTCTTTCCTTTCTGCATCTCACTATCATCTTACCTTTCCTGCTCTACATTTGTGTCAAATAGACCCATAAGGTATTAACTGGACATCATTAACCTGTGTCACTCCAGTACAATGCTACTTTACCTGTTTTTATCCTGTCATTTTCTATTTTTATCCCCCTTAAACAATAAAAGCCACCTGAGGCCAAACTGAAATACAAAACATTTCCCCTTTAAACTGTCCCACCCATTGCTGTTTGCTGACATGGACTTACATTTCTTTGTAGATATTTATGTTGTAAGTTCTTTGGGGCAGATGATCATTTTTTTTGTTGTGTTGCTCACTCCTGCCTGTGAATGCTAAACTGTGTTTGCTGCTCACCCCTGTCCGAGGGCCCAGGGCCACAGACTGCTTTGTGGCCCTTCTCCCTGCCTGCCTGAGGTCCTGGGCACCAAAGAGAGCTAATTCTGTGCTTTGAGCCTGCCTCCAGAGGTGCAACAGCATGAGGGCATGGCCTCCCCCCACACACTGACAAGAAGGGATGGCCCGGTGCCCCTAAAAGCACCTAGCACAATGGTTCACGACTGGGGCTCTGAGGTTTTAATAAATAAAGAAATACAAATTAAAATTAATACAAATAAAAACAAACAAATTAATAATAATAGACTTTGCCCAATCTGCACATCCGTAAATTTGTATCTTTGTTATATGAACATGACAATACAAATATTCTTAAATCTTAAAAGTAACGTACATCAGAGCTACTAATATTAAATTTTATAAATATTTTTACACATAAAATAACTCCTACCCATCCACCCACCCCACAAATGCTTTCATGAATGTCCCGAGAGCTGAGACATGAGTGAGACCATTCACCATCATGACACCAGGAGGTTGTCTTAATGAGATATGGATCTACCTGATTTATCCAGCTCATTCCCTTCTGGTTACATCACTTTAAAAAATGAAGGGAAAATGCCTCCCTCTCTGCTTTTTAAAGCTAAAGTTGAGTGATTCTTTGCCGAATTAGACTAATGATGATGAAAATGAGCAACATTTCACACTGAAATTTTCTCTTGGTAGCTAAGAAAAAAATTATATATTCAAATTTAGCCCCTTTCCCTGCTCATGTATACCCCTGAAAAGACCATGATTTCCTTCTGTGTAGCCACAATTAATAGTGTCTCACAGTTTTGTTGATATATATTTTTAACCTGTAGATTGTGGAACTGTTTTCTAAGTATTTGGTATGGGTGTGAGGGATGGGTGGGGATCTAAGGTGCTTTGATGGCAATAGGAATATTTCCATTATTTTCAATGGGCTTTGGATCAAGCCCCATGTGAACTGATGTAGTTAGCTGGAATTGGATGAATAAGTCACATTATTGAATCTGTTTCCTCACTGGAAAAGAATAGCAACACTGCTGTTGCAAATGTAAAATCTGCAATGCTGCCCAGAAACTGGCATTCCCATCAGAGGGAAGTTCTCAAATTTCCAACAAAAATGGTTATGAAATGGAACAAATGATATTTCATTTTCAACAGAACCCTGCCTGCTGGACAGGTTTTGAAATCTGCTTGGTTTTATTGGAATTTCATCACAATTGATACTTTCCTACAGTACATTTTGATTTTGATAAATGAACATTTTCTGACAGAAAAATATTCCATCCAAAAATTTCTGTCCAGCTCTAAAAGTTTGGTTTCCATAATTGCTCTCATGAGCAAATTTGAACTTGACATTTCAAGAATATTCAAGTGAGTGCATCTTGATTGCTAGAATTTTGAAGCAAAGGGAAAACAAGGGACAAACACAGAGGAGGGAAATTTGTTTAGACGCTTGACCAAATAGTGGATCATTTCTCCAGTATTCTCCCAGCTCTAAGATTTACATATTGCTGTAAAAATGTCAAGCACCAAGACCAGGTTGTAGCAGTAGTACATAATCGCCCGCCAGCCATCACACTCGTATTTATTTCCTTTAACTAAACATCAGAATTTTGGGGGTTGTCTAGGCTGAGTTCATCTGTTTGTCTATAGAGTTTGGCAAAACCATTTGGTGATACAGAACTGTAGGACAAAATGGCAGTTGTTGTTACTTTAATTCTGGTTTATTTATGTAGTGCCATAGCTGTATAAAAAGCTTTCCACACACAATAAGAAAAGTCCCTTCTCCAAAGCTTGTAACTTAATGAGATTGTCCCAGTTCAGGGCAACTGCATCTGTATTTTCCCCATTTTGGTTTAGCAAGGACACCACCACCCAGCTCCCCAGCTGTGGCCTCTCTTGGGTGGAGGCACGCATCTCTCTCCCTTCCAGTTGAGGTATTTCCAGGCTGTACAGTCTCTGCCTACACTGATATACTCAGCAGGAGACAGGCTGGCTAAGCAGCAGTCTTTTGCCTCCTCTTCAGAGATGGTTAATAGTGTAATTACCACAGTTAATCTGCCACACAGCTCTTTCTAAGTAAGCACATTTTATTTTTAAGGTAAAAGCAATGCAGAAAAAACATATTAAAAACAATAAAGGAACTTACAAGAATGCTCACAAACTTACCCCCACTCCAACTTGAGGTCTGGCAGGTGAGCAGTCCTTCAACACTCTGTCCAGAGGTTTTCCTGTGGTTTTAAGTTCATAAAACCTTTGCTGAGAACGAGAATCCCCATGAAGCTGTGAATCCTTCATCCAGTTTGAGGTCTTTGAAGAGATCATGAATAAATAATCAGCCAGACAAAGGGTCCCCTCCCTGGTCCCAAGCATCAAACAGCTGAGGTCTTGCCTAACCAGAGGGGCTATATTAGCATGCCACCTATTCCTAGAGATTTCCTAGGAAACCCACTTAATTTTTAAAAGTTCACATTGTTTCTAAAAGTCCTATGTAGATCTTAACATTTCCCAAGGTTTACATTAGCCATGTCTCCTAGAGAAGTTACATATGGTAACACATGAACAACTATTTCTTTAATACAATGGACAACACAGCTATTAAACTTAATTGAATAAGGTTTATCCAAGAGATTTCCTTATTTGTCACAAAGGTAATATACTGAGCGGGGAGGGAGAATGGTTGGAAACCTTTTGGAAACTCCGTGCACAGAGTTCAGTTCAAGGCAACCAAATCATTGCTTTGAGTTGGAGATGCAATCCCACGCTGCAGAATCCAGGTCCAGATTTCCAACCCCCCACAAAGTTCCGGGGTGTTCAGACCACGGGCTGTGGTTGGCCTGGTATGAAAGTAGGAGACAGCTGTGAAATCATCTCCATTCAGATTCCAAACACTCCAGAAAGCGTGGGGGCATTGGACCAACACACCGCTAGTATTAACCAAGCTATTAGGAAGCCAGCTGTCATGCCTGCCTGCTAACTGTCAGTGCATACTGCCAAAATATTTAGACTTCCACACATTCTGAATCATCTCTGTGTCTCTCTCAATATTCACTGTCAGCTTTGGCTGCATTCATCCCCTCCATCTAGCAACACCCTCCTTCCTTTCCTTTTTTTATAAGCCTCTTTTAGGCATAGATTGACAGACCGGGAAGTTGCATGCCTTCGATTATCTCCAGAGCACAGTTATAAACAGCAGCAGCACTGCAGACCCCACTAGGCTGCTCTGTCCATGAGCCTCCACTCTGACATGGAGGGACCACTGGTAGATCTTGAGTTAGGTTTCCAGGTGCGTTTAGGGCAGTCATTGTCCTGAATACAAGGGTAATTTGTAATTAGAGGTGCCGGGGCTCAAGCAATTTTTTAACTTTCATAACTGATGCGGCAAGCCCTGAGGTGGTGGGGCTCTGAACTGCCAATCCTAAAGGTGCTGGGGCTCAGCCCCGGCAAGCCCTGTTACAAATTAAGCACAGATTGTAACTCACTGTCATACTGTCTTCCCAAGCAGCATAATTCATGGGGAGACTTCAGTCATTCCCCCTGGTCAGTGGGCTGGGACTATGAATGATTGCGAATAGTCACTGGGCCAGGAGCAAGAAAGTGAGAATGACTATAGCGTGGTGGTTAGGGTGCACGCCTTGAATGTGGGAGACCCAAGTCCCTCTTCCACTGATTATTTATACAAAGTGGAACAACTTCAATTAGGAGAGATTGAGACAGTCCTCCCTCCTTCTCCCCTCCCCCAATATGCATACCCCATAGCCTAGTGTCTGGGGCACGCTACTGTGCTATGGAAGACCTAAGTTCAAATCCCTTCTCCACATCAGGCTGTAGCCAGTTAGTTCATTTGATCATTCATGCATTATGTGATCTTACAATGAACTCATATGCTATGTCACATATAACCTCTGTATGCTGCATAGATTTAAATTGTAGGGTTATAGAAGTATGAGGGTGACAAGTATTTAGAAGTGATAAGTAGGCATTAGGTATTCAAGTAAGTAGAGTTGAAAGACAAGGCCTACAGGCCTTGAGACCTGTAAGATGTCAGCTTTGCCATATAAGCCATAGGCTTAAGAAATGCTTGACATAAGTAAGTGACCAAACAATGACCCTATGCCACAAAGTTATGCGAAAAGATGTGCCAATGGGTGGTATTGCAAAAAGTTAACCATAAGAGTAATTTAACTACAAGATACCCAGTAGTCACATTGTTCTAACACGTGCCCTAATCGCAGGGTCCATGTTGTGCGTAAATGCTAATGAGAATAAAAGGAACTATAAACAACCTATGAAAAATGGGGTGCCCCACATTCTTGAGGGTCACAATAGAAATGAGGAAAAAGAGAGTGGACACCTTCATGCTCCTGTACAGAGTAGTAGGTATAGTCAGAATCCCTTAATAAAAGAGGGGGCCCAGATTGAGAAAATTGAGTTCCATATGGGAAGACTCTAGCAGGAAACCATCTCTTTACGGATGATCAATGGACAAGACAGTCATCAGACCCCAAGAATACCACTAAGGAGGTGCGTATAGCTATATCTGTAACTTGTGCATAGGGTCTTTATAGGATTGCCATGTGCATGACTAATCAATACTTTAATTGTAACTTGAATAAAATTTGTAAAACAGACTAGGCCTTGTACTTGTGAATGTATGTGTGATCACTATCCTTGGTCTTTACATATTCCTTGAATACGTAGAAGCAAGTAGCAGAGATGACTTTCACCCAGTTGGGCTTGAAACTGTAGCTACCAGAGCCGAACCCACAGTAGTGTAATACAACAGTACTAAATTCACTTTAAATAAAATAACAGGCTACAAGGCAGAGGAGGAAATTGAACTTGTCCCGCATTTCAGGTGAGCCTAATCCTTGGGCTAAAAGTCACACTGAAGCGAAGCCCTCCTCCTGGCTGTTTGGTAGAGCTAGTCCTCCTTTGCTTTTGTTTAAAATGCATGAAATTGAAATGAAAAAACAGGCGAGTTGTATCAAATGGAAATGTTTCCTTTGGCCTGACTCAGAATGTTCTCCAACATTTCAATTTGCTGGAAATTAAAAAAAAAAAAACATTTTTGGTTTCACCTACAACATGCCCTTTTTATTTTGCAGGGTGGAGGAACTGCCAGTGAACAAAAAAACCCAAACCATTACTCACCCACCTCTAGTACAAAGCTCTTAATGGGGTAAGACCATACTCTCTCTGAGGCTACCTCCCCTGCTGTGGGACCTACTATGGCAAGTATGATAATTCAGTGTGCTGCATATAAGAGAGTTCCTGAGTAAGCTTGAGAGAGACTGAGTTGGGGCCTTTTCAATGGTAGCCCTCAGGCTCTGGAGCACTATGATGGGATGTACAAACCCCACACTGCGCAACAAGGAGGTAAGGGATTATCTTGGGTACAGCAGCCCTGCTCTGCCACACCTGCAACAAATGCGCCATCTGGTGGAGGACGTAAAAGAGGGAAATAGCTCATTTGGTGGCAGTCCTGGAAGAGAGCAGATCTGGAGCCCAAAGCTCCAGCAGTACAGCCGGAAGGCTGAAGTCTCTGACATGACTGCCCCAAAGGGGCCCTCCCTGAGGGAAGGGAGGACCCACCCCAGAAACACTCAGAGAGGGAAGTATTCCCCTTTCCCCCGCCTGTGGACCCTGGACACTGATAATCTCCTTATTTTCTTGATTTTGGACTTCACTAGCAGGAGAAAGCCTTGGACTTAGATGACCTGGGGGTGGGAGGAGATTGGAAGTGGTCCAGGGAGGGCAGCCTTAGTCAGAGAGTGGTGGGGAGGCTCAGACTCACTCACAAACAACTCCCCTCGTGGGTCGGTCGTGGGTTGCAGTCTTGATCACTAGGCAACGCTTCCCAACCAAACCCCGAGTGAGGGCCATTACAAATTGGTGGAGAATGAGGGCATTGCCCCATCCCTAAGAGAAGAGAGGACTGACTGACCTCAGTGGCCAAACAGCCTGGCTTATAATGACACAGATTGGTAGGTCAGCCATGATGGATTTAGAATGGTTGCTGAAACGGATGACTGAAAGGAAGAGCATATCGACACCCAGGCCATGTACACACTGATGGTTGCAAATTAGTTGCCATCAGATCGATCTTTCTGGATCTATTGGGTAGTCAGTGAAGATCTGCTCAATCGATCCAGAAGTCAATGCGCTAAATCCACCCCCTTAACTGGTGCAGCACAGTGAAGATGCTGCGCACAACAGAAGTTAAGAAGTCGACAGGAGTTATGCAAGCTACTTTGTGTAGCTTGCGTAATTCCCATCCACCCAGTTTTCAGGTAAGTGTAGACCTGGCCTCATTAATGATCCAGATAGATAACTAAACAGAGGCATTGATGGGGATTCTTACGTAATCCTCCGCTAAAGGAGATGGCACAGTTAAAGGTGACTTTGAGAATAGGCTTCAAGGCTAAATTATCCAAATTATCAAGTCTCCTTGCTAGGAAGAGAGGGTTAAGTTTAAAAAAAACAAAACAAAACACTAAGGTGTACTTATACAGTGTTTCCATCTGAGGAGTTCAAAAGCATTTCATAAAGAAAGTGAAATATTTTCATCTCAGTTGTACAAATGGAAGAATAAATGCATAAAGAAGTTAAGTGACATACCCACAGTCACAAAGCAAGAGATTGTTAGGGTCAGAGATGCAACCCAGCTTTCCTGACTTAGTCAAATGCCTAATTCACTACTCACCTCTGAAATTGTTTCTTATCTTGTAAGGGACACCTCATACTTCTATCTGCAGTTTGGGACCAACTGGGGGAAAGACCAGATCCATATGTAGCCAGGAAAAAGCTAGCATACAAACATTCTGGACTAACACAAGTAAATACAGCAATATATAATACACCACAGTTCAAAAGGGCATTGCTGCTAGGATTTAATATAGTAATGAGGACAGTCATGGTCTCTGTTGACTTTAGTCAGATTCCATTAGAAGAAAGGGAAAAGATTGTATGAAATACAAAGAGAAGTGTTCCTACCCCCAAGAAAAAAGCCTGATAAAGCATCAGTGATAACCTTTTCCAATAATGGCCCCCAGCAAAAAGGAAATCAACAAAATAAACAGAGTAAATAAGAATGGGATAAAAAGGAAACAAAAGTAAAAACTTTGTCCCCAATCAGAATAGACAGCAAAGAGATCCAAAATCATGTAGAAATTGACTTTGGAAACGATTGCTGCAGTATGAGTTTAGGGATCAAATTCATAGGTTGCCTGCTGAAGTGTTGCTCTGTAGGCTAATAAACCATGAGAGAAACACACCTATGGATCTTCCACCCTCCAAAGATCTAGCTTAGGAAGACCGAGTACCCTATTTCCCAGTGTCAGCAAAAGGCCATACTGGCTTAGTGGCACTATAAGAACAAGATATATGGGGAAGACCCACAATGTATGTGGTATGTTATAAAGAGAGCATTCGAACAGGATGTGCTGGTAAACATAGGTGCCACTTACCCTTTGATTAAGACCCTTTTTCCTAATAGGCTATTTTAATCCCTAGTAGCAATAAAAAGACTGCAACGATTTAATAAAGCAGAGAGTGCCATCTAGCCCTCCAATTCATTGTCAACTGGGAACAAAAACAAGACATGGAATAATTCAGTCTAATGAATTTAGGTGAGAATGGTATAATGGGCATAGATATGTTAGGAAACTTCCAAATAATGGTAGATGTAGCAAATAAAGGATTCTGATCAAATACTTTAGGACAGCCAATTACAGGATTTAAGGTCAGTCCAGGAAAAACTCAGATATGTCTACAGCAGGTAAATTATTTGGCAGTAACATTAGGACAAAAGGGAAAATCACCAGATAGAGAGTAAAATTGCTGCAGACAGTAAGACCGATTCAGATTCTGTGAAAGGGGTCTTAAGAATTATATTGGATTGGATGCTTCACTGGAGAAGGAGGGAAATAAAATGAGCAAATGATAAGCTAATAGCCCACGCAGAAAAATTGTCTCACCTTTAGGAGTTAGTGCAACAAAGAGTACAACCAGTACACAAAGGTAAGGTAAAAGCTCACAGAAAAACACTGATAAATCTCAGTGGGGTGAAAGGGCAGATAAACAGCCTAAGGGAAAAAAAAAAAGGAATTAAGGAGATGATATGGAAACCAAGATTCCAACTGGTCTTAATAGAAAAATTAGAAAGGGAAAAGATTGACTTAATCAAAATGGTTTCATTCTTTCCAACTAAAAGAATGGAAGGGAAATTCTGAAAATTAAATTATAGAAGAACACTTTAGTCATCTTAATTGTATTTCTTTTTAAATATAGGGAGAGAAAAAGAATAGAAAGAAAAGATGCATCAGGGAGAGGACCAGGATTTAAATATTCCATTCCCAATAATAAAACTGGAAGATGTTGAGGAATTTTTCTATTTACTTTCTTCAATAAAAATAGAAAACCCACTTCCACTTCTGAAGTAAATCCACATAGCATAGCTCCATAATGGTGAACAATGACAACAGGCTGCTAGTAGAAATAAGAAGTGATGAAAGGGTATTTAACCATGGAGACCGCTGCTCTATGGTCAACACCACGGGAAGTCCAAGAGAGCTAATTCCTTATTATACCCCAATACCCAAGAATACATGGAGAATCAATAATATTAACAGTACTATGCCTTTAAGTCTGCCTGTAAAGGTGAAAATTGGAACAAAGGAAGTAAAACATATACAATATGGTTTAATGGATTTGGGAGGAAACAGATTATTATTAAATTATAGGAATGAATATATTAAACCAGTTAGAATGTGCCCTCAATCTTGTGAATGGGGTATTGTGGAAGATTGATTAAAATTTTTTTCTAATATTAAGGAAAAGCAAATTGTGGTGTGTGTGTGTGTAATTCTATTAAAAATAAGTGTCATTGTTTGTTTCCCTTAAAAGTTTTCCATAATTTTTTTTTTTTTATAGAAAGATACTCCCATAGGAGAAAGTGTCTTTGTTCTTTGTCTTAGAGAAAAAGAGCCAAGATCAATACTCCTTTGGGCATCAGTGCTCACTGGATGCTACTATGGTGCTGGGAGTTCAAAGACTACGGAGCCAACAGTGAAAAGAGGGTGAAGAGAAATGAACCGAACCATTCTTGTCAACTATAATGTTACCTGTCCCTCTGCATTTCCTAAACCAGACAATCAGAATGTAAAAACTGAATCATTGAGGTTACAATGGGACCTACAGGGGGATATAAGAACAGAAAATTTCCAAAGGGGTTTAATTTCATTCTCTCCTTCTAATACTTGGGGTGCTTTAAGTCCCCATGATTTTCCCTTACCAGGCCCAATAGAATGTAACTGGGTAGCAAAGGAAGGAAAAGGACTAATATGGGCAAAAGCGGTCTGATCAGGACAATGGTAGTGTGCCTTAGTGAAAGGCTCTGGAGTATTTGCATGCTTCAACAGCCTCCTGGTAGCCCCAATTAATCCAACCACCAGCCCCACTACATCTACCACCAAAAGAAGGAACTAAAACTCCTTCAAGTGCTTTCATAGGATGGTATGCCCCCAAGTGGACAAAGGAAGAAAGGGAAACTATTTTGTTAAAATGGGCACACAACAACACTAAGGCAAATAACATTTTATTAAATATTGGTAACCAACAAGGTGGATATTAACGGGTACCAGTGCATCGTGTGCCCCACCAAAAAGTTATATTAAAAATCACTTAAGATCACAAGCATTTTGGTATAGACAGTTAATGGAACAAGATAATGCATGTAAAAAGTATGAAGGAAATCAAATTCTGTTTTCATACTGATGTGAAAGTAGTAAAAACATAACAAGAGAACACAGAAGTGGAACGTGAAAAATTATTGGTCCTAATCATTTTAATAACATTTTACTATATTATGGGTATCCAAACCTGAGCAAGTTAAAATTGGTCCTTATGTAGTAAAGGCAGATGTCAAAAAGCAACTAATAATAGATCCCACCTATTCCTTAAAGCAGGTAGTGGTGGATTTAGCTCCGATGAATATCTCAAGTATACAACCACAATGTGCCAAATATGTAGAATCTTTGCTTAAGGGATAGAAAAGATGGGTAAAGACTCAAATTTTACCAAAGCCCCTTACTAACAGAGTTAAAAGAGATTTGTAGAGGTGCTGGTGAACAAATTGAATGCAGTAGGACAACACTTAGGAGCTCTATCCAAACTCTTAACATCCCTAAATGAAATAAGTACCAGCCATCCTTAAATAGCCAGTTAGCTCCTTGGCTTGGAGCAGCTGCAAGAAGCAGATCACTTAGTGCTAAGGAAGACAGCAGAAGTGCTGCAAAGCAATGTGTCTATGGCATTAGCTTGCATACAGGCACAACCATGAGCCAATGATGTGGATAAAAGATATTATGAGATGGGAACGAGTGATACTTTGCCATTAGAAATAAGAAGCATAATATGGAAGCATGCTACTAGTTTTGAGCAAAATCTGTATTCCTTCAGGGAAAATGGTAAACTTTACCTGTGATTTAGAATTAAATCATGCTACCACATATATAATAATAATAATGTCTAGTGTGGCATTAGCATTAAGCATCACTAATAGTGTAATGCAACCAATGGAACATAAATGAAATGTTTGTACAGAAAACAGTGGAATTAGAAGCCTGTATGGAAGAACCTGTTATTGGATATGTTTGTAACAATGATGCTGTGCAGCCAGAAGATATATGCTTGAATTCAGAAAAGGGAAAATGTCCTTACCAATTAGATCCTTTTCCATTTAATGGATCTGTGGTTGTACGAACAGGAAACAAATGTATGTGTTAGACGCTGGTGTAAACTGCAAGTTAATCTTTTGTTCAATGTAACTCATGATCCTCATGAGAATCATTGTTTGTGTAATATAACTGTTGTAAGAGGATGTGATTTTAATTTTACATGACCTGAAGTTAACCTTGGGAAAACTAAGGATTAGCATCAAATGTGTTCAAGTATAAAGCCACCGTTAGCTATAAATACAAGTTTTTAGTTAAACAATTACTCACTCATCCTGAATTGCAGATGCAATTACAAAAAAAACCCCAAAATGCACAAAAGATGCACCATCAACGTACATCAGATTTGAATTTAGACTCTGTTCTTCCTTCCGTAAGGGGATGGTTGGCCCTTTACTGAAATTTAGTGAGGTTTTTCGGATGGCCTTCTCCCAGTACCAAAAGAAAGGGGAACAGCCGATGAGAAATCACGACTATAAGAATGACAGTCCTCAGAACCAACGGGGAGAGGCCAAGGCTTCAGGTCAGTCTGATTGACAGGGCAGGCAGGCCAATGAGGGAATCGGGAGCCCAGGGTCCCATCCTCCATGGGAGCTGGAGCTGCTAGAGGTGGAGGCAGAGCAGCAGGACTGAGGACAAGTTTGAGCTGGGACTGTGGCTGGAGCAGCCCAAAGCTACATGCGGTGAGCAGCTGGGAAGAGTGAGGGGGGACCCTGGGCAGCAAAGGCCAAGCGCAGGGAGATGCCATCAGACAAGGGGGCTTGCAGGCTGGACTGGGAGGGGGATCATAACCCCGATGGGAGGCCGATGCTGGGGAGACGGGTCCTGCCACCTCGCCTAAAGGCATGTGACCGCTGCCAGAGCAGCGGGTCCCCCGGCAGGACTGCATCGGGGTGGAAGGTGTTCCCCACATAGATGCTTCCTGCAGTGGGGCAGCAAAGAAGCACTAAGTGTCTCTGAGCTGAGCCCCAAATCCAGCCTCCCTGGCTGAAACATAAACTGATGACAGCGAGTAGAAACCAAAGCCCAGCTGGTCCAGTTGAAACCTGGACTTCAGCTGAGATCCAGCAGCTCTCTGCGGTGGCTTCATTCTACCAACTACCCCAATGCCCTGGGGTTGCCATGGTTACAACTGCCAGAATGATAGGCTGCTTCAAAAGACATCAGCTTTGGACTGGTACCCAAAGTCCTTCAAAGTAAATAATACAGTTTACGGTACCAGCGATGCAACATTATATTTGCCATCTTACAATGGAATTGTTTCTGGGATTTGGTAATAAAGCTGTGTTATCGTCATGTGCAGAATTTTGGGCACATTATGGTATGTTGCCCTTTTATCTCCATCTGAAGATCATCTGGACACGACCTCTCTCTGAAGATCTCAAAGCACTCTGCAAATATTAAAGAACGAAGCCACACAACACTCCAGTGAAGAAGCTAGGTCTCAATACTATTGTAAAGATGAGGAGACTGAGGAAGACAGATTAAATATTTCATTTCAGGGTACAGTGAGTCTGGTGCAGAATCAGCACTAGAACTCTAACATCATGACTCCCAGGCCTGTGCTAGACCATGCTGCTTCCCATAAGTCACAAGACACATCCTTTATATTTTGTTATGCAATAAATTAATCTTTCAGAAACTGATTATTTAGTAAATTATCATGTCCACTTTGCTTCAGAAGGCACTGCATCATAAAATAGAAATAACTGCATTTGTCTGCAGCTTTACATATCCAGTGGAACATTATTTCACTGCACTGTCTTTCCAGTGTCTCAGTATTTTTTCCTTTAACCGATTTTAAATGGCAAATGCCATAATGGCTTCTGTATTTCCCAGTACCTTCTCTTCAATAATGGGCCTGATTCTCCATCCTGTTGTGGCAGCATTTCACACCCACTTGATGCTAAGTTGCAAATAAATACACAAGGTGCAAGGCAATAGAGAATCAGCTTTTTTAAATGCTTTCCAGCTCATCTCCCTGTTTTTAGCTTCAGGGACACTTAAGAGTGAAGAAGCCCAACTCTTAAGTTTAATTGGAGGACAGGGAGGTACCTGAATAGCTGAGCCTGCTGAAAGGATTTTTCTTCCTCACATTTAGCTGCTTGTGTAATTGCCTACTGTGCTTCATTGTCTCCTGTGACTTTAGACTTGACCTATTTCTTGGCTTTAAGTTTATCCTTTCCTTTGACTCTTGTTTCGCTCCCTTCCGTTTTCTTCTCTTTTGGCTTTATATTTGGCCTTTCCATTCTTCTCCTTTACCTTTAATCTTGACCTCTCTCTTTTATTTAGCTCTCTTTTGATTTCCCTCTTTGACTGTCTTTTTTTTTTTTTTTTTTTTGAGCTGCTTTCCACATCCTCTAACTTAGGGCACCACCAATGGGCTGATTTGCTATTAAGTCTTTTTTGGCCAGACAGAGCATCTTTCCAGCATCAGTGGATCTGTCAATGGCATCTTTAAAGCTCTCAGTACAGCTCTTCTCTTGCACCATATGAGCACTAGGGCTATGAAAAGGAAGTTTCTTTTTTTCTGCTGTCTTCTTTCCTTTTGGCCTGCTCTGTAGGGTGGGGCTTTCCTGCGTTTCTCAGCCCTTCTCAGGGCACTCAGATGCTGCCTCTTCTTTCTCTCTCAGTTCAGTCCTGGCTACTGAGTTTGTTCTAGCAGCTGCTCTAGTGCTTGGAGAGTGGGAAGCAAGCCCTCCCCTCACTATGGAGGAGCATCACTCATTCTCTCTAGCTTTATTTCCTTTCCTGTCTTCCCTCTCTCTCTGGAGGGGGGATCTAGTGTGTTCTGAAACAGACTGGATTCTGGGGTTGGGCTGAGCTGAGCAGAAGCCAAGGGACCAGAGATAAATGTGCCTCAAAGCTACCTACGTGCTCCCTCATTTCATTGCTCTATACCAGCCAGGATTCTCCCTATAAGCTTCAGAAATTGGGCAGCTCATTCTGCTTTTTGCATCCCAGAGCTGGTACAAAGGGGATATAGAGCAAGGATCTGGCTGGTGCAAGAAGCACTGAGAATCCCATGTTGTCATAGGAGAGTGAAGTGCTTTATTTAAGGATAATGAGGAAATGGCAAATAACGTGAGTACTATTGCTAGGGGTGGTGAGACCTACAATATTAACTCTTTTGGTAGTTCCCAGTACAAAAACACAGAGATATTAATGTGACTGAAAACTTATAAATGAGCCAAAATAGGGGAAAAAAATAGAGGTATTCTCCCAAGCACTGCTCACTATCTGAGCTTCACACACTTCTGATGCCAAACGCTAATCAGGAGATGCTACTCCTAGTAGACTGCATAGGTCTTATTAGCATGACCATCGCTCGTCTTTTGGCTCGCTTTGATTAGCGGTGAAATAGAGCGGTACTGACATTTAAACTATCATTATGTTACATAGGTGAATGGGTCAGGTCACTCCTGTCAGTTACTCTTCGAGGCTGCCTGAGTCTTCCAGCAGCCCTTTTTCGAGCTGTTTACAGTCAGCTTTCATTCTGAAAGTTGTTTTTGTACCTCAGAGCTAGAGCCTTACATTATTGTTTAAATGAAAGAGATTTGCCTCTCAGCTCCACCTGTTGGTCAATCGTTGCTTCTTGGTCCTAACTCTCTACACGATGGAAGTCATTTTTAGCTGATCCAAGCCTAAGCCTATCTCTTTAAAGGCCGGCCAGCCCATTTGGCTGACTCCCCTTTAAAAGTGTTTAAGATGGCCTTGCCGGTAAAGTCTATTTCCCACATAACACCTGTTCAGCAGCAGCCCCTTTATGAAATCAGGAGGGTTTGTCGCTGACACACTGCTCCCCTAATTCTGAGCCAGCAGCCAGCCACTCTCATCATGGTTAGTGTGTTATGATGTCAC
The DNA here is from genome assembly GCA_007922155.1 of Mesoclemmys tuberculata. Classification (NCBI taxonomy): domain Eukaryota; kingdom Metazoa; phylum Chordata; order Testudines; family Chelidae; genus Mesoclemmys; species Mesoclemmys tuberculata. The sequence continues at coordinate 13,316,977 of ML675650.1, forward strand.
AAGAGCAACTGCCATCCAATTTACTCACTGCAGGGCATTTCCTGGGATGGCACTGGCTGGCTGTTGGCCTCAGTCAGGTGTGGGTTTGTTCTTGTTGTTTTTTTAAATCTCGTACTGGTTTTGTGGGTCCAAGAGACCAATCTGAGAGTGCAGTAGATTTATTTACTTAGCCAGTTCCTGCTTCATTTTCACTTTAACGAATGGAAAAAATAATCGGCAGAGAAGTCCAAGAGTGTTGCCAATGGCCTCTGGAGAGAGAACAAAACTGCTAGCGACACAAGTGATAATTCAAGGGGGTGGACAAAGTCAGGATTCCAGACCAAGAGGTGTAAAGGTTTGGGGTTTTTTTCCTCTGGCGTAATGTTAGTTAAATAACACCATGAGTATGAATATAATTCAGTTGGGGAGGTCGTAATGAAAACTAACAGCTAATACAACGATCACCAGCTTTTGGGACCCACAAAACCCACATTTTGTGGGACGATCCCAGTTTAGTCTGATTTTGCAGCCTTTAGTAAAAGGGACTGTGATGTTGCTGCTAAAGCTGGGTGACTGCCCTGTCTAATGACTAAATTTTGGCTGGGCAACCAGACACAACTTCAGTGGATAAAATGATCACACATGGATGGAACTTGATTCTATAGTGACCCAACATACTTGATACAGATTGATAAGGCTCACTCGTAAGTTAGCACCTACCTTTACTTCAGTCTTTTCTTACAGTTATTGTTCATAAGAGTTCTATTTATACCTTCGTCTTGTAGGACTATGGCAGAACAATGCCCTGTTTTCTGTACTAGTGATGATTTAGGGGAACTATAATAATATTCATATTGTAAAAGCCGGTTTAAGGGAGTTTTTTCCAAGGGAAAGTTAAGATTGGAGGTCTAGTTCTAACCTGGCCACCTGGGGGTCAGTGTTCATTGAGGCTCTCATTGGGGAGAGCAGAAGTGTGAGTCTGGGTCATACGAAAGTGGGTGGAGGGAACCTTTTCAGTACCTTTCTTTTGTTTTTGAAGATGTTACCTCTGTAAGCTAAAATTCTGGCTTTCTCCTTGTCTAGTTAAATAATGTAAATGGTGGGTAATTTACTGCCTTCTTTCTCTCAATAGGCACTTGCAGTCACAGACAATGCTTGGGAGTGACTCTGCTGAATCAACTCTCACTGCTTCTAGCAAAGGGTCTTCAAAGCCAAGTGAGAGAAATGAAAGTAAGCCCAACCAAAGAACAGTTCTTTTTTTTCTTTTTGTAAAGCACTCTGGGGCTCCCTTGGGAATGAATCTGTTAAACACTATAATTAGTGCTAAAGGGAGATTATTATTTCCCCTACTTTTCATGGAAAAAGATTGGCAAGCGAGATGTTTTTTAAAAACCTGTCAATAAAGGCAGAAAAGCAAGAATTCAGCAGACGTACATTTCCCAACACTGGCACCCTGAAAACCTTCTTGCCAGAAATTACCTGACTTCCCGCTTGCATGGCCAAGGGTTGAAGGTCAGGACCATCGGTACTGTAGGCAGGGATTAAGCTTTCCAGGGCTTCCAGTGTTGTGAAATATACATCTGCTGAACTCTACTGTCCAGTCACACAGGCAAACTCTAACACATAGCTACACAGAATAAAGGGCCCATTATATCTCTCTGAGCCAAACAGAAGGCATGGAGTCTTGGCATGGAGTCAGCTGCCACTGGAGCCCATTGTGTAGAAGTACAGAACAATCAACTTTCTCTGATAGTCAGGTTTACACTGATTTTATGTATTAGTGTTTCTATAAAAGTCCTGCTTTACCTTGTTTACCAAAGAATTTTGTGCCAGAAGGATTTCCCCACATAGGGCTTTAGAAGTGCTGAGTGATTGTGACATCTTGGTACCTAGAACCAAGGTGTTCAAGATTCCCAGGTAATGGCCTGAGTTGAATACACTGAAATTGAATAAGCAAAATGACTCACCTGCTTGAGTTCTTTGCAGGCTTAAGCCCTCCCTGAGGAATTTTGTGGCACTGGTTGCTCTGATGGCTTTGATCCCATTGGCCAATACTTTTTCACTGAATTATGGGTTCCTCTCATTCTTCCTTGTATGGCTGCAGCAGTTCTTGGAGAAGCCTGCTATACTTTAATCTCCCTCTTTATAACTTCTTCAGTTGCCCAGCGCCTGGCTCTTCAGTGAAGGTGGAGCAAGTGCTGTTCTATAGGTTATGGGCAGTCTGCAGCCCAATGTGAGAACAGCTAGTCTAGTCTCAAGACATTGTGTTGGTCCCATCTACTTACCACTAACAGCAGAAAGAGAACAATAGGAGAGCAGATGGAAGGGGAAACAAAGAGAACATTTTTTTAGATCCCAGCAGCACTTCAATTCCATTGGAATAGTTGGAGTTAAATAGAAATGGTGCATGGATGCTAGGACAAGTTGCCTGCCTAATGACATGATGATTCTTTGACAGCTGAGGTATTTACCAGAATGTCCTACTCATATGAGACCAACACCAATGCTTCATCATCCAGTGGATCTCTGCCACCCCAAAAGAGTGTGCTAAGTACGTATAATGGAACTTTTTTTCTTATGATGTAGATTACTGATACTCAGTAACAAGAGTAAGGATGGCTTTCACAGACAAAAGCTGCATTAAGGGCAGATGGCTTGACATGGGAGTGGAGTTCAAGCATTGCAAAGAATTGCATTGATGCACCTGACAGATGTGCAATGTCACAGACAGAAAATGCTGGTGTACATTTTTTATTTTACTTGTTTACTTCCGGGTCCAAAGAAGCGATACCCGTACATACTACTCCATGGCGTTTCTCTGTTTGTCTGCCTGTCTGTAACACAGCAACTCTAGAAAACTCAATCCAATCAATTCCAGAATGTTCTCAGCATCAGTGGGCTGAACGCTGTTGACTTTGGTGAGAATCAGAAAGCAGAAAAACCTGGTTGTCACTCAGAGATGAGGCAATGACTTTAGGATTAGGATTATGCCAGCCAGCCCCCACACAACACAGTCATTTTTAAAAATCTTGGCCTGTATTGCATACCTATAGTTTCTTTCACATATTCTAAAATATGGTCTTCCTACTGATACAACACCTATAGGTCCATGAATTAATATGCTCTACTGTAAATTAAATATACCTAATTCAGGCAGCAATTTATTTTTGGAAGGTTAAATTTTCAGCCTCTCCTGGGCAGATATCTTGGCTTTACAGATGTCTGTAAAGAGCATGGCATACTTAGGGCTACATAATAATAATGAATAGTAAGAAAGGCTAAAGTCACTTCCTCTCTTTCACATAAAAAGTTGAGCTCCATACCCGTCTCTCCCTCCCTAAGAAAACACCTATGTGACCCTGAGATTGGAAACACTGATGTAAACAAATGTAATGATGTAGGAAAGTCCTAGGGTATGTATGTGCTGAGGTATATTTTTTGTGGTGTCCCATCTGTGGGTTAATGAAGACGTGTATATAGAAGCAATTTAAAGTAAGGGGCTGATCCAAAACCCATTGAAATCAATGGAAAAACTCCCATTGATTTTGGTGGCCTTTGCATCAGCCCTAACTGCTTTGTGATTTGGTTTCACAGGAACAATATTTAACATCCCATACCTTCTGATAATGGTCATTGTCTCCCTCCCAAGACGTTTCATAAAGGCCTGTATCTCCATAAAGTAAGTGTGAAAGTAAAACACTTTTGAAAGGTGTACTGGGAAGGAAATGGATATTTAGGAGTCAAAATAGGACACTGAGCCAAAGAAACAGGGATAGGAGTTAATAGGTCCGGGGGCACAGCTAAAGTCCATGATTCACTTTGGTTACTGTTTAGATTGTCACTGAGACAGATTCTGCGTAGTTCTGTGGCAGCGGCTCATGAAACCAAACAATAACAAAGTCCCTCTGCTATCTCACTATCAAGATCTGCCATTGGCCTAAATCTCGGTCCCTGAAAACAGCCCAAGTAAATGAGTGTTGTGACGCCAGGGGTACAGAGTCCATGGCTCTGGTAGCCTCTCTCAGATGCCTCTTCCTGCACAATACATTGACCACTGGTTTCACTAGTCAGGGATCCATCAACCATAACTCACATCTCTGCCTCATCCCCACCCTATCTCCAAATTGCTTGAATTGTAGATTAAGGCATGCAGTACCTTCCATGGAACCACAGGAGATAGGGATCTCTGTGCAGACTCCTTTCAACTAGGCCCCCATTCTAGAGCAGAACCACACCAGTGCCACGACCCAGTGGGTGCTATGAGCCTGCAATGACAGGGTGAAGGGATTTGTCCCAGCCTGAGTAAACGTAGTATCAGAACAAGATTGTATTAGTGCGCGTGGATGCTGTGATGACTCTGTGCTTGGTCTCCTTCAGAGACCTAATCACCCTGCAAAATGGCAAGAAATTCTTCAAGATCCTCTTATTGCTGGTTCCAATAGTTTATGGTGAGTATTCACAGAGTTCAGGGGAACGTGTAAAGGTCTAATCCCAGCTTTCAGTTTAGAAACAAAAGAGCCTGTTTACTGAGTTCATCTAATTGCATTGATTTAGGGACTCTCATGACTAGAGATCACTCCATTATTTTATATATGTTTTTTTTTCTTCACTTATCTTCCTAGATACTTCCGTGGCCCTCAGCACCTCTAAGCACCTCTTAATATTTCCAGATGATTATCTTTTCCTTGCCATCCTGCTGGAGTAAATAGGTTGATTCATTGATAGTTTTGGGGGAGGAATGGGAGTGGGTTGGGTGTGTGCTGTGGAAGACAGAGTAGGTGTGTAGCATGCTGAGGTTCCTTTCTGTGTGAGGAATGCTGTTGAAGGGCTGAGTTCCCTATTTAGTCCTGAGCGCGGTGAGGGCTCTGGTCTTTCATATCTCTTGTGGGAGTGAGTTCCATGGGCTCTAGAACAAGCTCCTATGAAAGTTCTGTGTCTTGTACTCGGGATCCTCCCAATATTGGTCGACAATTCATTGCATTGTCCTGGGGGAGCATTGGGGAAAGTCACAGGTGTGAAAGGGGAGACAATCTCCGATTGCCAGAACTAATCCCAGGGATGGGTTTGAATGTCCAGACAGAGACTTGCCCTGAATTTTGTTTGGAGGAGAGCAAATTCAAAGGGGAGGAGCATGGGGGTGATCTGCTCACAGGGACCAGTGTTGTCTTGCAGACTGGCTGCTCATTCTGTCCCAGTTGGAGCTCTCAGGGTGCGTGGCATCATTCCTAGATATACTAAATTGCAATAATCCTGTCAGGGGCATGTGACTCACCAGGGTTGGGCATAAATCTCATAGGCTGGAGCACAGTCTTTTGAGAGATGTATGTACCCCATCTTCAGCTCTCCACAGCTAACATGTTACCATGTGGGTTTGGAAGTAGACAGCCTGGCCTTGGTGGTGATTACAAATGTTGGTGAAATAATTCTCTGCTGTGTGTGTGATTTGCAGCAGGTGTTTACTGCGTTGGCTCGTTATCACCCAGGCAATTAGCAGAGGGGCTAGAATCACAGGTAAGTGTGTCTTGGGACAGGAAAGGAAACTCCTCTGAGTTGAAATGACAAACAGCTTCAGTAATTTCCTTCTCAGACAAAGTTGCGACCCACAACACCTGGGGCAGTCTCTTGCAGTCATTGCTCTTTCATCAAATAGGCAGAATGGCCATTAACTTCAATAAAACTTTTGCCAATATAAGGACAAAGTGGGGGCCGCAAGATTCAGCTCCTTACAAGCATTGGGAAAACTGGTGTCAGTTCAGACACTAATGAACCCACATCACAACACGAGGAAGAAAAAATATTCAGAATTTTTTAAAAATCAAACCAGTTTGCTCCCAAGGGATTTGAATGTAGAGGTAGAGATTTTATTGAAGTATTTCCTAGTTACTACTGACTGCCTGGAGGAACAGAGAGCCCTTTACCTAGCCTGCCTGGGAGATTATTATTGCTGCTGTAAACCATATGTTAAGAAAAACACCTTGGGCCAGATCCTTAGTGACTGTCCATCAACAGAACTCCACAATAAAGTTAAAGCATTTTACACCAGCTGAGAATCTGGCCCTCTCCTTGCACATAATGCTGAATATGATTGATTATTCATAAAGCCAAAACTTGAGATTGTTATTAAGGCAAAATTCTTATTGCAGTCAATATAAGTCCTGACTGGTGAAGGCCTAAGGCCTTGACCCTGTAAACAGTTCCATAGAGGCTGATCGCTGTGCCTGTGCAAAGTCCCACTGACTTCAGTGAGTCTCCATAGAGGCATAAGGGTCCATCTGCACATAACATCTTGCAGGACTGGGGACTACATAAGTACTTGGGGACTTGAACCTTGCAACAGAGAATACAGACAATCAAACGTACACCCTAATATGATAGGCACATCATCTTCCTTAACGTATGATTTACAACAGCCATAATGACCACCTAGCTATTAATTGGTTAGGTTAATTGCCTTCAATTCCTCCAGCTTAGCTACCAAGACATGCACAACCCAAGACTTGAGATGGCTGGTAGTCCAGATATCAAAGCCAAGAAACTGATAGAAATTGGCCCTACCCAACTTTGGCATTGGAAACAGGACATGATGATTATGAAATGCACATGCCACAGGTTATTTTTGCTTAACCAAAATTCCAGCAAACAAAATTTCATTTTATTTAATTTAAAATAATTAATAATTTAATTTTGAAAACCTTTTGGCCCCCAGCAGAGTAATCAACAGGAAAACCAGACTTCATTCTCAGCTTTCTAGTAGGTGTGTATTTAGATAAAATATATTACTAGTTATAATAAAGTGTCTAACTCATTACTGGCCCTTTTCATCACTGGTCTTTAATGAAGTTGGTCAACCTTAACTCTGAAGACATGACTGGTATCTGCATTATATGGCTAGATTTAAAAAGTTCAGTCTAATATGGACCAGAAGGGATAGTTATGTGCATTTAATGACTCACTAGCCCTCACTGAACTGATAAAGGGCAAAATGGAAGGACTTACAGTGATATATTTGTTCATTGCATATTTGTTTCAGGACATTTTTAAAATTTGAAACACATACTCTCTTGTCTGTACTAGCAATCGTCTGTGTGTCCATGCAAAGCCCTAGGGAATGGATCAGAATACAGGGTTTGAGGTGCCAGCATACAAATGGTCGCTCGTTATGTCTGCAAGAGAATCCCAGACAGCAGTTAATGTGGGTGTTTGTTGGCTTTGGGTCTGACTTTCTTGTAGGGAATGTCTTTGTCCCCTGTATGGTCCTCTGGGATACAACCTGGAACTGTGGGACCTCTGTGCCCACTTAATTCTCCAGCCTGGGCTCTCTTGCATGCTATGCTAGTGACAAGCAGCAAACCCCTCCTGGTGCTTTGCTCTCACACAGCCATCAACATACAGAGACACATCCAGCAGAGTGCATGAAGACTATTACCAGCCACTCATGAACTCTATTTAGGAAGACATCAGCAAATCCCCTAGTCCTTGCCTTGCACCCGAGGAATATACCCTTTTACACTGCTCAAGACCTTCTGTTGAACAATGCAAACTCATTAATTAATTTTCCACTTCATCAAAGGATAGTGGATGTGCACTGGCCTTTGTAATCTGATCAGATTCCCCAAGCATGTAGGACAAACACCCTGGTTAAGATTAAACATTAAAATAAGTTTTTTAACTACAGAGAGATTTTAAGTGATTATAAGTGGTAGGCATAAAGCTCAGAGATGGTTACTTAAGAAATAAAAAGTAAATACACATTCTAAATACTAAACTTTCTCAGATTAACTAAGAGTTGAATCAAACAGTTTTTCTTTCCCCATTAGGAGTTGTAAGCAGTTCATAGTTCTTAATACACAGGCTGAATTTCCTGCTCAGCCTGGGATGAGTCTCCCCAATTCAAAATCTTTTCCTTCCCAACGTTCTTGTTACTTTAGAGTAGGTAGGGAGAAGAGGGTGGTGATCTCATGATGCCACTGTCCCTTATTTTATACCCTCAGTTCATGTGCCTGGGAAAATATTGGCTCAAACATGTCCTGAAGCCTTGCTGAGTCACAGAGTTAAGCAATCTCCATTGGGTGGAGTTCAGGCATCTCTTACTGAATTATAAATCTCTTGTTTGCAGCTCCCCTGATAGTCAATGATCGGTGATGGCTGCTTAACATCTATCTCAGTGTGGGTCACCTCCATTGTTGCCACTGGAGAGCTAGCTGTTGGCGTCTCCCCAACTCAGAAGATAGTTTAATAAAAACCATATAGCAAAATCCCATAACTCCATATACAATGATGATATACATATTTGGACAGAACAATGAGTTTCATCAGATCATGGGCTTTCATATCAAACCTTACAAGATATACTTTGTACAAAATATCATAACCATACACAAGTGGTGAATATGGGGGTTACATGGTGCTGTCTTAAGGTACAGTGCATCACATCCCCTTCCCAGTTCAGCTGGATGGGAATCTGAAAATCAGTCAAAAAAATAAGAAGCACTGGGTAAAGGTTCTACCTCAAGGCCTAATCCACTGAGAGTATTGTATCTAACTACAAAGAGACGAAGGAATGTCTGCACTGCCTACTTTGAGAAGTCTCCACTGGGACTGTGTTAATGGTGGTTAGTTTGGTGGTTATGCTTGCTTTTCTCTTACAGGAAATGACAGGGCCGTATGAAACAGAGCTGAAGTCACTGTGGTAAGAGGGATTTCTTGATGATGAATTGATTCCCTACTTCAGAGGAGTTGTCACTGTAACCCTCTGGCTAAATGTGCATGATTATGTCTCCTTCTAGTAGCTGGTCCACTTTGAGGATTTAGAGCTGGCTTACTAAAATAATAGAGTAACTCCTTTTACTGAAGCAGGACAGGGGTTTATCCCTAATGATGACAGTGATATCCACACAAATGCTGCCTCTGGTTAACCGCAGCACTCCAAGTGCACGATTACACCAGGGGTCCTGGACACACCAGAGATGGTGTGACATTTGGTACCAATGAAAACTCAGTCTCTTTGCAATGTGGCAAGTTTGCCCATCCAAACACAGAAAAGAGGTACAGGTATATGTGCAGTCTCCTGTTCTGATTGAATGCTCAATGGTGTCTAATATCTGTTTTTTGACATTATAAAGGCAGTCACATACTTCATTAGAAGAACAACTCCATGAAATTGAACACCAGCTGGATCATCTGCGTGCAGAGATCAAGGATGTGAAGGAGGGCATCTTGCATTCAGTTAAAGAAATCCTGGGAGAGAGTGACATCCCAGTAGAGAACAGAGATGTAAGAGGCTGGAACTGTATAATTGGACCTTTCTGTAACTCTCCTCATTCTCTCATACTGCTTCCTGTCATACACTTCCTAGCCAATTAGGCCCTGTTAGTGCTTGCTATGGACCTGAACATTAGGGAGGGGTTTTTAAAAGGCACTCAGCACTGGCCTGACACTGCTTCCATTGAACGCAGTGGGAGATTTACCAATGATTTTGAACAGAATTATGCCAGGGCAGAGCACTTTTGAAAATCTCACCCTAGGGGCTTTCTCACTGCTGTGCCCTGATGGTTTTCTACTAGGACTTTAGTATTTATGGTATTTCTCACCAAAATATCTCCTAAGTGTAACATGCTTAACATTACCATGTGGGTGGCACTACACCAATGAAATTGTTTAGGTTATTATTTGTCCCTGGAAATGTCTAATCTGGAGTCCCAATGTCCTTCAGCTATCGGCCCCAAACTGCAGCTAGAGGCATGAGGTGTCCCTTACACTACTGGATAGCAAACATAATTTCAGAGGCAGGGCGGTGTAGTAAATAAGGCATTGGACTGAGAGTCAGGAAAGCTGTATTTTATCCCTGACTCTGTCACTGTCTTGCTTTGTGATTGTGGGAATGTCACTTAAACTGTTTATGCATTTATTGATCCATTTATATAACTGAGATGATAATAGTTCACTGTCTTGATGAAGTGCTTTGAACTCCTTGGATGGAAACACTGTACAAGTACATCTTATAATACTAAGGTTTAGTGGGGTTTTTTAACTTAACCCTCTCTTCGCACCATGGAGAGTTAATCATTTGGATTCCCTAGCCTTGAAGCCTATTGTCAAAGTCACCTTTAACTGAGCCACCTCCTTTAGCTGAGGAATATGTAGGAGTCCCCATCAGTACCTCGTCTTAGTTATCTATCTGGATCATTACTAAGTGATGAGATACTCTTCCTCTCATTCCTGGAACTGGATGGTACTATGTGTATGGTGCTCTCATATCCAGCTGTCCTGGAGAACAAGAGAATGAAGTGAAAACCAAGCCCAGGTCTCTGAAGTGGAGACCTTTATTGGGAGGCCTCCAGTTCAGTCATTGAAGGAGCTTATAGCCTTCCAACAGTTACTGGGAAAACTTATTTCAGATGGAGGTTGCTGATGTGTGTTTTACTGTGATTTTACTCATTGGTACTTAGTATTTCACTTTAAGTGCCTGTGAGTGGGCATCTAGGTTATTTGTAAATATTTTCCCTTCAGTAACTGATGTCTTCTCTTTTTTCCCCAGCAAGTACTGGAGATGATAAATGTAGCATTTAAGAAGGTATATGAGGACCATGTCCAGATGCCTGACTGGGCTCAGAAATCCATAGGTAAGGATGCTAACTTCATTATGCTCTCCTATAGTTACTTTACAAAAATAAGTATTGTTACTCTTCCTTAGCAGACTGGGGAAACTGAGACACAGAGGTGCTAAATTAACTTGCCTGTGTTCAAACAGGACGTCAGTGGCAGTCACGGATATAACCCAAGTCAGTAGAATCCATATCCTCTCCCCTGACTCCTAGACCATCATGTCTCTGGTAATGTTGTTATGACCTTTTAAGGATTATCTGAGACATTCTTCTCCTCTGCACTGATTTATACACTTGACCGAAGGTGAATCTTGATCTTCCTTACAAGAGTGTGACATCAACCCATTTTAAATATTGATCCATCATTTATATCATGCTAATCTTCATATCAGATCATCATGGGATGTTCTCTACATCATATTGTGAGATTAATCCAGCCATAAGATATTGTATCCACTATTTTTCTATGACACCTAGGCACTCGGATACCACCATGAGGAATATAGGATGGATAGACTGATGGCCTATATGTAACATTAGCAATACCTTGTAATTCACCACTTGTTGTAGGATCTGGCCTTGTTAATCTATTCATATTTTAATTGCAGGTGCCACCATTGACAGAGTCAGAACATCTAAAAGTTATGAACTTGGGAGAATAGAGGGATGTTGGTTTAGTTCATGGTATTTTTCTTCTGCAAACCCTCCAGATACTATTTTACAGGTAAAGCACATCTGTCCACTTTGTGGATTCTTTTGTACTGCTGTCAAATGTCCTCATTCAAAAATCTTCTCAAGAACCAGTTCTTCAGTGATGGAACTACAATTAGTTAGCCAACTAATTAAGGACCGGGTGAGGGGCACTCAGGTATAGATGATCTGCATTTAGACACAGACCCACAAAGGGACTTAGGCATGTTGCAATGCTCAACACCATGGCTCCTAACTTTCAGGTGACTGGAAACATCACAGGAACACTGTGATCCACATATCTTAGGCATCCTATACAATGAATGGGAATGGCACCTAGGCATCCTATACAATGAATGGGAAGAGATAGGCATCTTACAGTGGGAGCCATAAAAGCCATCACACTAGGCAGGGAGCTTCCTAAGCTAGCCAAAGAGATACTGATGAGAGAGGAGTGTCCTAAGCCCCTCCCCTCTCTTGGAGGTAGATGCCTGTCTCTACTTAGAGATTCACAAGTGGGAACCCTTCTCCTGGAGTGAGACGGCTTAGGTGCCCCAGTCATTTCTTGTGAGAAATGAGTTAGACATTTGCCTCGCTCCACATAACATGGCCAGAGGAGGAGATGGTGGTTCCCAGCTTGTAACTTTTAACTCAGTGGTTAGAGCACTCACCTGGGATGTTGAAGTAAAAAGATGGAACTTTATTGATTATAATGGAGTTATGGCCTAAGTTCAAGTGTTAGTGGAAAGACAATTTTCCCTATAACAAATCATAACAGTCTCAGGTTTGATCTATGAGCTCAATGTCATAAAATATTAATGCTCTCCTTTCAGGTGATAGACAGGCAAGGAAATGTACATTTTTGTAGATTTGATAGAACTGTAGTAATTTACCAGCATAAAATCAAATAACATAAGGCACCAATTCTTTTGCTTTTCACTAAATATACATTTATGTGGGATGTGTTACTCCATTAGTGTTAACTGGAGTTGGTTTCTGCTTCCAGCCAGATGTTCACCCTGGAAACTGCTGGGCTTTCCAAGGGTCTCAGGGTCAGGTAGTAATTAAGCTGCCTGAAAAAATTCGACCAACCGCTGTTACAATTCAGCACATCTCCAAGGCAATCTCTCCCTCTGAGCATGTAACTAGTGCCCCAAAGGATTTTGCTGTGTATGTGAGTATCTACCTTTAGCTTTTTAAATTGGAATTGTACAGTGGGCAAATACAAGAAGAGAGACTTGCTTTGTATGTTTTGTTTACAAGATATCAGGCCTGTTTTCTTCACAACAGTGCACCAGTGTAAGGAAATTTTTCATATGAGATGATAATTTTATCACTACTAACACTGTACATGTCTATAGTACATTATATCAGAAAATCTCAAAGTGCTTTACAAATAATTATTAATTAAGCCTCACAACAACGTTGTTCTGTTGGTAAAGGATTTAGAGGGTAACATCATCCACCTCTTAAGTGGAAGCAGCAGCTGTTTAACATCATCACACCACAACACCATCCAGCAGGTTTAGGGCAGCTCAGCTGTAACTGCAGCAGAAATTTAGGAGGAAGGATATAATTACCTGTACTGAAATTTCACTAGGACACTGGTGGAAATATAAGTGCACATACAAGAAGTGCTTTATGATCTTCAGTGACCACAAATGGTTTAACATCTTGTTCAAAAGACAGCACCTCCAGCAGTAAAGCACCAGAGATGGAGACTGGATCAGTGCTGAATGAAAGAGGAATTCCAATTTGAATACATCTCCATTGGGAAGCAAAAAGAAAAAAAAAAAAAAAGAGACCACAGCGAAACTCAGAACCTGGGTCAACTGATTAATTGAAGCACACAAGGCCCATGCTGTGAGGCTAAAAATAACAGTGTAGATGTTCCCACTGGGGCTGGATCTCAGGTTCTGACATTTCCCCCCCCCAAAAAATCCCCACTCAGCCACAGTTGCTTGGTTTCAGAGCCAGAGTGATAATGTCTATGCTGCTATTTTTAGCCCTGTAGCAAGAGACCAATTCACTTGGCCCTAGCTCTAAGACTGGCTTCCATGGGTTTGGGAGGTGGTGTTTTGGGTTTGTTTGTTTGTTTGTTCTGGGTTGGTTTTTTTTTTTTTTTTTTTCCAGTGTAGATGTACCCTTACTAACTAGCCAGACCCACTTGATGAGGAAGACTTCCCTGGAGGTCTCCAGTCCAAGTTTTGCTCCATTCTAACCTTGCTTAGCTTGTGACTTAAATTTTTTTTATTTTATTTTTATTAAAGTTTTAAAACCCAAAAGTATTACTTACCTTGACCATTCTCGTGCCTTTAGCTTGTATTATATCCCAATGAAGGTGACTATCTGTCCCTTATTTTGAGAGATCCCTAATTTGCAGTCTGATGTTCCATATCCCCAAAAATTTAGTGTAGGACACACTGTCTTCTGCTTCTTCAGTGATGATGCAAAGGACCAGCCACCACAATGCAAATGCATGTTTTTGTATCAAAAGTAAGACATTGAAGCATTCTGTCTCTTTAAAAATAAGAATCATCCTAACTTCCCATACAGTCCCCTTTATTTCATAATCCCACAATACCACTATCAGGGAGCTGGTACACTTTGTCTCCCTTTGGGAAGGACGTTAACTCAGCCCCACGGTTGAGTTAGAATGATTGCCCTTGGCCTCAGGACAATGTGGTCTAATTGTCAGAGTCAATAATAAGGCCTTCTCAGGCAGGGCTGTATGACTTAGTGGCCAGAGTCAATATGGCAGCCCTCCTTATCAAGGCACAGTGGCCGAACGGCCAGCATCAATATGGCGTCCATCCGTGGCAGGATGGAGTGGGTTCCAGCCCAGGGCCCTGTCAGCAGTAAGTGTATTTGTCACTGGGTCAGCGGGGATCCGATCGAAACACATTGACTTAGCTCTTGCTTCTACAACCAGATCAATGTCAAGTCCCTACTTTCTACCTTCTCTTCCAGTGCCATAGTCCACAGATCCCCCTGGGCCGCTGGGATCTTCAGGCAATGAAGCTCCCAACAGTTCCATCTCTTCTTGGGCTTTCGCGGTTAGCCGGGTTTCCACCTCGTGTTGACTCATCTGGCCTCTGTGGTCTGGGGCTCCAGCTGCTCCCAGGAGGAAGCCCACAATACGCATCTTCTCTCCTCCGCCCGTCAGTCCTGACTGAGCTGGGCTGCTGATACTAAGGCTCCAGTTTGGGCATGGCTTCCTCTGCCCAAAGTATGGAGTTAACCCCTTCTTGTCCAATATGGGGCTGGTACACCCTGTTACAACCACCAGCGGGGAGTCCCAGATCTGAGAATTGGGCCCCACAGTGCTAAGCCCATCATAACAGACTAGATGATATGTCATGCTTGCCACTCCAGAAAAGGCTTTTGCTAAGAGAGCAGAACTCACATCCAGTGTCAATATCAGCTTCCTCTAACTTCTGGAAGTTTCCATATCACTCCCAAGATTCCTAGTTTGTTTCCTCCTTACCAAGGTGTTGGATAATAAAGGAACAGTGAACTCACTGGCTGCACTACACTGTTCCCCAGCACCTACTGTGCTGAATGGAAAATGGTTAAGAGTAATTTTGTGTACATTCCAATAAAACATCATTAGTTTCAGCTCTCTTCCCACTCTGATTTTAGGGCCTGGATGAGGAAACAGAGGAAGAAACTTTCCTGGGAAAGTTCATGTATGACTCAGGAAAAGAGACCATTCAAACTTTTCAACTGAAGGTACTTTAAGGGGCAGATGGCACTGTATGCATACAGGTTTGGCTACAAGTCTTTGGAATCCCCTCTCACCAGAGAGATTGCCACATCATCTCCTCTCCAAAGTGGTTAAACTGGTGTTCTTGAAGAACAGAACTGTATTGTGGGTGGGTATGGGAAGGGATAGATGACAGCCGCAGTTCTTGTGTGAACTTGATTTCAAGGGAAGCTACTGGCTGAATTAACCACTTTTGGCAAACAGTGGCTTTGCAGGGAACAAAAGATTTGTAGAGCCAAATTTAGCAAACAGAGGTAGCTGCACCAATTTATGGGGTGACATCAATTTACATCAGAGTTGAATTTAAACTCTGTTCTTCCTTACTTCTACTTTTCTCCTTTAATCAGGCATCTTTCTCTCCCCCAATGTTTTTACCAGAAGCAATGGAGGGAAAGTGCTTAAGAAGTTAGGCAGCTGGATTTTTGAAACACCTAGGTTTCATTAGTACCAGCATGAACAAAGCAGTGGAGCAAACGGGGTCAGGGAAAAAAGAAAGAACACAAAGCTGGAGAGGCAGTGTGGGAGAGTTTCAGATTTATGCTCACGGGAGCTGAAATTTCCTGTTGCTCCTGGCCCCCACTGCAGCTGATGTCAGCAGAGAAGTTCAGCTTTCCACAGTTGGTGCCAACCACTTTCCAAGCTCTGGCATTTGATTGGACATACAATGAGACAAGTTTACCCCTGGTATAAATTGGCAGCGTTCCCATTAATTTCAATGGGAATTTTGTCCTCTTACCTCAGAACTTAATTTGTTTCATTAGTAGAGTTAGTATCGAAATGAGGCTGGGACTAAAGGAAACTGTTTAAAAAACCACAAGTTTTGATTTCTCTTAACTCCTTTTTTTAATTTCAGAATGAACTTTCCAAATCTTTTGTTTACACAAAATTCAGTGTGCTGAGCAACTGGGGCAACCCAGAGTACACTTGTATTTATCGAGTCAGGGTACATGGGAAGATGGCAAACAACAGCTGAGGCCCAGAACAAGAAGACGTGGAGTGAGACCACCATCAGAAGCCAGACCTCCTGATCTACTCCTTTAACCATCAGACCATTTTTACTGTAATCATAGTGCACCTCTTTTTCTTAGATGGAGAGCCCTGGGTCTCTTTACCCAATTTGGGGTCCTCATGGTCCCTTTCAGCTTGCCGTGTTCCTCTCACTTTCTTATTCTCCTACCTTGTAGCTTCTGCTTCCATATCTATAGTGATATGGGATCTAATTATAATCCAGACTGTCTCCTCCAACACGATACACATTACACACTCAATCACCTTTAAAGATTAATTTTTTAGTTCTTCCCCACAGCATGATCCAGCCTGTAATGTCTAAACACTGTATTTCTGAAGCTCTTCCAAACAAGTCACTTACATGTGGCATTGCATAGGCAATAGATATGATATTAAATCATATGTTTCAATGTTTATCAAGTGAAGTGACATAAGGGCATCAGTGAGTACTAACAGTCATTTAGAATTGGTGTCATTCCACTACTTTTAATTCTGTTCTAACTTTTTGGCTGTTCTGTATAATTATAAAATTAAGGACTGGATCTCCAGTTGGTGTACATCAAGGTAAATCCATTGACGTCAATAAATCCATGCTGATTTATACCAGCTTGGGATCTGGCTCATAGTTTACGTTTCGCTAATATTTAAAAAAAAAAAAAAAAAACTCCATTGTCAACTACTGAACTGTGGAATCAGCCATCCTTTCATATTCTTATCAACCTCATAATTAACACATATGCATGGGGACTGCCTCCTGTTAGTGATCTTATTTGAAGGAGATTCTTTAGTATCTGAAGCAGCTGTTTGTCTGTCTATGTACCCTGTTGAATCAATTAATCACTTCATTAAATAAAGATGCGTTTTAGCTTTGCTAATCAGAAGCAAGTTGATCATTATTTTAAAAAAAATATGCACTTCAGAACAAATAAACATGCTATCCTAAATAGGATGCCCTGTGTTGTAAAAAAAAAAAAATGGAACGGCAATTCATCAGCATAGTGGATGTTCCTTTAGGGAGGGTAGCTGATGGCAAAACAGACATTTCAGACAAAATCACCAAAAGACTTGTGCTGGCTAAACACAGATTTTATTTGCCGTACAGATTTTTAATATGAGAGAGAACAAACAGTTTGGCTACAGCTATCTGTTTTTCCCTTGATGTGTCTGGGACTTACATAGCCCCGTTACAGTGATTGGAAAAGAAACTCCAAAGGCTGCATGCATAGCAAGAAATCTAGACCCACTTTGCTTTTCTCCTCTCAAAATGGATGGAGAATAATGCTGTATGTTGTATTTTGGGAATTCCACTCAAACATACGCACATAGGCAAACTTAGGCAAGGAGCATGTATAATCCTAGCAAAGGAGGGTGTACGGTGGAGCAGAGGGTATGCATTAAAATGAGACGACTACGGCCAGGATTGGTGAAAATGGTTGCTTGAAGTTAGGCTTCGAATTCAATATTTAGGTTGTGATGCTGGTAAACCAAGTGCCAGCTCTGGCCAAGGCCACAGGCGTCAGCTAAGAACTGATAAACTCATAGCTGGAAGCCAAACTAGCTCACCTGTATGTTAGTTTTGTTCAAAATAGGTATTAGTCTTATAAGAATGCATTTAGTGTTTAGACTATAAAATGTTTGTAAATTTCTGCATGCATTAATCTCACTTGTAACGTCTGTAGTCCATAGTAGTAAGTAAAATATAAGTTAGTTTTAGAATTGTAAAAATGCCTGGTCTGGACTTGTGGACTCAGATGGGACGAATGGCTCCCCCTGCCCGTCCAGGAGAACTATTAAAAAGCCATTGTAGGACAAAAGTTTTGTTGGTTGCCCCATCCACCCCATGCAAAATTATTTGCAGAAGGTCTCATCCAATCGGTTTGAATGCTGGAAGGCTAGGGGCAATGTGCTTGGCCATTTGAAAGAAGCGATGGTTTTATGCTGCTAACCAGCAATCCCTCTAGCTGACTAAGGAGAGGTGTTATCAGTCTCCACAGGTTATTCTATCCACGTCTCCTCAGGTAGAAGATTACTGGTGAGCTGTGGAGTCTTGAGAGCAGGAAGGTTAAAACAGATGAGGGAAACTGGATGGAAGGGTGATTCTTAGAGTTCTGTAAGCCAGATGTTGAATTCTCCAGATGTGCTAGATAGCTCTATTGCTGCTATTGTAATCTGAGTACCTGCTCTGCCACAGACCTCCTGTGTGACCTTGGTCAAGTCACATTGTCTCTCTCTGCCTCAGTTTCCAATCTGTAAAATGGGGGATAATATCACTACCTGGTGAGGGTAATTACTTTATGGCAATCGGCAGGGGGATGGGGGACTCATATAAGTACCTAACATAGGGAAGTAGATAGGTATAGTCCAAGAGGTGGTGTCTGTTTCCTTTCTGGGACTTATGCTAAGACAGCAATGGCATGCCTGCAGCAGGACTGCATGGATGAGCTTTCTGATGGGACTCTGTGTTAAGATGTTGAATACAGCAGGCTTCTCTAAAGTCTCCACCCCATTGTAATAATTCAAGTCTCCACTGGAGAAGGGAAAAGGCAATAAGTAAAGCTATTCTTTCAGTCATTCCTGATGACTTTCCATTGAAGTTATAATTGGTCAGCTAAATAAAAGATAAACAAGTATCTCCAAAGGTACTCAGCAACATAAAATATGTATATAGATAATGCTATATTAATGTCAGATAATCACATGTTGATCTTTTTATGATCCCATAATGCATAAATGACTTTTCCAGCTGTAAATTAAAACTGAAGCTTCCCTTGTATTTTCTTGTAAGCCTTCTCCTCAGGGTCTACAATTTCCAGTTCTGCCTATTAATGTGCTATGTCACAGCTCTGGTTGAATCAGGCACCATTTGCATGGTTAGAATTGTGTATTTTAGAATATGCAAACCTGAGAAATTGCATTCTAAGCAATTACAGCAGCCTCCTTGATTCATCGGTCCCAACAGCACAATAAACTGGCCATCAGTGGTAATTTTAATATAATAGGCTGAATATTGGACATGGAGTATGCCGTTAGCTTTAGACTCTGACTAATGGGCCTAAGCCAATATCTATTGCAGACAATAGGAATACATAACTTCAGTGGTTTTTGGATTTAACCCTAACCAAGGGAAGTATTATGGGGGCTATGTACATTTAAAATACCAGATGTTGATTGTTGGTGGAAAAAAAACCACGAGCAAGCCAAATGGAACAGCAGAACTAAAATCCGATAGGATCTTCCCCAATTCAGCTAGCCAAAGGATCAGTTTGTTTCTTCCCATTGGTCAGACGCACACTCGCTCAATGCATTTTTTCTGAATTATGTTAACCCACAGCATTGTAGGGGCCAGGATGGGGGTGGTCAGGCCCAATGTGAGCAAGAGCTTCTTGAATCTTTTAAGTGAGCTGCTGGGTGGTGGCAATGGGCCACTGCCTGGGCCTAGGTTCAAGTCCTGCTATTCCTCACAAGCATGAATTTCTTTGGGTTTCCCACCCTCCCTGAATGTGGCCTGGCTGGCATTGGAACTGTGACACTTGAAAAAGCTCTACCCCACTGCTTTAAACGCAACTGAAGGGCTTGGCTACTTGTGTTAAAGATTATCAGTAGTCTGCATGCAACATGTGGAGCTAAATAATGTATCAGTCCATTAGATGGTATCCACTATATATTTATATGCAGCATACAGGAACCATTGTAACTGCCCAAATAATTATATGCTGCTATTTTAGCCATGATAAGAGAAGGTTATTCACTTTGTGCAGTAACGGAGGTTCTTCAAGATGTGTGTCCCTGTGGGTATGCCATTCTAGGTGTTGGTATGTTCTCGTGTCCTTGATCAGAGATTTCAATAGCACTGCTCGGCCGAGACGCTCATGCGCAGCCCCCGTCTCACGGCACCATTGGTGCCTCTTTTGGTGCATGCGTGACCTGACCACCTCTGTTCCTTCTCTACCATAGAACCCTTTGTTTGAATGCTGAAATAGAGAGGAGGTGGGTGGGTAGTGGAGCACCCATATGGACGCACATCTCGAACCTCAATTACTACACAAGGTGAGTAACCCTCTCTTTTTCTTTGAGTGGTGTCCCTGTGGTATGCCACTCTAGATGACTGTAGAGTAGTACCCCTCATTTGGTGGAGGGACTTCAGAGTCAGTCTCTTGAACAGAGGAGAGTGCTGTTTAGGCCTATTGCTATGTCCAATTTGGATGCTTGGTCAATGGCATAATGTTTTGTAAATGTATGCGCTGAGGCCCAAGTAACTGCTCTGTACATATCTGTGATTGGTACATTATTGAGGAATGCTGTAGATTTGGACATTGCTCTGGTGAAGTGTGTTCTAACCCCATGGGGAACTTTGTATATTTTTCCGTTTTATAGCGTGAATGTATGCAACCTGATATCCACATTGATAATCTCTGAGTAGAGATGGTGGTACCTTTAGTTCTTTCTGTGATAGATACAAAGAATTTAGAGGACTTCCTGAAATATTCTGTCTTATCTAAGTAGAAAGCTATTGCATGTCCAACGTCCAATGTGTGTAGTATGGTGTCTTATCCGTTATTATGAGGTTTTGGGTAGAATGTGGGTAAATGAATTAGTTGGTTTATGTGAAAGGCAGAATTAACTTTTGGTAGAAACTTTGGAGGAGGTCTGAAAGTGACTTTGTCCTTGTGGACAACTGTGTAAGGTGGATTAACCATGGGCACCCCATTTCTCCCACATGATGAGCCAATGTAATGGCCACTAGGAATGACACTTTCCTAGATGTGAATAAGGCAGCATGTTGCGAAGGGCTTGAATGGTGGCTTGATAATGGTTCATAAGACAAGGTTTAGATCCTATGGTATTGTGGGAGTGCGTGTCTCTGGGTATACATTTTGGATGCCCATGATGAAGTGTTTCACTGTTGGATGTGCGAACAGTGTTTTATTGTCTATCTTATGGTGGAAGATGGTAATGGCTTCCAGATGGATTCTGGTGAGCTAATTGACAGACCTGATTTTTTTTAATTCTAGGATGTAGTCCAGGATGATTAGGACCAGTGCGGATATGGCAGTGATATGTTTATCTTTGCATCACAAACTAAATCTATGCAATTTCTGAAGGTAAGTTTTTCATGTTGTGACTCTCCTGATATTTAATAACATGTGTTTAACTTGTTCCAAGCAGTCTAGTTCTTCTTGATGGAACCAGTTAGGAACCACACCATTAGGTGACGTTTCTGCAGATCTAGATGGAGAATCTGACTACTGTCCTAGGATAGAAGGTCGTTGTGGATCAGGAGAGTGATCGATGTACGTTCCAACATCTGAAGTAGGTAAGAGTACCAGATCTGTCTGGGCTATGTGGGTGCTGTCAATATTACCCTTGCCCTGACTGTGCAGATTTTGTGGATAACTCGTTATCATTGGGATGGGTGGGAATGCATAAAGGAGGTCCCCCCTCCAATCGAGGAAAAAGGCATCCCACCGTGATCGTCTGCTGAGCAGAAGTGAGGGCATTTGTGATTCTGTGATGTGGTAAAGAGGTTGATGGTTGGATGACCCCTATGTTGGAAAATGTTTTTGAGGATTGCATTGTCCAACTCCCCCTTGTGGTTTCGACTGAACCAACTGCTGAGAGTGTCTGCTGTGATATTCTCCCTGGTAGGTACACTGATGATATGTTGATTTTGTGTTGGATACAGCAATTTCAGAGTTTTATAGCTTCAGTGCATGAGGACTGGGACCTTGCTCCTCTCTGTCAATTTATGTAAAACATGCACGCAATATTATCCATCATTCTCTTCATCAACTTGGTTTGTACAAGTGGGAGGAAGTGGGAACACATGTTGTGGATTGCTCAGAGCTCTAATAGATTTATGTGTAACCCTGTTTCCATTTTTGACCACCAGCCCTGAATCATCTGGTTCTGTAGGATTGCTCTCCACCCCAGGAGGGATGCATCTGTGGTAACCATACCGAGGATGGTTCCTCTAAGAATGGGATCCCTGTCGTCATGTTGGTGGGACAGGCCCACCATAGTAGGGATTCTTTGGCCCTGTTTGGCATCACTAGTATTTTGTTTAGTCTGTGCGTGAATGACTTGTAGATGGTTGATAATTACCCCCGTAGGCAGCGAATGTGCAGACGTGAGTGTTGCACCACGAAGGTGGTGCCTGCCATGTGTCCTAGCAATTGTAGGCATATGTGTGTAATTAACATAGGACTGTTTCTTATGAATATTGTTAGGTCTATTATGGTATGAAACCTGGTTTCTGGTAGTGATACCCTGGCTATTATTGACTCCAAGTGTGCTCCGAGGAATTCCAGTTTTTGTACTGGGATGAAAATGGACTTTTGTTTGTTGCTCATGAGTCCTAAGTTTTGAAACAGTGATCTTGTTTGTTGGTTAACTTGTATGGCAAGTTTTAAGTTTGTCGTTTTATGAACTTGTTTAGTCTCCTGAGATCCAAAATGGGCCTCCAGCCTCCATTTTAACTTTGGAAGCAGAAACCCTTCCCTCTGTGCTGTTAAGGAACATGTTCTATTGCACCTAAAAGTAGTAGATGGTTAATTTCTTGTTGTAATAGGTGCTTATGAGATGGGTTCCTGAAAAGGGATGGGAAAGGATGATGGGTACAGGGGATAGTAGTAAAGGGAATGGTATAACCTGACCGTATGATCTCTAAGACCCATTTGTCTGTTGTAATTGCTGCCCAGTTATGATGAAGGGTTGTAGTCCATGGTCGAAATGTGTGGTTGTTAGTGGTACTGGGTGGTGAGGGATGTCATTCAGATCCTCAACGAAGACTTCAAAATTGCTGTTTCAAAGACAATAATTGAGATGTTGTTGATTGTTGGTGGGTTTGTCATCGTCTTTGTGGTCTCTGTTTCTTTGCAGGTCATAGTGTCTTTGATGTGAATATTGTTGGTACCTACATGGATATTGTTGGTACCTATACTGTTTTCTCCATGTTGCAGGTGTATAGATGCCGAAGGTGCACAGAGTGGCTTGTGAGTCCTTCACAGTATGAAATACCTCGTCATCTTTTTTTGCAAAGAGTTTGACCTTGTTGAAAGGAAGATCCTCCGTTTTGGACTGTAACTCTTTGGGTAGACCTGTGGAGTGGAGCCACAACGCATGACCATCACCGTAGCTGTCGTCCTTGTGATTGTATTGGCAACATCAAGCGAGGCCTGTAAGGTGGTTCTCGTGATCAATTGATCTTCATTAATGAGCAACCTAAATTGCTCTCTTTTGTTATCTGGAATGTCATTAATAAAGTCCAGAATTTTGGTGTAATTGTTGTAGTCGTAATTAGATATAAATAGTACCAGAAGACCCTGGCATCTGATAGGTACTTAACCTTGGTGCCAAAGATCCCTTTAGAAGAGCTTTTGTCAGTGGGCTCTTTTTCTTTGCCAGCTGTCTACCAGGTGATGTTGAAGCTCTTTTATGGGAGCTCTTTTCAGTGATTTTGTCTGAATTGTCTAGCCCATAGTGAGAGGGGGTCTCAATGACTTTTCCATCAAGATGAGTTTTAGTTAGAGATCTCTATCTCTTCTGGCTTGGGCTTTGACATTTTTACAGCGGGTACATTTTTGGGGGATGTGCCCTTCACCCAGACATTGGACACATTGGGAGTGTCCATCTGATGCTGGGATGGCATATCTACATGACATGCATCTTTGAATCCTGGCGAGCCAGGCAGAATGCAAGGTTTCCTGAAGGGAACAGAAACCTATTCTATTCTGTGGGGGAAAGAAAGGAAAAAATAATAAAGATTTTATATATATATATATATATATATATATAAAAATAGGGAAGGAAAGTAATACTAACTACTGACTAAAATTACTGCTATATCTAAAGAGTATCTAACTATTTGGATGAGCTAATGTAAGAAGTGCTGAGGGCTTGCCACAGACTGCAGACGATTGAGAAGGAACTAAGGGGGTCGGATCGCAAATGTGCCAAAAGAGGAGCCAACAGCACTGCGAGATGGGGGCCGTGCATGCGCGACCTAGACGAGCACTGCTGTCGAAATCTCCAATCAAGAATGTGCCAACACCTAGAGAGGAGTACCCCCAGGGATACCACTTAAAGAAGATGTAGCTTGTTTTTTCTTTTTTTTTTTTCTTTGGGTCTAAATTCTGCTCACCAATGGTGAGTGTTTTGCTCAGCTGGGCCTGAAGCCATGCCTGGAAATCATGAAATGGTTTATTCTAGTCTTACAATAGTTTTTACACAGCCTCACTATGTTGCCTTGGGCAAGTCATTTAACCACTATGTCTCAGTTTCTGTGGGTGGTAAAAAGTACTGACTACAAAGGGGTGTTGTGAGGATGAATTAGTTAATATTTGTAAAACACCACACAGTATTTATTTCTCTGATGAATAAATAAAACAAATATATATGAACACACAACTATAAAAGAGGAATGATCAGTGCATTTCCATCACTGTTACAACAATACTTGGAGGTTGCACCCCTTTCCCTTAGACTCTCCTGCAGCACGCAGTGGGATCCCACACTGTTTGTTATAGCACCTTAAATCAGGGACTCACCTTTCCTGCAGTTCCACCTGTCCCAAAGTTTTATTAGCTGCCATTGCCCCAAATATCTTTGTATCTGAGCACCTCAGAATCTGTCGTGTTTATCCTCACAGCACCCCTGTGAGGTAGAGAAATGCTATTATCCTCATTTTACAGATGGGGAACTGAGGTGTGGACAGGCTAAGTGACTTGCCCAGATCACCCAGGAAGTCTGTGGCAGAGCTAGAAACTGAACCCAGAATTCTGGAATCCCGTGCTAGTGTCCATCCACCTTTAAAGCAGTGATAGGAAAAGTGGCAAAGTCTAATTTAGATCTTTTAGGATGTCCTGGACCTTTTTAGGACAGATTAACAATTGGTGTAAATTAATTTTTCTCTATTTACACCAATTTTAATCTGTTGAGGATATGACCCTACAATTGTGAACCTCATACAAATCTTTGGGTTGGGTTTGTTTTATCAGAAGCAGAGAGAGAGCAATTCCAAGAGACCCAGAATTATAGCAGGCTCCCTCGCTGTTACTAGCATGCTTATGTGGATTAAACTATTTTACCTCATTTGCTTTACTCCTCTCAGTTCTGTGCGATAAAACAATCTATCACTCTTGACCGCCTCTTTGTTGTACTAGTATTTTCTTGTTGTTGTTCACTTGAGTGCTGTCAGCTGCTCCGTGCTGGATAGACAGGACTCAATGCTCTATCCCCCCTCTTTGGTCTTAACCTTATCACATATTTAAGAAAATTATTTCCACGGTCTTGGTTCTTCAGACAGGATATTAGCATGGTTTGTGTGATGTTCTAAAACACACTAACAGATGTTGGCCTTACTTGTCTGGCTTTAACAGTACATGTTTTTAATGGAACAATAGCCAATCCATATTTTGTTGCGCTGAGGGGCGGCTGTTGCATAATCACTGAAACTTTCCTCTTGAAAAGTAGGTGGGGCAAAGACTCCTTGGCAATTGATTACTGATATGATCTTTTATTTAGCTGATTACCTTCCTGCATGATTAATAGGCCCCAATTTAAATCCACATACAAATAGGCACCTACTTTTCACATGCATTGCTGGATGCATACTTCAATGATGACTGTTTCTTTGCCAGTACCAGGGATTGATTTGGAGACGTCTAGAACCAAAAGTGTGAGTTGCTATTGCTTGAGCTAAAGAACCAGCCTCTCTTGCTAGCTGCTATAAACAGGCTCTTATCTTCGGGACACAGAGGGAAGATGCATCACACACTAAGTAGGGTGTGTTATATGCAAATCTAAGTATTTGTACATACAAAGGCATAAACCACAACAAATAATTTAAAATGAATTAATCTCTTAGGCCCTGTTTCTGCAAGGTACTTGACATGTGCTTGTTTTAGGCAGCAACTAGTCCCACTGAGCACTCGCATACTTAACAATAGGCAATTGGTTAAGTATCTTGCTGAGTTACTCTTTTTGATACAGTTATTTTTATTTTTTTCTAAATATCTTCCTGGCTCTGAAGCCCTTTCAAACTGCAGTGTTTTTCTCTGTGGACAAACAACAATAACGTTGGTTGTATGTGCACTTTACCACATTTTACGAACAGCTGGGCTACAGGAGCAATTATAGTACAATGCCCTTGTATCCCCATCTGAAGATCATCTGGACATGACCTCTCTGAAGATCTCATAGCACTCTGGAAACATTAACGAACTAAGCCTCACAACACTCCTGTGAAGAAGCCAGACCTCAAAACCATCGTACAGATGAGGACACTGAGGCAGAGAGATTATTTATTTTATCTAGAGATACAGTGAGTCGAGGAGAACTCAGGACTCAAACGCTATCGTCATGACTCCCAAGCTTGTGCTAGACCATGCTGCTCCCTATAAATCACAGGATGAATCCTCTATATTATGTTATTCAATAAATTAATCTTTCATAAACTGATAATTTAGTAAGTGATCAGATATCTACTTTGCTTCAGAAGGCACTGCATCATAAAATTGAAAGAATTGTACTTGTGGCAGCTTTACATATCCAGTGGAACATTATTCACAGTATTATCTTTCCAGCGTCTCAGTATTTTTCCTTTAGTCAATGTTAAACCCAAGTTTTATTTGTTCTGCAAATGTTAAAATGGCTTTCGTATTTCCCAGTACCTTCTCCCCTTCGATACTAGGCCTGATTCTCCATCTTGTTGTGGCAGGATTTCACTCCCACTTGATGCTCAGCTGTTAACAAATACACAAGGTGCAAGGTGATGAAGAATCGGGTTTTTTAAATGCTTACCACCTTATCTCCCCCTTTTTAGCTTGAGGGACACTTAATAGAGAAAACACCAAAGGAAGCCTAACTCTCAAGTTACATTGGAGGGACAGGGTGGGTTACCTGAACAGTTGAGCCTGCTGAAAGGATTTTTCTGCCTTTAGCTTCCTGTCCAATCGCCTACTGTGCTTCATTGTCTCCTGTGACTTCAGACTTGACCTATTTCTTGGCTTTAGGTTTGTCCTTTCGTTTGACTCTTGCTTGGCTCCTTCTCTTTTCCTTCTCTTTTGGCTTTTTGCTTGGCCTTCCCATTCTTCTCCTTTACCTTTAATCTTGCCCTCTCTCTTCCTTCAGATCTTTCTTGTTTCCATCTTTGACTGTCTTTGCCTCTCTTTCAGCTGCTTTCCACATTCTCTGACTCAGGGCACTCCCAATGGGCTGATTTGCTATTAAGACTTTCTTGACCAGGCAGATCTTCTCTCCACTATCAGCAGATCTGTCAATGGCATCTCTAATGCTCTCAGTACAGCACTTCCCATGCACCGTGTGAGCTCCGGGCCTGTAGAAAGGAAGTTTATTTTACTCTGCTGACTCCTTTTTTTTTTTTTTGGCCTTCCCTTTATGGTGGAGCTTTCCTAGCTCAAACCTTCACAGGGCACTCAGATGTCCCAGTTCAGTCCTGACTATTGAGTCTGTTCTGGCAACTGCTCCAGTGCTTGGAGAGTGGAAAGCAAGTCCTCCCCTCATTATGTAGGAGCGTCAATCATTCTCTCTAGCTTTACTCCTTTCTTTTGATTTCTTCATCCTCTCTCTGCAGGGGGGATCAGGTGTGTTCTGCACAATGGACTGGATCCTTGGGTCGAGCTAAGCTAATCAGGAGCCAAAGGACCAGAGACCGAGGTGCCTCAAAGACACCCTTGTGCTTCCTCATTTCTGGAAGCAGCCAGAGACACACTTGGCCCCAGGATAAGTTAGAGTAGCCTCAGGGCTGCTCTGAATTACACCAGCTGCTATTGCTCCCGAGAGTCAATTCTGCTGGCTGAAGATCACTGCACTCCAGTCATGCTCTCTCTTATTCTTTGAGAGCGTGCTACGCTGGGAGGTAGAGGACGGGATAATTTAGAGCCATCCTACATTGCTTTATAGCAGCTGGGAATTCTGACTTTGGGCAGTTCTCCCTCCCTTTTGCACCGTGCGGCTGGTACAAAGGGGTTGGATCAAAGATCTGACTCCATTTCATAATGTTGGGCAAGGAGGACAGGGAATCCCATGTAGTCATAACAAAGTGAAATGCTTTATTTCAGGGTAATCTAGTAATGGCAAATAGTGGGCACTGCTTCCCATGGTGCTGAGACCTACTGTATGAGCTCTTTAGCTGCTTTCCAGCACAAAAGCACTGAGATACCCAGGTGACAGGCCCCTTATAAATGGGCCAGATGAAGGAAAAACAGAGGTATTCTTGCAAGCACTGCTCACTGCCTGAGCCTCACACGCCTGATGCCGAACCCCAATCATGAGATGCTACTCCTAGTAAACTTTATGGATCTGTTTGCATGACCATCGCTCTTCTTTTGGCACGCTTTGATTAGCAGTGAAATAAACAGATGTTGACATTTAAACTGCTATCATTATGTTACATAGGTGAATGGATCGGGTCACTCCTGTCAGTTACTCTTCCAGGCTGCCTGAGTCTTTAGACAGCCTCATTGCAGCGGTTTACACTCAGCTTTCGTTCTGAAAGTTGTTTTTGTACCCGAGTGCTAAAGACTTACATTAATGGTTAAATGAAAGAGGAGATTTTAGAGCACATGATGCAGCCACTAGTAGTGATGGTGTTTAGATGGGGGCCGGGGTGTAGGTAGGACAGGGATAGAAAAGCTTGAGTGTCAATTACAGGGCTTTATCATTGAAGTGTGCATCCTGATGCAAATTAAATTTATAATCACAGAAAAGAGAACAAACACATGGGCTTTTCAAAATCTCTATCACTCATTTCATTACTGATACATAAAATATCACATGAGCCCATGCACCCTTCAAAGCAGCTGCATGGAGAACAAAGAATAAAAGAGAAAAGCACCAAGGAAACAAAGAGGAATTTCAAAAGCAGAAAACAGGAGCCACAAAAGCATTTGTGCCTGACTGCAGAGGGACAAATTAAGGAAATGGTTTACTTCTTTAGTTTTATGATCAGCAGGCTAGCTGAATACTATAGCTCTTAACAAAGTTTACAGGTCTGACTTTAAAACAAAATTCACTGTAACCACTGGAAAAATTAATGAACTGTTCTTATGACATCATAGATCAATCATGGTTCAGACAAATGAGAATTCATTCAAAGCATTCATCTTTAAAGAAACAAATATTTTATATCTTACACCATCTAAGTGACTGATTGGGCCTCAACTCACCCATGACCAGGATAAACTCATTCATTTCTAAAAATTATTATATCAATACCTCCCTTCCTCTGAAGGGAAACTCCACTAATAAGACGTATAAATTCTCTTCACAATCACTCAAGCTGCTATGTAGCATATGCTGATTAACTCTGTCATTAAGTAACTTCTCTGGTGCATTCCAGCTGAGGATCTCAGAGCACTTAAAAATATTAATGGAAGTAAGCCTTAAACTGCCCCTATGCAGAGGGTAAGTATCTTCCCCACCTGTGAGGTGGGAATGCTACCTACAAAGCAGTTATGGATGACATTTTCAAAAAATACCCCCAGGCAACATCCCCCAGCACACACCCCATTCATCAGCCCCAAACAACCTGTCCCACCTAGAAGCCTTTCTTTCTCAAGGTCCTCCATTCTCCAGTTAACCCAACACCACCTCCCCAACACCAACACCACTCACTTTCAAGCAACCCACTCTACCACCATCCCCAGGCATCGAAATACCCACCCTCAGCCCCCTTTTCAACCAGCAGCTGGGTAATTCATTAATGCTCATAGCCCCCATCATCCATTCTCATCCAGGAGCCAGGCAACCTTTCCCAGCACCCACCACCCCAGGCAGCCCACTTTGGGGCAGGTACCACATACATCAACAGGAAAGAAAAGAGAGGAAAAGTTGCATTTGATCAAGAATTGAGCACCAGCAATACCTACAAGTAGATCTCAAAGAGGCTTTCTAAAAGCAGTGTCTCAAAGACTGGCTGCGCAAGACAGTCGCAATAATTTTCCAATCCCCATGAGAAAGTGTTCAAAATATAAGCAGCTGCTGCCCTCTTGTGGGAACCTGTGCACTAGACTGAATTATTTAATTGCTAGGTAGAAACTATTCACTCTCGTATGGCCTTTTCGAAGACCTTTCATCTTCTCTAGCTACGCTGGATCCTCTGCTTGCTGTAGGTGACAGTATGCAGGTGTGGCCCCTCTCTTTGATATTCCATACCCAGATATTGTCACGCAGGTGTGGCCATTTTTGATATGATACTTCCCAGTGTTGGCCAACCCACTGGCTGACTACTTGCCTATAACTTTGCATTTGTGTTGAAGGTTGCTTGTCATCTGACATGAACCTAATTCAAAAGCCCTCTCTCTTTAAGTGCTAGCCAAGCCTCCTGGATGCAGCCCCTTTAGGAGTGGCTAAGACTTACCCTACCCTAATGTCCCTTAGGCTGCCAGTTCCCTTTTATTTCCACAGCATCTATGAGATTGCTTCTTTCACTCCAGCTCCCTGTTAATGCAGCCTTTGGGATTGCTCCTGCAAGCTCTACACTGGGCCATTTTTGCTCTGGCGCAGCGCCTCCTCCCATATCCTCTCAGAATCCTTCTGGATGCACCTGGCCTCTGGCCCCTTCTTCTGGACACATTAACTGGCCGTCAAGTTTTTCAGGAAGCTGTTTATCTCCATCACTTGTTAGAGTACTTTCTAACAGACCTCACATAAGGTTCAGTCACTTCCCTTCCTCAGCCCCACAGCTTCATCCCTCAGCAGGCCTACACAGCTGCCTGTTAGTCATACGTTCCTAATGTGATGGAAGTCATTTTTAGCTGACCCAAGCCTAAGTCAAGGGCCTGTCTCCTTAAATTGGCTGGCCAGGCCTTGGCTGATGCCTCTTTAAAAGTGGTTACACAGCTTTAGGTATAGCTGGTGGCCTTGCCAGTAAAGTCTCTTTTCCACATGTGGGTCTGTTCAGCTGCAGCCCCTTTATGAAACCAAGAGGGTTGCTCGCTGTCACACTGCTCCCCTAACTCTGAGCCATCAGCTCTCATCCTGGTTAGTCCATTATGATGTCACCAGAGCAACCGTCCTCAGATCAGATCAGAAAATTGTGTTGGAAAGACAAAATGATTACATGACAGATGCTTGCCCTTTGAAGGCAAGCTTCTGTCAGGTGTGGGTTTGTTTGTTTATTAAATTTCATTGATCTGGTGAGTCAATCTTTCCAGTCTTTTGGGGCTGCCAGGACAGGTACCCCTAATCCCAGGGCTAAATCTCTAAAAATCATCCAATCAAAGGTGAAGGCAAACCCAGCTGGACTACAGCAATACCATTGCTGGCCCCAAAAGCTGCTAGTCAGACAAAGATGCTGTGCTTTGAAACAACTTGCCATCTTGTGGCAGTTAATAGATATAATCATTCTTGGTGCACTTGAGACACTGGTGAAACAGTATTTGTTGAAGGCACAATTCAGTGAACGCTGAGCTATTTTTGGCTTCACGCATCGCTTGTAAACCAGTCTCACTGTCACACATATTTGGCATCTAAAGATATTTGACCAGTATTATGATGGAACAAATGGCAGCCTCGTCTGTGTTTTAAGTCATGAACAGTTTGATGGTACCATTTTAAGCTTTGAAATTGGTCACTCAAGTCCCATGGTTTCAGACCTAGCAAGTCTCCAGCACCTTCCTTTCCTCTCAAGGCCCATTCAGTCCTTGTTCTATTTTATAAGATTCCCACTGCAGTGGTGGCCATTTTCCTGAGGTGGTCTTATCTGTTTGATCTGTACACCAAGGACCATGAGCAGATAGCGACGTCTCATGACACTCACTGGGGATTTGCAGAATGCAATAGCTTCAGTTCACCAAACTTGAGTTTGGTCATCAGCCCCATCATCTCTGAACTGAGCCCCAAATCCAGCCTCCCTGGTTGAAACAGAAACGGATGACAGCGAGTAGAAACCAAAGTCTAGCAGCTCCAGCTGAATCCTAGACTCCAGCTAGGATCCAGCAGCTCTCAGTGGTCTCTCCATTCCACCAACTACCCCAGTGCCCCAGAGTAGCCCTGGTGTTGCCATGGTAACATCTGCCAGAATGTTATGCTGCTTCAAAAGACGTCAGTTTTTACCAGTATCCAAAGTCCTTCAAAGTAAATACAGTTTCAATTACCAACTATGCCACATTATATTTGCCATTTTACAATGGAATTCGTTTTGGATTTGTTAATAAAGCTGCATCATGTGCAGATTTTGGGCACATAATGGTACATTGCCCTTGTATCTCGAGCTGAAAAGCATCTGGACACAACCCCTCCCTGAAGATCTCAAAGCACTCTGCAAACATTAAAGAACTAAGCTCACAACACTCCTGTGAAGAAGCTAGGTCTCAAAACCATTCTACAGATGAGGATACTGAGGCAGAGAGATTACATATTTTTTCTAGGAATACAGTACGTCTGGTGCAGATTCAGGACAAAAACTTTATCATCATTACTCCCTGGACTAAAACTCTGTTATGATTCCCATTTGCTAGACCATGCTGCTTTCCATAAGTCATAGGATGTATCCTTTATATTTTGTTATTCAATAAATTAATCTTTCATAAACTGCTAATTTAGTAAGTGATCATATATCCACTTTGCTTCAGAAAGCACTGCATCATAAAATTGAACACATTTCACTTGTCTACAGCTTTACCTATGAAGTGGAACATTAGTCACAGCATTATCTTTCCAGTGTCTCAGTATTTTTCTTTAGCCAATGTTAATCCCAAGTTTTATTTATTCTGCAAATGCTAAAATGGCTTCTGTATTTCCCAGTATCTTCTCCTCACAATAATGGGCCTGATTCTCCATCCTGTTGTGCGGAATTTTACAGCTACTTGATGCTCAGCTGTAAATGAATACACACGATGCCAGGTGATGGAGAATCAGCTTTTTTAAAAGCTATTCAACTCCTCTCTCCTTTGTTAGCTTCAGGAGCAGTTAATAGAGAAAAAGCCCAATGAAACCTAACTCTCAAGTTACATTGGAGGACGGGGGGGCTACCTGAACTGCTGAGTCTGCTGAAAGGATTTCTCTGCCTCACATTTAGCTGCCTGTCTAATCCCTACTGTGCTTCATTGTCTCCTGTGACTTTAGACGTGACCTATTTCTCGGCTTTAGATTTATCCTTTTCTTTGACTCTTGTTTGGCTCCCTTCCGTTTCCTTCTCTTTTGGCTTTTTGCTTGGCCTTTCCATTCTTCTCCTTTACCTTTAATCTGGCCCTCTCTCTTTCCTTTAGCACTTTCTTTTCCCTCTTTGCCTTTCTTTCAGCTGTTTTTCACATCTTCTTACTCACGGCTCCCCGATGCACAGATTTGCTATTAAGACTTTCTTAGCCAGGCAAGATCTTCTCTTCAGCATCAGTGGATCTGTCAATGGCATCTCTAATGCTCTCAGTACAGCACTTCCCATGCACCATCTGAGCTCTGAGCCTGGGGAAAGGAAATTTATTTTTCTCTACTGACTCTTTTTTTTTTTTTTTTGGTCTTCTCTTTATGGTGGAGCATTCCTGCCTCAAAACTTCTCAGAGCACTCAGATGCTGCCTCTCCCTCCCAGTTCAGTCCTGACTACGGAGTCTGTTCTGGCAACTGCTCCAGTGCTTGGAGAGTGGAAAGCAAGTCCTCCCTTCACTGTGGAGAAGCATCACTCATTCTCTCTAACTTTATTCCTTTCTTTTGATTTTGTCCCCCTCTCTCTGGAGGGGGGATCTAGTGTGCTCTGAAGGCTGAGCTGAGCAGGAGCCAAAGGACTAGAGACCGAGGTGCCTCAAAGACACCTTTGTGCTTCCTCATTTCTGGAAGCAGCCAGAGACACACTTGGCCCCAGGATAAGTTAGAGTAGCCTCAGGGCTGCTCTGAATTACACCAGCTGCTACTGCTGCCTAGAGTCAATTCTGCTGGCTGAGGATCACTGCACTCCAGTCATGCTCTCTCTTATTCTTTGAGAGCGTGCTATGCTGGGAGGTGGAGGACAGGATAATTTAGAGCCATCCTACATTGCTTTATAGCAGCTGGGAATTCTGACTTTGGACAGTTCTCCCTTTTGCACCCCGGGGCTGGTACAAAGGGGCTGGATCAAAGATCTGACTCCATTTCATAATGTTGGGCAAGGAGGACAGGGAATCCCATGTAGTCATAACAAAGTGAAGTGCTTTATTTCAGGGTAATCTAGTAATGGCAAATAGTGGGCACTGCTTCCCATGGTGCTGAGACCTACTGTATAAGCTCTTTAGCTGCTTTCCAGAACAAAAGCACTGAGATACCCAGGTGACAGGCCCCTTATAAATGGGCCAGATGAAGGAAAAACAGAGG
The DNA here is from genome assembly GCA_007922155.1 of Mesoclemmys tuberculata. Lineage (NCBI taxonomy): Eukaryota > Metazoa > Chordata > Testudines > Chelidae > Mesoclemmys > Mesoclemmys tuberculata. Next base: position 13,351,328 of record ML675650.1, read on the forward strand.
TATTCTCCCAAGCACTGCTCACTGCCTGAGCCTCACTCCTGATGCCGAACACCAGTCATGAGATGCTACTCCTAGTAAACTTTATGGATCTGTTTGCATGACCATCGCTCTTCTTTTGGCACGCTTTGATTAGTGGTGAAATAAACAGATGTTGACATTTAAACTGCTATCATTATGTTACATAGGTGAATGGATCAGATCACTCCTGTCAGTTACTCTTCCAGACTGCCTGAGTCCTCAGACAGCCTCATTGCAGCGGTTTACACTCAGCTTTCGTTCTGAAAGTTGTTTTTGTATCCAAGAGCATGGGAGCCAACAAATAGCTGAAAACAGGTGAGTTTGAGAGGGTCTGTGACGCAGTGGTTTGCAGAAGCTGATACTGGGTGGTGTACTGAGATCAGCTGACCCTAATTAGGGGGCCTATAAAGGCAGCTGCTCAATGAGGCTGCTGCAGCAAATGGGAGCTTGAGTGGGCATGTGTGGTGTTCTGGTATTGTTAGGGTGCTCAGTAGGAGTTGTTTTGGTGGGGTTTTTGTGTCTCTCAGTGACAGGATGTAGGAGGAAAGGCTATGACAGATACAGAGGCTGTAAGGGTAGTCCCTGAAGCAGTGGAAGAGACTGGGGAGGATTGGATGTGGAATCTGTGGGATGTTCATGATTCTGGAAGGAGTACCACAAAAGAGCTTTGTTTGTATGAAGTGCTACCTCATAAAGCTGATGGAAGAGATGATTTGAGGTTGGAGATGTAGGTGGAAACTCTGGGTGAGTTTAGAAGGGGGTTCAAGCAGATGATGGAGCAAAGGAATGAGACAGCTGAAAGGAAAAACCTAGACCTGTGATAGAATCAGGACCAACAAACTCTGAGGGGAGACTACTAGATGAGGAAAGTGGCCAGTGGAAGCATGTGACTGTGAGAACTTGGCAGAGGAAAAGACAGGCTAGTGAAGGAGAAATAGAGCTAAGCCCAACAGAGTTGGAAAATGGAGATGGTGCACAGCAAGCGGTAACTGAAGGTGGAAGGGCAAGGAAGAAGGGAAAAGTAGCTAGTCCTATACAAAGAGTGGATAAGCCAATGGAGATATCACCAAATAAAAACCATAGGCAGATACAGGAATGGTTGCAGAGGATTGCAAAGGAGAATAGTAGATGAGATGACTTGAAGCCAGAAAGAACAGGGGATAGGCCAGAGAATCGCACAGTGACCAGGAAAAGGGTGATTGGGGACTCCCCGCTGAGAAGAACAGACAGGCCTGTAACCAGAGCTGATCCAGAGAACAGAAGGGTGCTAAGACATAGTATATAGACCTGAGGCTAAAGAGGATACTAATGGAAGCAGGAGAGAATCCACTGATTGTCCTTCATGTGGATACAAATGATATAGCTAGATTCTCGCTGGAACATATGAAAGGAGACTATGCCAGGCTGGGGAAGACTCCTAAGGAAATGGAGGTTCAGGTCATCTTCAGTGAGATTCTGCCTGTCGGTGGAGTAGGACAACAAAGGTGTGACAAGATTTGGATGATCAACAGATGGCTCAGGCAGTGGCACTATGAGGAGCGCTTTGGGATGTACGGTCACTGGGAGGCATTCAGGGACAGAGGACTGTTGTCTTGGGATGGGCTTCAGTTGAGTAGGGAGGGAAATGCACTTCTAGGATGGAGGCTGGCATAACACATTAACAGAGCTTTAAACTAGGGAGTTGAGGAGATGCTTGGGTGATGCCTGGCTAATCTCCATGCCTGATTTTAGCATTGAGAGGGAGGAAAATGAAGTAAGAAAGGACACAGAAGTGGGGAGCAGAATGGACATTAAGAGGAAAGGTAGTATAGATATCATTCTAATAGGCGATACTGGCAAATCAGGAAAGGAATGTGAGTGAAGCCAAACAGCAAAAATTAAGGTGTTTGTATACCAATGCGAGGCGCCTGGGTAACAAAATGGAGGAACTAGAACTACTGGTAGAGGACATGAAACCAGATATTATCGGAATGACAGAAACATGGTGGAATAGTAGTCATGACTGGTGTGCAAGTATTGAAGGGTATGTGGTGTTTAATAAAGACAGATATATAGGCAAAAGTGGTGGAGTAGCACTGTGTATCAATGATGAGGTAGACTGTAAAGAAATTAGAAGTGATGGAATTGATAAGACAGTCTGTCTGGATAAAAATCACATTGGGGAAGAAAGCTACAAGAGTTTCCACTGGGATAATGCTTGGGTGCACTACAGACCACCGGGATCTGATCTGGATATGAATAGAGACCTCTATAAGGCTTTTAATGAAGTAAATACTGCTGGGAATTATGTTATTAGGGCAGACTTTTACTGCCCAGATATAAACTGGAGAACAAGTGCTAGTAGTTGCCTACCTACTGACAAGATGTTTCTTTAAGAGATGAGGTACGTATCAGAACATCCAACTGGGCGATGGAGACCAACACCAATGCTTCATCAATCAGTGGATCTCTGCCACCCCAAATGAGTGTGCTAAGTGTGTTTGATGGAACTCAGTACTGTATCAAGAGTGTAACCTTTACGGCAGCAAAGGGCTGGGTTCTATATCGAGGGCTCCCTCTTAATGATAGAACACCAAAGTGGCTCAAACGCTCACCTGGGAAATCGCACACTATCTCCTGAGTGGCCCCCCTCCCAACCCCCCCAGGCAATACTTTCCCTCCCACAAGCACACAGCCCTGGTTCAGAAAAACAGTGCAAACAAAATTTATGAACAGAATGAGCCAAACCCACCCCTCCCCAGAGTACATGCCTCTCTCTTCTCGCATTCCCCTGCCCCACTGACCGTTGTAGCTGCACCGTCCACCTCTTGGTTGGGGAGCTCAGTCAGTCCTCTTCTAAGGGCTCCTGCCAGAGATGGGCTTGATCAGTCTCCTACCAGCTGCAGGCCCTACTCGCTGCTGGCTCCCACCATCTCCAGGCCTCAGCAGGTCCTCTCTGCTGTCTCCTGTCAGTCTCTCAAAGTTTCCCACTTCCTTTGGTGATTTCAACTCCTCCTGAGTTTCAGCTGTCAGCCCTCTTTCCTGGGAAAACCTTCTACTGACACAGGAGCAACGTCCCTGCTTTTAACAAAACAAAAGATTCCAAAAAGAATAATTAATTCTACCTTTCAGCAGTGGGGAGGAGATAATCATACCATGCCTGAAAACAACTGTTTGTTTGTTAGGGCTAATGCAGCCTCAGCAGAAAAGCCCCACAACCCCTTCCTGCTGCTCTCACAATGCTCTAGCATCCATCTACCACCCTTGTTGAACTGTTATATGAGTGAATTTTTCATCAGAACATGCTAAACACAGTTCTGCTGCCATTTGTGCATACAATGGAAAGACATTTCATTACCCAAAGCGATTTGTAACCCAATACCAGCAATACTAACCATTTCCCATCATGCTCAGCACCTAGCTGTGTTCATGCAGATATGGCAAAATCATGCTAAGTACTTAATTGTAAGTGGACTCATGCAAATACAGAGCCAATGCAAATAAAGTGCTCCCCCTTCAGCTGATGGAGTAGGAGGAGTGCCACTCAGACCTTGCTTTCAAGAGCAAGGAAAGCTTTCACAGGCAAAAGCTTCATCAAGGGTAGGTTGTCTGACATGGAGAGTGGAGTTCAAGAAGTGCAAAAGCATTGCATCGATGCAACGGACAGATGTGCAATTTCACTGGCAGGAAATGCTGATGTACATTTTTTATTTATGCTGTGATAACTCAATGCTTGGGCTCTTTCAGAGACCTAATCACCCTGCACAATGGCAAGAAATTCTTCAAGGTCCTGTTATCATTGGTTCCAGTCTTTTCCAATGAGTAAAGGGGATGCGTAAAGGTCTAATCTCAACTTTCAGTTTAGAAAAAAAAGTACCTTTTACTGAATTTGTCTAATTGCATTGATTTAGGGATTAGTATGAAGGGAGGTCACTCTCCTATTTTATATATGGGTTTTTTCCCCTTCACTATCTACTTAGATACTTACATAGGCCTGCAACATTTCTAATCATCTCCCCATATTTCCAAGTAACAGTCAGTCACCTTCTTTCTTTTCCTTGCCATCCTGCTGGAGTAAATAGGTTGATTTGTTGATAGGTCTGGGGGAGGAATAGGGATGGGTTGGGTGTGTGCTGTGGAAGGTGTGTAGCATGCTGAGGGTCCTTTCTGCACGAGGAATGGCTTTGCCATTGAAGGCCTGAGTTCCCCATTTAGGCCTGAGCATGGTGAGGACTCCGGTCCTTCGTATCTCTTGTGGGAGTGAGTTCCATGGGCTCCAGAATCAGCTCCTATGAAAGTTCCGTGTCTTGTGTCCTCCCATTATTGGTCAACATGACATTGCATTTTCCTGGGGGAGCGTTGGGGGAGGTCACAGGTGTGAAAAGGGAGACGGTCTCCGTTTGCCAGGACTAATCCCAGGGCTGGGTTTGGACGGCAGGACAGAGACGTGCCCTGAACGTGGTTCGGAGGAGAGCCAATGCAAGGGGAGGCGCCTGGGGGTGACGTGCTCGCAGTGCAGACACGTCTTGGGCTTTCGAGCGGGCCGGGCTCCCGTTGGTTTTGCAGTATACAGACTAACACGGCGGCTCCCCGGGCACGTCCCACCGGACCCGTGCTGCCTCGCAGCCTGGCTGCTGCATTGGGCCCCAGGTGCAGCTCTCAGGGCGTGGGCATCCCTCCTGGAGATGCTGAGCTGCAATGGCCAAGGGGGGGACCCTTAGTGCCCAAGGCCAAACCACCAGGGAGGCCGGGGGGGAGTGCGCATGCCCCATTGCCCTGCCCCGGCCGGGGGTGGCAGCTGCGGCCTCCCAGCAGCAGGAGGCGGAAGAACGCCGAGCCTCCGCTTCCGGGCTTGGGTGACGCGCGCTGCCGGCTTCCGCCCCCGGCCCCCGCGCGGGTGGGAGCGGGCCCGGCGGTGACGTCACCAGCGCGCGCCGCCCGTGGCGTCAGGGTGCCGCTTTCCTTGAGAAGGTCGCTGGCGGCCGTGCGCGCGGCCCGCGGGCAGGATGTCTGGCTACACCCCCGACGAGAAGCTGCGGCTGCAGCAGCTGCGCATCCTGCGGCGCCGCTGGCTCAAGGACCAGGAGCTGAGCCCGCGCGAGCCCGTCCTCCCCGCGCCGAAGCTCGGGCCCGTGGGCAGGTTCTGGCAGCGCTTCTTGCAGCCGGGAGGCTTCTGGCGGCTGCAGGTCAGGGAGCCCCGGGCCCCCGCCCCGCTGCCCAGAGGGGCCCCCGCCCTACCCTCCCCGGGGCAGCCTAGCCCCTCCCCCAACCTTCCTATTCCAGGCCCGCCCCCCCGAGCAGCTTCCACCCAGCCCTGCCCTGCCAGGGGACTCCCACCCCGGCAGCCCGGACCCCAGAGGGGGGCCCCCCTCCCCCACCTTGCTGTTACCAGCGATGCTTACCCCGGGCGGCCTGCACTCCGTCCCCAGAGAGGTTCCCTAACTCTGCTCTGGGGTTTCCTCACCCCGCTGGTCCCACGTCCATGGGAACCAAAGTGTCTTACGCCCTGAGTGGAGTTTCCTCAACCCTGTGGCCTGCTCTGCTAGGGGGTTCCCACCCTGGAGAGCCCATGTGCTATCTTTGCTTTCCTCAGCGGGACCCATAACCCCGGCCTTGGAGGGAGCAATGACCAGGTTACTCTCTAGAGATGTTTGCTACCACGGGGAGGAGACTCTCAACTTGTATTTTCAGACGGCACTCTCAATCTCTTCACCCCAACTTCCAGTATGCCACACCTGAATTCTCTAAAGGTGTTCTGCAGCCACTGCTCTAATCTATTCCCTAGGGATGAATTCTCCCTCTTCTGCAGTTCAGTCCCTAAACCTACTGCATTTCTAAAGGGTTTCTCTGACCTCTCAGGGGACTGGTCAACTTTGCTGCACTCTCTGATTACCCAAGACACCTAATCTTGTATCGCCCTACAGTCCTGTCTACCGTTATCCCATACATTTCTTAGTGGGGTGGAGCCGTTTCTTCAACCTTGTGGCCCTGTTCAGGAAGCATCAGTGTGTGATGAAGATGGCAATTAGTGTGTCTTTTCTATCTTTTTAAAAGAGACAATCAAAATAAACCCTACCCTTGCTTTCATGTGTTGTTTCTGTATATAGCTGTTAAAACTGAAAGATTATTCTTTCAGTAGAAAAAAGTAAGGAACCGTGGTGACTAGAAGTCACTGCCACCTGATGAACTTTTTGACTTATATGAATGTTGGGCCAGTATGCAGTAGACCTCTCTCTCACACACACATCCACCCACCCAACACCACCACCTCAGTCTGCATGCTTGTTGGTGATCTCATCTGAGAGACAAAGGTTTGAAAGGGGATGGAGATTGAACTATCCTCTTATTCCAGGTCTTAGCTGAAAGACGTAGGTGGGGAGAATGAGGAAGTTGGTCCTCTGCATGTGCTGTCCTTCTCCTGTGAATAAATAAGATCAGAGACTAAAGCCTATCAAGCCAGTACTTTTGAATGCTAAATTCACTTAACAATAACTACAGAAGTATAAAAACAAAGCTGGTAGTAAAATTTAAAGAAAAATAATATGGAATCTCATTTACTTTTATTTCCAGACTTACAAGATGTACAATTCTGCTATATCTTATGCACTTCAGCTGATTATTCCTGCCTGGTTTATTCATTACTATGTCAAATACAATTTACAGGTAAGTAAAGAGACTTGCATGTTGTATTTAGGTGCAGAAACTGCATGCTTTGCAAATACTATCAGTAATACTATTTACTTCCCTACTCTGTAAACACTTTCACTTTTTCTCTTTAAAAAAAAAACACAAAAAACACAACACTTGAGATCTGCTATGAAGTCATAAGTTAAGGATGACAGCACCTGAGAATGTTTGCTTTATTTTTGTCTGGGTACTTTTCTGTGGCGTTGAAAATGTTTCACATGCAGGAATATAAAACTCTTCAATGCTTCTGCTTTTCCACTTCAATAGACCTGGTTTCATTTGTTGGCACACTTAATCTGGAATTATGCAAAGAAACAAATTTCTGTACTTTTTGAGATTAACACAACTGTTTTTTTGCTTCTTAACTGTTGGTAAGGCTTACTTTTTTAAAAAATCCTATTTACGTCAGTCCATTCAGTTGCTTGTTTCTTAACACAGTTTTCATATATAAGCATGTTGAGCAAATGCATGCACTGGGGTTAAGCACTGATTAATCATTAATCACCTGCCTGCAGTATAAATTCTACAGTTAAAATAAGAGAAACCACTTTACGAACAAACAGGCCCAGATTAAAGAATGTTGGGGACCTGTATACCCTGGAAATTGGGGGCCCCCCCACCTTAGATAAACTAGCCAGCATAGCTCCTGCCCCTACATATCCCACACACAACTCCCGAATGCCCTTCACATCTCACATATGCCCCCAACAACCCTCCACAGACATCCTAGTAGCCCCGACATACATCCTGTTCACCGTAGTGTCTTTGTCCACAGCCTACACCATCCACCACTCAGTTGCAACATTCCAGCTCCCAAAAGCTTATACCTCAGTATACTCCCTTTGCCCACAACCAGTGACAGCTGATTCCACTGAATACCCATGCCTCTCTCTAGTCACCAGTGACTCCATTCATTGTCCTTCCCTTTGGGTTTAGACAGTTTTGTAACTTATGTCCTCCTAGGTATAATGAGAATATCAAGTTTATTCATTTCCCATTTAACTTTTTAGAATAGTCAGTTTTCTGAGACTGAAATTCAAGCCTAACATTTTTAGCGTCAGAAAACTTGGATGTAAACGTCAGAAAACTTGCTTATGTAAATCTTTCAAAGTGACAAGTGAGAATGGAAAAATACATTAAGTTGCATTTAGTTTATTCTTTATTCACAACTCACATAGTAAGAGCTGTATGTTGTAATGAGTGTTTGCAGAATAGCCCCATATGTTTGGACAATTTTATGTCGCTTCCTGTTTGGTAAAACAAGGTTAGTTCAAACTGCATACGCCTTAATGATTAAGAGGTTGATTTATGTTAGTTTGTAGCTGGCTTGTACCCTGGTGTTTCTCAGTGCTGCTTCCTTTACTAGTCACTGACAGAGTAAAGTTCACTGCATTCCTGAAGTAACAACACTAGTCACTGTCACTGACAGCCAACATTCAGGTGAACTCTCTCATTCGGCCGTTTCCTGTGGATCTTTCCCCTGGGAGAGCCTTTTCATGTATTAAGTTCTTTGAAGACCTGTCCTGTTTGAGGTGTTTTTCATTCTCTGTACTTCTGGTTTTAAACAAAGAGTAACCTAGTGGAGAGAAGCTAAGGCTGCTTAATATTAATTGTATTGAACACTTCAGCTGTTTGGAAATATGGAAAACAAACAAGTGTTTCTCAATCAGCCATCCTTCAAAAAGTTTATCCTAACTAATCTGATTTTTATTGCAGGAAGCACCAAATGCTATTAATGAGATGAGGCCCTACGTATTCCCAGTGAGTCCATTCAAATTACTGTTTTTCTCATGTCGGCCTTCTAGATAAAGAAAACAAATGGGGAGGGGAAGCATGGGTGGGGAGAGGTGGGTGTGTGAGGGCAGCAGTGGCGCAGGGAATAAAACTAAAATAACTGCTTTCAATCATTTGGGCACTGAGCATAAAAATTGTTAAATGCTGATTAAAGAAAACAATGTGATATAGACCTTTAGAAGCATTGATATTTTCCTCATCTACTCTTGAAAGCTTGTTTCACCAACAGAAGTTGGTCCACCAAAAGACATTCTCACCCACCTTGTGTATCTTGTGGAATTAATTGTATTTCATGCATGTACATATTTGAGACAGTAATATGACCCAAGACAAAATATTCACCATAATGTTTTGATTTCATTAGGGTGACACAATTCTAGAGACAGGAGAAATAATCCCACCTTTTGAAGAAAAGCCTACTGGTCATGACTGAAGGTTCTAAACTCTAGCTTTGTTCCTATACAACTGTGATAAACATTTCCAGATATGTATATCAAACAATAAAGTTGGCTTTCAGGAGACTCTCCTGTTATCTTATTTCCTTCTAGGGATAAGAGGAATAGCAAAGCCCATTTCCAGACCTTTTTCTAGTGCACACAGATGGAAAGTTAAGGCAATTACTCATGTAGTAACAAACTGGTAACAAGTGATAGTTTTAAACAAACAAACAACCTGTTCATGATTGACTATATGAAATGGACTCTAGAAGTAGGCTTTCATTCCAATGTATTTGTAGTAATACAACTTTCTCATCTTAGTAGGCATCAGATTACCTGCATTTTATCCATTTTAGCAACCAGTTATGTAGCTGTACTCATGCAGTTGTATTTAACCAAACAGGAAGATACAGCAAAAAGAAAATTAACACAGCAGGTCATGCACGAGTGCAGTAAAATTCAGAAAGCATTTTGGAAAGTAACTGTCCCACTTCTAAATTAAAGATTATTGAGAAATAACCTTAAGATATTAGTTTACAGAGCCTCTTTGTTTCATTTATTGTGGAAATCCTACCTAACTCTGAACAAAAGCACCTGTAAAGTTGATGCTGTAAAATCTTTAAATTGTTTTTCAAAATGATCTGAATGAGATGAGCTTGGTAAAACACGATAGCTTTAATTGTTTGAATCAAAAGCAATATAAGATGAGTAAACAAATGACAAATATTGATTCGTACTCACATTTCTATGAATACCTGCTCCTTCCAGGAACTAACCATATTTCAAATACTTAAACACAATTTGGTTGAGATTGCTGCAGTTACAGTTGCTTAATCCATCAATGAAAATCTTTAATAAGTTTTATTAAGAAAGAGTTGCTATGGATAACTTGTTACTGACAATGGTTGAATAAAATTATTTGAGGGCCAAATACTGTTAGCATGAATTGAAGGAAAATGCCCAACCGCCATGGACTAAAATGTGTACCATATTTCAAACATTACAAAATCTTTAGCAAAAGCAAGGCATTTAAGTCTGTAAAAGAGAAGACATTCTGTAAACCAACTCAATGTACAGTTGGTGTACAGTTCTTCCTTGGTTGCTTCTTAGTCTGGTGCTCATCTTCTATATTTCAGTTTGAGAAAACTCAGTGTCACACTTCTTTGCCTGTATTTGTCGACTTTTTTTTAAATTGTGCAGGAAATTTGATTTTTTTTTTCTTCGTGAAGCCCTCTGCCACTGTTAAACGTGTGATCATAACTTCTCAAAGGGTTAGTCTGGAAATAATCTTTTCTGTCTTCAAATGTGGCCTTAAATGTGTTCAGCTGTGAAAATCCAGATGCTCTCAGTCCATTTCCTTTAAAAATTCAACATTTGATTGGGGTAGTCCGTCTCCAGTTGCCACTGCGCTGCTATTCTGGTTGCATAAATAACATATCCCCATGAAAGTAACACAACGGTGAGGAGAATCTGCGAAAAGAAGAGGTTTGGAAAGGTACATCCTGTGCATTACCCCGTAAGACTGGTCTGACATTTAAACTCTTTGCAAAAGGGCCCTGCTATTTTACCCCCCCCTCCGGCCTGTCCTAACGAAATACTGATTATAACTCGGGGGGGGGGGGAGAGACAGGCTGGCTATAGGACCTGCCCCAGGGGCATGGCCTTTTCGGGCTCTGAGGGAGGGCATTCAGCGCTTCACGGGAAGGCAGCCGGTTTCCTGGGCCCTGCACCCCGGGGCTCGGTGGAGGGAGGGGACAGGCGCGGGGCTGGCCCGTAGGAGGGCGGGGGAAGGGCAGCACCGTCCGAGCGGTACGTGCTGCACACGCAGAGCCCAGCCCGCCGGGCCGCGCCCCGGAGCCGAGGCGGGGCCGGGCTCGCCCGGGAGCAGCAGGCAGGGGCCGCGGGAGGCACCCACCAGCGAGTAAAGCCAGTCCCGGGCTCGGCGGCTGAGCGGCGCCATGGCCTGGGCTCCAGCCGCGCGTGGGGCGGGGCAAGGGGAGGCGAACAGGTCGCCATGGAGACAGAGCCGGACCTGCGCGGTCTTCTCCGAGCCGCCATCTTTGATTGGGGCCGGAAGCGCTCGTCCGGCGAGCTGCGCGGGCCGGTAACGAAGCGATGCCGCCCGCAGCCAAGATGACGGCCAGCAGAGGTCACGTGGCCGGCCTACCGCCCTCTGGGCGGCCGCGTGAGGGAGGGGCGCTGAGGGCCGGAAGTGGTGGCTGGTGTTCCGAATCCGAGCACGTCCTTTCCGGTCCCTACAGGCCTTGCGGCCGGGGTTCCGTTCCGCGTCCGGCCCGCGGCCCCCGCCCCTCCCGTTGTGCTGCTGTCCGGGCCGGCCGCGGGCGGGCGGGCGCGCGGCGTTAATGTGTGACCCACTGAATTGCCTCACAGAGCGGGGGCGCCGCCGCCGCCGCCTCCGTCAGGGAGGGGAGGAGCCGCGCGCGGGCCCCGGCCCCGGCCGCCGCCAGAGACTCAAAGCGGCGGAGGCGGGACAGCCCCGCGGGTGGCGCGAACCGTCCGCACCCGACGGCGGCGCCGCGGTGAGTGACCGGGCCGGGCGGGACTAGGGATCCGGCCAGGCCCGTGTCAGCGGGAGGGCCCCGTTTGTGCTGCGTCCCCGGGGGCCCGAGAGCTGCGTGGAGTCGGGCCGGGGCGCTCAGGCCTGTGGGGAGGGAGGATGCGCGGGCCCAGGCGGCCTGGAGCCCAGCCCGCTGTCCGGGCCCGTTTGCGGCTGGTTCGGGAAATGTTCCAGCGGGGTCGGACCTCGCCTCTCTGCGAGGTGCCGTCAGCAGCCGGCCGCGGGGTGCGGGCGCCGTGCGAGTCAGCGCTCGAGTTGGCGGTAGCCGCCTCCCCCCAAAAACCCCCGCGGGGTCACGTGACGCGACGTCGAGCGCTGCCAAGTGTTGGGCTCGAGGGCAGGGCCGCAGTGGGAGGCAGGAGACTGAGCGGAGAGTACTCTAGCAACCCGACCCACCCCGCCGGGCCCTCCTGGTCCCGCTGGCTTTCTGCCTGCTTTGTGCTTGGGTCTTGTGTTGAAACAGGGCGAACTTACAGGCACTTTGCAGCCAACCAGTGCCTTTCTTAATGTTGGGAGCCTCCGCCAGTAGTGACAGACTAGCTGAACTATTCCCATTGTCTATATGGAGAATTTGAGAGTAATGTACGGGATTTGTTGTTACCAGCTGTGTTCAGGTCGTGCCCATCAGTTGGAAATGCCTCTGTTTTCCAAATGGGTCAAATAAAAGTAAGTAATAGTAGTTACACTCTGCCTCACTGCACATGACAACGGAGAGACTTATCAAGTCAGTTGTCCAAGATTTCATATTTCTCATTCATTTAAGAGATGAACATTTAGCAGGCTGCATTGCGGACCTTAATGTAACAGTGATGGTCAAATTAGAAGTACCTTGAGTTTCAACTTGTCAGGCTGAGAGAGAGGCTTCAACGTTCAGACATGAAGTTGATGAACACAGCTTTCTATAGGCTGTCATTTTTAGCCTGTTTAGTTCCAAGAAAAAAAATGTATAAAATCGTAATGTTTTTTTAATAGTGCATCAGTTCACAGGTATGCAACAGTTGAATTGTAACAGATTGTTACACAACTTATTACGTTATGGTTATAGTCAGAAAAACAACTGTCACAGTGGTACCTTTGTACTCAACAGTTCTGCGCTCATGGTTCTTGTCATAGTTGCTGACTTAGTGACAAATAGACTACAATTTACTCTTCTGAGCATTGCTGAGTCTGCAGATGTGGATAAGTAACTTGGATTCTGTGTTGGCTCATTTATCAACTGATTTCTTGTCCAATTATGTTACAGGTGGAGCTAATAGAGCCATCTGTAATTATGGCTGCCTGACATGTCTCTATTCTTTGTTTTTTGGTGCTCGTCACATTGCTGGATGTCAACTATTTGGGCTGAAATTTTCCATGCTGAGTGTTTTTTATAGGCTGATTTTTTTTTGGAAGTTTCAGCAAAAATGGTTCAGCTGTTTCTGAGAACAAGATTAGCAAGACTTACTTTGCTCACATTAATGAAAAATCTTCCCATTTTGTTGAGAACTTTAGTACTTCCATGCTTTGAAATTTGGCAAGTGGGATTGCCCTGATGTTAGGGGTAGGCTTGTTGCTGTTCCTGGGTGGAGAAAGGAAATGCACAAATATGGGCAAGTTATAAGCCTTTGAAAAATCTCTGTTCACACTCAGTAGAGACTTACGAGTTTGGCAGCTAAATTCTGAAACTGAAGATTGTTTGGACTGTGCGTGTTATAGTCAGGGCTGCAGGGGCTGAGCAGGAGTTCACTTGCAATTGCTGCTGCTGGCTGTTGCAGCACCAGGAATGGGAACTGAGAGCAGGGAGACTGTATCTTCTGTGCTGTCAGTGCTCCACCTGCTTGTGTCCAGGAGCTTGAAGGAGGAGCAGCCTGACTCAAATGTGGTGGGTTTGAAGAACCAGACATGAGTGGGCAGTGAGAAGGAGCAGACTGGTTTAAGAAGCCTGGGGATGTGGTGAGTGGGAGGCTGGCACAGTCTGTGCAAGCAGACTGGGGAAGGGTGGTAACAGAGGTAAGGTAAGGGGCTGAGGGATGGTGGGGTGGACAGGGTTTGTCTGGGGAAATGACAGTAGGGTGAGGGGTGAGAGGGCTCAATTTAGACTGGGATCGAATGAAGATCCAGATTGTTGGCCAATCACAAATATTAATGTTTCCCATACTTTCCCTCACTTGTCCCAGTCATTCCGGTGCACCTTGGTCTGTGGTCAGCAGAGTAGTCCTTCAGCAAAGCAATATTGGCTGTGAATAAATCTGACTAGGATAATTCAATCCCAGTCAGTTTCCCATAACAGTATTATGCAAAAGAAAATGGACTAATCAGTCAGCTTTCATCTGCATCAATCACAGAAGTTGCTTTATACATAGGAGGACTGCAGCGGGAAAGTGGCTGCTGACCCTGCAGAAAAACAGGGAAAATTTTAAAAAAGATGACTTACAAAGTGGGAAGAACAAACACTACAAAGAAGACTGAAGGAGTTGAAAGTCAGAAAGAACGGGAGTAATTCTAACGTTAGTGATTTACATTTTTCCAGTTATTGGAAATGGTGGCTCATCAACCTTTTAGAGATGAACAACCAAAATGTATATTTTGGTAGTCTACTAAACAGACTATAGGATAGTAAACCAACTAGCCGTTGTCTATTAATCTAAAAAGTTTTGGGACATAGATGGGGAGCTAAACTTAAAAATGTAGATTCTAGGGCAATTCTCTGCCCAGTGGGCCAGATTCTCAGATGGTGTAAATCAGGGTAGCTCCACTTCAATGGAGAATCCCTGGTTTACACAACATAAGCATCTGGTCCATGTATCTTTTCTATCTTTGCTCTGTTTGCATTAGGATATTATTTAACCACCAATATTTCCAAAACTTCTTGGGGGAGAGACTGCAGGGAGAGTTTAATAACTTATGCAGTTACATGTCAAAGTCATCTGGTCTGAGGGTTTACAGTGCTTGGTGTTGTGCATTCTCTATTTTCGACTTGCAGAAAAACTGTTACAAGCTTAGTTGTTTGGTACACTTACATACAGATTTTTTGGTCAGGAGATATTTAACAAAGCTTTTATTGATATTTGCCTCGTTTTTCTTTTGTAGAACATGACATCAACAACTGAAGAGTTTACAGTGGATAACAGCTTTTCACCTAAAGCTGGCACAAGCAAGCTGCATCAGACAATGCCAACAGATACATCTCCAGACTCTAAATGCCCAATCTGTTTGGACAGATTTGACAACGTGGCCTACTTAGATCGTTGCTTGCATAGATTTTGCTTTCGTTGTGTACAGGAGTGGTCAAAAAATAAAGCTGAATGTCCACTCTGCAAACAGCCTTTCCATTCTATCTTTCATACTGTGAGAGCTGAAGATGATTTCAAGGAGTATGTACTCCGGCCTTTGCAGAATGGCTCTTTTGCTAGCCCTGATGGGCGGAGATTTCGTTACCGTACTACGTTAACGAGGGAACGTCACACATCAGCTTATCCTCGAAGGAATTCCTCTTCTCGAAGAACGCTGTCACCTCCAGATAATGGAATATTATTTGAAGGATTATCCAGTCAACCAGTACGGCAAAGAGACGGAGGAATCAATCAGATGATTAGACGTCTTGCATCGAGGAGACAGGCTAGTGCAGAGGGCAGGTCACTGCGGCAAATTCAAGAGCAAGATATCATTAATTTCCGAAGAGCTCTGTATCGCTCTGGTGTGCGTGTTAGAAATATTCAAGATGGTGGTCGCTATAGAGACATTTCAGCTGAATTTTTCCGCAGGAACCCTGCTTGTCTTCACAGATTAGTTCCATGGCTGAAGCGTGAGCTAACGGTTCTGTTTGGTGCCCATGGGTCTCTAGTCAATATTGTACAGCATATCATCATGAGTAATGTGACTAGATATGACTTGGAGAGTCAGGCTTTTGCTGGTGACTTAAAGCCTTTCTTGCTCCATCGTACTAATCACTTTTTACATGAATTCATCAGTTTTGCCCGATGTCCTTTTAACGTGGAAGCATACGACCAACATGCCAATTACGATTGTCCCGCTCCTTCATATGAAGAAGGAAGCCAATCGGAATCATCAGTTATTACAATATCTCCAGATGAGGCAGATTCCCAAGAACCGGATCATAATCCATCCACAACCAGTGTTGATCAGGCACCTTGGGATGATGAAACTCCAGGGCCATCGTATTCCAGCTCAGAGCAGGTTCACGTTGCTATGGCTTCTCCTTTGGATACTTCAGAAAGTTCTGATGAAGAGCCTAGTGGAAATGGAACTGAGCTGCAAGGGCAGTTACAAGATAATGCAGTCCCAGATGGTGACAATGATTCTTCTTCGGAAAACTGCGTCATTGTTGGGTATGTTAAGCCATTAGCTGAAAGAACACCAGAACTGGTTGAGCTGTCCTCGGACTCTGAGGAGTCAGTCGATGATGGGAAAAATGAGGATGTGAAGAAACCTCAGCCTGTCCAGTTTCACGTTTTTAGTGTCAGTGATGCTAGTGAATGCTCGTCACCATGCTCTCCTATATCTAAGGATGGTAAATACAGCCATAAAAGCAGCACCTCCCCCTCACATAAGAAGATAAAGCCAAAAAAGAGTGAGAAGGATACAACTGAAATAAAAGATTCATCTACAAAGGACTCATTGCAAATTTCCTCTACAAGAAGGGATAGTGTGTGCTCTCCTTGCAGCCACAGATTATCCAGGAGGAGGCGATCAAGGAGTTCAGAATCATATTCCCAGCACTGTCGCAATAGAGACAGCCATGGCCAGAGAACCAGGAGGAAACATCACAGCAAAGAAAGATTAAAAAGTAGACTATCAAGAAGCAGAGACAGTAGCAGACATAGGAGCAAAAGAGACAAAAGGAGGTCAAAACTTCGAGACATAAGTTTATCCAGAAAAAGCCAGACAGTGTCACTAAGTAGTGAGAGCACTATATCTAGAGATGTAAGCAGGTCAAGATCCCGGAGTAATGACCATAGAAGAAGATCGAGGAGCAGAGAAAGTGACCATTGTTATGTAAGAGAGAATTACCAAAGTAGATACCAGTGGGAATACACTTTTTACAGTAGGAACATGGACAGAGATGGCTATGAATCCTCATACAGGAGGAGGACTCAGGCCAGAGCTCATTATGCAAGGCAGTCAGCTAGTCCAGAGTACAGAATACAATCCTTTTCTGAGAGGACAAATACTCGAAATCAGAGAGGTCACAATGAAAGCCGATATTACTACTATGAAAGACGCAGATCAAGGAGTCGATCCAGTAATAGATCTCGGACTACTTCTGATAGAATGCGATGCGAAAAACCTGGTGGAAAAAGGAAATACAAAACTCGCCACTTAGAGAATGCACACAAAGAGAATGCAACAAGCCCTTCTAAAGGGAAAGGAAGTGACCTCCAGAAGTCTTTGTCAAAATATAGTGGTTGCTACAAAAATGAGGACAACCTTTTAGACAACCAAGCAAGCATGGGGACTAGACATAAAAAGAGGAAAAAAAAGACAAGAAGTCCAAGCGTGGAGATTATTTATGAAGGCAAAGCTACTGATACAACCAGACATCATAAAAAGAAAAAGAAAAAGCACAAGAAGAAACACAGGAGACATCACACAGGTAACTCATCGCATTCTTCTCCAGTTGTGATTACAATTGACAGTGATAGCGACAAGGAGACTGGAATACGAGAAAATACTGAGTGTGATAGTAGTATCTCTTGGACAACGACAACCCAATTAAATGAGAGAGAAGATGAGACTCCATCTCCTGATCTGGGAACAAGCAACTGTAAGGATGTGTACACAGTACCTGGTGAAAGTGGACTATTGGACAAAGATTACGGTATTACTACCAGTAGGGGAGACTTAGGTGGTGACACTGGAAATATAGATGGCCAACTCCAGGAAACATCAAATGAGCAAGCTCTTGCAGTGGCAGATATTAGTAGTGCATCTGACATGGGAACTCTACTGAGCAATGTTGAAACTATACAAACTGAATCATCCAATCAGTTGCCTTCTTCCAGAACATCATTTGTAGAGAATTCAGAGAGACCGCCTTTGATATTAAGACTGCCAAAGAGACTTATTAACAGATCCTATTGGCTTGACTCCCCAGAAAAAAAGATGTAACAAGTTTTACACTGAACTGTTTTAAAATGATGAAATCCTGAAAACAAAACACTTCGTGTGGTTTATGTGTGTGTAAAGACTTTTTTTTTTAAAAAAAGTGTCTGAGATGTGTGAAATCCTCGAATGTATGCACTTTTAAGTCCAAGAAAAGAGAACATTGGTGGTAGTTTAACTTAAAAACTTTTTTTTTTCAGAATAAGTATATAAACTTTTAGAATTAGTAATTTCATAGAGCCATACTGTATTCACATTGTGTAAAATATATCTACGGAAGTTTTACAGAAGTTGTGTTTTTTTTTAAAAAACCTAAAGTCAGAAAATCTATTTTCTGATGTTTGTTCTTTTTATTTTATAAAAGAGAAATTGTCTAGTTCACAAAACAACTTCATGCTTAATTCTGCCATAATTTTAACCTGCATGGTTTAGCTTGACCTCTGCCAAAAAACTGTCAATGACTTCTATACAGTTGAACCAGACTGAAGTAAACATGAATTCTGAAAGAGCCCCAATAAAGCAATAAGACTTTTCTTTAAGTCAAATTTTGAACCTAATGTAATATTTACTTTCCAGGCAAATCATTTGTCTTTAAGTCTGGTATAACTTAAAACTTCACGTGGAAAACCATTAGGAGGAAGTCGTCTGGATCTGAGCTGTTCATGTAAAATGACAAGGTTAGCAGACCGGATACCTGTGCATCACCATATTTCCCCAACACTCCCTCCTTGCCCCCCAACATACCTAATGAGACAGAAGATGGTATGTCTGCATTGCAAAGGAAAATACATGGCACCAAGTCTCAGAGCTGGGTCAGCTGACTTGAGCTCAGCCTGTGGGGTAAAAATAGCAGTATAGACATTTGGGCTCAAGCTGGAGACTGGGCTCTGAGACCTACCCCCTCACCTACCTACCTCCTCACCCCTCTGAGACCTACCCCCTCACCTTATCTGAGACCTACCCCAGATTTCAGCACCTGGGATCCAGCCCAAGCCCGAACACCTATGCTGTTGATTTTAGCCCTGCAGCCTGAATCGTTTGAGGTCGAGTCAGTTGACCTGGCCTCTGAGACCTGGTGCCTGTAGGTCTTTTATTGCAGTGTAGGCACACATACCCTAAGTGTAAGATCAAATCCAGTCTTGTCTTTCTAGATTTTTGTTTTGTTTTTTTCCTTCTGCTTTCTCTGTGCTCAAACTGCAGAATGCTAGAGCACTATTATATTTAACTGTATCATCACCTTTCTAAGATAACCAAAACAGAGTCTGGTATGTAATTGAAGACAGTTGCTTGATGTCAAACTTACTCAGATTTTTTTCCTGTAGGCCCTGCCATTGTTTAAATGGGTTTCTGACATTACTGAGATATAACAAGAAACAAGCCATACTGAAGGCATTTTAATTACTTAGAACAGTGGTTCTCAAACTATTTTTACTGGTGACCCCTTTCACACAGCAAGCCTCCGCATGTGACTCCCCCCCCCCCTTATAAGTTAAAAACATTTTTTATATTTAAAACTATTTTAAATGCTAAATTTGAGCCTATTAAAATTAATTTATCTTTTCTCGTCGCTTTTTAAATTGACACACATTTTTATTGAATCATTGTAAGCAGAAAAATTATTTTTTTAATAGTTACTGTTTAATAGTGGGGGTGCAAAGAGAGTCACTTTTCACAGCAGGTTTACTGCCTCATTGCCACCCTTCTGCACTGCTGCTGGGGGCAATGCTGCCTTCAGAGCCCCTTGGTTGAGAACCCCTGACTTGGAAATGTACCTATCCTTCAAATAGCAGGGATCTTTCCCTTTTTCACGGATAACTCTTGAAAGTCTAAAGCCCAGCTGCTGTTCTCTGTGTAAGAATAATTGTTTTATTTTTAAAAATCCATTATTCTGCATTCACAAAAGAGAACAAACTGCTACACTAAACTATAGCCTGGGAAAAAAGAAATAAGGGAAGTAGACCTGGAAATTTATCTGTCTTCCAGCTAATTAGTTTTTAAATCCTGTTGTCCAGAAATTGCCTTTCAATGTGTGAAACAATCTGTGTATGCTCTGTAAATTCCTGTAGGTCAGACTTTATTGTATTTAAAGTTTCATGAAAAAACCCATTTCATTGTAGTGAAATTGCCCCATTCATTATTTTTTTTTAATTGTTCTATTTCTCCCTTGTTGCTTTGTGAAACACTCGCACAAATGTGAGGGATTGACTGACAGGACAGAGTGTGCCAGGAAATACAGAAAATAAGTAGCTTTTTCTTTAGTTACAGTAATTTTGGTGCTGCCTGTAACGAGGTACAAAACATTTCAGATGTGGATGTGATTAACACTTAAAGCCAAATAGTCATGCAGCCTTACTATAATTTCTTCATATTCTGGTTACCCTTTGCAGCATCTTTTTTTTTTTTTAAAGGGACGGTAGTCAAATTACTTTAAGGTCTAAAGTGGTAGAATAATGCACTCTGATTTGTCAATACCTCTGTTTAAAAATGATTTTATCTGCTTGTGATTGTAGCACTGAAGATTCTCAAGTAATAATTTGTCTTGATCATGGCTCCTTGGTGCACTGTATAGACTAAAAAATTAATGAATGCTGCTGACCTTTACCAGCTGTATCAACCAGGTGGACTACTGCATTTTGCACTGACAGAGGTTCCGGTGATCTCATTAATCATTCAATGAATAGATATTTATGAATGGATGGTACTTGATAGTATATAGTGTTATGTATTTTAATTTATGGAGCAGGTGCACAGAGCATATGAAGGGAGTGCCTATATATATTTTATAAATCGGATGAAATAAATGATAGATTTATTTACTGCCGTAAAATACATAGGGCTCTAATAGGGTGTAAGATGCATTCCTCAGATAACAAAGCTTATAGAGGACAAGACACAGCAGTAGTAGTAAAGGAAGATTTTGAGAAGTCGGGTTATTTTTTTTAAACTGGTGATATTTCCTGAAAGGAACACTGACCGGAGGAGAGAAAAGAGTGTTTGATAGAGAGCAAGAGGCAGACAGTTGCAATGATAAGGGCAGTATACACAGCCAAGAGTAGTAGAGAAAGGGAGCAGTAAGCAGAGGAAGGGGAAGCAAGAAATAAGTACAGAGATGTAGGTGAGGACGAGGTTAGGTTTTTGTGGAGATGAAGGGCTGGCGTATGATGCAGTAGGAGAAGGAAGCTAATGAAGAGGGCGAGAAGGAAGTAGGGGAAGGGCTAAGATGTCTGTAGCAGTGGCATTTCAGATAGATTTCAGCAAAGGGCAGGAGTCAGAAGCAGGCTGAAATGTCCTTGAGATTATACCTCTTACAGAGTAACTGTCCTCTGGTGCAAAAGTGCTGAAATGAAGGGAAAATGCTTATTTTCTAAAAGAAAACTACTTAAACACTATCAATGCTGTCATTAAGTCTTCAGTTTTATTAAGAGATCTTATTGGCTGCTGTCTGTATGCGGAACACTAATAGAGTCCTGGAGCACATGAACTCTGTTCATTTCTTTCATATCCTTTGATTGTGAAGGGCAAATGAATTTAAAATATCTTACGAACATTCTAAATGAACATAAAACAGATTTCAGATTTTTTCTGAGGAGTCATTAGACTGAAATCTTGTATTTACAGTTCTAGAAATGCACTTCTTAGAAATTCACTTTTTCAGTTACCTGGTGGTATTACACAAATGATCCTGTGGCTTCATCTGGTAACTAACAGAGAGACAAGATTGGTGAGGTAATATCTCTTATTGGATCAACTTATGTTGGTGAGAGAAACAAGCTAGTCATTCTGAATTATCAGGAACAAATTATGGACGCTTTATTTATTGGATGTCACAAAAGCCATGTCTCAAGATGAATGAAAGCAAAGAAAAAAGATGGCAAGTTTGCTTTTAACACATTATTTAAAAGACTATTTTCAGGCAGTTAAGCTCCAAAACTCAGGTAGTGCATGTCTGCGAGGAAAATGACAAAGCAGTAATAGTTGAGTGAGAACAGTTGATTGGATTTAAATATTTCAATTGCCTGTTTAGGTTGCACCATTTTGCCAGTGCATAAGAACTAGAAAGTTAAAGGTGACAGACAAGTCTAGGTGTATTTTCAGAGGCCCCTTGAAATTCAACCAAGAGTGTAATTTACAGAATGTGTTTAATTTTTTGCAATTTTAATCTTCACAGCTTAATACTACCTTTGGTATTTATTGTATTCCCAAAAAGAGAATGACTGCCTTTCACTGAACTTCAGCATTTATATCTTCAGTATGCCTTCGATCTCTTTAATAGTTTCCAATAGCAGTGTTTAGGAAAATTGTACTTGTATAAGTAGTATTGGTGATTCTTTAGGTGGCACTCTGCCTTGTGAATTAGTACTGAACCTATGCACTGTCATTGTGGTTAGAGGCAATGTGCTGCTAAAGAGAGTGCATCTCAGATGAGACATCAGACTGAGGTCAAGCCCACTAAAAACCCTTTAGCTTATTTTGCAAGAGTGGGGATTACTCTGGGCTGAATTCTGGTGAATTTCTGTCTATCTAAGGACGCTATCAAGTGAAAAATAACAGTTCAGAGGTATCTGTAGACACCTCTGGTGCCTACTCCCATGTCTGCAAATATGACAACTCACAAAGCAGCAGAGTTTGGAGTCACTGGTTCAAGTTGGGAATGTCATCCCACTCTGTCTGTGGAACTTAAGTAATATCAAACAAGATTTCAGCAGGACACAGTCAAGGTAGTAATCATGGTTTTTATTTGCGTACTCTCCTTGAGACACCTAAAAACAAGTTTATCTTCAGAGATTAATCCGGCTGTATGAAGGGAGTCTGAGGATGGGCACCTGAAGGTTGTATCACCCAATTGGGGGTGGGTGTGTGTGTGTGTGTGTGTGTGTGTAAATATACACTGGCTGGCTGGTCATTTGGTGATGAGACAGGAAGGAGTCTTTTACTTGTCGGTTGCGTGTTCATTGTGGCTAGGTCTATGTTCATACTGTTAAGATCTTTGAAGCTCTGTGACTGTATCATCTAGAACATTGGTAGAAATAATTAGTAGCAGTTTTGGGTTCATGATGACTGAAAGACTTGGCAGTTGGGAGCCTACATGAAATTGGCTTGGTGGTCTCAGTTTTGTTTCATAAATATTTGTCCATGTCAGGACCACCACAGTTGGCTCCATATAAAGCCTTGATGCAGGTTCAACAAAGACCAAGGAAAGATTGACTCATAAAGACTGAACTACCTTGTTGCCAGGCCCGGGCTGGGTTACAGGCCATATGTCTGGCTAGCAGGTCCCTTTATGGAGCCACAGGAGCAGTCATGGGGAAGGGATGGGAGATCTCATGGTGGCCCTCCCCAAGGCGTGGGGGAGGGATGAACATCTCACTCTGTCCCTTGCAGTGCTGGTGCTAGTGTTTTGTGCTCCAATGAGTGAGAAAGTTTGGGGGGTGGGGAGGTGAGGGCTTGAGTGAGGAAAGAAACCATAACAAGCTGTCTGAAAGGGGGGTGGGTGTGTTCACACATGTAGACACACAATGTTTTTCAAGTAAAATTGAATCCTGAGCTTCCAGTCCTACCCTACCTACCCCCCACGTGGGTGGTCCTTCTGTAGTAGGAGTGAGGCATGGTGATGGAGTGCTGTGCAGAAACCATTGCCACTGTCTGTGCTTCACTTGTTCTGTAGATAATCAGAAGATGGCAGTCTCCTGTCACAGTTTGGTGGGTAGATCCATATGATTGCATAAATTGAACCAGTCTGGTAAATTTCCCTTTCTATTTCTCAGACACAAATTCAGTGGTGCTTTGGTGGGTTTCCAACACTGCAGTGGGATTTTTCACACACCTTACAATAAATACAATATTTGAAATCATGAAAACATGTTCTACAAATTTGGATTAGTAAAACCATGATTCCCCACTCCAACCCTGAAGTTTGTACCTTAAAACTACTTGCCATTATCTAAGATTACAGAGCTCTGAAATATATGTAGTTTATAGCTTAATCTTAAGAAAATACCTATGTAGTATGTTCTTTGCATGTTATTCCCATTCTGAATATAAATTTATCCTAGGACATCAAGAGGCTAATTGAATGTAATAGTTGTTAGTTGTTACTTTCACACGAGTGATTTACAGTTATTTCCTTAACTACTTCTTACTACAGTAGTTAATGTAAATCTCCTAAGAAGTATGTGAACACCAACCAGAGCTGGAAGCTGCTACGAGAGAACCAATAATTTGATCTTGTACTGGTCCCTATTTGGTATACACCAATTGTATTCTGTTCAATTTTTAGAAACGTTTTCTTTCATTATTGCAAAGTTCATTTTCAGTGCATCTTGAATTTTCCATCTGTTTAGCAGCATTTGATGAGTAAAAACAAATCGGGCATTAACATTTTGTGATAAATAAAAATCAGAGTGTTTGTAACTGTCCTATCCCAGGTGTAAGTTAATCAATGTCCCCTGCCTTTTACAATGCATATGGATTGTGCAGCTATGTGACGAGGCTGAAGAATTGTAGACGGTGTTACTTTCTTTTGACGCTGAACCATGAACTTTAATAGAATAAGGAAAGTAGTGTCATTCCTAAAGCTTCTCTGTCTCTCCTTCACTGTAAGGCTTCTTCTCAGAACCTTTACCAACCTATTGCTGTCTGACTTCATGCTAGCTTTACAGAAACAGTACTTGCCTCCTTATACTAGTGGTTTGGGTCACAGTGGTATGTAACGTAACTGGGAGGGGCTACAGCACTCTAAATGTATTTATTCAGAGCTTCTCTGCACACAGTTTTTGTGCTCCTTTAGCTGTATTATAAGCTTTAACTCATTCCTCTTATGCATGTGCATTACAATAGTCTTTAATTACATGACCACATTCTTTTCCTTAGAACCCCTGCCTTAATCAGGACACAGGATGGACGTACAAGAGAGCAGAATTAAGGTGGTGTGGGCAACCTGCCAACTGCCTGATGATGCTTATTGTGTACCCGTGCACACACTTTTCTAGCATACTACAGCCAGGGCCTGACCACATCCTTTTGGAAGAAGGATGGTATTTGAGTGAAGGACTGGAAGTTGGGACTTAGGTTCTATTCCCACCTTTGCAGGTTCCTAGCTTCAGGACTGCCTGGTTAAAACAAAGTTAGGAAAATGTGCTGAGATCCTCAAATGCTATGGAAATGCAATTCAGTGTTTTGTGTTTGTGTGTGCATGCACACAATCCCATTGCTAAGGGGAGCTGCCTCCCTTCCACATCCTCTCCAGGCTCAACACTCAGATGTGATTCGATTTTTTTTATCTCGCTTTTTTAGCCTCCAGTTAACCTACTGTGTTTCCGCTATCAACTGCTTCAGCAGGCAGCAGCCCTTATCGGATGTTCCAGTGCTACTTACTTGCAGAGCTGGGGGAAGAATCAAAAGGAAGCCTCAAAGTAAAAATATTGTCTTCTCAGTAAGGTGGTTAGGGGAAAAATCCACCAATCCATCAAGTACTATGTGTTCCAAGGGTCAGTTACCCAAAGACACCATTATCACATGACAGGAAGAGGATCAGATAAGGTACATTATGAGCTGGTCTATGTAAATTCCTGATTTAAACATCCATGTGGTAAAATATCTAGGCATGGTGGCAGGGCATATGGAAAAGTGAGGGCTAGAGCTAAGGATGGGTGATTGGGAGCAATAGGAAGAACAGAGAGAGGTTAAAAAGAGATTGAAGGGAGAAGAGTGGTAAGTACATATTTACATAGACTCATAGGTCAGAAGGGACCAATATGATCATCTAGTCTGACCTGCACAAGGCAGGCCACAAAACCCT
>ML675650.1:13377120-13477915 GCA_007922155.1 Mesoclemmys tuberculata
GCACACAATATTCCAGGTGGGGTCTCACCAGCGCCGTATATAACATGGGGAAGGGGAGATTGTACAAAGGAAAAGATGGTAAAACTTCAGAAAGAAAATCCGCTTGCATACTGTAGACTTGTTTGGCTTTGCATGGTAGGTGGTCCGATTATGGAGGAGAAGAGTGGAGGAGTGGTTTTGGAGCATCTGTTGTGGGAATTTGGGGTTTGTTTAGCAAGCCCTGCCCTGGCTGTGAAGAGTAGGTGGCAGGACTGCCTACACTCGCTGTGTTGGGGATGAGATGACCTGCTTTGGTTTTGAGTTTTCTTACTCTGTTGTTGAATGGATGGTTTCTGTTTGGTGGGAGGAACATGCAGGTGCTTAAAGGAGCTTGTGGTTTTATTGAATTTGAAGGATTTGTTGTGTCTTTGATGGATTTAAGAACATAGAAACCCAGAAAGTGCCATATTAAATCACACCCAAGGTTCAGCTAGTTCACTATCCTGTCACCTGTGTAAGAACTCCGTAGTAGGCAGATGTGGAATAATCTGTACTCCACATTAGCTCTCATCCTAATCTCTAATAGTTTGAGACTGGTTTTAATCCTGAAGCATGAGGTTTAATATCCCTTCATAAAGCCAGATATTCTTGATATCTGTATTATTTTCTGACCTTTTTTTAAAAAATCTGGATAAACTCTTGGCATCAATTATTTATTATGACAACTTGCAGTCTAAATGTCACTTCTAATTTCATGTGGTTTCACTGATATTCTGGACAGAATCTAATTTGCCAAGTTATCTTGATAAGGGGAGATAGCAGCTCTGTGTACTTAACATTTTGTGATGTGAGCGCTTGGTTTGGAAATGATTTTAAAGTCTTCTATAATTTGTGGTTTTGCACCTGATATTTCAAAATTTTCCAGGGACATGGAATGGGGGGTTGAAGGCAGAGGGTGGAGAGCTCTTTTTAGTGCCATATCAGAGGGTGGTTGGGTTTTTTTTGTTTGTTTTTTGTTTTTTTTACCACCTCCCCCTTTAATCTGGCTTACTATAGACTTGCATACACATGGCAGATTATCTGTGCCCCCTTTTTAAGAGCAGGAGGAAAGCATTGTGGTAAGCAGCATCATTCGCTGCCCTGCTATGCTTTGTGGCATCTACTGCTGTCATTCACTGATGGTTATGCTGGCCTTCTGATTGGCTGCCCCTCTGCACCTTCCCACTTCATGCCTTCTGCCTGTGTTTTTGTTAGTTTCAGTTTCCTTTCTGTTGCTCTGCTAAGTTTCCTTTCTCCTTCCGTGGTGGCTGTGGATTTTCCTCCCCTCTGTCTGCATCAGATGATTTTTAATAAATCTCTGTCACTGGTGAGCAGTGAGCTTGCGCCGAGGCTGTTCCCTTCCTCTTTGAAAGGGCAGAAGGAATTTGCCTGCCCTGGTTTCAGCTTGCAGTTCAGAGCAGGGGCCCCATCCAGCTGTTGCAGCTACTGGGTGCTTTGTATGCAAAGGATTTTCTCTCTGCAAGAGAGAAGCTAGGGCAAAGGAGGAAAAGGAAAGCTGGGAACAAGTTCACCAGGGACTGCATCAGGAAGCTGGAGCACAATGACTGCGGAGCAGAAAAAGAGCCTGCAGTTCTACCGGCAATACATTGAGAAGACACTGAATCCTGCCTATGTGCTGGGCAACATGACGGAATGGCTCTCTGATGGTGAGCTGCCGGGCTTGCTGTGGGTGGGTGCTGTAGGCATGCTGTGGCCAGGACACCCTGGGTCCACCATCCCTTTCCCTTTCATGAATGCTCCTCTCCTGGAGAGGAGTGCCCAAATGGAGAGGTTGGTGACGGTTCCCCCCTTAGTGGGGATTTCTGTCTCTCTCATCACTTCCGTTTGTTTGCCCCTCTTTGTCCATTCTTTTGTCTCCTCTTTAATTACGTCCCATCTAAAGAAGATATTTCTGTTGTGTTGGTTTAAAAAAAAAAAAAAGGTTTTGGGCTAAGTACAGCAAGAGTTGATTCCCTTTAACCTGTAACGACAATTGACTTCAGCTGTACTCTGGGACTCTATACACATTGCTCCTAAAGCTCTGAATTATGAAATAGTTTTTCTCACTTACACCCACTATTGAAGTCGGTAGGAGCTTTACCATTGACTTGAATGGATGCAGGGCCAAAACTTCAATTCTTTCTGTGCCATATTATTCATAGGTCTCGGATTCAAATGGGGGAAGAAGGGATGGGAGACTACCATCCCCCTCGTTAAACTGATGGTAGTTTAATACATATAATGAGAGGACTGAAAGGAAGAGGCAGTTTCTGCTGTGAAATGTTTGAGGCTTGTATATGATGCACTCAGTGGTGAGTTTTTATATTTAGTCGCTTGGGTGCTCTGTCTATACCTGGCTGGCACTGTATATCTGGGGAAATGAACATTCATTGCTGCCTGCTTTACAATTTGTGTCCTCTTTGAAGTGCCAGCCTTCCTGCTTTTGGGGCAGGGACTACTTTGGTGTTCTGTTTGTACAGCACCTAGCACAATGGGTCCGTGATTGGGGCTCCAGCGTGCTATCGCAATAAAAGTCGATAATAATAATAATAATGGAACATCTATGCATTAAGGAATGCCGCTACTGTTTGTTGCAGCACACAGGCTTTGGCGGATGACAGCTGCAAATGCGTCAATGTGGTATCCATCTCAGAACATAGCTTTGGGATTAACAGTACAGTATCAGTCTAATGGCGCAAAATATGCTAGGTGCCTTACAGATCATGTGAAATGCAAGGCTTGAGTTTCAAAGCCAATTAGCAGATTTAGCCATGTGACTCAATGACAGAGACTCCTTGGCAAAGGGTCCCCTGTTCTTTGCAAACAACTCTCACCCCAGACCTGACAAACTCACTACACCAAGCACATGTCATACAGGATATTTATTCATAAAGAGTAACAAGTAAGGTATCTATGTAAAGCTAATAACTTGCAAAATTCATTCCCCTCGTAAGATGTGCATCCGGGTCATTTTTAAGGAATAATATGTTTATATTGCAAGTATCCTTTATGGACATGAAGTAGAAATTAATCAATGGGGAAAATGTCTCAATGGTGACCCGTTCGGGCAAGAGAGGAATTGTCACCCTGCACTGTTTAGCCAGTGAGGCAATGCCAGACTCAATTGTTTTGCCTTGTGTGACTAAGGCCTAGTCTATGCTGGAAAATTAGGTTGGCATAATTGTCACCTAGGAGAGTGAAAAGTCCACACCCCCTGAGTGTTGTTGTTAAGCCAATCTAAATCCCGGTGTAGACAATGCGAGGTCAACAGAACATTTCTTTTGTTGATTTAGCCACCGCCTCTCAGGGAGGTGGATTACCTTCAACCCCATCCACTGGCATCGGTACTGTCTATGCTGAAGCACTACAGCCTCACAGCTGCAGCCTTTGAAGCGTAGATAAGCCCTAAGACTTTGACTGGGAAACTGTCAGTGGCAACTGCACACAATTGAAACCAATCAAAGGTAAAAAGGGAGCTTTACAACAAGACAAGGGTTCACCATGTCTGTGAAAAGAAACAAAAAGCTGAATAACACGGAAGAGGGAGAAGCACTCTGGATCCATTCACTGAGAATAACCTTTGTGGGGCACAAGGGGGATTTCATGAATGTTTGGATCGTGTTTTTTGAGAAACTGGCCAGTTCTGCCACAGACTGAACTTTGAGGGTTGTGGCGGAGTACTTACTTTATTAGATAGGAAAGGTACTATTGATAAGGGTAGATGCAGGTTTGTGTTTTATTTTGTTTTGAATTGTAACCGTTCATTTCCATCACTCACTTTGAGTTAAATCTTTACTCTTTCTTAAATAAAACCACTTTTGTTTTGTTATAAGTGCTCACAAGTGCTGTGTGGTTTACAGAAGCAGTGGTTTAAGGTAAAACTGGTAAATTGGGGTACACTGTACCTTTGGGAGCCAAGGAGCTGGAATTTCTGGGAATAGCCAGCCTCAGGGGCTAGATGTCACATGGAAATGATTCAAAGACACTCTTGAGGTGCATCTTGTTAATCTGCAAGCTGAAGTTAGGGCTGCCATAGCCCAGAGGAGGGTGCTTGAGTGGCTGAAAGGCTGGTGGTACCAGGGAGCTGACACCAAGCTACCACAGGATAGACTCCCCCTTGCTGGAGGCAGGGGGTAACACGGTGGCTCCCAGTCCTGGGGTACCCAAGAATTGTTTGACTCCCATTAATTTCAGTGACTTGTGTGACTAAAACCTCTTGTCAGCTGTCTCAGTTTCGACCAAGAACTTGCAGTCTAAATTTGGGTTTAATTTGGGCGTCTCCAGAGATTGTTTCCCACTCATAAGGTGTATATGCTACCTCTCCTTGCCTCTGGAAATGCAATGTAAAGCAAATGCCCATCACGTATACGTACCCCATAAATATTTTAGAGCCTGCAGCAATTTACACCTGGTGTGGTCCCTGCTGCTGTCCACACCGGAGATCTGCAATTATGACTTATTCATATCTGATTTCATTCTAGCTGCCAGAGAGAGAATTCTGACTGAAGAACAGAAGGGGCTGACTGCTGCTGCAGTGCTATTTGTTGATTCCATACTACAGCTCGAATCAGAAGGATGGTTTCGTGGATTTCTAGATGCATTGAGCGAAGCAGGTTTGTTTTTCATGGGTAAAACCGAAAGTGTTAATTTCCCTGCTTTTTTTCATGTCATCTGTGAATTTTCTGCTCATGAAAGGTGCTGGATTGACCACCCTGGAAAGTGAAAATCTTTTAGTTCTGTAGTTCAAGTCGGAGCAGTACAATCTTTTCCACCAATGTGCTTCTACCTTTAGCTGAATGGGCCAGCTAGAGCGTTGAGAGCAGAAATTAAATTGGGCTGACTCATGGTAGCTTGGTGAGATAGGACACGTGCACCGTCCTGTGTTCCAGAATCTTAGATTTCATTAACAAATAAGCCAGCCAACAAATTAACCAGTTATTAAGTCTCTAGCCCTTAAGGTTGCAAGGAAAACCTGCAAAATCTGAACCATGTATCTGATGCAATGAGGTCTGCAGACATCCTGAGATAGTAACTCTGAGAGTCATGAACTGCACCAATTCCTCAGAAGCCTAATTATGACAGTTTTAAAAGTCAACATTTTTAACTTTGTGTGCTGATCAAGTAAGAAGTTACATTATGAGGTTCTGCCCAATCTGCTTTTAGTGGCATCTTGTTTTGATTGGCAGAAGCTTGGGTTTTTTTGATCAAACTTAGAAGAGTAGCACTGTCATTTCCCCCCTTCCAATTTGACTATTAAGTGATAAGGTAGTTTAGTCTCCAAGGTGGGCTCTCTGCTCAGACTGCCAATGAGGTTGGTAGATAGTGCCAAGATAAGGTAGATGAGTACTTAAGTGTAATGGAGGGCTTACTCTTACCTCCGTAATCACTATTAATGAGTGCTGGTGCACCAGCTAGAAAGAATGCAACTTGATTTTCATATCCCAGACTGCCTTTGCAAGATGGGCAATAGGAAAAGTCAATCTTTTTACTTGTGAATTGAAGAAATTTGATCTGAGAGTTAGAGACGTAATAAAAATGGAACCCCAATATTTAGTCATTTTTCAGAGTAAAAGCCACACTCTACTGGTCAGGCACAACAGAAATATATAGATATTTCCCTTCTCTCTTTGATGGACTTACCTATAAGGCACTTGCATTCAACAGTCTTGTTTGATTTTGGAGATCAGTAACTCACCTAGAATGTAATTATTAAGATGGCATGAAGTGATTTCAATTGTTTGGATAGGCAACTAAGAGCGAACTGCCAAAAATATGTATGCCTTTTATGACCTCTCTATGATGTAAACAGCTGACTGTACTTTGCACTTCAGATTTTAGCTGGAGGACCCTTTCATAGAGAGGCCACTCTAGATTACCTATAAGTAATTATTCTGATTTAAGCACTTCCAAGCAATGAGGTTTCTACTCTTTCACTTGGGAGACTATTTCACAGCCCATCTGGGATACAAAATACTATTAAAAATCCTATCTTGCCATTATATAAATCAATTGTATCTATAACAATGTGTTCGGATCTTTTCACTCCATTTTGTCACACTGTATCAGTAACAACGTGTTCAGATCTTGTCCTGTCATTTTAAAAGATAGAGTAGAAATACAAGGGATCCAGGGTTTGGCAATAAAAGTGATTCGAGGTCTGGGGAGACTTTCATAATAGGAGAGTGGAAAAAGGGGGATGTTCAAGAGAAGATGAATATGAGATGACATAGTGAAGGTACACAAAATAATGAAAGGCATAAAGAATTACATTTGGCTTTCCTAATTCTCAAAAGGCCTGATTTAAATCCCATTCATATCAGTGGGAGTCTTGCTGTTGACTTCAGTGGTCTTTGGGTCAGACCCCTCGGCTGGGATTTTTAAAACAGCCTAAGGGAGGTAGGCATTCAAATCACATTGAATTTTGATGGGAGTTATGTGTATATGACTCCTTTAAAAGTCTTGGCCTTAATGCAAGAATAAGGAGACAACCAATGAAACTGGAAAGCTACAAGCATAAAATTGATGAAAGGAAACACTTTTTACAGCATGTATAATGTTGAACCCCTTGTCATGAGATACCTTTGAGGGTGAGGGCTCAATAGGATTCAAAAAAGAATTAGTCATTTATGCAGACAGTGAGAATATCCATTGTTAGGATAGGATATGTATAAGCCATAGGAAACCTCATGCTTCAGGGTGTAAGCCAGCTATGAATTGCCTAGGGATGGAAAGGAAGTTTCCATATGGACAGGTTATTAAATGATTGTCCACTAGAGAAAGTGCAGCTTTCTCTGAAGTATTTGAGAGATTGCAATAATGTAAGTATGGGGTCTTCAGGGTGTGTCGGTTTTCTTCCACACTAATGGAGTTTAACATTTCCTCTCATTGACATCATACTCACTAGACTTTGTAATTTCTGAAAACTTACTTTCATGACAGCTATTGCTGCATTCTTTAAACCCATTTTTTATTATGCAGTAGTGCAGCTCTTGCTTAATTGCTCCACACTTCTTTATTATTCATACATTTTATAAATTTCTTATCAGTAGGAAGTAGATCCAGGTAGCTTTTCCTTGGGCTACAACCTTTAATTTTTGAATCATAAAATTGTGTTCCATATAATTTAGGAATATCTTTGTCTCCTTGGCTGCATCATCTGTTACCCAGATGATATGAGGGTAGTTAACCCCAACCCCTCTTCAGTGCTTTATCCTGCAATATAGACTATTGGAAACATTTTCCCAGGAGTTAATTCTCTCTCTGTTCCTGTGTTGGTCTGTAAAATGTATTGATGGTCTCGCGTCTCAGATGAAAAACTTAGCATCTCCTCCCCCCTCAGTGGAGGGCTGAGGTAAGTGACAATTTAGGTTTAAAGCCTATTGTGATACCAACATTTCATTCTGGTCCTCCAGGGAAAATAGAGAGCTGTAGTGTAAACACATAAGTAGAGCCCTCTTCTCTCCTCCCGCTTTTGCATGTTTGCCTGCCTTGCCCGAAGCAGAATTTTTTGGAAAGTTTCAGCTATAACAGGCCAGCCATTTTGGTGAATGAAATTAGGGGAAAAATCACTGGTTTGTCCAGATTGATTTTTAAAAAAATCTTTTAATTGAGGAGCTCTAGCACCCTCATGCTTTGCAACAGGGACTTGAAATTTGGCAGGGGATCAGGCTGGTGTCAGAAATGGGCCTTTTGCTGTTCCCAGGAAAACCCTCCCAAATTTGGAGAAATTATAAGCCTTTGAAAACTGTTTGCACATGCCCAGTAGAGCCTTATTAGAATTTGACAGTCCAGTTCTGTGAACATTCAGTCTGCACTAAATGTGTTCCCGCTTCTCTCCGTATCTGTACCAACTGAACTGTGCATGGCCCATCTCCACAGAGCAATGGAGCATGCTTCATCCCAGAGGTACATGGACTTGAAGACTTTTCCCACAGTTGCTCTTCCTTGCCCCCAGGATCAGTTGTGGCACTGGGCACCAGAACTAAGAGTGGGGAGTCTCTCTCCTATGCTGTCAATGCTGGCCCACTGACATCTGGAGGGGAAGGAGGAGGCCGCTTGATGTGAATGCAGAGGTGTGAGGAATGTGTAGGGGGAGAGAAGAGATGCAGGGAGGGGAGGGAATGCAGAAAATGGAGAAGGGGATAGGAACAGGGAGGCGATAGGGGCCATAGCAGGGGCTGGATGGGAGAGGGGCATGAGCCAGGGATGAGAAACGATAGGAGTGGGGTGAGACTAGGAGCTGTGGAGGTGGGGAAATGGCCTGACCACCAAATGAGGCCTGAGTCCTGAGATAAAAATAAGAGGGTATCATAGTGCATACGCCCTAGGGGGTTGAGTTAAGGCTGCACTTGCAGTATTAATGTTGGCATTTCGAACTTTTATTGCTCAACTTTGCAATCTTAAAACTTCTTTAACAGAAGGTACCTTTTCTGTTCTCTTTTTATGTAATGCAAAAAAGAGCAGTAAAGGGGAATCCCAACCCCCTTTTCAAAATGTATTTGCAGTTCACCCAGGAGCTCTTGTCCAGTCACGGACCAAAATAAGATTAACGTACCCAGTGTTGACAAAATCTCATTCCGTCCCTAATATCTGTTTGAACTAAAAGTAGTGTCTGCTGATGTAAGTTCTCCCACCATTTTTGTTTTTAAGGTTACACTGGTCTGAAAGAAGCAATTGAAAACTGGGATTTCCAAAAACTTGAACGCCTGGAGGATCATAGACAGCTGCTGAAACGTATAGAGGCTACAATGAGAGATATTGATCCAGACCAGATAATTCCTTATTTAAACACTTGTCTCATAGACAGAGAATGTGAAGAGATTAAGCAGGTATCATTTCAGAATCAAAATTGCAACCCGATTTGCAGAGTTTACAGTTCTATGATAATTGTGTAGCCCTGACTGTGGCATCAGGTATGTCAATATAATATAGAAATCAGAAGTTTCTAGTTCCTTCTGCTTAGAAAAATAGGCAGCCAAATGTGTCCACAGAATTGTAACTGCAATTGGAGCCTGACTTTTACATCAGGTCACAAAACAAATAATTATCTTCAGGATAACTGGCTGTAGCCAGAGCTCTCATTTGCCCACTTTTATCAACATGAGATTGAATAGCATTTTACGTGAGAAGTATGGACTGCATGTAAAACGGGAAACTAGTTTGCTGCGTCTTTTTCTGTCAATCTAGTCCTTTTTAAGAGTTCTGAAAATGAATCTTACAGGATTGTTCATGTTCCCGTAAGTGGAATGGTTTGAAATGCAAGTTGCAAGTTCTAATGTGTCTATTTTGGTTAATATTAAACGTGCCTGTTTCTAGATGAGGGCCCCGTTACTTGAGTAACTTTGTTCAAGTCCCCTTATTTCTCAAAAGCAAGTACTGGTCCCTTGCTTGGGGAGATTGCCAACGCCTCTTAGATGACAAGCTGCCTATTGCTTTGAAGGAAGCAATAGTGTAGCCTTTGCTCAGGAAGGCATTGCTTGAAGTAGACAGTCTAGCTAATTGTTGACCAGTGTCACAGCTTCCCTTGGGTAAGATTGTGGAGAAGTTTATAGTGAGACGATTCACATAGTAGTTAGATGTCTTTGATCTGTTTGACTCTTTGTCAAGCTTAGTATAGACCTGTCTTGGGCGTAGAGATTGTTGGTCAATGTCTTCCTGGTGATGGATGAAGACTAATGCTCAGATTTGTAAAGGTATTCAGGCATTTCTGTGCTCAGCGTTGTAATAACTAACTGATTTAGGAGTTAAATCTCATTTTTAAAAGGGATTTAGGCACTGGGGTACATCAACAGTCAATGGGATTTAGGTTCCTAGGTAGAGCCCTACATGGGACTAATATAGAGCCTTGCAGCGGGATTGGGATCCTGTGGGTTTCTTGCAGGACCTGCTGCCGAAATAGCAGGAGCAGGATTAAAAAAGTCCCAATCCGGGCTCTACTCCTAAGTGTCTAAAGCCTTTTGAAAAATGAGAATTATTTAGGCTTTACAGTATGGAGCGCAGCAATGTTGAACTACCTTGAAAAATCTGGGCCTTTGTGGCCATGCTGGAATTGCAGATCGTGAGGTATTGTTGACTCAGGTAGGTGTAGACTGGATTGCTCATTGGTGGCTTTGCTGTTTTTTCTCTCCGAAAGATCTCTACGGGTAGTTGTGGGCAATTTGCTTCTCTGCCCAAAGAGCTCTCTGGTATGGGGAGCCATTGTGTCACTCCTCCTCTTCGGTATGTGTTAATGTGGCCTAAAAGGTAGAGCGCTCAACGGGGACTCAGGAGATCTGGGTTCTCTTTGTTGGTCTGCAGCTGACCTGCTCGGTGACTTTGGACAAGTCACTTCACCTCCCTGTACCTCAGTTTCCCATCTGTAAAGTAGGGATAAAGATCCTTTGTGAAGTGCATTGAGATCTGATGATGAAAAGTGCTGTATGAGAGCTATTTATTAGGATGATGTTACTATATTAGAAAGATTAGTAAGGAGGCCTGGAGTTTGGTGTTTTCAGTACAGAAATATCTCTCTCTCTCTTCGGAGTTGAACAGTGCAGAGCCTCAGCTAGTGTCTCACTGAGATTATGGTGTGGATGAGGGTTAGCTGGCTGAGCCCCAACCCAGCTAAGACAGAGGTAATGAGGCTGGATGGGGGGAAGGAGATAGCGGAGGTAATAGAAGTCACTCTGACTGAAGGAGTACATCCACCACTCGTTACTAAGGTGTGCAATCCCCAAATGCTGTTGGGCAATCCTGTTACAGTCTTCCGCTTATGTCCGACTTGGAGGTTGCAGCCTTCTTTTTAGGTGCAGATCTTGC
Organism: Mesoclemmys tuberculata; assembly: GCA_007922155.1. Taxonomy (NCBI): domain Eukaryota; kingdom Metazoa; phylum Chordata; order Testudines; family Chelidae; genus Mesoclemmys; species Mesoclemmys tuberculata. The sequence continues at coordinate 13,387,936 of ML675650.1, forward strand.
CACTGTGACCCATACTTTTATTACCTCAGGGTTAGTCTGTTGCAGTGTGTTGTGTGGGGGCTACACTTTAAAACCATTCAGAGACTGAAGCTGGTGCAGAACAATTGTTCGCTTGCTGAGTGAGGCATCTAGCTGGGACCATGTAGCACATAGGACCGGCCTACCTGCGTGTTCGCCTCCCTCCCCATACTGTATTGCCACAGCTGTGGCCAGCAGGAGAGCTCAAGCTAGATTCTCCTCATGATGGAGAAGGGACAGCTGGCAGGGTGTTCTTTGTGAGGGACTCTGGAACTTTCCACCCCTATCTTTGGTTTCAAATAGCTTGAATTTGGTGATTTTCCAGGTATGCTGCAAAAGGCAGAGAAGGATTTTTGAGAGGGCTAAGTTTATACTTCCTAGGAAACGAAGGGGGTGGGTGACTGGCTGAATTCCCATGGAACTGATGATTTTCACACTGCTGAAATGTAATTTAATTGTATTTATTGTATAGGGAATGACGATATGGCACCTAGAGCCCTGGATAGGTGTCTTTGCTGTATTAAATCTAAATAAATAGCTCAATGAGACCACTCATGTAGTAAGCACTACACCCAGTCCTGGTGCAGGATCCAAGGAAGGACTTTGAATTTCTCCATCGAAGAGAAATTAGAAGGATTAGGTCTCCTTAAACAATAGTTTTAATGTATTGTGTGTTTGCGCTCCACCGAGGTCTCTAGCAGAGATACAGTCACAAAGCTGATACAGACTTTTAGTGGAATACAGATTTGTGATGTACTAAAACATTGAGAGAGAGAAGAAGTTTTTAAAGCAGTTTGTTAGATTATCACTTGTTAGAGAATTCAAAATTACAGCAGCAGTTGGACCTGCTTTAGTAATTAAAGAAACTTGAAAAGTCTTTTTTGTTTTTAAGCTTTGTTTATGCCCATAAAGGCTTTCCAATTCAGCTAACTTAAAAACTTTCACGTTTATAATAATACTTTGCACTACAAAGGGCCTTTTATCACATGACCTCAAAGCACTTTATAAAGATGGATACGCGTTAGTATCCCCTCTACAGATTATGAAACAGAGTTGTCATAGACCTCCGTCCTGTAAACAGGTGAGCACATACATAACTATACTGTTGCAAGTGGTCCTGGTGAGCTTAACGGGGCTTTTTGTGTGTGTAAAGCTGTGCACATGCTGAAGTATTTACGAGATCAGAACCATCAGATGCTTTACAGTTATGCAAATAGACATCAGAACTTTAAAGAGTTTTCTCATATAAAGACTCGACGAGGTTTTTCTTTTGAATGACATACATTTTGATATTTTGGAAGCAGTCACAAACTTTGCTTATGTATTATGCAGACTAGAGAACTGAAAGGCAGAATGGCTGGTGCAGTAAAGCTCATTGAACGCCTTTGTAGATCAGACAAGGAAAACTGGCCCAAAACTTTTCAACTAGCTCTAGAACACGCAGGATATGATGAAGCAAGTAAACTGTGGAATATGAAAGAAGGTATGCCAATTATTTTTAATCAAATTCTGTCCTTCAGTTTCTACTACTGTCCCATGAATCTTCTTTGGGAAGATGAGATTACCTTAAAGGGATACGATCATCTTAGATCCTTTTATTAAATGACTCATTTTTAAAAATGTCTTTTCTTGTAGGGCATCTTTTAAAAAACAACCATGAAATATAAAAATGTTCTAAAAGAGAAATTGACTATACAAGGGAAATAAGGAAACGAACTATGCACAAAGTAAACACTGAAAAAATGTTTGGTTCCCTCCCCATTAACTGTATTCATTTATCATGATCTTATATGTCACTTGTAACTGAAGTTTTCAGACAAAAATGTGTTTTTTCAAGTTGATAAACTTTCCTTTGGCTTGCTCCCTCTATTGTAAAGTGATCTGTATGGGTTTTCACAATATTTAGTGGACCAATCACCTTGTCCCTATGCATCTGTGCACACAATAAAAAGGTAAAGTCAGTGTGTTTCAGAGATCATTGAGTAATATCTATTGGCATTCAAACTGAGCAACCTCTTTCATTTTCTGCAAATGCAGAATTTTCCACCAAATTAAATCCACCGTCTGCCACTGAATTTACCATTTTATTGTGTTTTTTATTTTCCCATTTCTTTGATGTTATCAAAATACCTTCACAATTGAGCTCCCACCGGAGTTGTTAGAGAATTTGCATGAACTGAGAACAGTAGGATCAGGCACTATGTGACTAAAACAAGTGATTCTGTATGGATGAATCCAGATTCCATTTTTTTACACTTGATTTGCTTTGACCTGGTATATAAGAAGTTTGTTTGAAATAATTTTTCTTAACAAATGGGTTTTTTGGTGACTTTTGGGCCTTTTATGACATCTGGCTTAATAAAACCAAAGTTTACCCAATTGGTGATGCTCTTCCATCATAAGAGAAATTATCCATGCTGGGGATGTTACAATTCTGATAGTCAAGGAGAGCTGCTAATGGAAGGCATTGCTAACTAATGCTGCTCTTTGGAGCTGGATTTGATGGCTAGCTATGAAAAGAAGAGAGGTAATTCTGATGTGCTTTTTGGTTTTGTATGGTTTTTGTTACCACTAAATGAGAAAATTGTTGCAGAACGCGGAATATAGGGGGACCAAGTTATTTAGCAGATGCCCTCAGAACTAGTCAGAAATAAATCTGGATCTGGTAGAAGCAGCAAGAGGAAGACGAGGTTGAATAAGGCTGTGGTTTGTTGAGCTTCTGGCTCTTTTAAAGTCATTGGGTTCCACAAAGTCGTTTGTCTACCTTAAGGCCAGCCTGGGCAAGGCATCTTATTTTTGCCTCATAGACTTCAAGGCCGGAAGGGACTATGCTCATCTAGATTGATGACTAGATTGCCATTGCTGGCAAACAACTTCTTAGCCAATACGATTCTACACTGTGGGTAATCACTTTGGCCTGTCAAACATACGACATTTAAAGTGAAAAGATGGCTGAGATGCTTGCCTTGGTGTTGTTCAGGTCCCAGTAAAGAAATGAATGTTGAAATGATGGATGACGACAACGGGAACAGTAGTGCCTTGGACATAACTATGCAGTACTCTGAAGAAGCAGAAATTCACAATTTCAGCGAAAGTCCATGTTCTCCTTCAGGTAATGTTCAGTTGTAAACGTTAGAACTGGGTAATCCTTTTGGACTTTTAAAGTCTGACTGTGGTGTCCTTAAAATGGCTCAAAAGAAGCCAATTTTAGAAAATAGAGCTTTCTGCGTTGATTTTCCTGCTACCTGGTTTAATTGATTAACTTCACTGTTTGCTGCTAAAAATGCCCAGTGCCTTGGGCATGACATATGTCATGTGCTGCCCCTTGTTTACTATATGCTCGTTTGAAAGTTGATATTTCAAAGGAGCATTCTCAGGAAGGGATTAAAATAGTGCTGTGCAAGCCAGGGCTCTTCAAAGATTTGCACCATCCTCTTCTCTGAGTAAGTCACCACATGACCTAATAACTGGAAACTTAGAAACAAACACTGGTGTATGGGTCTGTGGTCTAATGGTAACAAAGCTAAATGAGCCCTAAAATGCAGCTTGTTTTGCGCATTAACTTAACAGTTTTGATGACTGTTAATTTGTGCTATCACTATTTTAGTCACAAAGCAGCAATTAATAACTGTGACAAAGCAGCTCTTCAGTTTTTAAAGGCTGGGAACCCCTGGGTTAAAGAGAGCACTGAAAGGTGTAGGAGTTAATAGAACAGAAAGATTAATGCTGTACATAATGTTCACACAATCTGTTTTCGGGAGATACAGTCAGATGTATGCTTATTAAATTCTATGCTTTCTGGCTTGAAAAGGTTGGGTCAGTTTTACTCTGTCAGCAAAGAATTTGAAAGGAGTTCACCTCAGGGAGAAACATACTGGCTTTTTATAAGGCCTGTTTGAACACACAGACCACTTAAAGTTCCAGTCGTATATCTGGTCTGTTATAAAATCTTTTTCCCTCAAGGGTGCTACTCATGTAATTTTATGGGAGATAATGAATTCTAACCTAAGTGTTACTGTATCCATTTTATATAATGGACCATGTTCTTCAGCACAGAATATCTTGAGGTTCACTTATTTATGTTCTAGAAGTGTCTGAACAACCTACTTCTGGACCAAAGAAGGCTAGAAGTTATCAGATTGAGCTAGCGCAGCCGGCTATTAGTGGAAAGAATACAATCATATGTGCTCCTACAGGTAAGACAATGTCCATTCTCAGTGTGGATTTTTTTGAGATGTGCTCTTTTTATTTAGATGTGTTGTGTGAGTGGGAGAGTCCGGGAGGATGGGCACACAACTTTATTTGCCTGTTCAGGACAAAGATTTGTCAAATACACCCAGATGCCTTTTACTTAAATGCACACTACCCATTAAGTTTAATCCACAGTGGTTACAGAGGGGCCCTGTGGACTCCGTAGTTATGGTCGTGCAGAAATGGCATTTACAGCAGGACTAAAATCCCTCTCTTTTGCACTTTGATGTTTGAATGTTCCCTCTGCAATTTGCACGTTAGCCCTTCATGGGCCAATTAAATTCTCCAATAATGTTTTAATGGTGCAACATATACTTGCCTTCACAGAGAAAAGATTTACCAGGAGACCTTTGAAATTTGTCTGATGAGCATTTTCTTTCGGACTTGGCTAGGTAAAGATCTGCAGTCCCTACAAACGCCAAATCTCACAGACACTTTCATGTCAGCTCAGGGACAGGTCAGCATTAAACTGGTAACTAATAGCAAAAGAGCTATTCCTTTTCTGCAAAGAGTAGCTGACCACATGTTCAACCTGCGCTGGCTACTTCTCAGATGCTGCCAGCTGGAATCACCAACTTCATTCCTCATAGAGAGCTGGGACAGCAGGCTGGGCAGCAGGGGAACTTGGGGTGGGTCAGGCAGTTGAGTTGGGCTGGAAGAGGAGCGGTGAGGAGAGAAGCTGAGGTGTGTGGGAAGGCTGAATGGGGTAGGCTTGCGGCTGAAGATACCTTGGCAGCCTAGCTGTCAGATATGCGCCAGCGCCCTGATGCAGAGCTCACTGAAGTCAGTGAAAACTCTCTGAAGCCCCAGATCAACGTCTCCCGGTAGTTAACCACCTGTAGTCTGCCAGGAGACTGGCTGAGGGACTGGAAAATCCCTCACCTGCACAGTCCTGAAGAATCATGATGCCCCTCCCCCATCTCCGCTCAGTTAACTGTTTAAAAAACTAATGCAATTGAGGAAAAAAGCTGTGGGAGGATGTAGGAGAAGGACGCTGGAGCAAGCCAGTGTGTGCAGGGCAGTGGTGTAAGCAGGACTGTGTGAGGCTCATCTGGGAGCAGTGCAGGGAGTATAGGGTTCAAGGAGGGAAAGGAGACTTCAAGGTGGGAGACGGAGAACACTGAGGATCTTTGAGGGGCACATAAGAGATAACACAGTGTGGATAGAGTTGCATAGAGGCCCATGTGTCGGGAAATATTTTTGTTCTTTGTGCACTAATTCCTATGTATAGTGACATTTTTTGTGTTGATAAAATAAACTGTGGACACAGCAATACACAAAGTGGTTACAAAAAAGTCGATCAGCTGATGTAAAGGAATACTTGAAAAACAAATAGCAAAATTTAATGGACCTTAAACAGCTATACTCAGATGAGGAACCTCCTCTGGATTTATAGCGTAGTCTACTTCCATACTGCTGAGTCTATTTCAGTACCAAGATCACAAAATAGTGAGTGAAGCCAAGTAAACTGGATCCTCAGCTCCATCCTAATCTCTGTCCCTACGGTGAGCTCAGGGTACGTGCACGGGTCTGCTGCATGGATCCTTAAATTGTTACAGCAGCACTTTCAGTCTACTGGTTTTATGGGACACAGCGAATGGTAAAAATCAATGCCGCACACTGTGGGGAAGGCATATTCCTGCTTTTTGTTTCTGACTTTGTTTTCATGTTTGATGTTTAAAAGGATCTGGAAAGACTTTTGTGGCACTTCTGATTTGTGACAGTCATCTCCAAAACATGCCTAAGGGACAGAATGGGAAGATTGTCTTTCTAGCTACTAAAGTTCCAGTATATGAACAACAGAAAAAAGTATTCACACAGCACTTTGAAAGAACTAGGTAGGTATAAGTCCACCTGTATCAGATTTCTTCACTCCCTTGTTCCAAACAGAAGTAACCATAAACTCCTTTACATCCTCAGGATCCTACGTTTTTTTGTCAGACCCTTTCAGGAGTGTCTGTCGATACATTTCTGATTAAAAAGTGGTGACCCAAATTCAGAAGATGAAAATACACCCAATCAAAAAGTGACCAGACCTGTCTTTCAGGTGTAATTGCAGGCTGCCTCTGAAAAGAAGCTACTTAGATGGAACAACATAGAGCCCTTCTTTGGACTTACAGCTTTCATTTAGGATTAAAAGAACTAATTGATGTGCATCCACATGTAAGCTTCTCAGTGCTCAGTACAGGAGAAGTGTTTTCTCTTTTCTTGTAGCCCAGATCTTTGGCTTTCAGATACATAGAGGGGTGGGATGGGTTTTTTTAATACAATCCACTTCATAAGCAAAGGATGATGGTCGAATGGACAATACTGATTAAAATCCATTGTCGTAAACCAAATATGTTTCAGTTGCAGGAGTTGTAGGTGCTCAGGACCCCTGAAAATCTGGTCACCTATTTAGAGGTCTGATCCAAAGCCCATAGGAGTCAATAGACACTCGTCGTATCAGACAGTAGATATCTAACTTAAGGGATTCACAATTGAAGAGTGCATCTGTCTTATCAAATGTCACTGCCTTGCTTGATCACCTAAGGGATCTTTCCCCATCTTCTTGCTTTAAGGGTGTACAAATGAGAACATACTTCATATTAATGTCCACAGCTCATGTCTTTTCTCTCCCAGGTACAAAGTTGCAGGGATTTCTGGGGAAACGGCTAGGGATGTCTCTTCAGCAATGGTTATTGAAGGGAGCGATATCATTGTCTTGACACCTCAGATCCTTGTGAATGGTCTGAAAGATGGAATCATTCCCTCCCTGGCTATTTTCACTTTGATTATCTTTGATGAGTGCCACAACACCACCGGGAATCACCCCTATAACGTGTTAATGACCAGCTACTTGAATCTTAAATTTGACTCAGCTGCAAAACAGCTGCCTCAGGTAAGATCCAACCCATGGGTGGGAGCGTTTGAAAAACAAGTGTGACAGTTTAACTAGGACAGCCTGAGGTTTTGCTAGCAATGCCTTTCATCTTTTTCCATTTTTCCTGTGCACCCCATCTTGCTAACACTGCAACTTCAAATATTAACATTGTGCTCCTGGCCATGCTGCTTTCTCAAAACACTGTCTCCTTTTAGTCACCAAGAAGTGCTGATCGAGCAAGGTCAAACCTAATCATTTTAACCCCAAAGTGGATTCTTTTGAAGGGCTCATGGGAGGCAAGCCCGTGTTACAAAATATAATCTTCGATCTGCTCCTTCCATGGCGACAGCATAGGATTTGAGCCACAATGACTCAGTTGTGACTTAATATTTTTGTACCCCTAAAAGTACCTTAAGCTCAGTGTTGTCTTTAAGAAGCAAAACTGATGATGAATGAGCCAGAATTGAAGTCTCTCTTAGCACTGATGCGCAAGTGGCAAGAATATCTGGATCTTGAGAAGAATGTTGGGGATGAAGGGGAAGAGAATGTAGTGGGTCTTGCTACCTTTTTATTTAGAGTATCAGTGTGAATGCTCTTGATATCTCCCACCTCTGCCCCCTCTTTACTAACAAGGAAGATCAGTCAGGGGACTGTCAGGTTACTGGCTGCTGCTTTTTAATGGCATGAAAGTAACTACTTATTTTGTCTGTGAATGTGTGCTCAGATTGTTGGCTTAACCGCCTCTGTCGGTGTGGGCAGTGCCAAGACCCGTGAGGAGACGATAGAATACATCTGTACGCTCTGCGCCTGCCTCGATATACAAGTCATATCTACCATCAGAGAGAACATAGAAGAGCTGGAGAAGATTGTATACAAGCCCCAAAAATGTAAATATTCCAGCAGCAATGAATCATTGTTAAGGTCCTGGGTCAGTCCAGTATCTAAGAACATACTTAACTCCATCCCCATTCAGGACAGCACTTGAATGCTTAAAATTAAGCAGCATGTGCTTGAATCCTGTTAATTTCAGTATGACTTAAGCATATGCTTAAAATAAAGGACGTTCTGAAGTGTTCTTCTGAAATAGGGATGCTTTCCTCAATCAGGGCATAAATTCAGTACTGGTGGGCCTGATTTTCCTCTCACTTCAACTGCTGTAAATTAGGAGTATCCTCTTTTAGATCAGTGGATCTGCACACATCCAAAACCTCTGTAAGGCCCTCATCCAGCCAAAGCACTTGGCCACAATGCTTAATTCTAAGCACAGGGACTGCTCACGTGCTTGTGCTCTGCTGGATCAGGGCTGACGTGAAAGAGAAACTAAACTTGATCTATCTATCTTTTGTTTCTTATGTATCTTTAGGGTTGGAAAACATAGTGCCAAAACATTGACTAATTTGTAGTCCGGTTGCTATGTCCCATTTTCTTGAAAATTTTTCTGTCAGAGATGCACTGTAGCTTTGTAAAGTATAAATGTTGGTGTTTGGTCATATTTGATACATGAAGGGAGGGAAACAACAATTAACCTGTCAGAAATTCTAGTGCCCATCACAGAATTACTTAGAGATAAGCTGTAGCTGCAGAATTTAGATCCAAATCTTGAGTACTGCTGTTTGGATGCCAGGCTTTGGTTTACGACTCTTCCTGTTAAATACGAATGTGCTGTGTAAAAGATTAGAGCTTGGAGTATGGGATTGAGTTCGACTATCTCCATGTCCCATTTAGTTTGCTTGCCTGTGAGGTGTGTGGAGGAGGAATATGTACAGTGCTGCTTCTGTATTATGTTTTTATAAAAGAAATGGATTTCTGTGACCCTAGTGAAGGATTGGGTCAATTGTGAAATTTGGCTCCTGTAAATAGGGGGCTTGGAACACTTATTTATGCAACAGGAGTTTTAAGTTTGTGCGTGTGCGTGGCTCATTTGCACAGAAGCATGACTATTGCATTCCAAGGTAAAATCCAGCCTGCCCCCTCGGCAGATGCTTAGAGTGGGTAATGGGAGTGTGAAAGGAGCCATCCCCAGTGTACAGGGCTTGAGTAAGTGCTGAACAGAGTGATGGTCCCCATGCTCCTCTGAATGCAGGGGGGCGAAGTCTTACTCCTCCACGGGCACCAAAGGAGGCAGGACTGTGGATCAATGTCTGACACAGTCTGACCCATGGAGCCAGCCAGCCGCATGCAGGGTACTGACCATGCATGCCATGGGCGCTCTGTGTCCAAGCCTTTTAGGAAGTGGTGTGCTTTCCCGAGACAGAATGTTTCCCGATGCTCCCTCTAGGGCTGTGTGATTCCATTGTGTTCCCAACCAGTGCACCGTCGAGCCCCTATGAAACGCTGCTGTGCAGCTGCTGTAAACCAAGCCTTTATGAGAGTTGCATTAAAGGAAGAGGAGTGGGCTGAAACACATTGGCTGGCTGTTAGATGGGAACTTTCCTAGTGCTGAAGGGCTCTATTTCCCCTATCATTTCCTTGTTTTGCTTTTGCAGATGCATTCGCAGTGTAGCATTGATCATAGTAGTACATTATCCATTTTAAACCCGAAACGAAGAAAATCAAATCTTTCTCCACTGATCTTGCTAGTAGAATTTTGCCTGTGTAGACCTAGAGATTCTCTTTCTGTGCGTGTGTAACTTTGACAATAAAGGCGTTTGTGGCTGTACATCTAGGTCACACTTGATCCTCCCACGGATCAAAGATACTCAAAGGATGTTAGCGAAAAACAGCCATGCCCATTGTTCTTCAGTCCAATGTCCATATAACAGTTTGCATTGTTGTTCGATAAGAGGGCCTGGAAATGTTTTGGTTAACCCGTTTTCATTTGTGATCGATCGCTAATCACTTTGCTGTTCTTTCTCTTGACTCTAGCTTTCAGACTAGTCAGTAAGCGTCCCAAAAACCGCTTTGTGGACATTATCTCAGTCTTGATGTCTGACACTGAGGCACTGGCAAGAAAGATTTACCCAATAGGTAAGATTACATAGAACGGTAGGAGAGAACTGGGAATTTTTAGACTGAATCAATAATGAACTCCTCTTACTCATTGCAGCAGCATTCATTCCTTCAGCTTCCTTTCCCCAATTTAGTCTACCTTTTCTTTTCCTTCCATATTCTCTTTTCTAATATGTCTTCGATAAAAGCATTTCTAATATGTCTTCGATGTGTAAGCATTTCACATTGTATAGATTGAAATTGTCAAATAATTTTAAGTAAAAATACCAGAGCTTTCTTTAAAATGCGGTGATATCTTTGTTTTATATTTTCTACACATAAATGTTCGAGATATTTCTCCAAATGTTTCCTATAAGACGAGCCTCTGATAAAGGATTACATAATGAGGCTTTGGGCATATTTTCACTATTTCAGTCTCTTCCTTTCCTGTCTCTCTGCTTCTCCCTTCCCCAGCCTATCTAAAACTGCAGCTGAAATTTATCTTCCTCTCCTGCCACTTTGACATGCATGCAGTCTATTATGCTCCTTGAGTTCTGTCACAGGCTTTCTGCCTTTCTGAACTAAGATCAGCCTCTTTGTCCTTTGAGGTTATATATGGCACTGTCTGGCCTTCATTTTACCTCTCATGTGCTGCTTCTCCTTACGGTTCCCTTGGATTCCTCTTCCCAATTATCTATCTAAGGCATTTATGTGGCCCCCTATTACCATACCACATGAGCACCTCTTAATTTTCAGTGTATCTATCCTCATGATGACCCTTGTGAAGATACATTTTACAAATGGGGGACTATGGCACAAAAAGACTGTCAGAGAATGAGCCCGAGTTATGTAGCAAAGGTGGCTGCTGTTTGTAGGACCCCAGCCTCCTTTGTTGCAAAAGTTGGAGAGTGTGTGGTAAATAAGGCAGGGGGGACTGCAGGACTAGAGGATGGATTCATGACTGAGTCAGTGGCATGTACCCTGGAGAACTGGATTCTATGCCTGCGTCTGCCCGAGTTCCTGTTTGATGCTGGGCAAATAACTTGAATCGAACTTTTCACATGTAGCCTTGAATTGTGTGTTCTTCCTTATCTGGGTGCCCAGCTTGCACAGTCAGGGTTTGGTTTAAAGAAGTGTTGAGCACTCTCAGGTGCAAAGGAAGTTTATGAGAGCTCTGTTCTGAACATACAGTGCTGGAAAATGCTAAGTACTCTGAAAAATCAGGTTCCAGGAGTCTTAAATTGGGTACCCAAAATTAGTGGATATTTATGGCCTTAATCTCTCTGGTTCAGTTACCCATGTGTAAAATATGGATAATACCATCTCCACACCTCATGGGAGAGTTGTGAAGTTAAACTAATTGTTTGTGAAGCTCTTGGATACAATAGTGATGAGCTCCACAGAAAAACCCAGGAGGAAATTAAGGCTTGGCCTACACTAGCAACTTATGTCTGTATAGCTGCGTAACTCAGAGAGATGGATTTGCCACCCCCGAGTGATGCAGTTATACCGACCTACCTCCTGGGATAGACAGCGCTGTCTCAATGGGGAGGTGGAGAGCCTGCACCTGGGGGCAGCATCTTCACTGAAGCGCTACAGCAATGTCCCGGCAGCCTTTTCAGTGTAGACAAGCTCTAATTCTGCCTTCAGGGAAATTCAGTTTGAATAGCGTACAGTAAGTAAAATTGGGGGCCACACAGTGAACAATGAGGATAAAATTAAATATTGAATAGCTGTTCATTCAGTGAGCACTGTCCCTCCTGTGTGCTGAATGAGGCCCGGGTCCCGTGGAGAAAACAGGATGTGATGATGTAATTAAAGCCTGTCATCATGCATGCAGAAAAAGGGGCTGAATTAATGTTGCAAAGGTTTAATTCTGGCATTTCCTAACTTCGGAGTGCTTGACTTTGCAACTTTAAGGCTCTTTTAATATTTATGTAGAGTGCATTGTATCCTATTCTGGCTGTTTTGATTAATTACTGAATAATAATTATTGATGCTTGATGCCTGTTTCTGCACCAGATGCTTTGTCCAACATTAAGAGTAAAAGTTTTGGAACGCAGCGCTATGAGCAGTGGATTGTTGACACTCAAAAGAAGTGCAGAATGCTGCAACTGACAGATAAGGAAGAAGAGAGCAGGATTTGTAGAGCTCTTTTTATTTACACTGCACACTTACGGGTAAGTGAATGTCCTCTCCTGTTGCATATAGAGAGGGCTCAGTCATGTTCACAGCAGTGTGGATGCCTCCAACTGGAAGTAGATTAAGACTCTACACCGTTCCAGATTTCTGGGTGCTCTTACCTTTGCAAAAGACCTTGGGCCAGACCCTCAGCAGTGTCAATTGGTACAGCTCGACCAAAGCCAGTGGACCTATTTCAACTTACACCAGCTATGGATCTGATTCAAGGTCTTAATTGAATTCTTTGTGCTCTGGGGTAATTTGGAGCACACTGGGGAAACCTGCAACCTGTGAAGGTTGCTAATAGCCTTTGGTATGTGGGAACTGGTAATTGACATCCTTCTGATTAAAATGTTAATTTTATTTTCTATAGTGTCTTTCATACAAAATGTTTTCAAAGTTATATTAAGATCTATGGGTCAAATGGGTGGAATCAATTCAAAGAAATGTAATGTACAAATAGTACTTTTTCTTAAGAACTTTATAATACTACAGAAATCGAATATTGGGGAATAGAACGTCAAACATTTTGCAAATAAACCTCCTTTAAGGCATGAGAATATAAATTACAGGTTGATTACTACTAACAATGGCATCAGTCCCGCAAAGGCTTATGTCAATGGTGAACTTTAAGCACTATATTAATTGCATTGAACTCAATGTTTGTAAATCTTATAGGATCAGGACCAGTATTTCTGGCTATATCAGGCGCCCGATTCTCATCTGTCTTACACCAGTGTAATTTAGGAGTAACTCCATAGAAGTCTGAGTAGTCAATGAGAGATTGGAATCAGGCTTCAGAAATTCAGACTGGAAAATAAATTAGCAAATTTTTCTCAGAAGTCGAGTTTGGTGGAGAGTGTAAGGTGCTAATATATGTGCAAGGTGCTCATTGTTTGAAATGAGCTAACATTTTTAGCACCCCGCCTATGAGCTGTGTCTTGGATGTTTACTTAGAACTGTATTGTGCAGAGGACATTGCTTGCAATCACAGTTTTCCTGTGCTACTGTAGAAGTAACAAGCATTTCAAATACAGAAGCTTATCTTCATAAAATTCATTGCTCCTGTCCCCCCCCATGGTTATAAGCATTTGGTCTGAAAAATGAGTGCTTTCAAAACACATGCATCTCTCTCAACAGAAATACAACGATGCCCTCATCATCAATGAAGACGCACGCACCCATGATGCATTAGCCTACTTGACTGAATTTTTCAGTGACATCAGAAATGGAGGGTTTGACAAGATAGAGCAGCTGTTAACCGCGAACTTTGAAGGTACTTTATGCAGCCCATCTGAAAGGTGCAGGTACTGGGTGTGGGGAGAGGAATTGTTTAAGGTGGCCCAACTCCCTTCTCCTCATACTTGTAGCCCTGTTTAGAGGCTGTCACAGTTGGGGTCCAGACCACCCAAGCCAGTTTGCATGAAACCAGGTTTGAGTGCCTATCCTTTCTCCAGCCCAGGAAAAGACAATGGTGCATCATTAAAGTTAATGGAAAGTCATTGAAACCGCTAGGAATTTCCCTGTGCTCCTACAGTACAAATGTCCTGGCTCATCAGTGGGGACTGAACTTGGGACCTTCAGTGCGAAAGCCACGAGTTGCTATCCATTGAGCTACAGCAGTAATAACCTTTGCTACCAGCTGTTGTAGACTCTTATTCTCTTCTGTGGGTCAGCCACTAGTGGCTAAAGACTCACTCTCCTACTGTACGTTACATGAGAACTGGAAGGGAAAGGGGGGTCACCAGTGCTAGCAACTTCAGGAGGAGGATGACGGGTAGGATATAGCTGGGGTAGGGGCATATGCTGCAGTCTGTGCTATTCAGGCTCATGCTGCCCCCAGCACTCCTGGAAGTAGTAGAGCAACGCCTCCAAGAGCCGGGACGCTAACCCCCTTCATTAGCTGCAGTTTAATGCCACAGCGTAGCCCTGAATTTGGAACACAGCTGATTAAGAAATCAAGTGTACTAAATTCGGCTGCGATCCTGCAACTGACTGCGCAGACTCGTTCCCACTGAGGTCCGTGGGGATTCACCTAGATGGAGGGTCTGCCTATGCAGAGCCAAATGAAGGATCCGAACCTTAAGGCTTGCCTGCATGGCAAGCTGGGGCAACGTAGAGTCACAGCCTGGCTGGCCGTGCGTACCGTGCAGATAACCCCTCAGCTAATCAAGAGCCAGCAGAACCAATATTTGTATTGTAAACCAATAATTTGCTGGTTTAGGCAGCCGCTCAGGTCATATGCTGCTGTGACTTCAACTTTAAAATGCAAGCGATTTGAGAAATAGCGCAATAGGGACTAGGTCATAAATATAAAATCTTTCTGTTCCTTTGTTTGTTAAGAAAACAGGAATGTTAAAGAAGTGAAGTGCAAGGAAAAGTCAGTTTGCCATTTGGCTGCTAGATGTGGGTCAGAATTCTGTTGGCTGGAATGGCTGATGCCAGTTGCAACCTGAGGTCCGTGTTTTCTTCCAGCTAAACAACAGGAACTGAAAGAGGTGTCAGAAGATGAATTGAATGAGAATCCCAAACTAGAGGAGCTCACCTTCATCCTGAATGAAGAATATCGCCTAAATCCAGAGACCCGCACCCTTCTCTTTGTTAAGACAAGAGCTCTAGTGGCTGTAAGACGACCTTTTCTCTCCAACACTACAAGAAGGGGCAGCTAGAAAATAACTTTGGGGTAGCACACTTGGTAGTCTGCATGGGCTGTGCTTACTGCACATGCCAGGGGGTCCTAGCATCCCTTTCTGTGACCAAGAGTTTGGAAATGGTGACTAAAGCGTGATTTGCTTCACAGGCTTTGAAGAAATGGATAGATGAAAATCCTACACTCAGCTACCTAAAACCAGATACGCTGATGGGGCATAGCGGACGAAGTCAGCAGACAGGTATGGGAGCTTGCACTGAGGGAAGGAAATTGTTAGGCCATGTGTGTTGCCAGACCGTTTAAATTATTGCATCATTTCGATATTCAATTTCCATGTTCCAGGACAAGCCAGCAAGCTAATACTACAATTCCTTCATCAATATAGTAAGGAGGGATAAGAAATTTATAGGAGAGTTTACCACACCTACACAGATACCTGCTTTTCCTGCCAGACTTTCTGGTTATAGCGCTAGGTATATTAGCAACAACGCTCTGCTCTGAAGTTCTGCTCGATAATTAAAAAAATCCCTCATCCTCTCTTATTCATAGCAAAGCAGTGAGCATTCTCTGCCGCTTCACTTATGGCTTGCTGAAGTTCCGTGTTAGGACATACACACGTTTCAAAATTTGACTGCCCCCAAAAGTAGAGTAAATCTGTGTTACTTTGAGAAATAGGGTTTTAATATAGCCAGGGGAACAGGGCTTCCTTAAAACAAATCATTTTTAAACGGCTAGCTTCTGATAGGGAAAGTGTACAATGTTGTTTGGCAAAGCAATTCAAAAAGTGACACCTTTACAAGAATCTCCCTTGGTTAGGTATGATACATCTTACACAGCAGACTGGTGGACTGGAATCCTGAGTTGAGGCATTTCTTTCCCAGTGTCCATAGCAAATTGTCTGACTTGTGGTACTGACTGCAAGGGTAATATGTGTATTATGTGACTTAGGACCTTTTCAGTATCTCACAGTGCACTGTATTCTGATTTTGTACTGTAGGTATGACACTCTCAAATCAAAAGGGCGTACTGGACTCGTTCAAAACCAGTGGAGACAGTAAGATACTAATAACTACAGCTGTCGCTGATGAAGGGATTGATATTGCTCAGTGCAACCTTGTCCTCCTCTATGAATACTCTGGCAATGTCACCAAAATGATCCAAGTCAGAGGTATGGGATACTGGAGCTTAAGAAACTATTATCCTTTGAACATGGTATGGATCTAGAAAATACCGCAGTCAGCCCCTCTGACTGTCTGTCATGTTTACTTTAGGCTTTGTGCGTGTGTCTTACTCTTATTTCTGCCTCTGAGGGCTTTCAGAAAAACTGAAGGGTCAGGATATGTCTTGATGTCACTTTGGCACAGGACAGAGCCCTATTATTGATTAAGGGGTGTGTGTGTGTAAGTATTTTATACACACTGCATCACGCACACATCACATAATGGTCCTCTACTTTCAAGGAATATATCTTATGTGTGCATTTGTGTATGAGAGTAAATAGAATTATAGACAATAGAAGAATTTAACCCCATGTGCAACTGGACATGCTGCAAAACATGCCCCCATAGAGAATTCAGAAGAAATTCCTTCCAGGTGGAGGCTTGCAAAGTTGCTTGGCCCCTGTACACAGTTCTTTGCCTATGGGCACAATCTGTCCCTGAACTTTGTGTAATGTAGTGCCATCAGGGGGATTATTGGAAGTGTGGCTTGAACATGGGGCTCCTGGATTTAAAAATGAGTACCTACTGCCTAAGCTAAAAGACGCTATTCATGCAAAGCAAGTAGTACTCATAACCCTCGATGTAGTCCAGCCACAAGAGGGGGCTGGTCACACTCTAAATGTGGGTTACACACTCAGCCACAAAAAGGAAAACGGTCATAAAATTACCCCGGCCTTTTAAAAATTCATCTGCACTATTTAATTCTGTGATCCGAGCATGTAGTCAAGCTATGAAATTCAGTACTGATGTGAAATCGGTATTTGACTCATTTTACATTGGCCTTTCATTGAGTGAGCCCCGTGTTCTCGTTTTCCTGGTTTTTGAGGTTGGTGTCAAACACTCAATGTCATGGTTTTATTGTTAGTTAGTTCTGTATTAAATAATTACCTCAAAATTAGAGGCTTAAACTGTTGAAGGAAAAAGATCTTTCTCAACAAGTACCATTGTAAACACCTGGAAAAAAAAAGTTGGGCAGATTAAGTCCATTTAAAATAATTTCTGGAACTCGAACTAAATGTGAATAATGGTTGGTTCTAACAAAAATCTTTTTAAAACTATATGACATGGGAATCCTGTTTGTTTGTATCACAGTAGAGTCAGAGACCAATTGCAATCAGGGCTGGATTGTGCTAAGCATTGGAAAAAATATTGAGACAATCCTTCCCTTAATGGTATCTCCTACTGTCAACATTAAGTTTTCAGTGGCTATATTTCTTATTGCATATTTTGGTGGTAATCCAACAACAGGACAGATAACTAATGAACAAGCCTGAGATGAACATCCCTCACCTAGCCTTAAGGATCTTTCTAAAACCAGTGAGACAATATAGGGTAGTTTCTGGCCACAAAATGTCTAAGCTAATCACATCTAAAGAAAAGGCCTCAGGCGTAAATGTGCAACACACTACAGACTGATAGAGAGCGCGTACAAAATGGGATGTAGTCTTTGGATGCTTTTTCAGATTGAGAGGGCATGGGCCCAGTGAACCTGACCTGGGAGGCTTTTCTAAGCATGTATAGTTGCTTGGATTTGGGACTGGGCAAGGACACATGAGGCACCATGCAAACACATAATGCTTCCAATGTCCCCATGCCGGCTTTGTGGCCCAGCATGTCCACTGTTTTGCTCTGTTCTCGATAGATAAGCTAGTTATAAAAGGACTAACTGTCACCCCCAGGTCGTGGAAGGGCAAAAGACAGTAAGTGCATCCTTGTGACAAGCAAAAGCGAAGTGATTGAGAATGAGAGAAATAATATCTATAGAGAGGCGATGATGAATGAAGCCATCGTCCAGCTGCAGAAGTGGGATGAGGAACAGTTCGCAAGGAAGGTGGGTCCAGTTGCCACCATTCTGCATGCCCCAAATCAGAGACAGAACCTTCATTGGCCATCATCACAGAGCTCTTTCAGCTGCACTGCGTATTCACTCGGTGAAATTCCCCCCACGCACAGACAAAGCACGAGGCCTGTGTGCCACTTAAGGCCTTGTGCTGAACCTGTGCACCGGGAAATTGTGGGAGGGGTTAATTTCCCTGTATGTGTGTGAATCCATTGTGTAGCATTGCTGTGTGATGCTTTTGCACCCCAGTGGCAGCTGCGAAGCACTGGTGGTCCATGGTCAGAGTGGGTGTGAGAGCCATGTATTCGCACAGAAATATGTGGATGCTCTTAATGTTGCAGGCGTTCAGTATGGTAAATGAGCACCTCTGCATGGGACTGTGGGTGGGCTCAGTAGCACTGATGGAATTTCTAATTGAGCTGATGATGGAAACCTGTTTCAGCCCAACAGCTCATTGTGTCCACATTGAGTATTCTGATTCAGGTTTTGAACCAGTCCAGATTTGCTCTGGCTGTACACTAGCAGTGTCCTAAGCGTTTCAGTTGCAGTAGCCCTGAAGCAGTGGATTCTGGGAGATTTCAAAGGCCCAGTGGTGAGCAGCTGGGACTGTAGGAGGATGTTTGTGAGGTTTTGCCAGTCACCTCCATCCACACTGGCACTGAAATGGTGCAGATTGGAATGGTGTCTAGGCATGCTGCAAGCCAGCCTGATCCAGGCAATATCTGACACGCACATAAACCAGGGGCTTTATGCTGGGAGTGTAAGACCATTCTTACA
Source organism: Mesoclemmys tuberculata (assembly GCA_007922155.1). NCBI lineage: Eukaryota > Metazoa > Chordata > Testudines > Chelidae > Mesoclemmys > Mesoclemmys tuberculata. The sequence goes on from ML675650.1 coordinate 13,406,664, forward strand.
CCGGAAAAAGCCTCCAGGGTGGAGGTGAGAGGTACGTTCTCCTTCATGCAAATTGTCCCAAGAGCTGCCTCCCAGTCAGACTCGGCAAAGCTCCCTTGACTTCAGTGCCAAAATTCACTTTGACCCTGGCTGACCTGCAGCCACTGCAGAGGTGAAAAGCAGCCAGGTGTCTGTCGCAGTACAGCAGCTGAGGATCTGGGCCCGTGTTGTAGCATTGCGTTGTAGTGAGCATTGTGGCGTCAAAGCTCTGAAGCTTTGTTAGGCTCTGTAAAAATCTTAATGTCCAGTCCTGAGCATGCTCAATAGGGATATTTTTTTTCAGATGCTCTTCACTGACCCCAAGACAGGTGCTGGCTTCATCTGTCTGCTGAAAAGAGACTTTGTTCAAGAACTGGGTGTCAGGCTGCCCATCACATGTGGGGTCCACTTCTACAGCAGTTCTTATGCAGTGGGATAACTGGAGTTGGCAATTTTAAAAAGAATAGGGGTGCGCTCCTTCGGGGAGAGTTACTACACTTGAGAGACTCCGTCACGTTTTGAAATGAATAGTAGAGAGGAGTTTGAATTCCACCAGGATTTCTATGTTCAGAACCAGAGCCACAGCTGGTGTCTATCAGCATAGCTCCATTAACTTAACTGGAGCGAGACAGATCAATATCAGCTGGGCATTTGGCCCTCAGTGGGGATTTTTTTTTTTTTTGGAAGAATATAACCTACCTTTGTTTCTAACGCTTTGGTTTTTAGATCAATGACCTGCAAAACAAGGAAAAAACAATGCGAGATTCCAGAAAGAGAGAAATAAAACAAAAGCCTTTGGGGGGCAATAGAAAATTGCTCTGTGGGAAGTGCAAAGCCTATGTCTGCGAAACAGACGACATCAGAGTTATAGCGGTAAGTGGATGGTTTAGGAATCTGTGAATATTATGCAATGCAAATAGTTCAAATTACCAGCCGAGTTTTACCAATCCAATTTTAGGGTTACATTTGGTGTGGAAGTTAAAATGACCAGTTTGATGCAGAACAGGACATAGGAACGTTAGTACCAGATCAGACCTGTATGCTGTTGATCGGGGTCAGTGCCAGATGTTGCAATGAAAGGTGCACGAATGCAAGGTGCACAGCGGGCAGTGCAGGATCGATTTTGCAGGTTCGATTGAGTGGCAGTAAAGACTCACTCAATTGAACCCAGAAGCTGACTCCATAAATCCATCCAAGCAAGTAGCATAGCACTGCGTTGATGGGCGGGCATTTCCTGTTGGCACAGTCAAGTGGAGACACTACAGTAAGTAGAGGTTAGGAGTTGACGTGAGATACAAAGTTACTATGCGTAGCTTGCATATCTCCAGTTGACTGCTGCTGGAATCTGCCACGAGCGTAGACCAGCCCTTAATGTAACTGGATGTTCTTTCCAGCCACAGGTTCACTCTTTTTAAAAATCCTGCTAAGCTTTGCTATGGGTTACTATTGAGTTGATGATTTCCTGGGTTAGTTATGTGTTGGGGGGGGTAAAAATCAGTGTAGTGCCTTTCAGTTTCATTGGCTGTCTCCTTGTTCTTGTAGCATGACAGAGACTATATAGGGCCGTAGAGTTTACTTTCTCTATACTAGTCAATATTTTATATAGCCCTATATTATGGTGTTTTTTTTATTCATCTCCTCTCTAAAATAAACAGTCGTGATCTTGTCAATCACTTCTCATATGGAAGTCTCTCCCGACCTCATAACTTTCATCACCCATATCTGAATCCCTTCTTTCTGCTCGGTGTCTTTTGAGATTGAGTGGTGCAGAGCACAGCATTTCAGGGGACGATGTGTTGTTTGATAGACTAACACTAACCTTTTTAGGATTATTTTCCATCTCATTCCTTATGCAGTGTAATATTTGTTTTGCTTTTTTGGAACAGCTGTTGTGCATTATTCACGTTTTCATTGCACTGTGTGTATAGTGACCCTGGCGTAGGGTCTCAATCGTGCTCTGCTCCCCTAGATGTTGGCAGAGTCAGTTGGGCAGCACTGCAACAGGAGATGACAGGGAAATCGAAGCATTGGTGTTGGGTTTCCCAAGCATGGGGAATTTTCATGTGTTTCAAACTGGTGGGTGCCCAGGACTACTAAGTGACCCACTGCTCCTTGTTTAAAAGATCCCCACTACAGAATTGCAGTCTCACTTAGGCTGTGATCACTCCTGCCACCAAGCTTTACATGCTTAGGCCATCAGAAATCAGAGAAGCATGAGCTATTTCTTTGTGTGTGTTCCAGTAGCAGAAAGGCGTGGGGCCAGGAACCAGCAAGGAGACATCAGGGTTCTGGGGGGTTATATTTGGAACTTGTCCCCCCAGCGCCATAAAGAGGGAGCTCTGAAGCTGGCAACTCCATGATGGAGTTTCTGCTCCCCCCTGAGTAACCTACATGGGGGCTGATGGAACACTGTGCTTTTTCATTCATCCTTACACTTGTATGGACAGCAGTGAACTGGCCTGCATTGTATAACAAGGGAAGATTCAACTGGAGCTGAGGTTCTAGTAGGAGTTTTATAAGAGAAGACATATTTTCTTAGCTGAGACTTCAATTCTTCTAAAATCAACTGTAGTTTTAATGTTCTTGTGAGAAGGGGAATGAGTGACTTTCATGTCCTCCATGATTTTTTTTTTTTTTGGCAAGGGAATTTCCTTTTCCATAATTGCTACTGCAACTCAAGCTATTTTATATAGAAGAATAAGATCTCATCTCTGGTTTAAAACAAGTGCCAGAGGCAGAACTCCTGTAAGTGTGTGCCCAACTCCTCCTTTAAGATGTGGGAGCTACAGGTAACTCTAGCCCTTAAAATGTCTCCATTCAGGCACCTCAACTTAGTTGGCACTTTTTGAATATGCCCATCCTAGTAGCTCCTGTGTCAGCTAGATAGAATACTTGCCCAAATACTGCTGCTAGGTAGGCGATGATGTTGGTAAAACTATGGGATTCTCTGATGAAAGGCACTCACGTCTGAAGGCCAACAAATGGAACTTAAACTGTTAGGAATTATATTTCTGGCATTAAGCTGCATTGGATGTTTTTTTACTGTCGTTTCAGGAATCTCACCACACTGTCTTAGATCCCCTGTTTAAAGAACGTTTTCTAACAAAGCCTCACAAAAAACCATGCCTCTATGACGGTTTTGAGAAGAAATGTAAAATGTACTGCCGGGAGTCCAAGTGCCAGTATGACTGGGGAATCACAGTGAGGTACAAAACATTTGATGACCTCCCGGTAATCAAAATTGAAAGCTTTGTGGTGAAGGACACCACAACTGGGAAACTTGCAGTCTTCCGGAAATGGAGAGATGTGGATTTTGTGAGGAAGGAATTTGACATTAATGAAATGTCCTGCTCAGTAGAATAACTAACAACCGGTTCACCCCCTCTGTACTGTAAGCAAGCTTAAGTACTGGGTGAGCTATTTCAAAGTACACAGGCATCTTTCTACCTAAAGTGTCAATTCAATTATATGCAGAATGGGCAAACTACAGCACTTGCTTAAAGGGCTCCCTGCAGTCTGTGTTAATTTCTAGTATTAGGAAGGTTACACATCACTTTGTACTCAAAGCTTGGGGTTGATGAAGACTAATGCTTTGGGAACTATTGTGTTTCATGCCAATTTTGCCCATAAATTGGTTTAAAAGACGGACAAGCATGGCCCCAAGCTGGTTGCCATCTAGATATCTAAATAATCTAGCATTGGTTAAATAACCAAGAGGAAACATCTCTTACTTCCAGACTTTTAAAAGCACTCTAACGTGTATTCTGACTGCATGTTTAGTTAGTTAAGTCTTCACCTCTGCCAAATAGTTACTTGTGTAGTGTCTGAAACAAAAAGTGTCTGATCGAACTATTGCTAGCTAAAACCTGTAGATGTTTAGATTGAATTCTACAGCTGAACAGTTGGAAGTTGCATGTGTTTTGCATTGATTGGATTTATCTGTAGCAGTTGCTTTACGGTGCACTTTATACAAACCATGGAGCCAGAACGCATTAAATTTTAAATTCAATTTTCTCTTTCGCAGATCTGTTTGTACAGTTTGCCTCCAGACTTCATTTATGCTAGGATATAGAGTTGTTTACAAGTGCAATGCACGGCAGACTGGTTCATTCCCCGTAAGGAAATGAAGTCAGGTTTAAAACAGATTCAACTTTCCAGATTTAGAGACTATACCTACCCTTGCTTCCTAATTTAGTGTTTTAGGAGAAGGGCTGGATAATTTTGTTTTCATCTGAACAAACCCATTTAAAATAAAATCCTGTTCAGAAACTCTTAACAGAAGCCACTTACCTCCTGTACAAATCCTGCTGCTTAATCTCAGATGGGGAGGCTGATCTCCCCTTAGCCCTTCAAGAGGTTAGCTTCATCGCTTGCCTTAGACAAATGAAATCCAGTGCTTAGCCCTGTTATGATGCAGTTAGAGTTCCTTTGTTTTCAAATTAGGCAACTTACTTGAGGTGGAAAACTCTCCCTCGTAGTGTCTGGCAAGCTGTTCAACAATCAAGCTTGCTGTACTAGTCATCAGTGCACAAGCAGACACTTACCAGTATTGCTCTTTTAATTCCTAATGAAAACCCATTCCTTTAGATACAATAACTTTAAGGGAAGTCTAATTAATCCATAATTAAACGGTCTTGTCACAAGCTGGTTGTGTCTTGCAGCAAAAGCTGAAGTATTGTGAAATTGAGTGTTCAACTATCTACTGTTTCCACTATTATGCCGTTACTTTCCTGCTTTAGGATATTAGAAAGTTCCCATTCATAAAAGCCAACACGTTTCCTGTAGTGACTTCTGACTTTCTAACTTACTTTAAGTTACTGGTACTACATTAAAGTGCCTTTCCTGCATAGCAGCAGACTAGTTAGTGGGTTTGTCTTCATAGTGGGATAAAGATGCTCTAATTCTGGGTGCAGCCTATAACTTCTGATTTGGAGTTACTCCATGAACCATAGGGCCGGTATTGTGCACGAGGCCAGACTGGATGATCACAAGGGTCCCTTGTTATGGCTCAAATCTATGAAAGCCTTCACTACCCAAAGCACAGTTAAATGGTAATAGTGGTAAAAGAGCAGGAGTCCTTTAGTAGCACTTACTGTGTTCCACATTCTGAAAGCAGCTTACAAACCAGTGTGCGTGCAGCAAGGCCTCATGAGTTTGTGTATAGGCAGTGGACGCGGTTATTTAGAATCAAAATGAGTCTTCAAAGAGCCACAAATTCTATTCCTCTGCAATATTTTATACTGCTAGTAGTTACTCCTTACCTGTAATACTTTTGTAGGCTGGACACTGAAGAACCACATCATCAAACTCTATTTCTTAAACATCCTATAGCCCCTATTGTTGAAGATAAATCAGTATGCAAAGAAAGTCTAATGCTATGGTCAAAATTTTTTGAAAATAGATTTAATCTCGTTAGAAATGTCTCCCCAAAAGGTCCACTATCACAACGCAGTAATGCTTTTAGAGAAGATGTTCCTAAAGGAAGAGTTCACATTTTGTAGTTCAGAAAGAGCGAAGCAATTTACTAATTTCAGCATTAGCCTCTCAGAGGGATTCTGATTAACTGCTATTTAAATAGGATGAAAAAAAGGAGTCAACATCTGACATTTAACCCACAGTCAGGCGGTTAAAAACATCCCACTGTGCCCTGTCAGTTTCTAGAAAACTGAAATTAGCACAGTGCTGTGTCTTGCTGATGACCAATGTCAGTCAAACGTAAATGAACCATGTATACAAATCAGCAGTTGTCACAGAACAGGTTCTGGCCGTGTTTACAGATCCACTTTCTGCATACTAGCATAGTCAATCCAGCCACCATACAATAAAAGGTATTTAATTGGGAAAAATAAATGATTGTCAGGAAACTGAACACATTTTACCTGTGTAAACAAGCCCCTAGGTAATACAGTCCACAAAGGAGAGAACTGATTTCATGGTTTACACTTTCAAGTTCTGTGATTACGAGGCATTCAAAGGCAGGTTTCTAACTGGACATTTGCTTGCTGTTGCCTTAATTAGGAGGTCATTTTACGGATCATGTAGTTCAGGATGCCCCCGTTGTGGAAGTAAGTGAGCTCCACATCCGTGTCAAACCTCATGATGGCTTGGAAGGTTTTCCCTGTATCCAGCTGTGGGGATTAGAGAGAGGGCACATTAGCAGAGTACATCGTGCTTTCTGAATGACTCGTTCTGTAGGTGTTCCAAGTACAACAGGATCTGTTGAATGAGGATTATTTCCCACAGAGAGCTGGAAGCTATACTTTAGCAACAACAAGCATTAAGCAACCAGTAACGTGCAGCTGCTGAAACATCACAGAAAGTGCCACACTCAACAATGGTCTGCCTAGTCGTGTCTTATCCGACTGTGGTCAGAGCCAGATATAAAACCCCAATAAGTCAGAAATAGAATAACTTATCCCAGAGAAAATTTCTACCTTACACTAATGGTTGACTTGAAGCATGAATGTTTATATCCCTTAAAATGGTTCTTAACTGTGCACAACTATTTAATGTTTCTAAATTCTTTGTCAGTAATGTGGCAAAAAATAACCTCTTTTGCAGGCTCTGATTTTCTGTGCTTGTGGTGTTGGCAATGAGACAGGACAGGAAACCAGGAAAAAAAACTATTTTCTAATCACTCTTTCTATACTAAGAACTGTCCAAGCTCAGCATTTCCACTCAATGCATTTAAAACTATGTATCTCTCTTGATCCACAAAACATGTGCACTAAATGATGCACTGGGATTTGAAGTTCTTCCCTTGCAGTATTTTTTTTTAATTAAGCCGTCTTCTACTCACAGCATCTTAAACGTAGCTAGACTTAACTACTTTGAACACTACACTATGGTGAAAGTGGTGGGGCCCTTTCAGAAATGTTGTTGAAAATCTCATCTAAAAATGTTCTGATATGTTCTCGCTGTCTTTTGTTTCAACTTAGTGTATTTAATCCTTACAGTTCAGCTGCATGTTGCTATTACATTACGCTATGTATGCAACTGATACGGGGAGAAGGAAGTCAAACTCAATGGCTTACATCAGTGTTGAGTAGCTGCATGAAGTACTGTTTATGGATTTCACTCTTTGCCTCTCTGCACAAAGTTGTCACCCACGCAACACTCGGCTTTACACCCTAGCAGGGGCTGGACCAAAAATACTGGAAGGCGAGACAATGAGTTTAAAGGGGAGTTGGGCTGCTAACTCAGAGCTGTTTTTGAAAATCCAACCCCCAGGCTCCTAATTACCTTGATCTGGACATTCGTCCTTGGTGCAAGTTCTTCAGGAATGACAATTGTGTAACGTTCCCGTCCTGTGAGACCTAGAGTCTCGGCGTCCTGTCCAGGCAGATACTGCAGGGGAATCACTCCCATTCCTACCAGGTTACTGCGATGGATACGCTCGTAGCTCTCAGCAAGGATGGCTTTGATTCCCTGGGAAATGCAGACAGATTCAGCTATGCTTACTGCACTTTTAGAACAGTCTCCTCATTACTATATAGTACAGTTACAAGCAGAGATTTGCAAAAGTGGCTTGAGTTTGTGTTCCAGCCTTGAGCCACCATAACGAAGCCTGGATTTTCAGAGGGTCAAAGCTCAGCACTTTCTGAAAATGAGGCTCCTTTAAAAGGCATTACACGCTGGGTACCCAAAAATTGGGGCCCTGGAAGTCTTGTCCATATTGTCTTGTTGAAAGCTGGGCAATAGAGGCATGCACACAGCCAGCGATAGGACTGGGGATAGATAGTTTGTTTATATTGTGCTCATGGCCCCACTTCTAGGTGGGGCCCTAAAAAGGAGTCGTACTGTTGACTGAATATAGCATAATGATCCCCTAAATAACTCCCCATTTGAATAGAAACTTTCATTCAAACCCAGCCTGTCAGAGAGAGCTCACGGGTGGAAAATGATCCAAAGCCCCACCTTCACTACAACCACTGCCAATGGCATCGGCTCTGCTGTCCAAAACATCTTATTTGTGTTACAATAGCACATAGGAAGCCTTCTCCCTGCCCGCAGCCTGTCAACGTTTGGTGCCATCCAGCCAACGAACAGAAAGTCAGTCTTGCCCCAAAGATGGTAAATTCCAGGTAAATAAGTCAGAGGTACGAGTTCAGCCCTACTGGTGAGAGGGTCATGCAAAAACCAACCTCTGTTTTCTTTCAAAGCAATCGTACTAAAGTTTCTGCTGACCAATTTGGGGGAGTAGTCTATTGCTTTTGGTTGGAGTTGGTCACCTCAGTTGTACACTACTGTTTCTGTTCCCTGACTGGATGACCAGCTTTTTCCACGACAGGTAAACATCAACACACCAAGCCCTGCACACCTGCTAAGAGTGCCCGGACAAAGCTGTGTGTTACACAGCTCAAAACTGTGGTTTTGAAGTGTTAGCAGAATACTTGGGAACAGGGGTCTCAGCCTCAAATTTATGCCACCACTTGAATCCACTAACACGTCCTTAACTACTTTTGTCTTACTGAGCACTAAGCTACCAGCTTGGGCCCTTTGAGCCCACTAGTGGCCATCATGTGAAAAAGCAGTCTTTTGAGACAGCATCCCGTAAGGATGTGTTTCCTCAGTAGAGATAACTGGCTTCTCTCATGTATCGCTCTCATTGCAAGCTACAAAACGGCTGGTATCACAAAATGGCTCTGACTAGCAAAGGCTCCCATGGGCGTATAATTGTTTGCTTTGTTCTTAAAGGCAAATGACCCTTCTTAACCAGCATAGACGAAGAGTGATTGTAATGTTCTACTTGGAGTGAGGGGGAGACATTCCTTCTGAGTTTACTCTTCACCTTTGAGAGGGAGCTCGGGCCCAGGATGCACACAAGCATCTAGGAACAGTGAACAACAAATGGTGTTTCCAATTCCTCTGCCCCTCCATCCCCCCCCATTTCCATTTATTACTCACCAGTAGAAAAGGGCCCTTTGCTGCCCAGTCTCTGGAGCTTCCTGAGCCGTACTCCTTACCAGTCAGCACAATCAGGGAATGGCCTGACTGTTTGTACCGCTCAGCAGCATCGAACACATCCAGCTGGAAGGAATGCCAGATACGTTAGATGCCTTGTGGGGAGACAGCCGTGTATGAAGTAGACAGCTCGGCCACTCCCAAGTCTACCAGAAGGCTGCTCTAAGAACTTCAGACACTTTCTCCATAATCACACACATGCACAATTCAGCATAGAGCAACATAGCTAGCCTACAACGCAATGGAAGTGTGCTTTGTGCAGAATGTAAGTGGATACAGATGTAGTACAAGAACGTCATGTGAAATAGCTTTCAGGTCAGCTGATGGTGTCCTCTAGTACTGGCCACTTACTGCTCTGGCAATATTACTTGTATACACCTCCACACATTACACAGTGTTTCTTTACTGGTGCCCAGAGGAGCACAAGTGATATTGGCAGAGCTGCAAATAGCCAATAATATTGGAAAATGTGTTTTTAGGTTGGGCTAAGAGCTCATAATGACTGTCTCTACATACATGAAGTTAATTTTTTTCTTCCTTCTCTGTATAAAGAAATATACATATATATATATACACACACATCTATATAAATATATAGTGAAATTACATATAGATCTTTATATACATACATAGAGCTCTGTGTAGATATAGGTACTCCTGTAAAGTACACTATATAGACAGATATATACACCCCCCCCAATTACTTACACAGACATCAATACATCTATATCAATACGTCATTTCTAGTGAGATCTCTCAAGGGTCAAACTGGTGTACGCCAACAAGCTCCCTTATAGTCACTGGAACTACATCAATTGACACTAGATGAGGATCTGACCCAAAAAACTAGGAAACAGTCCTCAACTACTTTAAAGCAAAGGTAACTCCTCCAGGCAAACGAGCTAGGTGCCTGGAGGTAGACACCTTCCAGTGCACTCACTGTTTCTCCAGAAGGGAAGTGGATGGTCTGGGGTGCCTGCTTATTGATGAATTTGTTTGACAAGCGAATGTTTGCAAACGTTCCTCTGACCATGACAGCGTCATTACCTCTGCGGGAGCCGTAAGAGTTGAACTCTCTAGGAGTCAAGCTATTGGGGGGGGGGGAGGGAAAAAAGACATTGGTTTTTATGTTTAATTCATGCAACCACTTCAGTTTAACAGACATGAAGAGGCACCTATTGAGCGAGATCCAGCCACATTTGTAAACTGGTTACTTTGAAAGCTCCCTCTAAGAGCTTACATGGTCCCCAGCAGCATAGTACAGGAGCAGTTCCCCTCTATTCATTTTTATTTCAACATCTTTCTTAACAGCCCACTGTAGCACATGGAATCCGGACCTTAGCCAGAGAAGCTGCCAAAGCATTGTCACTCCAAGCAGCAGCAGCAATGGTGCTAGGATAAGAGGAACCAGGATTGCATTTAGCCACAAGAACCACTAGACATCCCTTCAGATTAGCTACCCCCTAAACATCACCACCAATTATTTCTGTTACAATAGCACCTAGGGCCCCATTATGCAAGGCACTGTTTGAATGACTGGAAGAGTGTGTCTCTGCCCAGAGAGCTCAAGAACAAATAGATAAATAGGGCAGAAGGTAACAGTAAGGATGTGGGAATATTTATTTATACAGAGCATAAGAGTCACAGATGACTCCCAAATAAACACGCACAGGTCTCCTTCCAACCAAGCCAGGAATGGAGATGCATAGCAAAGAGCAGGGCTGTTTGAACTGGGCTCCATCCAGTGTTACTTTAACATACTGTATTTGTTTTGCACCTTGTGCACGGACTTCGGACTTTCAACACAATTGACCTCAGCGGGACTTGCAAACATGACGTGAGTAATCTGCGTTCAGTATCTTATGGTACGTTAGCCCGTTTCATTACAAAGCCTGGTGAAAAGGCTTTTGTTACTAAAGCTATAGGGTTTGTTTTTAAAGTATACTTGTAGTTTTCAGAAACAAAATGGGTACCGTGCAGGGGGGATGGATAACGCACTGTGCATGAAACAAAATGGGGAGCCAGGGCTGAGAGAAGATTCCAGCATTAGCTCAAGCATGGCAGACAAAACCCCATCTAACAGTACGGCAAGAGCATAACGCTCTCAAGCCGTTGCCCTGACCAAGAAGGAAGAGCTGAACTCAAGAGCTGCTGGAGCTCAGGCTGTCCTGGACTGACCAATGAAGGAGTTCTATATTACAGAGGAAATGTGTTTAGGGTCAAATCTTGGTCCCGCTGAAATCTATGAAAGTTTTGCGGTTGACCTCAATGGAACCAAAATTGGGCTGTATTATCTGGAAGGGGGAAATGGCTCCGTATCTCTGTACTGGCTTGACCCACCTCATACTGGGTAGGGTGAAGCGAAAAAGCCAAGTGAGCAACTCCTACCCTAGGAAGGCAGGAACTCCAAAAGTAGAAGGAGAAGCTCTTTCTGAAGAGTTCCTGACAGGTACAAGACAGTGCAAACAGCTGGGTGGGAAGGCATGTGAATTTCAACCCTATTACTTGCACAGTGCAATCATTGAACCACAGAGCAAGAGGGGGAAGGCACACAACAAAGGAAGTTTATAAGAAGGAAAATAAAGGATTGAATTTGACTTACCCTCTGCTGGTTAAATAACGAGCAGCAGGGCTGTTCCTTGCTATATTCCCAGCTGGAGATATGTGGTCAGTTGTTACAGAATCTCCCAAATTTAACAGCACATAGGCAGCAACTATGGATTTAGGGGGCTGAAGCTCCAAAGTCTAGCAAGCAAACAAAATGCAAAAGAAATAATAGAGCAAAAAGTGACCCAGAATTTGCTGAGTTGCATGAAAAGGGTGGGAGGTGTACTAAAAGGTAGCTAAACAAACCAATCAAAAAATCCACCCAAACTCAAACCAAATCCTCATCCTCTGAATATTCATCATGGTGTTGCAGTATTTATTTTGATCAGGGCTATTTCTGGGGGGGGCACACATTGAGGGACTAGGAGAGCAGAATTTGGCCCGGTTACACAGGTGGAAGTCTGGAAAAAACGGTTCCTGACCTTCTGTCACTGTTGTTCTTCGAGATGCGTTGCACGTGTCCATTCCGAGTAGGTGTGTACATGGCACGTTTTTCCCCCTAGTGGTATCCGTAGGGTGTCACGCCCTCATGGCGCCATACATAGGGTCCTGCCAGCCCCCTGCCTCTTCAGTTCCTTCTTACCAGCTGACTCCGAAAGAGGGGTTGGTGGGTGGGTCTTGGAATGGACATGAACAACACATCTCAAAGAACAACAGTTACAGAGGGTCACTAACCATTTTCTCTTCTTCGAGTGCTTGTTCATGTCGATTCCCAGGAGGTGACTCCTGAGCTGGTCCACCGAAGGAGGGATCAGAGTTCAAAGTCAAGTAGATTGTTGTACTGCTCTTCCAAAGGCAGCATGGTCCCCGGTGTGCTGTGTAATAGCATAGTATTCAGCAAAGGTGTGACAGATGACCAGGCTGCTGTTCTGCAAATGTCCTGGATAAGGACTTGGCCCAGGAATGCCACTGAAGATGCCTGCACCATTGCAGAATGAGCTGTCAGGGGCAGGGCGGGTACTTCCAAGTCGTAACATGTCCACATATATGATGTGATCCAAGAAGAAATTCTTTGAGAAGAAATAGGGAGACCTTTCATCTTATCTGATACCACTATGAAGAGCCGTGCTGTCTTCTGGAATAGCCTTATCCTTTTGATATATCCAGAGAATGCAGCTCGCGCTCCTGACTGTTGGCGTATGGTTTTGGATAGAAGACCAGGAGGAATATGTTCTGGCTTGTATGGAATTGGGAAACCACGTTTGGAAGAAAGTCTGGGTGAGGGCAAAGTTGAACCTTTTTCTTGAAGAAAGTTGAGTAAGGAGGCTCCGATGTGGGAGCCTTGAGTTGGACACCCTCCTGGCTGAAGTTATGGCCACAGAAAAGCTACCTTCCAGGATAAACAGAGGAGAGAGCATGTAGGGGCTCAAATGGTGGTCCATCAGTCTTGACAACATGAGGTTAAGGTCTCATCGGAGAATTGGCTGACGTACATGACGTACTGAGAGGTTGAGAAGCATGGTGTACCAGCGTTGACACGACTGAGCTGGGGCTATCAGAATACGAAGGATCCTTCCTGATCTTCCGAAGAACCTTGTGAATGAGGGGGGTAGGTGAGAATGCATAGAACAGCTGACCTGTTCCTGGGATGAGAAACACATCTGCGATTGATCTCAGATTGTGATTCTGGAAGAAGCAGAACTGCAGTCACTTCCCGTTAAGTCTTGTTGTGAACAACTCCCCAGCGTTGGGCAATGTTGCTTACCACATCTGGGCAAACAGACCATTCGTGACTGAAAAAGGATTTGCTGAGGCTGCCCACCAACTTGTTCTACGCTCCGGGAAGGTAGGATGTCTCCAGGTGCACCGATCGAGTAATGCATAAGTCCCACAGTCTGAGGGCTTCCTGGCACAGGGGAGAGGAGCATGCTCCACCCTGTCTGTTTATATAAAACATCGCTGTTGTATTGTCGGTCCTGCCCAATGCACATTTGCCTTCTAGATGGGCTTGGAAGGCTTGACAGGTTAGGTGTACTGCTCTCAGTTCTCTTACATTGATGTGGAGTAAGAGTTCTGAATGAGACCAAAAACCTTGGGTCTTGAGCTCCCATAGATGAGCTTCCCAGCCCATCACTGGGGCATCTGTCACCAGACACAGTGAAGGTGAGAAAAGTACTTCTGCACATATGCTGTGTTGGACATGACCCACCCTAGGGTCTTGCTTACCAAGGGGGAAAAGTGAAATCTCTGTCTATATGGTCCCGAGCCAGATGGTACACTGTGGCTAGCCATGCCTGAAGTGGTCTGAGGCGTAATCTCACATGCTGAACTACATATGTGCATGACACCATGTGCCCCAACAGCTTTGGACAATTTCAAGCCGCGTAGGGACAGAAAATGAGATTCTCGGAGGAATGGCCTGGCCTGAACCAAGTCTAACACCGCCTCAGTGAATTCTATCCTCTGAGTGGGCATGAGAGTCAATTTCTGCTCATTGACCAACAGCCCCAGACTGTCCAATGTTGACCGTATCAAGTTCACGTCTGCCTCCACCTGCACCCTGGTGCCTCCCTTGACTAGCCAGTCATCGAGATAAGGATAGACTTGCACCTTCCACAGGAACGTGGTGACTGCTGCCATGCCATATTGTTTCTTGACATAGGCTTCTTACAGGCCCCACATGGCTTAAAACCAGGAGATCGGGGCATGCCCTCGGGACAGGGAAAGAGGGAGAAAAAAAACCTGGTGAGCAGGATCCTAACTAAACTATGAATTATTACTACTAACGCTAAATCTTAAACTATTTATAGGTACATAAGAAAAAATCCACTGGGGAAGAGCTTGCAGAGCAATAGAGAATGATGTTCCAGCAACCGTCACGAGTGGTAAGAAGGAACTAAAGAGGCGGGGGGGATCGACATGGTTCTATATATGGCACCATGAGGGCATGACTCTAGTGGGCACCAGATCCAACCCTATGGATACCCCGAGGGGAAAAACCTTCTAGTGACTGTGCATGGGGCGTGCATATACCTACTTGGAACTGACACGAGTAAGCACTCAAAAAAGAATAAGTTATTCACATCAGTGGATTACTCCAACTATACACCACTTTAACAGCAGAATTTGCCTCTGACCACAGTGTAACTGCCCTGGAAGTGAACAGAAAATCCTCTGGAACGAGGGAAGGGGGCAGAGAAGAGGAGGGAAGTACCTACCAGGTTCTCAAAGAAAGGGGGTGATTTAATGTATGTAGATTTGGGATTCCAAGCATATAGTTTATCTGATGGAGCATCTAAGGCATTCCAGGATTCATTTACTGTCTGAAAAACAGAAACCCGCATTACATTTTCAGAAGTACTCGAGTGACTTGGGAGACTAAAACACTTTTAAAAATGGAACTTTGGCACTTTTGAAAACGTTCCCCTTCGTGCTCTTAAATGCCGAGTGGAAAAGCTTATTACGACAACATGCAATTGTGTGCTTCTGCGCTATCATCTAGAGAACTGACCCAAATAACTTCTCACCTTCACTTAATTACAGACTGAAAAATTGCTCCTCTAGCTGGCCATTGCCTATAATACATTATACACACACTGATAATACTTTGCTGTTCTACAGGGCTTTCCATCAGAGAATTTCAAAGCACATTCAAAGAATTAGTGAATTAAGCCTCAATTCCCCCATGAAGGTAGCAAAGTACTGCTAATGCACGTTTGCTTGTTTTGATATTAACATTCAATAAAGCAGGACAAGCTACTTGTCCTTCAGCCAGAAATACCTACTGAGATGGAACATCTCACTTTCTAACAGAATCCTGGGGCGAGAGAGAGTGCAACACCATCTACTGTATTTCAGGAAGCAAAGCACCCAGAACAAGTTTCCAGAGTAAGGACCAGATGTGACAACCACTTAATCTTTTCCAATTAGCCAGTTACACGTCACTCTAATGGTAAAATTCCTACTTCTAACAGCAGCAGGAGGTTCAGTGAGAAAAACATACATCGGGGATGGCCAAGCTATGGCTTGTGAGCTGCATGAGGCTCTTTTACAGTTGAAGCGCGGCTCGCGAACCCTTCCAGACTGGGATGGGGAGCTCAGAACTTCTGCCCTACAGCAGGGTGGTGGAGCTAGAGCAGGGGTCGGCAACCCACGGCTCTGGAGCTGCATGCGGCTCTTTTGATAATAAAGGTTGCCAACCCCTGCGCTAGAGGATTCTGCCTGGGGAGGTGGGGGAGATTTCATGGGGAATCAGTAAGTTTGGTCACCCCGGTGTACTTCATTATCAGGACGGCCTTATAAAAACAGCTGCAGAGGATATTCTTGCTGAAATACAAAAGTCAATGAACACGTTACACTAGGTAACTGATTCACCTCTATTTTCTGGTACACTTCTTTAAACATCCCTGGAATGACATACTGACGTTCAATGGCCTGGATCTCATCTCTTGTTGGCCAGATGTCTTTTAGAAAAATCATCTTCCCTTTTGCATCTACTCCTGTAAGAAACCACAATACACTTGAAGTGTGCGTACAACACTCCACTAAAAAAAGTGACCCTATTTCAGTGCTGTTCACACCCATTATTCTCTACTGCACTCCAATGCTCCGGCACTGTGCAGCCTTCACTTTCCAGCCTGGGCTAGGATCCACCTACCAGGGTTTGATCTGATGGACTGGGATCTGATGGAAGCTGATGATGACATTATCCCATTGGTATTTTTGGTAGGTGTGGCAGGAGATTCTGTGCAAAGCAGGTGTCCTCCTGGTCTTCTCTCACTCAGCACCCGATATCCCGTGAAGAAGCTTCACTCGGTTCAGGTAATTAGGGCTATTAACACACCTTTCTCCCATGTGCACTTAGGGGCCACTATTGGCCAACACCTTTCTGCCTTGCATTTCATATGCACCCCATTGGGCTTCTTACCTCCCAGTGCATAAGTGATGCTCTCTCTGGACTCCTTCCCTCTTCATTTAATATCAATTGAATGTACTAAAAATATGGGGAGTAGGGGAAAAATCCCATCAGTTCCTTACCTAAAGGTTCTTTCTCAAAGTCAATTCTTACGGTCCCAGCAATAGCATAAGCTATTACCAGTGGCGGGGAGGCAAGGTAGTTAGCACGAGTATTTGGATGGATGCGACCCTCAAAATTCCTGTTTCCAGACAACACGCCCACAGCTACGAGGTCCGCCTGCAAGCCAGTGACAGAGACAAGTGAACGAAAGCAGCGGAAACTCAAGGGCTTTCTGGCTCAAATGCATTCGGAATGGCTGTACGGTGCAGTCAAAGAACAATGATCATTGACAGTCACAGAACACTTTCTTTTCCAAAGGATCCCAACACACTTTCCGTATAGGAATGGATATGTAGAGTACTTTCCTCTCCCCACCACTGAGAAGGTGACTGGGGGACAGGGCAGCTAGCAAACAGTGCTGTACAGCTTAGAATAGAGCCGGTTACGTAATTAAACTGCAGGCGCATGGCTGAATGGTGGCAGACACTCTGGGGAGGCCTCCTTCCAAAGGGATCATCACTGACCATAGGGCATCAGGACTGGCACCTAGTACCCCAAGGGAAGGGCTCAAACGCCACCTGCTGAATCACCAGCACCATGTTTTCTAGGTCCTGTACTACCCCAAAGGTCAGGCCAGAGGCAAGGACCATCTTTTTGCTCTGTTTGTACAGGACTTTGCACAATGGGGTTCTGGTCCATGACTAGAGATGCCGAGTGTTACTGCAATCCAAATCATCATCAACATAGTCCCTTCTGGCATTGATATCTATGATGGTTCTTGAAGCGCTTAAGTGTCCATCCAAACCCTGAAGCAACCCAACATCCATTAGTCTGCAAGAGGTCTGGTGACAAACCATCTTGATATCCTCAGAGAGAGCCACTGAATGAATGAGTATCATTACAGTACAGCTGAATGAGAGACTCAAAGATTGGGCCACATCCTTCGCAATACCAGCTTATCTTTTATTAAAGACCTACAAAACATGTTCATCTAGGGGGCTTGACACTGTTTGTCACTCACAGCAGGGAGTGAACAAAGGCTTATTTTGACAGGAAAAAAAAATATTTTACACACAGAAATCCTCCCATCAGCTTCTGAAACTCGCAAGTCAAAGACATCACAACCACAAACCAACATGCTCGTCAGCAAACAGTTGTGAAACGGGGTAACCTTAAAGATTGCAAAACATGGCTAAGAGCTGACCTCTGAATCCCAAAGCAAAACTACATTTTGAACAAGAAAGACACTAAACATAGAATCTTGAGATGTAGCCCTCAGCTACTTTGAACGATCTCCTCTCCTACAAGGCAAGCAGAAAACCCTCTCTGGCTCTCCCAAACAAAGGCTAATTTTGTTTTGTTTGTTGTTTTTTTTTGGTTTGTTTTTCCTGTTAATGCCCGTTTGTCACTAGAAAGTGCAGGTAGGAAATGTCCGTTTTGACCCTGCTGTTCAAATTCTTGGCTGCCAATCAGAAGAGATTGCCAGTCACGGGGAGATGCTTCCTTCGGGTGCCTACACACTCCTTTGAGGAGACTCTCTTAGAGACCCAGCCTCTTTTCACCTGTGATCTACTCAAGATTGTTACCTACAAGCCAGATTCAGTCCTGGTACAGAACAGATGTAACAGCCCTGAAGTTGATGGATCTGCACCCTCTTACAACAGGGTTGTACATTACAACAGGGTTGTACAGGTAGAACTCCACATTCCTCGCTGCCAAAGGGATAGCTTCTTGTGGGGGGAAAATCAATGTCCTGAGGCTTTCTCCAGCTGCAGCACAGGATGATTTAAGTAGGCTCTCCTGCTCTTGCTGCAGCTTGCCGTTTTGTTTGGTATATTTAAGTATCACGGCCCTCTCCTGCATGGATCCCTTGGCAACAAACCCCAGAGAGCTACCTGAATCTCTTGACCCAGGGAAATAAACGAGTGATTTTGTCTCTGAAAGACCATGCAGTACTACATGCTGCAGAAGATTTAATAGCAGCTAAATACCTGAGTGATGGCTTCTACAACAGGCTCTGGTAGAGGTCCGCTGTTCCCAATGCAGGTCATACACCCGTAACCCACAACATCAAACCTAGAGAGAGTATTAAATATATCAGTGATCACAAGACAGGAATTAATTACTTCTTCATAAAGCATATGACTAAGCGTTGCCCACTTTGGAGAAATGTGTTACAACACAGAACTATTCGATATCATTCTCCGCTCAGGAAACTGTCTCTCATAATGATTTGCATTCTGCTGCTGCTTCCAAGGGCAAAAAAAAAAAGTGTCTCTAGACAGGTGCACCCATTTGCATGCACAATTGTGGTAAGTACCATTTAAACAATCATTAGCGCGTGCTATTAAAACACAGCATAATGGAGAGCGTGTATGTTTGTTATCAGCCAAGGCACAGGACAGATTCCTGAACTAGAAGTCTTAAGTGAGATACCATTTTAAAGCAATTGTATTTAAAAAATAAACCGTTCCCTTGCCGAACAGCAGCAAGACTTCAGTGAAGTAAGAGACGAGATTCTCAGCTGGTATGAGTCAGCTGAATCAACGGTGCTTGCCTGGCTTAGACAGTTGAGGATCTAGCCCTAAAGGCTCAGCTAAGCCTTTCAAACTGTGGCTGTCCCTTGTTACATCACTTGCTGCAAATACTTTGCCTGTACAGTCATTAATTTTTCCAAGGATTATAGGAAATAGGCACCAATGATCCTTATGAAAGCCCCTCTTACCCTAGTTGAGCAAGGTAAGGCATAACTCCACTCTCCCTCAGATAGTAAGTGACGACCCCACTGCCTGGAGACAGGCTAGTTTTAATGTATGGCTTCACAGTCAGACCGGCATCAACAGCTTTCTGAGCAAGCAATCCTGCAAGACACAAAGGACAGCGGTGATTGTTCTTGGTAATGGCAGTCCACCCAAAACAAACAACCCCCTCCCCCCAAAAATCATCGGACAGCTCCCTTTAATGGCTGGAAACAGAAGAGATTCCATTTTCAGCATTGGATTGTTTTGAATCAGCAATGCTTTTGCTTAAGGTTCATTGACTTCAAGTGGTTTGGTGAACTGTGGTACTGGTTTCTTTCATTTCCAATGGAAAGCTGCGTGCAGCTACATTCAAATACACACACTTGGGCACTCTCATACTCGGGCAGAGCACCAACAGAAGAGCAGGCGCTTGATTAACACAGGAGCTATTTCCATGCATGAAACAGGTGAAGAGGAGCCATAAAACATTCCATGTAAGACAACATGGTGAGGCAGGGCTGAACTAACCATTGGCATAAGTCTACCTTCATGTAAGCAAACAATCTCGCAACGTGTAGCATGTTCAAGCAGCATTATCTCAGTCCCTTCTGAGTGATGAACGTTCAAAACGCTGCGTAAAGACTATATTTACCATGATCCTGAATTCTTCTGTTGGACATTCTATTCCTTTTAAGCTCTTTGTCTTTGGCCAGGTGAATTCAGTGCTCGTGATACAGGGTTGACAGCTTTGGAGACTGAATTCCTCATTTATTCACAGAACAGTGACAACAAAGGCAGGAGCCATGCAAACTGTCTCACACTGCCCACCTCTGTGTCTCTGGGGGTGAGAGGATAGAGCACAGTGTTTCTACAACCTGGGACCTCTCTGATGAGGCTGCTAACCAAAGGTGGCTGGTTTTTGCCACCTGCTGTGGTTGGTTTGGATGATGCAAACAGCCCACCACGATCATTTCTTAGAACGCTAACGGATGAAATTTCAGACTTGGGTGCCTGAAGTCTGACACTGAAATAAAAAACAGCTCAACTTTCAGAGGTGCTGAGCACCCCCAGAGTTTAGAGACATCAACGGGAGCCGTTGGTGCTCAGTAACTGAAATGGGGCTACAATGAAGTGCTCATATAAGACACTAAGGCCCAGGTGTTGTTTTTTTTTTTAAGCCCCTTAGGTTTTGTGACACTGAGCAAAGCAATGTCTAACTGATTCAGGAGCCAACATCTTAATTTGGAAAAGGGATTGAGACACTTGAATCTAAATTTACTCCCTAATGCTTAAATCCCATTAGAAAATGAGTTGGAAACTCCTAAATCGGTTAGCCATTGCGACACCGAGCACAGAAACACTCAAATACCTTTAAAAAATATCTGGGCCTAAGAGCCTAACATTAGACATTCAGTTTGAAAATGTTGGCATATATTTACACACACACACACACACACACACACACACACACACAATTATTAAGGTTGCAAGTCAAACACTCAAACATAAGCACGTGACAGAATTAAGTGCAATCTTCATTCGGCTCCCGTATGTGTGCGTAGTCTGATAAGGTCTTTGTAACTGCAGAGTCACAAACTATTTTTCCATATAATCCCTGTGCACAGGATGGGCAGTGGTCCCTGAATGAGCAGCTATTCAGTATTTTTGTTTTCTCCTTATTATGCAATGTGCGGTTTCAAGCCTCATTTACTGCAAACTGACAATGGAATTATCGTTTCCTAGTGGGCTTTTCTATGGTATTCATCACTAGAGCATCTGAGTGCTCCATAGAGATTAGTGAATTTATCTTCTCAACACCCGTGTAGAGTGTGGGAGCGGTATCATCCCCATTGCAGAGATGGGGAGCTGAGGCAGAGCTTAAGGTTAAAACTATTCACCAATTTTGGGTGCCGAATTTGAAATTTTGATTTTCCAGTATCCTCATTATTATATAACACTTTCTACATTCAGAACATGGCTCCCATTGATTCAACTGCAGCTGTGAGTGCTCAGCACTTCTATAAATCAGACCCAGGGTCTCAAGCCAGGCACTCAAAATGAGGAACACGATAAGTGACCGCCTGAGAAAAGTTTGGTTTAAGTGACTTGTCGAGCATCACATAGGAACTCTGTGGCAGAGGCAGGCATATAATCCAGTTATCCAGGATAGCATTCAATTGCTTAAACCATGAGATCATCCTGTCTCTTCCTGCAGTCCCCCCACCTCATTCACTGCACACATTCCAACTTGTGCAACAAATAAGGCCCATGTTTTACAGACAGACATTCTCCTTTATCACACAACCCTGTTTCATCCCCAGAGCTGGTCCATCCTATACATTGAACGAGCTGGGGATCTTTGAGGTGGGGAAGAATAATAGACAAGAATGTAATTTCTGACGCTCATAATGCATATGCACAAAGGAGCCAAATTAAAGTTGCTTGGGCTGGAATGTTTTATCCAAAGCGCTCCCCCAAAATTGCAGCCGGAGGCAGACATCTGGCAGGGAAAATTTCAGCCCAAACTTTTCAAGTCTGGCAAAGTTATAAGAAGCTGAAAAGAGCATCTTAAATTGGGCACCCTTAATTACAGACATTGCTACCGGTTTGGCCTATAATATTTTCAATTGGTTTGGATTTGGAAAACAAACGGGACCATCACTTGAGTGCTGTATACTGGGCAAATATAGCCGTGTGAATGTGCCTCTTTATTCTGGCCAGTTCTGAACAAGTGCACGACTGCCCTCCCACACCCTGAGAACTGGCAGGAGGGGACAGAGGACTGCACCCACTACCAGGTCCTGGAGCAGCTGCACAAACTGCTTACACCCACTCGCCTGCCCCTACCCCCAAACGGAAGGACCTCAAACATCTCTCCACAGCTCCAGTAACAGAGAAGCTGCAGAGCGACCTCTGTGCGCCTTTGGAGAGGAGCCAGAACTGGGGCAAAACGAGGCCATTCCCCCACTCTCCACTGGCCTGCAGCTTTTCTGGCACATGCACAAACACAACTTCCAGCCAAGATTTGGCACAAAGACAAGAGAAGGAAACAAGAAACTGAAACCAGAAACACGTCAGGAGTGAGAAGTTCTTCCCTTTTCCTCAAGGGCATGAATGGGAGGGTCAGCGTCAGACAGAAGCATCAGGGACTACGGAAGAGTTTCATCACTGCTATCACAGCACTAGATCTGTAATAAGGAACCTCAGGGATCGAGTAATTCCGGTTGAAGATAGTGCTGTTCTTGGGACTGCATTTCATGCAGCTCTATGCAAAATTCCAGCACAGACATGGGCCCTGGCCTCCAGCTAAAATCAATTACAAAACCACCACTGACTTGAATGGCAGCAAGACTGAAACACACATTATCTTAAAAAAAACCCGAGAGTCCTGTAGCACTTTAAAGTCTCCTAGTTTTTGCTGTATACAGACTAACAGGGCTACCCCTCTGGAACTTTTCACACATTATCTAGGCTACTGTACAGACAAAGCAATTTGACACCACCCTCTCTTAGCACAGCACCAAAGGCTTCACCTGGAAATCAGAGGCAGATAATTTTCCTGGGGCCCCAGACACCATCTGACCCTCTCTCTCTCCACAGAGCTGATTTAAGAGTGAGGAAAAAAGCATGTGATTAGCAGCCAGAGTTTCCAGGTATCACCCCAAATATTGTTCCCTGGATTCTTCTTGCTAAGCCTGTGGGCTAAATTCAGGTTTGGCATAAAAGGATGCGACTCCACGGAGATCGGTGGGGTTTGCTTTCATGATGCAGACCTAAACCGGCAGAGGGCTAGCTGCACGCAAACGAGCCGACATGCTTACCAGCTCCCAGCATAACCGAGGGGTTGCTGGTATTAGTACAACTGGTAATGGCAGCAATCACGACCGAGCCATGGGTGAGCTCAAAGTCACAGCCATTATGAACAAACTTCGCGCGGTCATCCTGATGGCTGGGGGCGATCTGGAATCCTTTGAACCCTTGCTAGATAGGGAAACAATGAAAACAAAGGAGAAGATGGTTAGTACAGGTGTGTAAACTGGGAAAGGAAGATGGGATGGTACCAGAAAAGGGCTGTATTTTAAAAGGTGAAGGAAAAGTGTTTGGGAAGACATTCGTCCCTGTGGGTCATAGGCCCTCCCCACTTTGTGCCAAGACACAGAAGATGAGCACGTAACAGCCTCAACTCTTGCCTTTAGCACGGGAGGTCCCTGTTTCAGTCCCCAGCAACTGTCACATTCGTTTAATTGGGGCCAATGCTACCTTCTCATCCTTTGGTGAGGAGGCTGCTGCCTCTTGCAGTAGAACAGAGTGTGATGCCAGCTCAGGGGCTTCCGTGTTCCTGTGTGTCTCGGATCCCAGATCAGACTGCACACCAGTGCACGTTAGGATTTAGGAAGCCACTCCATTCTCCCACACTAAGCTGTCACTCAGGTCAGGCCTGCGATTTTGGCCAGAATGCCCAAGATTTCGTGCAATTTGCACTTAATGCTCTGAAATTCGTGTCAAGATCTAGCTGAATAGACAAAGACTGAGCGTTCAGAAAAGTGTAGAGAACTAGCTTATCAATAGTGGGAACTGGGATAGAAAATCGGAATGATACAGCTGTGGAATCAAAAAAATTCAGGCAGGATGCCTTAGACTGGAGCGACGATAGAAATGCAAAACCATCGGGCTATGTTATAAGACATTAACTACCTTTGTAGCCGCACCCAGCCATACCGTCAGAGATTCCTGTGATAGATAACCAAAGACTGTGTGACCCAGGACTTGCTGGCACCAGGAAAATCCCATTTTAAGTGCCCAATATGTGGTAAATGACTCGTTAAGTATTGGAAACTCCACTATATGATCTGTATGTAAAATGTAATCTTAAAACAACCCTATATAAACCCTCTGGATCTTGAACCCAGCCAAGTTCCAGTGATCAGCACAGGGACGTGCTGCCTGGGCTACCCTATAGCTATCGCCTTCTGTGTGTCTGTCAAGACTAAAGCTCTGCCCCATCCAACCTAAATTGAGTACGTGCATGATTCTTTCCACGACACAGCACACCTGGAGAGTTTAGCTGGATTTGAAAAGCACAGCTTTCTTCAGATGTATTGGCTTTCCCAGGGAATGAGCCTGAGCTGCAAAGTTTAGATCTGGATTCAGATCTGAGTGTCCCTAGAGTTTAGGGGTGCTTAAACTTGGGTCCTCATCAAAATCCTAGATCCCGTTTTATTAATTGCTGTCTCTAGTTCGATGGAGTGCAAGAGGCATTTAGTTTTTTCTTCTTACATTTAGTTGGGCAAAAAACACATTTGGAAACCTGCAGTGAGTCTCAGACTGGCATGCCATTATCAGGATGAGTCACTGCTTCAATACTGCAAATGCGTCGCTAATGGATGAGAAGCAGATCCACGGACCATCCATGTTCCATGACCCATAACTTGAAAACCACCACTCTAGATTACTTATTCCTTAGTGTTATTTTCTAGGCTACGATTGAAAATAACCAGGGAATACCATTTATACAAGGACATTTTATAGACGAAGTGTACTGACTTTACTGGCACCTGTGTCTCTAGAGACTATGCTTCTAGAAGACAGATTTCCATTTACAATGCCAAGGGCCCTTACCTTGGCTCCCAGGCAGGTCTCAAAGTCCTTCTTCATTTCTGACACGGCTACTTTGTCCTGAGGTCTTTTGGGTCCACTACAGCAAGGCAAGACGGTGTGCAGATCCAGCTCTACAACCTGGTCAACAGGAGGCATAATACGGCTCACTAAGCCACTACCAAGGAACAAACCAAGTAATGCAAGATACACTGCTCTACAGAACACTGGGGTCCCAATTCATCAGTAGTCCCAATTCACAAGTAGGCCCACTGACTACATGTGCTTAAGCATCTTACTGAATCAGGGCCTTAAACCTGAGAGCATGAGGGGCAAAATTTCTCAACACCATTTGAAGGGATTTACAAGCTCAGGTACTTTTAAAAAAAGTAAAAAATCTCAAGTCCCCATTTTCAAAAGTAATATAGACACATAAGGAGCCTAAACCTCATTGCTTTTCAAACTAAAGTCAGTGAGATTTAGACTCCTAAACGTCTAAGTCACTTTTGAAAACAAATAGATTTGAGGAGATCCGAAAATTTTATGCCCTCCTCCTTCCCCCGCAAAATCAAGACAAAGCCTATTGCTAGCACCAGAAAGCATTCTGGGAAATCCTAGCAGAGGGGTAGCAACAAGACCACGCAAGCAGCCTTTTGGTCACCACTTTGATAGCTGGTTTAAAGATGAAGCTGTGCAATTAGAAAATATTTACAAGATTTCAGAGAGGATCAAATACACCCACCCTTTAAGCTTTGCTTTCCATGTTTTTTAAATCTTGCCCTGATTGCTAATTATTAAGAGGTATGTGGGGCAAATTCTGTCCTCATTTAAATCCATGTCACCCCATTATACGTCAACTGGGTTGAGATTGCTGGACCCAAACTGAGACCCTGCAGTTCCCTCAAGTAGACTGGCTCAAATGCTGGCCTATACAGTCATGGAATGGATGGCCAACTAAATTACACAAGGGCGTATTGGGCACGCGATTACAAAAATCAAAGTCACGTTAATGTTTGCTTTCTGTGTGAAAATTCCTCTTTAGAAGAGGAAATACAGAACAAAAATGAATGAAATTAAAGAGAGGCGAGCAAAAGGGGCATATGTGTAGGAGAGAAATAAAAGAAAGGAAGGCACAAGATTAAGTGATGATCAGGACTCTACCTGCGTAAAATCTGGATCCTGAGAGGAATTACTGAAATCTCTAAACATCCCCACAGCCACAAGATAGTTCTTTATTTGCTTAATTTTTTCTTCATCACGACCTAAAGTGAAATTGGGAAATAGCTAGATAAGCAGCAGTCATGACAAAGAAATTGGGGCATTTAAAGTATGCAGAACAAAGCATTTAAGGGGATAGATTGTATTAGAATCAGCTTCAGGTTTAACTAGAATAGCAGGAAGAGAAGATTCCCTGATCTTCGATTATCCTAGTCCCAGTCAACTGGGACTGTTATTTGCACCCCAAGGTTGGAGCTGAACCCGTGACGTTTTCTACGCAGAAAGTTTCATATGCTGGAGTTCATAAGGGCTCAATCTGGAGTCAAATAGCTCGCATATAAAGTGGACCCTTTGCAGAGCCCAGAGTTAAGATATATGAAGGTGCTAGGACCAAATGCATGGCACCCTGGACCTCATTCTGAGTTCTCTCATACCAGTGGGATTCTGGAGTCACTCCATTTAGGTCAAGAGAGTTACACCAGAATCAGGCCCTGGACCGCTGTCAGAGCCCAGGTTTATCATCATAATCTTCAAGTTCTGGCCTCTTTTTGCACTTACCCGTTTGAGTCAAGTACTTGATGCTGACTTCATCGACTGGGAAAAAGGCTGCAGTGGCTCCGTATTCCGGGCACATGTTGGCAATGGTGGCTCGATCGGCAATGGACAGCTGGGCTACGCCAGGCCCAAAGAATTCCACAAACTTACCCACCACCCCAACCTGGCGAAGATGCTGTAATAAAGGAACAAGCAAAGCTACTCATTGCCATGTCTCATCTTCAGAATGCCGAACTGCATAAGCCGCATGCACTAGAGACAGTTCTGGCCTAAGCGGTCAGCCCCAGACAGGAAGCCAAGCTTCCTCAACGTTCTGGAACCAGGGCTCTGTTTCGGAGATTGAAAACTCATGCCATACAGGCTCCATTCTGCTACCACTGCAGACAATGGCGAAACAATTCCTATTAGCATCAATGGGAATAGGTTTGGGTCCCGAACTGCCTTCAAAAACAACTGTAAGAGCCAGTTCCAGCTCTTCCTGTCCCATCCTCTCAAAGAGCCCGCGGGGAGCAAGACTGGACGTGGATTCCACCAGCTGAAGCAGGCAACTGGGAAGGAGCTAATGCTGCCCACGCCCAGCATGGCTGGGTCCCAGAGGATGCAATCCAGAGGACGTCCCCGGAGACGGGACTCCTAAGGCTGCTGTATCCAGCTGCTCTACGATTACACCGCACACACAAATGCCTGAGCGTGGGACGTGGCCAGAAACCCTCCACCGCCAGGGCAACGTGGCGCAGAGGTCGGCTACCTTGGTAACGGTGAGCACGAGGTCTGTGGATGTTACGAGGGGTTGAGGGCTTCCCAGCAGCTTGTATCCAATCACCTCAGGAAGCACCATGCTGATTGGTTGGCCCAGCATCACCGCTTCTGCTTCAATGCCACCAACACCTGGACCCAATTGGTGTGACACAAGCAGATTTCGTTGTTAGTTAAACGGAGGCCATGACTGCCCAAGCTAACTAATCAGCCACATAACGTTACTGCAGAGAAGGGAACAGAAGTCACCAGACAGCAGGGCTTACATTGAGCTGGCACGAGGGGGTGTTTCTTAGATGGCCTCTGTTCTTAGATGGCTATAAGCTTTGGTTTAAAAAAGGAAGTTTCTAGTCTTCAGGGACTCACTTTCATTTGGAAATTGATCTGTGTTTACACACAATCGAGGCTGGTTGGTCAGCACAGACAAGGACACGTGGGGCTCAACGCTGTGTTAGCCAGCCCTGAGCAAATGCTGGTTGCAGAAGAGTTTGCCCATGTCTGCCAAGCACAACGGAGCCTTTTCTATACCAACCAGTCAGCATTTTATTCTTTGTAGCGTCACAGAACCTAGAACCCCTGTCGCAGACCAGGACCTATGGCGCTAGGCATAGTACAAACATAGAACAACAAGATGGTCCATGTCCCAAAGAACTTACAATTTAAGTACAAGCCAATTGTCAACAGATGGGTATAGATGGATGCGGGAGTACAAGAAGACAGTGAGACAATATTGGCAATAGGCATTGTTCACAACCCACCAGCAATCTAACTAGCAGTCAAGCAGTTAGCTAGCTTGACTGCTTTTAAACTCTATTTGTAACAGTTTCCTTGTGAAGATGAGGCCACGGTTATAAAGAATCTTCCCAACATCATAATTATTTATTATTTGTATTCACTTAGCACTAGAAACCCCAGCCATGGCCCAGGGCCTCAATGTGTGAAGTGCTGTACAAACACAGAGCAAAGAGTTTACAATCCAAGTAACATCCCCCATAGAGCTTACAATCCTAGTAATGTAAACTGATACAGTGCTGTGTTACCAAGGCTAAAGATGCAGGAATTCCTCATACAGATTTTAATTTATAACACCATGTAAAGTCGATACATATATTATGACTTGCGCACTTGGTGTGTGACTGAAAACCTCGTGAGTGTCTCTGCAATTAGTGTTACTGTAAGCTCTCTGTGCCGAGGACGTTTTGCTTGGTGTTTGTACAAAGCCTACCATGGTGCTTGAAGGTGCTTTCATAATACATATAAAGGATCACTGCAGTATTCTCTGGGTATTCTTTATACTAGATATAGGGATGACTGCAAAAATACTTTGGTTAGACTATCTACTTCTATAGATTAAAATGTCAAAGCTTCTATTGTCTACGATAGGATATCAACATATTTCTCTTTGTTATTCTGGCATGCATTGTCCCATTACTGTCCAAGCAAAAAACATCTGGTACTACGATACTGGCAAAGACTGATCAAACCTTGTCTTGATGTACTTCAACTCCTGGACATATTTCATCCCCTCTCGTCAGCGTTGGCTTTGATTCAGAGTCTTTGATCCAGCTCTGCATTTATAGTTACTGTCACTGGGTAACCATTTTCAAAAGCACCTAAGTGATTTTAGGCTCTTAGATCTCATTGAAAGCCAGTGAGATTTCCAATGGGATTAAGGCTCCTAAGTCTTTGAGTTGCTCTTGAAAGCTTTTACTCATTGCATCCCTCGTCCGCACCACGACCCATGGAAGTTTTAAACCTTCAGTAAAGAGTGTTTAAAAATAAAACCACAACCAAATCCTAGGACCTGACATGACTGAAATGTAATTTGTTGTTGGCTGTTACTCTAACCGTAATTGGGCATGGAACAGGAGATCAAGTTACAAAATCCTGATTTATGTGGTCATCTGAACTTGGCTAAGAAAAAGGAAGTCCACTGTACTTAATCAGTCATTTTATTTTACACATGGTTTGATAGGAACACGAGCCATAACCTAAATCAACCAGTTCAGAAAACTTGAATGCACTTACCCCAGCCAAGCACGCCCAGACCATCAATCATTGTAGTGTGTGAATCAGTGCCTACCAGACTGTCGGGATAATAGTTCCCATTCTGATCAAACACCACTCTTGCCAAGTATTCTAAATTCACTTGGTGGACAATCCCCGAGCCGGGAGGAATAATTCTCATGTTGTGGAAAGCTTGGGAGCCCCACTGAAACACAGTGAATAAGAGCCCTAAATATGAAATACACAGGAACAGTAGAAGGAAGTTTATACATCCCATCTTCGCACATGTAAATAAGAATTCTTCCCATACCTTTAAGAACTCAAATCTTTCTTTGTTCCTTTCAAATTCCAGCTCCTGATTCTTTTGTAAACTATCTGACCTGCAAGTGAAATAAGTGAACAACACAGCTTTAAGTCTCCAGTTGGATTTAGTGGAGGACTGAGGTGTGCACATGGTAAATGAGAAAACTGAAGAGCGTTCGCATGTCATAATGCTGATCAGTTTTATATCTTTTAAGCAACTGCAGCAGTGAGCTAGAGGCAAACAGAGAAAAGAGGCTTAACAAGTATTAACAGTTACACCTACAGTCTGGCTCAAATGTTAATCCCACACTGAAGATAGGGCAGTCATTTTACACTTTGGTAAAGTCTAGTCTACACATTAAAGCAACGGAAAGTTTTCAAAACCTAAATTATAAGCAACCTGCATAGCAACAAAGGAAGACGAAACATCATCAGCCCATAACTGTGGTTAAACATATGCGAATATTGATCTGAAATATACACTGCAGTTCAAGACTGTACTTCAAAAAAAAGATAAATGAAGCAGCTATACATAAACATAAAATCCCTAGGAAGTGATTCTCTTTGGAGCAGGGACTCTTCTATATTCTCTGAGCCACATGCATCCTTCTGATCACTGTGAAAGAACTAAACAGCAATTACAGCTGGTCAACATTTTTTTGGGGGGGGCGGCGGCGGAGGGAGCTGAGGGGGAAATTTGTCCATCTAAAATGGGATTTCATCAAAAGTTATTTTTTGGGAAAAAATATTTTTCACTGGAAATATTTGTGCTTTTGTAAAAACAAGAACCACAAACATTTCTGTGGTTCAACGAAATTGAGAAAATTTTTTCATTTTCACAAAAAATTCTCACAGTAAAATATATTTTCCCCTCAAATGAGCTCTCATAGTAAAATATAGATTCAAATTAAATGGAAGACCAGCTTATTCTTAGTTTAAACAGGTCAGTATCAACATATACATATACTGCAGAGACCACCCTTGGGACAGTTAATTCCAAGCTGAAGTTCATTCTTGCACTCAAGCTCGGGGTGGGGGGAATGACGACACTGGACAAACTGCTGAGCTTTTCAGTGATCCGATCACTGCCAATGGAGGTCTGCATTCATAAGGGTTCTGAGGTTTAAAAGAAACCTGCTTTTCTAAGAGTCACGTGAAAATAATATTTTAAAAATAAAAATAATAAAAGAAATCTGCCACGATTGCTTGTCTCCACAAGCAGGATTAAAATCTTGTATTTAAAAATGAAACAAAAAACAACCTGACCCTAAGCAGTGCTCTTAGATTCTAAGATTTCCCCATTTCTCTATGGTTTTCCTGTAAGTGGATAGTTTCAGTGTTATTTCCTACAGAGAGGAACACACCTATGGAATACATTACTGGATAAGGCAACTGGAGTATGAAGAATTTAAGGAGGAATCTGGAAACCCGAAGAGAATGAGGGGATGATATGAGTAAGCAGGAAGATGTCATTAGGTTCAGCTAATGACACGAAGTGTGGGATGGTAGGCAGGTTTCTAAGGCCCCGATGCTGCAATGAGCTCTACTGCAGATGGACCCCGCATGCCTGTTCAGAGTTCCACTGATTTCAGCGAGGCTCCGTACAGGTGCAGAGGAGCTCACTACAAGACTGGAGACTAAGGGTACATCGACATTACTGTGGCAGCAGGCACCGATGCAGCGGCATCGACTGAGTGGGTCTGTGTAGGCCAGCTCCGTCGAAGGCAGAGCGCTCTCCAGACAACTGTCAGTCCACCTCCCCAAAAGGTAGAAGGCAGCATCAACGGGAAGTCGTCTCCCATCGACGCACCGCGGTGAAGACGCCACAGTACGTCAACCTAAGTATGTCGAGCAGTTTGCGTATCTCCCATCAACCGCCGCTCCCAGTGTAGACCAGCCCTAAGTATTCTAGTGTTTCCTTCCTTCCCCCCCTACAGAAAACCAATGCTTTGTGCTCTTCCACCAAAGCTAACAACCCTGTTCTCCAAGCTGTGACAACACAACACAGTGTACTCTTGCATGAATAAGGAAGAGCTGACAAAGTTTTGTTTGACCTCTATGCAAAACACAAGGGAAAACACACAAATGCCCAAGTGTGTGGAAACTATTTTCAAGCAACTAATATGGCGCTATATTAACTTGGAAAATGGGGCTATAAATGCTACAGAACTTGACCATGCTCTTTTAAAATTAACCTTTAGTCTGGTCTGACGTCATTGAGAGATGTGCTATAGGGAAGAACACACTCAGACTTACGACTACTATTAGCACAGTCTAACTTAATCAGACTGCAGCCTCTATAATGCTAGAGGACAGATCCTCAGTTTTCATAATTCAGTGTAGCGCCACTGACTTCAATGGACCTATGCTAATTAACAACAGCTGGCCCTGGCTTCCTAGCAAGCATGAAAAACAAGATCTGTTTTAATTCCTTACCTCCTGTTAAAATCCACCTGGATGGAATGATCAATTACTAGATCAGCAGGACAGATGGGATTAATTTTTTCAGGGTCTCCACCCAGTTTCTTCACAGCATCACGCATTGCGGCAAAG
Organism: Mesoclemmys tuberculata; assembly: GCA_007922155.1. Taxonomy (NCBI): domain Eukaryota; kingdom Metazoa; phylum Chordata; order Testudines; family Chelidae; genus Mesoclemmys; species Mesoclemmys tuberculata. The sequence goes on from ML675650.1 coordinate 13,438,938, forward strand.
TCAACCACTGCAGGTACACCACTAAAAGGAGAGAATTAAGCAAACTGAAGTGATTTAAAATCCAGAGCCCAGATCCTCGGATGCAGCATAGGCAGCTAGTGCCACACTGCCAGTAGATTCTGACTCTAAAGCCAGTGTTAGGATCACCACTCCATAGGAGTGACACAGAATTAGGATGGCAGAAAGAACATTTGGATTCATCAGTGCACCACACGTGGGTCGAAACTCATAAGGTGACAAAGGAAGGGCTGGTTGTGCATCTTAGGCACTGAACTGGGAGACAGGAGATCTGGATACAATTCCTGTGTGAGCTCGAGATTTTTGTGTCTGCAAAAACAGGATATTACTACCTCCTTTCTCCTACTAAGTGTATGTACAATGCCTCCCACAATGGGGCTCTGATCACAGTTGAGGCTTCCAGACACTAATCAATTACAGATAATGATAGTATTCAGATCTCAGCCTGAGTCGCTAGGAGTGGTGGTCAGAAAAACAGCATCAGCTTTTGACTTGCAAGCCAAACAAACGGGAGCCAGAATCCCTGAGAGTGGATGTGGCTCTGGGAGCAAACAGGCTGGCTTTCTGGAGTGGAACTGCACTGAATGAAAATCAGGAGTGCACTGAAGGGAAGAACAACAAAAGCCCTGCATCCAACTGCGCCAACAAGTTCTTGAACTTGACATCTAAAGACATTCTTAGCTGCAAGGGACTTGAAAAAAATCAGCTATAACATTATAGAAAACTTGGGTGTAAGAACAATAGTTCAGGTTACTATATCCAACAGGATCAACATAGGGAATGGGTAAGAGACTTGGCTTTTCATCTTTGCAATCCTGAATATTTACCCAAAAACCCAAAAACAAACAAACAAAAACCCCCACAAACTCAAACCACCACCACCCATATTATGTTAGGCAGTCCTTTTGATCTAAGAAAACAAATGGATGCTCATCTGTTACCCCACGCTATAGGTAGAGCAAAGGAAGCAACTGATGATATGAGCTAACTGCATTATGGGTTGATACAGAAAAGGAGACATAGGCAGTCATTTGCAAGATTTTGGGGGAATTGAGGGAGTAATGCCAGAACACATTTATGTTCCCAGAGGCTTTCCAGATGATGCGGTCAGGTGGATTAGAGAACACAGAGGGCTGAAAAATCAGGAATTCCCAAAATTCTCATCTCGAACTAGCAATTTACTCATTATGTGGCCTTGTGCTAGTCACCACGAGCCAGATTTTCAAGCCAGGTCAGCTCTCATTTAGGCACCTAAAGAAGGGCTAATATTTTCAAGAAAGCGCAGTATTCCGCAGCTCCCATTGTGACACTTATGGACAGATTTTAGAAGAAACGGACAGCTGACCCGGACGTATTTTTAGGCATCTAAATGGGAAATGAGCTCTTTAGAAAGTGTAGCTCAACCTCTCTGTCTCCACTGTAAAATGGGCATCGTGTCTCACATCTCACAGCACAAGAACGATGCTGTTCCAAATCGAGGCAATGGCAGTTTCGCCGCTGGCTTCTAAAAGGTGAGCAGGATTGGGTGCTCAGGGCCTGTAGTGCATTTTGGAGAACGTAAGGCAATATAAATGCTAAGTAGCATTATTTGCCAGGGTGAGAAATGGAATGACCCGGTACTCCAGTAACAAGGGGAACACCACGGCTGTGCTGCATTCCCTCTTATCGCATGGTTCCGAGGTTCAAAGGATAGTACTTGTCAAACGACTGGTTTGCTTACAGGAGAGCTGTCAACTTGACATCCTGCAAGTTCAGAACTGGGTTGTCTGGCCTGCCAAAGGCTGCTATCCGACCCACAGGGCTGGCACAGCCCCGGCCCTAGGAGAGCCCATCGGGAGGATCCAGAGTTGGAAGTGGATCCCTGCCCAGCTATCAGGGAGAGCAGCCAAAGGTGCTGGGGAGGGCACAGCAGGAGAAGGACAGAGCCACCCTGCCTCATAAGTGGGACAGGGAGTGGGGAAGAGTATGGCGGCCATTGGTGGGGGGAAGGGGACACTGCGAGACACGTGAGTCACGTGACCAGTTATGTGTCCTCCCTCAAACCTCCCCCACCCACCGGCACCCACCAGCAAAAATAAAAGTTGGCACCTTTCCCCCCTTCCCCTGCACTCGCATGCCTGTCAGGTGTGGCAGCACCCCCTCCCCATCTGAAATTTGCTAACCGGTCCCCTAAGTGAGAAAAAAACCATAATGTGGCCCCTCACACCCCATCCACCCTCCATTCCCCCCTGCTTTGCCCACTGTGAATTGCTATGGTTTTTACAATCCCATTTTCCTCGTTTTAGGAAGTACATGACTCACGTTAAATCCTGTAGAATAACTCGTGCCGGATTAAATGGTACTTCAACACTCTTGTGCTGCATTACTTTCCAGTTGAGAATATTCTCAACATCCTCCTTCTTCACCAGAAACTCGTCACAGTTGCGGATGGCTGACTCCAGGAGGACTCGAATAGAAAATGGCAACCGTCCTGGGGGAAGAGAGAGACAGCAGATTGGTCTTCACATTTTTTGGTGACGTTTCTACATATCTGGGTGTAGCTGTGTCCATCCACCTTTTGGGTACTGATGTTCTGGATCCACTGAAGTCAATGGGAGTCTTGACATTGACTATAATGGGTCCAGGATTTCACAAATTATTTTTATTGGTAACATACACCTTTCAATCACATACTCCTATCAAGCCCATCAAATTAGCAAGGCAGTATGGGGGAAACTTGTCCTTTCACTGATTGATCTGCCCAGCCAGCGGGGCACTGAACTACCACATAAAGTGACCAAAGTGCAGTCCATATTTAGACAAAATAATATTGCCATAATAGGAAATTAAATGAGCTAGATACTAGCATGCAAAAAACATGATTAAACGGGATCTTCAAGGAATGGCTTTTGAATTTGTATCTATGTTTCCGTGCTCGCAAATCAAGTATCATCTAGAGCTGCAACACCGTCCCATAGTTATTTTCAATGACCACTGCAGCCTGAATAGATAAAAATAGAGCAGACCCACGTATCAGGCAGTTCCTTCTGAATGCTGCCAACCTACCATATCTCACATCTCCCAATTTATTCAGATTGAAGAACTTCTTCGCAGGCTCGGTAGGGTCTAGTGGCTCCACAATCCATGCAAAAGGGTTGCTCATGATTAAAGCCCCTTCGTGTCACTGAAAGCGCAAAAGAAAATCGTATCAGATGCCTCAGAGGTAAATTCTATACCAGATGAAGTGTATACTTCACAATATACTTTACACACAATTCTCTTGTGACTCCTCTGCAGTCAGTATTATAGGAGTGTTGTGAAGCTTATAAATAAATCCCACTGATTCCCACAGGGCTCACATGATATACTGAAAGCACCACGGGTGTTATAATTTATACAGGGCGACTATCTCCAGACAGACTTCATGCCTTTCTGCTTTGCTAATCACACAGAGACTGCAGTGCCATTTCTTCTATGGACTGCCCATCTCCACCCTGACAGATGCCCCTACCTAGAATGCAAACGAAAACATCTATACTGAGCCAGACTGAACCTACTAAAAATGACCAATCCCCAGGCTTGATTTTCAGAGGTGCTAAGCACCCACACCTCTGAATGGCTTTAATGGGAGCCACAGGAGCTTCCCACCTCAGGGAGGGAGGAAATCGAAAATCTGGTCTCAATGTAAAGTTTTTCAGTTTAACACCCACTATCAAGTGTGGTTTTGTGTCCTTCATAGCGGCCTAGTGGACAGAGCATTTGACTGGGACGCAGAAGACCTGGATTATCTTCCCAGCTCTGCCCCTGGCCTACTGACTGATATTTATACGGAACTGCAAAGAAGATACAACTGCACAAGACAGGCCCCCAAGCTGGCAAAGGTGCCAAGATGAGAGAATGCATTGTTTACATAAGCTAACAGTGCATTTTGCATTCACTGTTTTATGCAGAAAAGAGAAAATGAAAACAAGCCACACAACTCACGACATGGCACATTTTCACCTCTGGGAACATGAGAAACTGTCACATTTAGGAGAATGAACAAATTCTTAACACTTTACTTTGCACTCACAAAAATACTACATATGAATGATAAGATTATCAAGTCCAGATTATTTGTAATTGCTGCATAAACTGGGTTGTTATCCCCAGAACATCAGAGCAAGGACCATTTAAATTCTGCTCTGAACAGAAATCCCTAAATTCCCTTCAGACTCCAACTGTAGATCTTAACTTGGGTTCTTCAAGCGAGTGGGCTCATTTCATATATCTCATCATCTCCATTTCATTTGGATCTTCTATTTATTACTTTACTAAGTGAGTGTTCTTCCCAGCCTTATAGCTACAGAGCACTTACAGAGCAATTTATTGACAGCAGCATTCCCCCAGGGTTTTGTTCTTTGAACATCTTGAACCATCAGGATTTTCCTTTCTCTTGTGGCCAACACCCTCTCCATTTCATAGAGCCTCCCGGAGCATGCGTGATCTCAAGAGAACTCATCTGCTTCCTCCCAGCTATTCTAGCTAGTCATGCTGCTGGAGGAATTTTATATACCATCTTCCAAACTCAGCCCTTGGTTGCATGTATGCTTAATTTTCACAAGACGATTTAGTGCAGCAGAAGAGACAAATCATTGGGACGTTTCCTGACAGATAAAGCAAGTGACCATTGCTTTGCAGTGGCCGTAAAAACTGTTTTCACTGTACAGTACATTGTACACTGCCACATTCTCATCTAGCTTTACAGTTTCAGTTGTAACAGCCAGTCATATGTCTGTGTCAATCATGCCAGCCATTCCCTATGAACAGTGAGCTACAAAGCAAGCGATGCTGGCACAGAGTTCAAGCCAACCATCCATCTAGAAGCTGCAGGGGGAATGAGACTTGCCAAAAGCTCATGAGTCAGCATAGATTGCTGTGTAATCTAATGCTCTGGATACAGATTAACTTTCTGTCACAGTAGAGCGTTTATTATTATTTTGCCTGCCTTGAAATGGGAACATACAATGGTCAGCATGCCAAGGAGCTGGTATCGATGGCTTTTCAGGATTTGTGCAGTATGGAAGGTCACAAGCATTTCATTGCTGGATATGTCTATGGTCTGCAATGCTCCTGACACTTTCAACGAACAGCAAGACTCACAGCTGATCACACACTAAATGAATCATTTGTGCTTTCATCCAACAAAGTGGTTTGCAAAATTAAAATGACATTATATCCCAGATAGGGGCTTTAAAAAAATTAAAATAAAAAACACGGGATTCTATGCTTATCACTGCCAAGAACACTAGTCAAGTTGCTTAGTTTATACATAAGATGTTCTCTAGCTACCAGTCCTGCAAATGGAGTCAATTTGGAGTTTTCTGGCTTATACACCATTTCTACCACCACCACCAAAGATTCTGTGGGTTAAACTCTGCCTGGAGTTACCCCTCGCCAGTCTTGTTTAGATAAACTGTAAAAGCCCAATACTTTGGCGCTGAAGGCCCAGGTTGTATCCTGTGGACAAAACCATTTCACACAGGTGTCATTAACCAAAACCTAATAAACGATTCTGTGGGTGATGCACAGGAAGCCATAGGATCCAGCTCACTCATTCTGCAGAGCTAACACAGCGGTAAAATTTTATTTTGCCTATAATTTCAACACCTAGGACTCTCAATACAAACAGGGAGCAGATCTGATGATTAAGAAAGTGGACATGAGGTTCACGTTAATAGGGGTCACAGCAAAATCCAGATCCTTGGCCACCTGATCAAAAAGAGAGGGGAAAAAAGAACACTGAAAAGTTATTCTTGCTCCATCTCACCAAGCACTCTCCTCCCCCCTACCCACCAAAAAAAAAAAAAAAAAAAAAAAAAAAAACACCACACACCCACACACACAACCCATTCCACTGAGTTCAACTGCCTGGATACCAGACAGTTTGCCAGACTCCTGATCTCTGAAGTTCACATGTACCAGGGAATCATATAAATTTTTTTTGTAATTTCACACGATAGCCAGTACAGCACATGAAATGAGTGGGAGGGCAAGTCAGAAACACCCCCACATCAGTTATAGAAGGATGGAGAAAAGTAGGGCCCAAACTGAACGAGAGATGAACGCAAAGGGGCAGGGGAACGGGGGGACAGCACAGGAGACAAAGAGCAAGTGGTTAAAATATATATCTGTGGCCAGATTCCTCGTGTGTGCGTATACCATGATGCCCTCCCTGTTTCACTGCATTTCACCAGACCAGCATCCTGCTCTGCCCTTCCTGGAAAGTCTTCAGAATCTAGCCCTCCGCTAAGAAACCCACCGGAGTCCAGGCTGCCACAACTTCAGCACCATTGGTATCTGAGCTAGCTAAAGCAAAGCATATCCATATGTGCTGCAGCCACACCTCCGACTGCAGTGTAGACATAACCCTGGTGATTCCCCAGGACCTTAGGCCAGTGCTAAAGGGTGGGAAGGAGAGCGATGCAGATATTTTCCCATACAGTTTGATTTCAACAGCAGACAAGGCATATGTTTTATAAGCCAGTTGGTGCTCTCTGGCAATTGTGGCACCTGGAGTCTCCTCTCACATACACCAGTGTAAGTTAGGAAGAGTAACTCTATTGAAGTCAATGGAGTTGAACCAGAGAGACAGACAGCATCAAGCCCATTATGCCTGGTGAGTTCTTGAAACTGCGAGAGTTTGCTGGATTTGGTGGAAGTATCTTAAGCAAATGATGGGGGGGGTCAGGGGTTGAGGAAATCATATACTATTTTACTCCCTGCTTCGTGTGGTGGTGTAGGGAGCGGAAGGACATTGTAACACGAGGAGAGCGTCGCATGGCAAGAGTAGGCCCTAGAAATCATAATCAGGCTGTGAGCAATAGTAGGTCCCTGCTGGGGAATAGCCCAATGGAAAGCCCCTCGCTGGCAAGCTAAATTAACCTTTAGAATATACTGATGTAGATGGAGGACAAGCCTAACCTTGCAAAAAAGACCCTGATGTCAGCATCAAATGACTAGCCACATGACAGCAGACTAACCGCAAGACTAGTCTAGACTACCAAAAAGGTCAGCTCCCCATCCCTGACTGCTGATTTAGCCACTTTAAGCTGCTAGCAATAGACTAACGAAAAACAAGTGTTACGGCCCAATCCCTAAAATGGACTGAGACGTTACGCAGCACGCTGCTAGGTAAATCATGCTGTTAAGCTCTGAAGAAGAGGGGTATATTAGATGCCCCTCGGGAACCGCCCAATGAGACTCTCCGCAGATCTGTCAAGGCCTTCTCGGATGCCCCAGGCTGGTCGGTTCCCTGGTTGCGACTCACCTGCAGGGTGGATGATGGGTCTCCCCACACTTTTGTTATTGCTAGGTGCTTTCTTCCCATGCTGTGGGATTGCAGTAGCGTGTGGCTGTTATTGCTATTGATTTTAAGATCATGCTCTTGCTCATTCTGTTTATCGTGGTACTTCCTGTGCTCCTCATATACCAGGGGTGCATGCTGGTGTGGGAGGAGTATATAGCATGACTTGTCAGGTTAGCTAAATAAAACAGTATATTTGAGCGTTTTTCTTGTCCGGCTGCTCTCTTTCTCGCCACCAAGATCATAAATTGTGAACCCCCTGCCCTTGCGCAGCATAGGTGGAATAACTGAAGAGGCAACAGTTTATTTTTCTCCCAGGCACCAACACTGACCTTGGCCTCAGTTCAATATATTACGCTACACCACGTATTGCTGCAGCCAAAACACCCCAACAGTGAAAACGAACAAGGCAAAGCAGAACTAAAACAGGTTCTCTCATAGGATTATCTGATGTCTTCTCTAATCCCTTCTGGGAGCTACTTCAAATTGATGACAATAAAAATATTTGGTTTTTAAAAGACGACGCAGTAGCCCACTCATCTGCTTTGCTGTCTAGGAAAAAAAAAAGTCCTATGGCCTACAATATTTTACTTTGAGCTCCACGTGCATGGGAAATTAGTGGGAGGGGGAAGTGAGAAGGGGAGCACTGTGCTAGTGAAAGACTCCAGATTATTATGGATCATGTTTTTTAGGGTGGTGATAAAGGAACAACCAAGAACGGGGCCTCACTGTGCTGTGCGTGTACAAAGCACAGAGCTGTAGACAGTCCCTACCCTGAAGAGCTTAATCTAAATGGCAAAGGTGTGGAAACCAAAACCCTCCATCAATCCACAGAGTAGGTACAGAACAGGCAGAGGCAACACAAGCATCCTGGCAGTGCCCTATTAATGCCGACTGACATGGAAGGATCAATTTTAGGACCAATAGGTTACTCAGGCCTGCATGTATATCCAGTCTCTGGCCTCATTAATGACTTGGATCATGGAGTAGAGAGTATGCTCATAAAATGTTCAGATGCCACCAATCTGGGAAGGATTGCAAGCAATTTGGAGGACATATTTAAAATTCAAAATGACCTTGACAAATTGGAGAATTGGTCTGAATGCACCAAGATGAAACTCAATAAAGACCAGTGCAAATTAATTCACTTAGGAAAGAAAAAATCAAATGCACAATTACAAAATGGGGAACTACTGGCTAGGTGATAGTACTGCTGAAAAGGATCTGGGGGTTATAGCGGACCACAAACTGAACATGAGTCATCAATGTGATGCAGCTGCAAAAATTCTGGAGTGTATTAACAAGAGTGTTGTATGTAAGACACAAGAGGTAATTGTCCCGCTCGACTTGGCACTGATGAGGCCCAGCTGGAGTATTGGGTCCAATTCTGGGCACCACAATTTAGAGAAGATGTGGACAAACTGGAAAGAGGCTGGAGGAGAGCAGCAAGAAGGATAAAAGGTTCAGAAAAACCTAGCCTCTGAGGTAAGGTTAAAAAAGCTGGGCATGTTTAGTCTTGAGAAAAGAAGACTGAGGGGGGATCTGATAACAGTCTTTTAATATGTTAAGGGCTGTTATAAAGAGGATGGTGATCAACTGTTCTCCATGACCACTAAAGGTAGGACAAATAATAATGGGCTTAATCTGCAGCAAAGGAGATTTAGGTGAGATATTAGGGAAAACTCTGTAATTATCAGGGTAGTTAAGTATTGGAATAGGCTTCCAAGAGAGGTGGTGGAGTTCTCATCATTGGCAGCTTTTAAAAACAAATTGGACAAACAGCTGCTGGCAGGAATGGTCCAGTTTTACTTGGTCCTGCCACAGCGCAGGGGCCTGATTTTTTGAGGACCCTTCCGGCCCTACAGTTCTGGTTCTCCCTGAGGTTTCTTAAATTTGTTGTGTTTTAAATGACTAAGGGTACCTCAAACATTTGGACAGGAGCCATTTCTGAGCCTCTCTCTACACATCTAAGTAAGTGCCAGCTTGTTTCACATGAGCCACCAGAACAGGCTTCAGATGGTAAAAACACTATGTCACTAACAGTCCATGCTGGGTTCAAACTGTCCTTTCCAGGCAGATGGCTTTGTATCACATTACAAGCCATCTATTACCCTTCATTTTAACTATTAAAACGGTCAAAAAACGATACAGCAAACACACACACATTCAAAAGCTTTATGCATCTGCACTGCAGACTGCTCCTCATCTGCACTGAATCTAAAAGGAATTGGAGCAGAATGCCAGACTACTAAATTAATATGGGGCGCAAACCCCACTGACATAAATAACCAGCGTGTACGACTCAAGGGCATAACCTAACCCGTAATTTGTCTAATATACACAGCTCCCCTTCCAAAGAGAAGGTGAAGGGGGGTACTAAAATCTACAAAAAAATCCCTAAAACACAGAGTCTATTTCTCATGTTCTCATTAGAGATGGGCCTGAGTGGACACATGCAAATCTGGTTACAATCTTTACCAAGGTTCAAAGAAATTCAGCTCAGATGGTCTGGTACGAGCACCATCTCTAGCTCTGTTTACTAGGGAATTCAAAAGATACAGGAGCATGGGATTTCCAGTCCAGCTAGAATTTCAGTGTGATTGGAGCACCTAACTCCTTTCTTAATGTGCTGTCCAAGTATTTAACCAAACTAAGGAGTAGCCAAAGGAAGACAGAAGCTGTTTCTAGCCAATCATGAAATATATCAATATATAAATATTTTACTTACTATGTGTGATATGGAACCTCTGACATCAAAACAGCTTTGTTATTTTGAAAAAGGACCAAGCATGGTGGACAAAGATTTTAAATTTACATTTAACTACTTTAATCATCCAAGGCAAAACAGGACGTTTACAGCCCTTGCAATAAACTCTACATGGAACCAAAGATAAGGATATTTGCGTAAAGTTCAAGGCCTGTGATATTGTTTGAGGGCACGTCTTGTTTTACAATGTGTTTGCTACATTTGCATTCCCCGGCACTTGGAGGAATGTATAAGCAAAGGCACTATTGTAGTAAAGACACTGATTCTGTTTAATGAAAGAAAAGCTCTTTCTAGTTACCATTTGCTCTATTTATGTCAGATCAAACCACTAAATAAGAAACATACAGCTTTTTGGGACAACTGTAAATGAGACCATTTAGTACAGTGGTTTCAGTGCAATGCACTACAGAAGACTTGAAAAACAGAGCAGCTTTAAAGATGTACATAATGGAGACAAAGAAGAAGCCACTGACAATTTGGCAACCAAACAAACATTTTGCTGGTATAAAGCAACGGCACAGCTGGGACCACCTGCACTTGCAATAAAACGCTGCAGAGTGTAAAGGGGTTTGATAACTTAAGGGTCCCTCTTTCAATATTAGAGCAATGAACAGCAACAAGAAGAATTGGGCCCCAAGCTCCTGTTCAGAACGTATCTAGATCATTTGCTCTAGATATAATATTTTTTTAAATTGATAACATGTCTGACCTAAAACCTGGGATGGTCCCACTAACAAATGTCTGCATATAATACATAGCCACTCTGGATTACATTTCCAGAGTACTGGGCAAGCAACTGGTGGCTATTTCTTATTGTTTTAGTTTGTACACCTCATCATTTCATTTTATCACTTAGAATATTGCAGGGGAGTTAATTTATCTCCCACCCCTTTGCAGTTCACATTTGTGGTTTCCTGGGCAAATTCTGCAGTTGAAAGCATGAGCAATCAGTTCAGAGGGGTAGCCGTGTTAGTCTGTTTTCAGCAAAAACAGCGAGAGTTCTGTGGCACCTTAAAGACTAACAAATTTATTTGGGTATAAGCTTTCATGGGCAGAAACCCACAAATGAATTTGTTATTCTTTAAGGTGCCACAGAACTCTTATTGTTTTGCAACCAATTCAGGGTTTTCTCAAAAAATTCCAGCCCCAGGAGTTGTGAGTTCAGAGGATTCTGCAACCACAGCTTAGATGAGCTGCCAGACAATGGTGTAAATTTCTGCAGGTGAAATCCAGTCTTTGACGAGGGCAGGTGTGTGCCTCCAGCTTGACAGCAGTTGTCAAGCATTACATGAAGTTTGCCCAACTTTTTAATGCAACAAAATCAGAGCTAGCAAAGTGACACAAAGTCCTATAGTGGGCCAATTTCTGGGAATTTGAACATCTGCTTTCCACTCTATCAAGTCACTCCCTTCCCAGGCTTACACTTCCCCCACACTAATTCACATATCTTCCCTCCTTGCACCACATACTTGTATAGTATTAATCTGTGCAATGGTTCAAAAGGCTTCTGTGGCTTAGCTTTTGTTTTGATTGATGATGATTTGGAGATGCAAAATGCATACCATCTGTGGTCTTTCCAAAGACAACCCTCAGAATTTAAGCTGCTTTTACAGAGTTAATGAAATCCAAAACTCATTGCCTACACCAAGGCATAAAAGTTAAAGTAACATTGTAACTTGTTTATGCAGCAAGTGTCCTTGTTAAAAATACATTCTGTAACTACCTTTTTTGTTACAGGGAAAGTCCCAAGCAAGTCACATTAAAAATTCCTGCATTTCCAGGAGTAATACTCTTAGAGATTACAGGAATGGCAATGTTGATTAGCCAGGCCTTTTACCCAGATAACAGCAGCTGTGAACTTTACCCTAAATCCAATCCCTGTATCAACTAGCTCCTGGTCCCCTTCTAACAAACAGGCACAAGACAGTGGATTGTTTAATATGCAGTGTGGACTAGTTTTAACAAAGCTCCCCTCTTTATATAAAGTAGAAGTCCAGCTGTATGTTTTTCTGCAGATCAGTGCTAATGGGAGGAGTTATGCACATGCACTGAAAGGAGTACATGCTTCTCTCTGCAGGAGTTAAAGATGAATGCAGCAGCTAATTCTGTTTTGATCTTTGTCAGAAAAGTTCCTGGGGGTGGATTGCAACACAGGACAGAATAGTGCATCACAGGAGGGAGGAAAAGTGATTGGAAGAAAATTTAAGTCCATCAGCCCTTTCGCTTCTCTCCCATTTCAGTGGACAGGTCCACAACTGGACTGCTTTACTCACACACCTGCAACTACCCTGTCATTACCTGCCATCTGAGCTGCTCAGCAGTGATCCAAAACGAAGCGCAGACAGCTAGGGGGAGGAAAAATCAGAACATCCTGCAAGTCCTCAACCTAGGAGGCTGGGACTCCCATTGTGTGTGTATGAGAAGGCAAGTGCTTAGATGAGAGCTTCTGATCCAAACAGTGCTGTGAGGCCAAACCTGAGGGCAGGACCCTGAAAAAAATATTTGGCCCCAGTGCCGGCAAGTGGAGTGGAAGGGATTGATGATTCCTTCCTGCCGTCTCAAGCATTGGAGTGAAGAGGGTCATTCTCCACTTTGTCCCTCCTCAATGACCCTGAGTGGATTACTGCCCTTTGGCCCCCCAAAAACCACAACCACCAACCCACAGCAGTCATTTAGTGAAATGCCACAGCAGGTTTCTGCACTGGGAGCTAGTTGACAAATGCCTCTGTGCTGCTTTTATAGACATACTGTTTTCCTTTGGGGTTTTATGTGCTTATTTTTAAAGGGTCGGCTTTTTGCCCTTCCACCAACCCTATCAAAATATAACAGAGGAGGAACAGATTGCTCAGGGCAATGGTCAGCAGGGGAGGAGCAACAGGACAACAGAGAAGCCAAAGCACTAACTTTGACTAGTAACCAAAACTTTTGTGGTCTTTGGCTTGGGAGGGAACTGGGTTAGGGTTAGCTGTGGCTCATTGCAACACAAACCTCTCCCTTGGTGACAGAGTAGTGTGTAGAGGTACAATGTCTGCCGAAGGAGCCCTGCAGGGAGCTGAACAAGAGGTAGAGAGGGTCTGGAGATCTCCTCTAACCCATGTTGTGATTAAGGGACTCAAAAGACGAGGGAGGCAGAGACCCAGCTAGTTCACTGCTCTGAGGCTGGGTCACATCTCTCTGCCTCAGTTTCCCCTCACGTCCTTTGTCCTGGCTATTTAGACTGCAAGCTTTTCAGCAGAGGGAAGCACTCTTCCTATGTGAACATACAACACCTAGCACAATAAAACCCAGATCTCATTTGGAACCTCTAGCGCCACCTGAATACAACTGAGTGATGGGAGACCAAGCTGAACCAGTAACAATGAACAATAACGCATTAAAAGCTAAATTTAAAGCAGTACTTGGCAGTTCACTCCTTGCTCTCCCTGATTTTGTCCTCTTATTAAGCATTACTTGTCTCTTTCCACACCCCTTGCATGGAACCTTGAACTCCCCTTTGCTGGTTTGTTTGCTTGCATGGCACCATAAGTGGTATCAGCACAGCTCTTTCTGCCACTGCAAACTCTCTGTCTTTCACCACGGTCCTGTCAGCTGATCCATGCAGGCTCACCGACTTTAGCAGGGCTCCCCTAGGACCATAACGGTCCATCTGTGTAGAGCTCAGCTGTGGTCACTGGAACGCCATATGCAGGCCAGGGTCTGCCTGCATGGATCAGCATGCAAGATTAGGCCTGTGTGTGGGATGAAATATAACTTGCCTTAATTTTCCTCCAGAAAATAGGGAAGCGGGCGTATTTGTGGCTTTTAATAAATAGATATTCAGAACCCAGAGTTCAAGTCTCAACAGAATACAGCGTTTGCAAAGCGACACCCCTGATATTTGTGTTGTACACCGGCCAGGTGGCGGCGTCGCCCATTAACAAGGAGAAGCCCTGTGAATTTGGAGATCTGTTTCAGGGGGAGCAGGAAGCCTGAACTACGCAGAACCACCCCACAAGTCACCAGTTAGTCTGGATTTCAGCTCAGCCCGAGAGAGGAGACTTGGGGCCTGTGCGATCGGAGCCAGCGGAGTTAAAAGCCTGCAGCCGCTCCCAGTTTACGGATCTAAAACAGCATCTCGATTGTCTCGGGGGAAGGAGGAGGCGAGCCGAGAGAGCCAACCGACCTCTGCCCCCCCGTTTCTGGGAGACAATCGGACTGGAAAACCAGCCGGCTCTCCCCCCGGCTGGAGAAGCGGCCTGTGCGGATCAGCGAAGCAGGGGGTCGGGTGGGAACGGAGCTCACGGGACCGGCCCTGCCGCCAGGGGCCCAGGAGTCGCGGCCTCCCTTCTCAGGGGACCCGGAAAAGCGGCAGCGCGAAACTCACCCGCGGGGCGGCCGGAGCCAGCTGGGGAAACGCGCCTGGCGCAGGCTGACAAACGGGGGGACACACGGGGGCAGCGCCGGGCCGCCGCGGAGGGGCTAGGCCCGGGCAGAGCAAGGGCTCGCCTCCGCCAGCCCGGCTCCCACGCCCCCGCGGCTCCCACGCCCGGCCCGGCCCGGCTCCCACGCCCCCGCGGCTCCCACGCCCGGCCCGCCGCCGCCTCTCCCTCACCCGTGCGGCGCGCTGCCTGCCAGCCGGCGGGGACCCCACGCAGCCGAGAGCCGCCGCCTCTGGAGGGAGTCGGCCCGCGGCGGCCGGCCCAGTCGCTGCCTCCTCGGCCCGGCTCCTCCCCTGCTGCGCGGGCAGAGCTGGGGAAGCGGAACCAGAGTCCGCGGCTCCCTCCCGGCCCGGGACCCCGCCCGCGCCTTACCGGGCGGGGGGAGGGCCAGAGCCAGACCCCCAGTCCCACCCCCAGCGCACGGGGCGGACGCCGGGACTTCATGGCAGATGGGTCCAGGCCGGCTCCAGCTCTACGGGCTGCACCCCCCCTTCAACGTGCACATTGTGCCCTCCCCCGACACGGACGGTGCAAACCCGCTCTCTGGGCTGGTGTGCGCGCACCTGGGGGGCGGCCCGAGAGAGCTGGGGTACGGACATGGTGCTCTAGGCCAATGGTTCTCCACCGAGGGTACACGTACCCCTGGGGGTACGCCCGGGTCTGCCCCCTCAGTAAAGCTGGATAGGGGCCTAGTTTTACAACAGGCTACTTACTAACCACTAGCCAAGTCAGTACAGACTAAAATTTCATGCAAACACTGACTTGGTGATCCTGCTCTGTGTACTAGACACTGAGTCCTATGTACAATATTTATATTCCAGCTGATTGATTGTAAATATGTAGTAAAAATGTGTAAGCAATTTTTCATTAATAGTATACTGTGACACTTTTGTATCTGATTTCTGTAATCAGGTAGATTAAGTGAGGTGAAACAAGACAAAACAGACTCCGGAAAGGGGTCTGGAAAGGTTGAGAGCCACTGCTTTGGACTGTAAGAAAACTATCTCACACACACAATCCCATTATATTTTGTGGCATCCTTCTGTTACAACCAGCAGTTAAGAAACACTACATTGATCTTCTGGGTGACCTGTGTAACACAGACCACGCAGCTTCATCTGAGATACCCCAGTGAGGAGAATCCCAGACATACACCTACCTAAACAAAAAATTCACAGTGCACGTCTGAGCTAAATAAATGGGGGATGCCAGGTCACGGTCTCCGTTCTTACACTTCACCAGACTCTGTTTACAAAGGAAAATGGATCAGCTTCTAACATGCAGCCCAGAAAACTCCCCCAGGATTTAGAGGCACTAGTGCTGGGGCAGCAGGCATCACTGACTCGAAGACCAGAGGCTTGCAAAGGGGTCACGGAAGGCATCTTCTGGCCTCCAGAACCTTTCTTTTGAGCAATCATGCAGAAAAAAAAGACAGCTCCCAACTTAACTCAGAGCCCAGGGGGAGTTTACAAGGCTGGCTCTTAGAACACACCTTATTACTTACAAACTGGTCAAATGCAATGTCATGACGCCATGGCTGTGGAGTCACCTTCTAGAATCCAGCCATCTGTTCACACAGAATGTGCAAGGAGGCTAAAGTAAGGATGCTCTGGGAACCTTGGTGAATTTTCCGACTTTGATGGAGTTGTTTGCCATTTGGCTCCTATCCCGTGCCCCTGTCCTGTTGAGCACTGTGTGGGAACAGTGGGCCTCTAGTACAGAAACAGCTAAAGAATCAGGGCCTTATTTTCCATTTTAAAAAATAACCTCCTACATTAACTTTCCTTTCTGGCTTAAGCTTATGGACCAAATTCTGCAGTCCTAACTCACACAAAATCTCCCACCGACTGCCAGGGGAGCTTTGCCGAAAGAGGCAGCCAGCCAGCCCCTGTGTTTACTAAAATCATTTCTTTATCTGAACACTGCTATGACAACGCTGGTGTTTTATCCAGTTCAGATTGTTTAATGAATGGTCAGGGCCTGATCTTCCAGACTCCCACTTCTGAGTGACATTACATGTGAGCCGAGTCCCATTGAACTCCATGGAACTAAAGCAATAGAGTTGCTCACATATGGAAGCGTTTGCAGAATCAGGCTGGCAGGATAAGAGCCTTGTATTCTAGGTGTGGTTGGTTCATGGGGAATTTTATGCACAGCAAGTGTATATTTTGTTTTAATAGCTAAACAGGTTGTTTGGAATATTCCTGAGACTTTTAGTGGTTTATCCACTGTACACACATGCTTTAAGCACGGACTGCAGATTGTTTACCGTTAGCTCAGAGTTACAATTTATGGGTCTGATTTTGCAAACTCATGCAAAGGAATGTTTCTGTTGATTTCAGTGAGACCCTTCTTACGGAGAAGGGCCATCTACATGATTAAGCTTTTCATGATCTAGCCCTGCTTCTGTTCATCAGATATGGAGTAAGGGGTGATGTCTTAATAAACACTGAAAAATGGCTCTGGTGCTGGTATTAGAACTTCCCCCCAATTCTCATATGCTTTGCGTATCAAGAGCATCTTATTTGTTCATGTATTTTGTTGATTTAATCAGTAATAAATCCATAACCTTGGAGGAAGATAGTCATTCCAATATGTGCATTACACAGTGATTACTTAATATCAACTAAGATCACCAGTGCCATGAAATAACTGTGGAACACTGCTTTTTCTAGAAAACATTGTATGCTCCTCTCCTTCAATCCTGACAGAGCACATATCCCCCCCATGTCAATAAACCTAGAGAATTCTAGACCCACTTAAATAAATAATCCTTAACTCTTACATAATGCTTCATTTGCAAGTCTCAAAGTGCTTTACAAAAGAAGGTAAGCACAGTTAGTTCTAAAGGGTAGACGGAAGCAAAAAGAGGTGAATTGATTTTTCTAAGGTCAAAGAGCAGGTCAGTGGCAGAGGTGGGAATAGAATCTATGAGTGCTGACTCCTGGTCCAGTGCCCTATTAGACATCAGTACCAGCCTCCTTTTGCCATTAGATATCTCAGAAGCACTTTGTCACAGTTGTTAGGCTACAGGCATGACGAACACGTGCCAGCAACTCCATCTGCAAAACCTTATTTTCCACAAGTCTTTCTCTGAAAAAAGAAATTCCTAATTTTCTACCATGATACATTAACAAAGGAGCGCCCAAGCAATTGTTTTTATGTTATATATTGTTAGTCTAAGGGAAAACCACTTGTCTTGGTTGTATGTTCAGCAGCAGGACAAAAAGGATTCTGGAAGGATGGTGAGGAAATATCTTTTATTGGACTAACTTCTGTTGGTGAGAGACAAGCTTTCGAGCTTACACGGAGCTCTTCTTCAGGTGTGTAGTGTGGCAAATTTGGTCTATTCGACTTGACACTGTTCTTTTAGTGGGTCTCATTTTTGGGATTTGGATTCTCTCATTTTTAGTGGCAGCAGCATGGGTCTCATCCCACCAGGATCCACTTGTGGGAGGGGCACTTTCCACATGGATACCCTCCCTCCCCCGTGCAAAGGGGATGTGGAGGGTTGCCTCTGTGATGCTGCCGCATTCATTTACTGTCCTCATGTGGGGGAAGGGGACAGGGGTGGAACCAAGGGACACCCATTGCTCCTTCAAGGGCATGGACACTCCACACAAATGCATTTACAGCCCCAGGCTGGGTGGCATTCACCACACAGAGGTCAAGTATTAACAGACAGGGGAATAATGCAGCCCCTTTCCCTTCATTCACAGTAGCAGCATATTGGCTGGGTCAAGTTTGTACGAACACAGCTCACTGTTTGTGCAGGTAAGTACAAGCTGTAATTCTGCAAGGCTGATTGTCCCTCCCCTTTCATCAGCACGAGGCTCACCCAGCATTGGGAAGGAAAGGTTGCACTGAAATGGTGTTTGGGTTAGGTTACGGGGACTTCTGACCATTCACTTGGAGCTGCTGAACCAAGTCATATGTGGTGCTGAGGCAGGGCTCACAGGTGTGGTGGCCAGAACAGGTACAAAGAGGATACTGGGCACTGCTCCTTGCAATCATGGGAGTCCCACAACCTGGGAGTTCCTATTTTCTGGTGGTGGGTTTTTTTTTAGGAAAAAAAACCACAAAAGATAAAATCCAGTGAAGAGCCCAATGTCCAGCCTTCTCTCTCCTCACTGTTTGGAAATTCACTAGCAAGTGGTACAGCCAAAACCCCTGCTCTGTACTCAAGTCCAGCAGAGAAAGGTCTGTTAGGCCACTCACCACCTGATGCCCTGAAAGCCTATCGGACCGTGGCAGCTGTGCCTACCTACTCCCTCCCCTCCCCCCATCCAGGCAGACTTGTGATTTTGCACAATAATATCTGGGACTAAAGGTTCAACCCTGCAAACCTTTAGTCATGTGACTTGCTCTTACCACATCAAGTAGGTCTGTTGTGTGCACAACCAGGCCCCCATATGAGAGAACGGTCAGATCAAAAGCTTAACGGGCATGTCCCACATGAACTCATCTTTAAAGCCTCAGGGTCACTCCTCTATGTCCTGCCATTTGTGGCAAGCGGTTTGGAAATGTTGCCATGTCACTGCCGCACAACTCTTAAAGCGAAAAGAGTCTTACAGAAAGCTAGTCGATATAGGAAAGCAGGCAAAAGTTATTCTAATATCTGATGTGGGCCCTTTTATGACCAAAAGATCTTTAATTGAACTGATGGTACATCCCTTAAGGAGAGGTTCTCAAACTTTTTAAATGGAGCACCCCTGTGGACTTCTGTGTAACAATTGCACCTCCACTCTCAGAAAAACAAACAAGCAGGGCCTACAGATCATAGGTGGAGTTTGGCTGCTCGATTGGGAGGCAAGGGGGAGCAGCAGCTCCCCCACCGTACCAGAACCCAATGTGACCCGCCAGAGAAAATAGCGGCGGTGGTGGCAGAGAATCGCACCTCGTTGTCGGGATTATCCTCGGGCAGCAGCGTGGATGCAGCCGCCGCCTCTGGGAACCTGCAGAGTGGCAGCGGTGTGGGACCGTGCCTGGCCGTGGCCGCTGCTGTGCCAGGCGGCTGCTGGGAGCAGTTCTCCAACTGGAGATGGAAGCAGATGCACAAAGTGCAGAGCTGGACCAGCTCTGTCCTCTGCTCCACCAGCAGCCACTCCCCTCCTCAGGTTCCCCCACCCCCGCCTGAGGCGGCCTGTGAGGCGCGAGGGTCGGTCCCCGCTGCTGCCCGGCCCTGCTGTCAGCCTAGCGCCCCTCACCCAGGAGGGAGAGACGGCGCCATCGCCACAAACTCTGCCCCTGGTGCCCCCCTACACTCCCTCAGGTGCCCCCTGAGAACCATTGCCTTAAAGTAAACAGTGGGAGTGGCAGACTTTGGAAAAGATACTGTAATTTAGCACTGGTTCCCCCCCACCAGTGAGATGCGTCTTTGCACAAATCTGTGTATATGACTTGCTTTTAAAAACGAAGGAATGGTATGTATGTACCCTATAAGACATTACACACAATTAGCAATGATATTGAATTAAACTATTGAGTTCTGCCCTCTGGTGGCCAAATTGGTACAGTGAAACGGACCGTGAAGACTCAATGCATGAGAGAGGGCCTTTTACTACATATTGCATTGAGGCAGTGTCTAGGAGCCCCAGTCATGGACCGAGGTCCCATTGTGCTTTATAACATAACATTTTGTTTTTCTATAGCACCTTGCATCCTTAGATCCCAAAACCCTTTAGAAACATGAATAGTTTAGGCTTACAAGCCCCTGTGAAATAGGAAGGACTGTTCTTGTTTAACAAATTGGCAACAGAGATGGAGGTAGGCAAAGCAAGGTGCCCAAGATCAAATCAATCTGTGGCAGAGCCAGGAAGAGATACCAATTGTCCTGGGTGTCAGGCATGTGCTTTAACTGCATCCTGTCTTGCACTTGCTGCTGCTCTTACAGAATTTCTAAATAAGGAAGACGACACTCCTAATAGCACATTTCTGAGCAGACCATAACCTTCATGTTTCAGGAAGCAGTACAGATCTAAAAACTGCAAAGAGAAGGCAGCTTGTTGCTACTGAGATCAATGGGACAACTCATGTAAGGACAGGAAAATTCCCATCTGCCCCCTTTCAGGCAGTTTCAGTTCCCTTTACATTGCTGGAGTAGTGCAAAAGGGATTTAATCTAGACTAGAATATGGTGTATGGTCTTTATACAGATAAATTAGAAAGGCATTAGCTGTTTACATGTTTATAAACTACAGTTTAATGTACAGGCTAGTGCAATGGCTCTCAACCTTTCCCGACTACTACACCCCTTTCAGGAGTCTGAGCTGTCTTGTGTACCCCTGTGTTTCACCTCACTTAAAAAGTGCTTGCTTCTAAAAAAATCAGACAATACAGAAGTGTCACAGAACAATATTACTGAAAAAAATTGCTTACTTCCTTATTTTTACCACAAAAATCAATTGATTGGAATAGAAATATTGTACTTGCATTTCAGGGTACAATATATAGGGCAGTACAAAGAAGTCATTTTATGAAATTTTAGTTTGTACTGACTTCACGAGTACTTATTGAGTAGCCTGTTGTGAAAGTAGGCAAGTATCTAGATGAATTGATGTACGCCCACAAGACATCCGCAGACCTCCAGGGGTACGCATGCCAATGGTTTTGAGAACCACTGGAGTAGTTTGTATATATCTGATTGCTTTAAGCTTTTAACGCTTCTCTTATTGTTTGTTTTTCTTTTATTAATAAACCTTTAGTTTTAGTTACTAGAGGATTGGCTGGCAGCGTGGTATTTCGGGTAAGATCCAAACTTATAGTGAACTGGTACTGTGGCTGGTCCTTTGGGATCAGAGGGAATCTTTTAGTAAAGAGCATAGAGTTTAAATGACTGGTCTCTTTACTGGACCTAGTGTCAGTCTGGGAGCCAGAGACTGAAATGCAGTAAAGGGGGCTGTGTGTATTTGCACAGTGGCTTCTTGATAACCGGTGTGGGGGAATCAGAAGCACTGTTTGTGGCTGGTTGGGAAGTCTGACTTGAGTGTCACCCACCAGTGCTGGGAGAAGTTGCTCTCCTATTACAGCCTGCCCTGACCCTGGCATTATCAGTGGGCTACCCTGGGCACGGACGGGTTACAACATCACTCGGTGATTTGCATAAGGTCACACGGGATGTCTCCACAAGAACCAGAATTTGAACCCAGATCTTGTGAGGTTCAGTTCTGTGCCTTAACCACAAAACCATCCTGTCTCTCAATTTGCTGAATAGAATTCAGTCTGTTTAAGTGTTCGCAGTTGCCTTACTCTCCAGAATTTGATTTACATACCCTGTTACTAAAAAAAAAAATTCTAATAGAGTTTCTCCTTCAGCTGTAAAGCTTTAGGAAGCAGAAAGTCATGAGTTTTATCCCTCATATGCTATGCGTGTAGATCAAGTAGTGTCCCCGCATGCAACTACAAGATCATTCCAAACACAGTTAACACTCAGCTGTTTCATCCTCATATACTTCAAAACACTTACTTATGGAAGCTCTGAAATGAGAATTAAAAAGGCCACACTAGTTTGTAATGGCAAAGTTGAACAAGCGGCCATTAAATCAGTTGACCCCTTTTCTAAAGAGACGGTTTTAACAAATGGTTTTATACGGTTGATTTTTACTTTTTCTAACTTTGCATTTTTATAATAATAATGAAAGTCCTGAACCCAGCCTGAGCTCCAAGAGGGCTGCCTTCACAGAGCTCAATGCAGCATGAGGAGCTAAGGTTCTACCCCTGCAAAGGATAACGCTCCAGTCCCACAAAGATGTATGCATGTGCTTAACTTTATTCACAGTAGTGAAGTTAAGCATGTGCCTAAGTATTTATAGGACTGGCGCTTTACTCACATGCTTAGCTTTACACACTGTGGTCCTTAACTAAAGTTAAGCACATGAGCAAGTCTTTGTGGGGTCAGGGCCTACCCCTGTAAACTTTTGACTTTGAAGTTTAGTGTGTTGAATGAGACTAATTTATGCAATATTAATTGTATCCGTCTCCATCAAAATGAATGGATAAATTATATACTCCATGTTTAGGAGTGTGGAGTTTGTAAGACTTTGAAATGAGACTCTTAAAGCCCTTCACACCTGTGCCTTTGAAAACCTGTTGCAACATACTTTCCACAATAACATTTCAAAACAAATGAAAAGGAATTTATATTCTGTCCAAGAGAGTTACTAGCTTGAGTGGATGGAAAGCAGCTGACTTTACAGACAAATAAGTAGGTGTCAGGGTTTCTGGAACCCTCCCACTTGCAATCAGTTTTACAAGTACAAAAGCCTATACGCATCAGTCAATACTATTAAGTCAGACTAGATAGATCCGGGTCTGGTGAGCCTCCGACCTGTTCTATTGAATTCTGTCACTTCCAGTTAGACATTTCCTATTTTATTCTGGCTTAACCCATGAAGTGTTCCACTTAAGGAAGTAAATAAAAGGGAGTGAAAGGGGAAGGCTTTTTACAGATATCGGAAGGAGAAAGAATAGTATCCTCAATTTAATGTATAGTATTTACACAGCTTGGTTACAGCTTACAGGATTTGGGATCACCCCTGCCACCCAAATCCTCTACTGATGTAAATCAGAATCAAAAGGCCCAGATCCTCACAGGTATTTAGGTTCCTAACTTCTATTGGTTTCAGTGGAAATTAGGGGCCTAAATACATTTCAGGATCTGGGCCTAAAAACTCAGAATGTTTCTCCAATCTAAGCATAAGCAAATGAGATCATGTGCATACAAGGGAACAAATAAACATACCAGCTTCTAACTTCCTGGTGCTCTTTCTTATGAAACAATCTTTCAAACATCAGGCCAAAGGGACTAGCTTCAAATGAGTTTCCTGTTTCTGGTGATCCTGCACCTTGCACAAATTAGAATTTATTCTCCAGCTGGCGCGCTCTCCTTAGGGCCAAGTAAGTCACTGCAGATCAGGTGTTCCAGCCACACTCCCTCCCACCCCCCTCCAATGCCTGAACACCCCTCCATGGCAAAGTAGGGGAGGAACAGGTAGCATGAAGTTGGCTACACCCGCAATATAACACCAATGGATTCCCTTATGATAGTGTTGTGGGTTGGGGCACTGCACTAGGTAATTCAGGTTAATGGAAGGTCACAAGGGCCGATGAAGTTTTCCTGTGCTAGGCTCTACTACCCCCCCCCCCCCCCCCGGTCTCTCCCCCTTCTCTCATCTTCTGGGTCACGCTGACACCGTTTCGCTACCATGAGCTAAATCAAATTGGCTTGTACTGGAATTATTTGGGTTTGCTTATCAGTAGAAGATACAGCACAGGTGCAATATGCTGTTTGCAGCTCTAGTGTGTGCTTGCCGCATGATCAAAGTACCCATTGGCTACCCCTACCCCTGCTAGCCAGTCACGGGGCTGGTTGCAAGGCGTCAGAAGCATGTACAGCTGTAGCTGCTTGAAGGAAGGAAAGGGTGGGGGGAAGAGCCCCCTGTTGAAATTAAGTAAGGTATAAATAAAGTTATGGCTTGCTGCTTTGGCACGCTTGATTTGAGACAGACAGTCTCCCTGTGCCATTTGGGATCCTGAATAAACTTATGCAAGGATTTCTCTGTCTTGGTGCCTGATTGGGCTAATTGCGCACCGGGCTCGAACCCAAACTGCTGGGGCCTCGGCTAAGGGTCCTCCAGGACCACCAACAATAGGATACTCCATAGCTTCCCTTTAAAGGCAGATTCCAAGCCCCTTAGCACAGTGACACAACCTGGCCTGAGGATCTGCCCCAACGTGACTATCTGAGATAGTGGGTCCCAGCCTTTTTGGCTCGAGAGCCACAGGTATCATTGCTACAACCCTGAAGGGCTACCAGTCTCTTCCAGCAGCTCTTCTCTTGTCCCCCTACTGCAGCCAGACAGAAAGAGTTCAGCGAGGAGGCTGCCTCCCTCCCATCCCATCCCCCTTCTGCAGCAGGGAAATCGCATGCATTCAATAGCCCTGGGCACTCCACCTGGGTCCCTAGGCAGTGGCTCCTTTCTGCAGTACTCTCCTCTCTCTGGCTCTAGCAGGGACACCAGCACCTAGGGACCCAGGTGGAGTGCTTTGTTGTGCACCCTGCTACAGCTACCCCCTTGGAGCCTGGAGCCTGCACCGGTCTCTTAGCCCCGCGGCAACGCACTCTGCCTGGGTACTTAGGCAGCAGCTCCCTTCTGCAGCCAGTGGGAGGGGTGTGTCAGGCCACTTTGAAAGCCTCTGTGGGCCATTTTTGCCCTGTGGGCCACAGTTGGGAACCACTGATCTAGGATATTAGAACTAATCACATTTATAAGGTACATTCGGACGGCCAGAATCACTGTGCTGTCTGCAAAGTGAGGGCAAAAACCTGTCCAACTTCTCTGATTCTTGTGATACTGGCAAATAATCTTTAAATTGCTGCTTTCAGTAATTCATTTATTTTTACAGACCTGCTTGGGTGGGCTCAGAGGACTGCTTTTGAGCCAAGCCATGGCAATATTTTATTGTCTAGTATAAAGTGAATATTCCATGTGTCGATGTTGAATATTCCATTTGTCAGGGGTGAGATAGCCCAGATCACTTGTGGCTTCTTCACTTCACAGTTATTTGCTCAGCTCTAACTCATGGTATAAAAGGGCAAAGTCATCCTGAACATATGCAGTAGCCGTTATTTCTATTTATCTATATTGATGGCTTTATACTGCAGCTGTAGCTTCATCATACTTCAAGGCTTATTGTCTGATGCCTTGCCCCTTGAGTGCTTATTTCCACCTCAGCCACGCGGGTGTGAAACGGGACTGCTCTGCATTCACTTTGTGTGGCCTGTGTGACTCTGCGACTTGTGTGAACTGAGTTCTTGATCTCAGTCTGTCCTTGGTAGACAGGCATTTACAACACAAAATTCTCTTTCCTGATTAGTATTAATGGGAGTCTCAAGCCAAAAAGAGTCCAGACTGCAGCACATTTGCTGTGCAGTGGGAGGAAACTTGCGTTGCCACACATGCAAACACAGAGGGCTGCGAGGAAATAAGAAGAGCCATTGCTGGCAGAGATCTGTAGATGACACCTGTTCATATTCCAGTGTGACTGTATCACGCACCCTCAGTACAGATTCATAGATGACTTTTTGAAATAATGCATGAGCCTTCTCTTGGGCTAAGCTGTAGACTATACCAGCAGCAAGTACCCAAATATTAAAATGCAGAGCATATGCTAAAATAATGCATGTGCTTTCAGCCTATAGAGAATGGCAAGCTAAAGTTTTGCACAGTATGAGACAGTCACATCCATTCTACTTCCAGGGTCATGCACTGCTCTTGATCGAGCCGTGCTGGAGACCAGAGAATGAATCACCACGTAGAGACCCAGCACAGACCTCATCTGTCTCTTCACCTCTGCCAATTTCTTGTGACCAACGATGGCTAGATTTAATACTAGAGGGCCCCAGCTCCTGAACTAACAAGATCAACTTCAGCGTCTCAGCTTTAAAACCAATGATGTTTCCAGCCCGTATGCTTTCAGAGATCACTTCTGAAGAGAACACAAAGGTAACCATTTCAGTGACGACTCTCAGCAACTGTGACACAAGTCTGACCCAGTGGTGAGAACCGGATTTTGGCCTAGTAGTTAGAGCCAGGCCCAGGAGCCAGAGCCAACAGTCAGAGCTGGCGTCAGAAGCTGGGCGAGGGAGCAGGGGTGGAGCAAGGTCGGCACAGGAAGAGTTGCAGCTTCGGCGCTGCCAGCGACCTGCTCTGCTCGTGCGTTTGCTGGCCTTAAGACCGTGCCTGCTGGTTCTCTACAGCCAATCGCATGGTTCTGCTGTAGCTCATCTGTGTTCATGAGTCTGCCTGCAGACTGAACTAGCTGACAGAGCCCCCCGCAGTGCGCCGAATGCTGGTCCTGGCAGGAGTCACCAGGATCGGAGACCTCCTGGACTACAAACAGGGGCAGTGGGTGGATCCCCTGGCGCTACGTCAGCACAAGGGGCTCTCCACCCTTCGAACCCCACTTCACCCCCCGGTGCGTACTTCGGGAGATGAGGACAGCCTTATTGCCCTTCTCTCGGGTTCTCCTTACGCGGGTGCTGCGGTAGGGTGCTGCCCATCCACCCCTCACCCCTAGTCCTGCAGAGCTTTTCATCGGGCCCCTGCCCCGTGAGCCCCCCCCCAGCTGCACTAAGCTGGCTGTGACGCTTGCAGCCAGTTCGTTTTCGAACTGTGCTGAGGGCACATCTGTACACGCTCGTGCTCCATGCCCTCCATGTCCTCACCCTTGTGTCCCGCCCTGATACTAAGTGGTGGGACTGTTTGCCACCTGTCAAGGGTGAGGCTCCCTATTGGGCCAGCCTCTACTCCACCCTGGTTCCTCACCTGTCAGGTATATCAGCTGGTGGCTCCTTCATGGAGCTGTGAGCCTGGGCGTGAACCTGGCACAGTTCACCCCCATTCCCGACACCTGGCCCTTCCGTGGCATGAGGGAGACCCCAGCACGTGTCTAGTTTGAGGTGCCAGGTTGCAGCCCCTTTAGAACCTCCTAAGGTTCTGGCTGCACTTCTCCCCACAGCGCCTGATCTATGCATGCCCCATCCCTGGCCCCACAAAGTTGTGGAAGCTCCTCGTCAACCTCCCCCTACTGCTAGCCAAAGTGGCCACCAATAATACCAGGGAGAGGTGCTGGTTTAGAGGGTGCTCTGTGACCGTGGGGCCTATTTCCCTTCCTCCCTCTGTTAATGCATCCAGGCCGAGTTTCTCTGGGCCACATCCACTGACTCCCTAGACTCCTTTGAGGACCAGTGGGCGCTGTCCAGGAGTCTCTGCTCAGTGTCCCCTTCTGGAACTCTACATTTGACCCTTCGATGCCCAAACCCGTTCCTGTTTTTTCATTGGTTGTCTCCCGTACTTAGTTGAATCCCAGGCTCAGTAACTCCTCTCTTGAGGCTGGGGGAAGGGCCTTCTCCACCCACTTCCCAGAACCCAATTAGACTGAATTTGCTAGTCCCAGGCTCACTGCAGGCCTCGTTCCTGCAATGTCTGCCTGAGTCTGCAGCCAGGCCAGTCTCTGAGAGGTGTGAACTGCCTCATTCATTCCAATCAGGTGTTAACTCTGAAACCTGCTGATCACAGTCAGGAGCCCCTCACTGCTGCCACCCATCCTGGCTCTGCTGCCTGGTACTGGAAGGGTCCCCTTTGCCCACAGAGTCCTCTGCCATCTGGGTGCTGGTATCCTCCTTTGCAACAGGTCAGACCAGCTGAAGATGGAGTGAAGATCAGGGCAGTAGCTAGGCCCAACCTGCCCAAAGAGGAGTGGTAGTGAAGCCTTCTACCAGTCCGGCTGACAGCTCTTGTGCAGGGATGTCTAAGAGCCTTTATTTCTTTAAATATAACCTTGGCTGTTAATCCCAAATCCAGTGGCCTGAGAGCATCTAGCTATGGGGAAGGATGGCCTTGTCATTATGGCATTGGACAGGGATTCATGAGATCTGGGTGCAGTTCCCACCTCTGCCACCGACTTCCTCTGTGACCTTGGTCAAGTCACCTAATCTCGCAGGATCTCAGTTCCCCACCTGGAAAATGGGGATAATGGTAGTTTCTTTCTCCAGCCTTTTGCCTATTTAGGTTGTAAACTTTTTGGGTAGGAAATGTCTCTTACTAGGTGTTCATACAGCAGCTAGCACAATAGGGCCACCGTCTTGACTGTGCCTATTGGTGCTACTGTAATACAAGTAACAATAAATTAATAATCAGTCACTAGAGAAAAAGCAGCCCCAATGCCCACTAATCAATGCGACATTCTCTGATTCATGAGAGTCCATACAAAACCCGTAGTTGGATTCATGCTACTTACATAAACGGCTTCTTTGTTTTGCTCTGCTTTGACTGGTCCTGTCAAACAAGACTGGTCCCACTTCATATCCAGGCATTACTTCTAGCCTTATGTTTATGTTGTAAATGCCCCTCTGAATATGTATCTAACATGGCCCTTCCTCTGGCCTCTGATGAGGTTTTGCGGCCATCTCCTGTGCTCACAGAGCAGCAGACACCGGTGCGTTTTGTCAGTCTTCTCATGCTCCTGAGATGCTGTAATTAGGGCTGGATGAAAGTTTTCCCTCGAGACATTTTTTTTTTTGGACAGAAAATTGAATTTTTGACAAAATGAAAATGCTGGTGGGAAGGGCCTGCTTTCCTTGAATTTTTTTTTATTATTATTATTTTGCATCAGAAAACCCCAAAACTGAACATTTCAGCAAAATATTAGCAATTCGGGGCCAAAAATTAATTCAGTTTGAGGGAGAAAATGTTCAGTTGCCCAAAATCAGGGAAGAAAGATGGATTGGGGTTTTCAGATAAGAAGACGGAATTTTCCACTGAAAATGTTGACAAAAACAATTGGGGGAGGGGGATGAAGGAACTTTTTGTCTGTTTCTTTTCATCAAAATTTGCCACAGAAAACCCCCCATTTTCCAACCAGCTCTTGCTGCAGTTACAGGTCATCCTTCTGCAGGTGTGACAGGGGATGTGTCAGCTACCGGTGCTGCCTGGCCAGATGCAACAAAGGGGCTTGTATCCTCTGTAGTTGGCTTCTTCACGGTGACTTTCTCTTGGTGAACCACCCGTCAGAGCAGGGTGTTGGCACCTGGCCACGCTTTCCCAGGATTGACCCTTTTTTGGAGGTAGCTGTCCTGGGAAATCTGTAAATCTTCCCAGGATATTAAAAGACCTGGGTTGTCTCAGCTGAGTCCTCTCTCAGGCTGCTGGGGGGAGGGGAGA
Source organism: Mesoclemmys tuberculata (assembly GCA_007922155.1). Lineage (NCBI taxonomy): Eukaryota > Metazoa > Chordata > Testudines > Chelidae > Mesoclemmys > Mesoclemmys tuberculata. The sequence goes on from ML675650.1 coordinate 13,468,187, forward strand.
GTGTCTTGTTTTCCTCTCCTCCAGGGTGCTGCTGCTTCTCCGCTCTTCGGGCCGCTCTGAGGCTTCCCAGTGGGAGCTTTAAGCAACTGCTGCTGCCTGAGCAGTAAGTTGCTGAGGGCAGCAAAAAATCACTCAAGGCAGCATCTCCACAGCAACATGGTAGCAGCTGTTTCTGCTCAGTGGGGCCCAGCTCCCCTTCCCAGGAAGCATCTCCTGTTCTCCCTTCCTTCTGTGCTCCCCTTGCGTAGCTCAGGGATGTCCTGCTTTTTTGTACCTCAGAGGTGGCAATCTTAGAGAAAAGGCCTTTCAATAGTTTGGGCCTCTCTCCGCATTCAATCAATACCTGGAACAGCACAAGGCATGAGCTGCTCTAGGGTGATTGGAGTCCTCGGTGCTACGAGAATACAAATAATTAATAAAAATAGGAGGGGATATTAGCATTGTCCTTTGGCTTCAGTTTCCTATCACAGAACCGCACCGTCAACACCCAACAGGCCTCTCAAGAGCAGAGGGCCTCCCCTAATGTTTTCTTCATTCCTTTCCAAGTGCTTTTCTCCTCCTCTGGGATGCTCTGATAGAATATAAAAGACTGACAACTTAGCAATGTTGGCACTGGAATTTCTAAGTCCCAGCAGCTCGCAGCTGCAGAGAGTTCAAACGTAGGCAGCCCCATGGCGATATTGCCATCAGCAGCGATTTCAAGGGCACACAATCATCTGAGCCATGTTTCTAAATGTAGCATCTGCAAGAGAAATGCAAGTCTCTGACATCGCTAACCAGACCCTTAGCTATGCTGGAGACACAGAACAGGAGAAACAGTTCTACACACAGCACAATCTTAGCCTCTGCCGACTTCCTGTTACCCCCAAGTTACAGTCACCTGAGATGTTCTAACTTCCTACAGTTTGTATAACTCTGCTGACAGTAACAGAAGTTGCTAAGAGGTACTGAGGGCAGGAGTAAGCAAACGGTTTTGCTTATGATTATTTACAGCATTAGGCCTAAGTTTTTAAAGGTGAGTAGTCATTCTGGTTGACTTGTTTTTTGAGAGCCCAGCTTGAGACACTTTAAGGGACTTGATTTTCAGTAAATGCTCAGCACCTGCTATCTGAAAACCAGGCCTCTTTAAGATCTCTCAAGCTGGGCACCCAAAACTACTGGACACTTTAAAAGGAAATGAGTCCTTGATGCTTACTTAAGATATTATGAAATGTAGCATCTATCCACGTTCCATAGCTTTTAAAAATAAATTAGAATAATTTGGTCATTCCAAAATATTTGTTTTTCAAAATACCTGGATTACATGGCCATGGTCAACATTTCTGTCAGGTTTCCTTCACTCTCACAGCTGCCTTTGTTTCAGGCTAAATTGGACCTCCCCAGTTTCTGGGATACCTCAGGATTCTCTAGGAATTATTTTGGGGGAAATTCTATGGCCTGTGTTACACAGGAAGTCAAACTAGATGGTCGCAATCATCCCCTCTGGCAGTGCAATCAGTAAATCTAAGATTTCACAACAGACTTGAAATCAGAAGTCTCAGTGGATCTTGGAAGTGGAGCAAAAGCCATAATAGGTGACTGAAGGGAACAGAGAGATGCACAGACAGTCAATGATCAGCACTTTGCAGATTTTATATCTACCCAGCCATGCCTACTCTCGTTCAAAACACAGGGCACTTCTGGGTATGCTCACCCTTAGGGTTAGCCTGGGGTCCTGCAATCCATGTTCAGGGCCAAAGGCAGAAGAACTTTAATTAAACAATTCTTGTTTAAAATAAGCTTTCCCATCCAGCTTAGTGGTTTGGGGGTATTTCTCTGTACTGTACTGTGGACACTTACTATAGAGACAGATGGGATTCTTCTAGTGCTGCAGTAAATCCATGTCTCTAAGAGGCGGTAGCTAGGTTGATGGAAGAATTCTTCCGTCAACATAGCAGTGTCTACACTGGAGGTCAGGTCATTTTAATTACATAGCACAGGGCATGACATTTTTCCCAGCGCTCAGAAATGTACTTAAACCAACCTAACTTTGTAGTGTAGACCGGGCCTTATATGACAAGTTTTGCCCAAAGCAGATTAAAATGCTTGAGACCTTGAAACCTGACCCTGTCTAAATAATTCATGTTTTATTATTGAAATCCTGACAGACCTTCACTTACTTACTAGCTGTGGGTACCTCTAGAATACTCAAGTGGGAATCAAAAATACAAAGCCCATTCGTCTGATAGTTCATGGCTTTATTGTCCCGTTCTTTACGTGTGTGCTGGCTTCAATCTTAAAATCGTTTTTGTAAAGTAGGCTAGTTTAATTATGCGAAGTAAAATCTCTCCAGAAATCTATTGAAAACATCTAAATAAACATTAACAAGAAACTCATACTTCTGCAGTGAGCCCTAGGAGGTGTTTTCTGCAGAGGAGTGCAACATTACGTTAGACCGCTAGGTGAGGCTATTGTTTTACTCATTATACAATAAGGTGCCCTTGCCAACAGGGAAAACAGCAAAATACTGCTTTATGATAAATCTGGAAATAGACGTACCTAATAATAATTAATAATATGAAGCATGGAAACGGAGTTACTTAGAGGCTTTAACAAAGAATATGAACCAAGGATAGGCTCATAGTTTAATTCCATGCTTTCTTCACATCTCTCTCTTCTGACACAGATGTTTATGTATATTTTGTACATAAGCTTTAGGTAAATGGAACATGTTTGTCATAAAGCAAAAACCACTGATATCATAATTTTTGGACATCTGATATATATTATATTAATAGGGTTTCTTTGCTAACACATATTTAGGGTCAATCTAATTTTGAGGATGCCTGGGTGCTTTTCAGGATACAGCTGAACGTGTGCCTCGCAAACCATTAGCAGCTGTCTAAAATAAGAGATTAGCATGGATTTTAAAGCAGGAATTGGATTCTTTCCACAGGTGTTCCTTCCTGAGAGCTTCCAGGCATCATGATAGCATCTGCATTGCAAATGCATTGAGTCCTTGAAAAATTATTTATTTTCAGTGACTTCCGCTATACGAAGATTCTTTACACCCCAGTCAGTTTTAGGAAACCTTATATTAAGAGGATTTTACAGTCCACTTCTCTTGCAGCTGGTGTTAATGCTTGCATAGAAAGCCCCCCAACTGTTTCCTGCTCCGCAATCTCTCCAGCTACTGCTTCACCTTGGGTAGTCTTTTCCCTTTTAGCCTGTACACTCAGCATTAAATGGGGTAGTTGTACCTATATTTTGCATGTTCCCATCCTTGTGCAAAAAATCATGCAAATGAATGTCAAGCAGTAAGTGAAAGCCCGGCATGCATCAGTCGCACCACTATCATTTACTCTGAAGTCAGAGACCGGCTGCTGAGCATAGACATCAAAGCTATTCTGAGCCAGTTTGTTCAAATGTTATCCCCTGTGTGATGTCTACAGCACTGACAGGTAGGAAAAAGCAGCCTAGCTGGACTGTCAGAAGAGGAGCCAGTGTTGGAGATTATATTTGAAAGGAAATCCAGAAGGTAGCCATAGGCTTGTAATCAATAGTTTGTCCATTAATCTCCTGCTAGCCCTCCCACCACTGACAGACAATAAGGAAATATGTTCAGACCAATACAACCAGCCTCACAGCTGTCTTCAGTCCACTGGATTTTATTGCCATGTACTGGTAGCTATTTTATAAGGTGTTTTCTCTCTCTCCCCACTGTCTTCCTTACACCTGAAAAGCAAAATTAAAAAAAAAAAAAAAGAGGAGAGGGGAGGGGACAAGAAGGTTCTAAAGATGGCTGCTCGTTATAGCCAGTTGGCCAAATTCACCCCCCACATTAATTTAACTCCATGAAAGCTATTGGGTTGGTTCTTCAGCTGGTGTAAATCAGCAGAGCTCTAGTCTCTCCCCTGCCAGTGTATGCCAGATGAGGATCTGGCCCAGAAGAGTTACACTGTAGACAAGGCTGTCCCTTTATCCCTTTTTTGGTCTAAGTCATAGCTGCTTATTTTCCTGAAGCCTTCCACACACCCTTTCCACTGATCTCCCCCTATTCCTTACAGGCAGCACTACAGAGCCAATCTAGGAAAGGAAAAATGAGCTGAATTCTGCCTCATGCATCATCAGCAAAATTGCCTGTTAAATCCTAACTCCAGAACCTTTATTGTCGGTAATGATATTCAACGTGGAAAGAACAGAGCTTAATTTTCAATAGGAGGGTGAGATACATTGCTAGCAGTCAGAAATACCTTATCTTTTGTCAGTAAACTAAGTAGATATGACTCCAGATGATACCTTTAGGATATATTGTAATCTTTCTCCACACATTACTTGTATTTGCATTTACAGACTGTAATTTGCCATGATGTGAAGTGCTTTGTGAGACATTTGTATGAAAGATTTTTTTTTTTTTTTACAAAGCAAGCAAACAAATGTATGGCTGAGTTATAAAACTGCACAAATGTGATCTGGAACTGATGGGGGGTGAATAAATGTGGGATACTCAGATGTCACCTTCTCAGTCCTTTTTCTAGTCCCAGCTGCACAAAATGTCACGAAATAAAAATAAATGGATGGGGTACAGGCTAGGGAAGGGAGAAAGGCAGATTTAATCGAATCCTCAACTAATGCAATTCCATAATGTAGCTCCATGGAAGACAACAGCACCATGTTGCTTTATGCCAGCTAAGGATCTGGGCCACTCTCTCTCTTTATTTATTCTTCCTCACATCACTAGAATAAGCAGAGTGGGAATTGATGAGCTACGGAGTAGATATCACTAGTGGCAGCTTAAATAGAGTGCAGGGTTAGCACTTGTCCCCTACTGTAATGGAAGGGCCTCACTTTTGTTCTGGTTGTCCTCCAGCAGTTCAGTATTGCACACAGGTTGTCCTGTGTCAGCGCTAACCATGCAGAGGATACAGATGGACATGCTCCAGTTCAAGTGTTTGATATTTGTACACCCTGATTTTGTAGCAGAACAAAACATAAGAATGGCCAGACTGGGTCAGACCAAGAGTCCATCTAGCCCAGGATCCTGTCTTCAGACAGGGATCAATGCCAGATGCTTCAGCAGGAATGAACTGATAGGTCAGTACTGAATAATCCAACCCCTGCCATCAAGGCCCAGCATCTGGCAGAGCCCAGAGCACATCTTCATTGCAAACACAGAGTGTGGTTGCTGCTCATGTAGACATACCAAGCTAGCTCAGTTACTGAGAGAAGAGAAACTGCGCCTCATCACTCAAGTAATTAGCTAGGGTTTGGGGAGAGAAGGGGGTTTGCACAGCCTCCACTGAAGCATGCGCTGCTGCAGCTTTACTTCATCCAAGCTAGCTAGATCAAAGCCAGCTTGTGCATGTCTACACAAACTGTAATCACACCCCATCATTGCAAGATATACTTGTCCAGTGAGTGGATGGGGAACTTTTCTTTCAAAATGAGATTCTGTCCAGTGTTTTTCATACAGATGTCCCTTTCATACAGAAACACAGGTGTGTACAGAATTTAAGAAGGGGGAGCCCAAAAACCAAACTGACAAAACTCCACCCTGTCCATTTTCCCTTTAGGAAGGCCTCCAAAGAGACCGTGGTTGGCAGACTGCTTAGCTGCCTATGGGGTAGACAGATCTTCTCCCTTTCCCTTAGGTATCAGATCAGGAATGAAGCTGCTTAGCCAAGCTCCTAAGGCTTTTAATTCAGAGCCTTGAATCAGAGAGTTACCAAACATAATTGGAAGACAAATGTCTCAATGGCCCACATCAGATCTGCATCCCACAGCAACCAGCATGTCATCTGGAGCCTTCTGTCTTGTCCAGTTTCCTTCTCCTGTTTATATACAAGCCGAGCCACAAGGCAGGGTGCTCCTTGATTGCCCCCAGGGATTCTTGGCCATAAATTTCAGACCATCCCTCAATAGGGCACTATGCCCTGCCACAACGTAGTAGCGTTAAGGGAGGTTGTTCTACACAAGAACTAAAGAGAGCAAAAGCATGGGGGCCAAGAGGGAGGATAATGAAAGCTAGGGCTGGAAGCTGAAGCTTGACAGATTCAAATTACAAATACGGATTTTAAAAAACCAAACCAGTGAGGGTGATTTACCATGGGAACAACTACCAAGAGAAGTAGTAGATTCTTCAACTTTTGAGGTCTTCAGATCAAGACTGGATGGCTTTCTGAAGATATATTTTAGCCAAACAAAAGTTATTGGGCTCAATGCAGGGGTAACTGTGTGACATTTTCTGGCCTGTGTTATACACGAGGTCAGACTAGATGTTCCAATGGCAGCTTTTGGCCTTCAAACCTGTGAATTAGGATAAGAACAAAAGAGGAGCAACAGGATGTTTGTTAAAGATAAAATAAGCAAGGGGGAAGGGAAGGCAAAGAGGACAAACTGAAGAGAAACAGAAAAGAAAGAAAAAACAAACTCTAAAGCACTATTAAAGAAGAGAAATGAGTAAGAAAATTAGGGCCTGATTCAAAGCCCAGTGAAGTTAGCAGCAAGACTTTCATTGATTTCAAAGGGTTTTGGATCAGGCCCTCAAACAATCCGAACTGAAACCTTTTTGAGACGTTCGTATTTTTTAAAGCATTTAGAAAGGTCATTTGCCAAGATTTCCAAACTGGAGTGCCTATAGTTAATGGTAATTATGGGTGCTCATTACCTTTGGAAACCCAGCCACTAATTAGGTGCCCTAGTTCGAAAACTGTGGCCACTGTCTCAGCATTTGAGGTCTACCTAAAAATGAAATCAAAGGGCAGTTGCTTAGAATGATGGCAGCGTGCCCTCTCCATGCTAGAGCTGAACCAGATTGCAGCCAAAGCATGGAACATAACACGGAGGCAGTATGTTTCCCCAGTAAGGGCATTAGCACCATTACAGTCCTTCCACATCGGTTGACCCATGACAGTAGCATTATTTGGATTGACACAGGCGAGAGTACCTTGACTGAACTCCCAGATGAAGGTAAGGTGACACTACAGAGAACAAGAAAGCTGAAGACAGCTTTGACAGAGCTTGATTTTATTGGCAGCCAGAGAATTAAGAGGAAAAAAGGGAATTATTTTCAGGATAATCATTCTTCATACAGCATGTGCAGAGTTCCAGGTCAGGAAGAATGGCCGCCATCTCTATCAATATCAGGAGCTGGCTCAGTGGAGCAGCTGCGGTGGTCCTGAAGATGTGGGTTACAAACTGCTTGCACATATTACCCACCTGGGGATAACAAGAAATGCCCACAGTTTTCTGCCTTAAGTGGGAATTTGTTAGAGGCCCAGTGCTTTGCAGTGGATCAGCTCGGAAATGGATGGCGTCCTGTAACTGTGTTTCACGGTCTCTCCTTCGGCGTAGCATCAATTTAGCGAGCAGGGATCTAATTTGTAATTATGCTGCAGGGATAGAAGTGAGGACATGGTTAAGACTTGCTGTGACTGTGAATTGGTGTGCACTGCAGCTCAGCTGTTTGCTCCAGTTGTGTTCTTCAGCTTTGCAAGGGGTTCTGGTTCAAGCATGGAGTTCAGTGTCCTCCATGCAGCCATAACAGAAGCATCGTAGATAGGAGGCCTGTTCACCAAATAGCACGGAGATCTGTTGGCAGTAGTACAATAAGTGTTTTCATTGCAAAGATAGAAGCCTGTGTATTTGGCTGTTGCAAATATCTTTTTGTACTTTGCCCTTCCAAAAGAGCCTGGAAGGATCCCCCTCTCCTTCATTGGTGCCTAGTTCCCTGGCAGCCTGGACCCCAACCCCCAATCCCCTCACACAGCCCCCCTTGTCCTCAGGGAGTTTCCCTGGTGCAGAGGGGGGATGTGGAAAAACTTAAATACAATGAATTAACTGTCTGCTGGCTTTTCTGCTGAGAGTAAGGGCAAATGATGCATGTCTGGGCCCCTCTCCCCTGCTCCCTTCTGCAGCCATGGATATCTGAACCCATGGAGACACAGTACTGCAGAGATATGGCTGTCCGTATCTACTCTGGACAGGGGATAAGTGTGTGTAGGGGACCATCTGTGCAGATAATCCTGGAGGAATGGTAGGGCCCTGTTTTATTATTACCCATTATATACACATGTGTAGATTGTAAGCTTCTTAAGGCAGGAATTTTGATCTTTGTGGACACGTATTAATTGTAAAGCATGCCAGATGCCTCCGTCACTACATACCTATCTAGACATTCATGTACACACAGATCTCTGTCTATGTGCTCCCAAAAGATCAGATTTCTTCCCTTAAGGAGTTTACAGTCTAAAGGCCATAAATAAATACAGTACAATAGGTACGTAGTACATACGATTGAGTAAAGCGCTGAAGATAATCAGCGAGACTCTGATGTCCCTAAATGGGAAACTTGAATTTCAGGCTATATCCTCTAGCAAAAAATGGCTAAATGTGGGCCTACTTCTGGGCACCCACCTAGCAGGATAATGGGATGTTGCACTGCCTTCTTGAGATTCCAGCCCACCAGTATTGCATTTGCCATTTAGTTGGTCTAATTATATGGGAGCATATTGTTGGGGAAACTGTTGGTTCATGGTACTGTCAGCCACACTCAGTACAAAAGTGATATTGAGCTCTGCACTGAAGCAAGAATTTGAAGATTAACAGAAAATTCATGCCATATTCTGATTTTGATGGTAGGCTCCCCTCCCTCAGAAAGAGACTGAATGTCTGTTGGGTAGGGTTTTGTGGCCTGCCTTGTGCGGGAGGTCAGACTAGATGATCATATTGGTCCCTTCTGACCTATGAGTCTATGAGTCTATGAGAGCTACCAGTAGGTAAACTAAGGATGAACTATAATCGGTGCATGTTTTACAAAACAGGTGAAGTTTTATGAAGGAGGAAATGAAAGGCTTTGGCATATGTTAATGGAGAGACTGTTCTATGTGTAGCGGGAGGCATGTATAAAAGCACAGGACTGGAGAATGGGCACATAAGACAAAGGGACCATCAGGGAAGAAGCATGAATGGCATTATTTCAGGGAAGAAGGACAGAACCTGGATCTGATCTTGTTTCAGTGGAAGTCAATGGGAGTCTGTCTATCGACTTCAATGGGAGCTACAACAGGTCAGTTGTGAGGAGGTGTACTGGTTCTTTAAATCTGTAGCACGAAGTTGGAGAGCATGAGGCTAGGGAAGGTTCCAGGCAGAAGTTTTACTGTGAAGCAGATTGAGTATTAACATCATTTTCTTTATTCTAATAAAGCGTGTTCAGTGTTAGAAGCAAGCGACTGATTTTATTTTATTTTTTTACTGTTGCCATAGGACACGGCATCTGAAGTGGAGTCATTATGAACCAGCCAGGGTAGCAGGAAAAGAAAACGCTGAAGTTCAACCTTCCACTAGCCCCTCAGTGTGATAAACCACAGAATGACCAGATTGCAAGCCTCAGTCAAGCTTGACCCGGAGCACAGGAGTGAGGGGCAGCTCATTCATTCATGCAATGGAGGAGTGAAGCTGAGCATATTCATGAATCATTTGCCTTCCCTGAAGAAGTCGAGAAAGATAATGACGTGTATTACATTCCTTTCCAGCACCATATATTCAAGTGTTTTAAGAACAAACAGACATTGGGTCATCAAATGGTGACAAAGCTCAGAGAAAAATACAGAGACATTTATAAGGTGCCTCTGATGAACTAGCAGAGCACTCTGTGGCATTGGCATCAAACAAGACCCCAGAACAGAGAATCTAGATGTTAGGATTTTAACCAAGAGCTTTCAGAAAAAAGGATGCTGATTTCGGAGCTCA
>ML675650.1:13482915-13628365 GCA_007922155.1 Mesoclemmys tuberculata
GACCAAAACATTCAGGGAAGCTGAAGCCAACAACCAATGTAAAAAAAGAAACAAAGAAACCCCCACACAATTAAAGCAACCCCCACACAGCCAAAAAAAAAAAAAAGAGTTTTCCAGGGATTCTACAGACAGGCACCATGTCTCCTATGGGTTCCTGATTTTCCCCCCTGAACAGAGGCAGAGGTGGAGAATTGTGGGAATGAGTGGGGCAGGAACAGGAGAGAATGAGTAGCTATTAGCTAGGGTGTTAGCCTTTGACTCATATGTGGGTCCGTTCCTTGCTCTGCCATGGACTTCCTATGTGACCTTGGACAAGTCACTTAATTTGTCTGTGCCTCAGATCTCCAATTGTAAAACGGGGCTCAAGCACTATTCTGCCGCACAGGAGCATTGAGGATGTGGCCCTTCTGTCAGGCAGAGCCAGCATCAGCAAAGGGCCAGGTTCCATATCTAGGGGTTTCTGTCAATGATGCAACACCAAACCGGCTCAAGCCCCACCCAGTCACCTGAGAAATCACAAGCTATCCCCTGGGTGCCCCCAAAAGGCAATAATTTCCCTCTCGCAAGTACAGAGTCTGAGTGTGGAAAGTAACCTTTTAATAAAAGGAAGGAAGTAACAAAGCACTGGTTCGGCAAAACAGTGCCAACAGAATTCAATGAGCCAAACCCACCCCACCCCAGAGTACCCACCTCTCCCTTCTCGCTATCCCTTGCCCCACTGACCGTAGTAGCTGCACTGTCTACCCCTTGGTTGGTGGGCCCTGCCAATCCTCTCTGCTGACTCCTGCCACCCGCCAGGCACAGGCGTGACTGGTCCCTTCTGCTGCACCTGCAGCCATCCAACTGCTGCAGGCTTCCACCATCTGCAGGCCCACGCCACTGCTGGCTCCCGCTGCCTCCCTCTTCCAGCTCTCGTCAGTCTCTGCCAGTTTCCCAGGTCCTTTAGTGATTTCATCTCTTAGCGAGTTTCAGCTGTCAGCCCTCATTCACGGAGAAACCTTCTACTGACACAGGAGCAATGTCCCTGCTTTTGTTAACAAAAGGAATAATTGCTTCTACCTTTTCATAGTGGGAGGAGATAGTCAATCCATGCCTGAGAGTAACCCTTTGTCAGGGCTAGTGCAGCCGCAGCAGGGTGGTGACCCATCTGCCCCCCCATTTGATTTTACAGTCTCTGGCATCCAAACACTTCCTTTGCGGAGTTCTGTTCAGATGAGAGTGAATCTTTCATCAAACCAGACTAAGCACAGTTCTGCTGCCATTTATTTATACACTAGGGAGGGAACATGTAATTACTCCTGTGATTTGTGACCCAATACCAGCCAAAACTGCTACTCAGGCTGCTAAGCACCTAGGTGGATTTATGCAGACCCAGAGCCCATGCAAATAAAGTGCCCCCCTTTCAGCCGGCAGCCAAAAGGGGAGGGACACTCAGGCCTTGCTTACAAGGATAAACTCATTAATGATTGCAAGATGGTCAAATACTGTAGTAGCAGGAGGCATGTGCGAAGCCAAGCTAGATAGTTAAGGATACATCTTTACTGCAAATAAAGGTATGTTTCTAACCTGGGTTAGGTCACTCAGATTAACGTAGCAGTGAAGACACGGTAACTCTGTCAGCAGCTCAAATTCAACTCTAGGCTTTAACTCAAGCTGCTAACCTGAGTCAAAAGCTGAAGTGCCATATTGCCATTGCTTTGCAGGTTATCTAACGCAAGATAAGAACACGCCTTTCTGGCAGTGAAGACAGACCCTCGGATAGGAGACAGACCAGTTACTGCTGCCATCGTCCGGTATTGCTCCATTTTGCTCAGAAGCTGGTAACTGCTGCACTTCTGCAGGGGCCAGTGGAAGGACAAACTGTACGATTAACTGTTAGTTTTCCCTGAGGAGCTCCAGTGGCCTGATTTCCTTCCCATTGCAGACATACTCTGTCAGTTTCTCTGCCCTCCTCACTCAATTCCTCTTGGCATTTAAAAAGAAAAGTATTGGCTTAGTTTATCTTTCTCAGTCTTCTTGAACTCTGAGTCGTACATTTCATTCCTGTCTCTTTTAGGTCAGAGAACGGTTCATCTCTTGCTCTCTGCCTCTTGGCCTGGGGAATGGCTAAGTGTTTTGCCCCAGTTGTTGGATACACTCCTGGTAGGTGTCAGGCCAACATTTTGGCACAGCCGTCATGTCTGACACGAGAAAGGAGAGGTAGCTTGCAGGCACATTAACACACTGGACAGCCTTGGAATAGCCTTCATAGGAGAGAAGAGAACTCTCCTGGTTGTCTTTCAAATTCCAAAGCCTTGTTAACAGACCACTCCATTGTGGGATTTGGGATTGCTAAAAGAGATACTCCAGAGATCTTCCTAATATTTAATTTCCTTTTGTTCCTTGGATGGTGTTTTGAGCCGGGAGAGCACTAGAGTAGAATAGACACTGTAGTTTTCCCCACAATGCTGTCTAGACATACTCCGAACCGGACTGGAAAACTGAAGTTTCCTCTTGACCGTTTACTCTATTGAGAAGCATCACTGCTCTCTCTCTTCTACTTAGCCATAGCAAAGCTTGAATGCATTACTTAACACCTAGTAGTCTATGATTAACTGCCACATTCCAAGGGAATTACAATGGAAAATGATTACAGGGGAACACTGGCATTTGCCATTGAGCTATAACATGTAAGAAACAAAATAATTATTTCAAACTGAAGCTATACTGTACTGAATCTAGAAAGATTTCAGTCTGATCTGTCTCTCTAGAGCTGTAAAGAGTAATAATGTAAGACTACCATACTTACCTCAGTATAACAGAGTAACCGATTCATGGGTGTAGAGGGGTGGGCCATCCCTCCCTGTCAGTCTCGGAGGGAGACCACACCCACTCACGACCCTGCTCCAGCAGGGGTTGGCCTAGCCCGGGGCCCAGGAAGGGTAGCCCTAAGGCAATACTCCCAACCGCCAACAGGCAACGCACAGTCTCAAGGGCCCCCGGCTGGGGTGACAAGCAGTTCACAGCCACTCGGGGGGATCAGGGAAGGGGAACACAGGCCCACCCGACTCCACTGCGTCCCAGCCCAGGTCCCTATCTGTGGCAGAGGGGCATGCCACGGAGTCAGCGGAGTCCCAACCGCAACACGCTGACTCACCGTGCGGCCCGTCAATCTCCAGACCGGGCAACCCCACCCCTGGGCTACTTCCTGCCCTCTTTCCCTCGGGTACCTGCTGTGCTGCTGTCCACTCCTCTTCATCAGGGTCCTCGTCTGGGGCACATTGCAGGACCCCTCGATCGCATTGGGGAGTGGTAAGTCCGGCAGCTCCTCGGGGTAATCGGGCAGGGGCAGGTTGTAGAACCCCTCGATCTCGTCGGGGGGTAGCAGGTCCAGCAGCTTGTCGGGGAGGTTGGTGGGGGGCAGTTCCTCCGGGTCTGGCCCTGGTAGGGCCACCTCCTCCTCATACGTGTCCAGCAGCAACTCTAAGTCTTGGTCCCTCTGGGATCCTGGGTCCGGCGGGGTGTTTGGCTCCGGGGGTACCTCAGGGAACCAGGATGACCGCTGGTCAGTCACCGGTGCCTGGACCCAGGCCCTGGTCTACTTACCCGGGTACTGGGTTCTGGCCTGCTCACCTGGGTACCAGGCCACAGGCAGCTCTGGAGCATGGAGAGGCACGTCCTTTCTCTCCAGGAGCTGGGCTCTGTCTGAGCTCCTGGGCTTCTCTTTTATACTTCCTGTCCTTCCCCCCCCTCGCTTCCGGGTGGGTGGACAGGCAATCTTTAGCTCCACCCCCACAGGCCTGGCCTGTTTCTCCCTGGCAGTCTCAGAGGGATGCCACACCCATTCACTACAATGGGGCAACACATGCATAACTACCCTACATTAGTTACTTTTATATAGTGTTCATTGCAACAGCCATCCACCTGAAGTTGCAATTCAATTCTTCAACAATGCACAGTTCTATCAGTGTTTAACACTATTGCATTAAATATCTGAGTAGATACTTGCATATAGATGTCATGCTAAGTATCATACCTATGTATATGTTCAGGTACCACAGCTATGGGTGACCTTATAAAAGCCTGGTTAGATACACAGATAGTTCATAGATTTAAAGAGTTGAAGGCCACAAGGAAACATTATGGTTTGAAGAAAATAGGATGAAATTCAATAAGAACAAATGCAAAGTACTCTGCTTAGGAAGGAACAATCAATTGCACACATATAAAATGGGAAATGACTGCCTAGCAAGAAGTACTGTGGAAAAGGATCAGAGTGTTATAGTAGATCCCAAGCTAAACGTGAGTCAACAGTGTGACACTGTTGCAAAAAAAGCAAACATCATTCTGGGATGTATCAGCAGGAGTCTTGTAAGCAAGACATGAGAAGTAATTCTTCCACTGATAAGGCCTCAGTTTGAGTATTATGTCCAATTCTGCGTGCCATATTTCAGGAAAGGCGTGGGCAAATTGGAAGACGTCAAGAGGAGAGCAACAAAAATGATTGAAGGTCTAGAAAACATGACCTCCGAGGAAAGATTAAACAAACCCAATTCTTTCATTGTGGAGAAAAGATTGGGGGGGAGGAGACCGACATGATAACAGTTTTCAAGTAAAAGGCTCTTACAAGGAGGAAGGAGAAAAAATGTTCTTGTTAACCTCTGAGGCTATGAAAAAAAAGCAATGGGCTTTAAATGGTTTACGTTGGACATTAGGAAAAAACTTCTCAGGGTAGTTAAGTGCTGGAATAAATTGCTTAGGGAGGTTGTGGAATCTCATCATCGGAGATTTTTAAGAGCAAGTTAGACAAACACCTGTCAGGGATGGTCTAGATAATATTTAGTCCTACCTTGAGTGCAGGGGACTGGACTAGAAGACCTCTCAAGGTCCCTTCCAGTCCTACATGTCTATGACTATGATAATCTAATCTAGCCATTAAGGCTACATTGACACAATAAACTAGGGGTGTGATTCCCTTGCTCATGTTCATATATTCATGCTAGCTCTCTTCGAGCTATTGCGAGTATAAATAGCAGCGTAGCCCTTGTAGCATGGGTAGTAACAGCATAGGCATGGCTTAGTCATACCGAGTACAAACCCGTCTAAGTACATACTTGGCACTGCTAAGTCATGCCTCCTCTGCCACTACTCATGCTACAGCACCTACACTGCTATTTATACTTGCACTTCCTCTCACTGAGCCAGGGGAATCACACCCCTACCTCGTAGTGTAGACGTATCCGAAGTTACATCTAGTGCAACAATACTGCACCACACATATCTATGTTCTTATCTGCAAGCCAGACCTGAAATGGTTCAACTTGTAAAGTCCTTGCTCAGGAAAAAGTCCCATTAATCTTAAGGAAAGAAAAGCAACTGAAAAAGCAGTTGCATTTCAGGAGTGCCTTGGGAAAAGGTGTCTACATGTTTCAACAATAGATGAACTCAATATATTGCTTTAGAAAGTTGTAGCTGGTGGCCTCATTCATCATAGTGACAACAATACTGACAGCTATCTGCAGTGATTCATCAGAGAAATGATTGAGAAGCAACAAGGGATGGCGAGCAGGGAGCTGGGAAGAAGCTAAAAAAAAAATCCGAAGATTTCAAAATTTTGCATTGTTTCTGTCATGTTTCATTCATCATGTTTAATGGGACAGAACCAGCTTTCATATTTACTGTAGATTTTTTAGCTGAACTTTGTGGGTCTAAAGAGTCTGATCGCTGGTGATTTGCATGTTCCTGCATGGAGTTTTGATTTTAAAGAGCATGTCTTAGCAGACACTGTAGCTGGAGTAGGAGGAGGGGGAAAACTCTCTGTAGGCCTTCCCTTTGAAAGCCGTCTGTGACTGCAGATGCAAGTATGTAGATTAGTTGGCTAAACTGGAATAGGAAGCCAGTGTCTGTGCAATTTGCTTTTGGAACAAAATTGACCTAGATATATGACCAAAAGTGATTTTAAAGCTATAAATCAATCTGCTGCACATAGAGAGCCAAATTAATGATGACATAAATCTAATGGCTTGAGTGGCTCAAAGAGCAGTAGAAGTTAGAAAGGAAAAACAACAGATGTATTAATAGATGATATGAAATAGACTTTTACATTTGGAAAGGATAGGCTAAAGAAAAAAAATACACACAGGACATGTGTGAAATGCTCCCTAACAGCATGATGCAACTCTGATTTTTGTTCTTTATTGCTATGGTGCTGATAGGAAACGTTTTAAGGTGGCACAGTGGGGGCATCCAGTAGCTACCATCTAGTTAAGGGTCTGTGTCAGCACTTCCATTATAAACCCTGTTTTTCTATGAGTTTATAGGTCTGAAGTAAAAAAATTCACTCTGGCCTGAAAGTTGCTGCACAAGGTATTAGCTCAGGAGCACAATACAAGTATAAGTGCCTCATCCAAAGCCTACTGAAGTCAACAGAAAGATCTCATTTACATCGGTGGCCTTCAGATGAGGCCTTAAGTGAATTTAGTAGATGAAAAGAATTGATGGTGCAGGTTACTGAACATCACCAGGGTACAATGCAAGTTTCCTCAGAATAGCTCTCGTGTGAAGTTGTCTATGTAAATTTTTACAACAGAGGTGTCAGTGGTCACAAGGCTAAGAACTACCTATGTAGGAACTTATATGGCCTTCATCACCACAGTATCTGTGCCCTTCTCAATCATTCACAGATTTTAACCTCACAAAGATCGTGCCATTTCACAAACGGGGCAGGGAAACTAAGTGATTTGCCTAAGGCCACAGAAAATTTGTAATTGTCACCAGAGTTCCTCCTTCTGGACACCCCCAAGGTTCTGGGCAAAGCACTCAGCCAGGTCACTGCTCTGCAATGTCCACCTGGTTTTCCCACTCCAGTTCCAGTCTTAAGAGATTCAGGCCTTCAGCTGGACCACAGAGAGTCCTAGAAGAGAGAAACTCTCAATGAACATTTAAAAAAACCCCTACAAAAGCCAGGGAAGTAACATCAAGGAATCAGTTCCAGCCCAGGTCACAGCTCTCTTCCTTTAGAGGGCACTCATCAGGCTGTGGCTATCAACTGGGTTCCTAAGTAATCAGAGCAGAATAATCCCCTCTCATGGCGAGTCAGCAAAGGACCCTCCCTTCCAGAAGGGGCTGTCAGGCAGCAGTCATCCACAAAGCACCTACTTTCAGCCACTCCTTGCTTCTGACATTAAATGTTGACAGTCTCCTCTTCTTCTTGATCTGCCGTCAACCAAGCTGGGTTCTCCCTTTTAAGTGCCTCCCTCCAATTCTCACAGGGGTGACAGGGTGGGGCCACCTGAGCTCACATTAGCTCATTACTCCTGTGTTGTCAAGTGTGGGATCTGTGTACTCCATCACAGGAACTAAGTTGGGAACTGAACCCGGCCATGCTGAGGTCTAGCCAAGTGTCCTATCCATTAGACCACCCTTTGTACTCTAGTATGCCACACTGGGATAATTTGGTGGCAACCTGTTCAGTCAAAACGTTTCTCCCTCAAAGTTGAGGACCACTTTCACTGATCATAACAGCTCCTTGAGGTTCATTGTGCAAGTAATCCAGGAAGTCGGAAGGCACAGACACATGGTTTTGGGAGTAACTACCTAGGTTATGATGAAAGACTCTTATGTCTTTGATTAGGGGATATTAAGGTCTGCACTATATATATTGGGGCTGGATCTTCCAGGCCACTAAAGTCACTCGACACCATGTAAGTAGCACAAAATGGCCAACAGAGAATTCCTCCTGTGCACAGAGGGGAGCTCTCAGCTGGCAGAAATCTAGCAGTCAGTTCTGCTGCCTTCTGAACCAGCCACCCTTCCTCCATCCGGTGTCAAAGGAAAGTGAGGGCAAGGCAAAGAAGAGAAGCAGTTGGCTGGGAGTATGGCAGAGCAGAACTGCACTCAGCTCAATACTCTATTGGTGTAGGGACCTCACATTTGTGGCTTACGTTAGGACTGCACTTGTGCATCCCTACTTTGCACCATGTCTAGGAAAGGCTGATTCAGAGAGCCATGTCCTGTGCCCTGTCAAGCAGAGTGCGAGAATCAGAGGCTTCCTGTCGATAGCATGCATTTTTTTGAGAGTCAATAAATGACATATAAAGAGGTCTACTTAAAAAGGTGATATAAAAATACAAAGTTCCTTTATCTGTAAACTGTAATAGCTTCAGACTGGCTGTTTTATTAGTAGGCCTAGAAAGAAGAATCATTGAACCACAGAGAGGGCCCTATGTGTAATGCAATTATGTGGCCATGTAATTTTCTACATGAGTGTAGATTATTTTAAAATTGCTGTATAACTGTGCCTCAGCATCTAAGCTTTCATTTTCTCTAGTTCTAATATCTCTAAGGAAAACTTTCGATACATACAACGGATGTCACTGATGCAGTGATGTCTGCAGACAGCCTGGAACAGTAGTTCTCAAAGAGGTGAACTGCCTTTATTGATCATAAAGATGTGTTGACGCTGAAGCCTAATTATAGTAATGAAATATTAATATTAACTATTTCACTGTTGATCAAAGCATGCAAGAAGGATAAAGAATAATCATATTATGAAGATCTGCACAATCTACGGTGAGCAATGTCTTATTTTGGTATCTTTTGTGAGCAGGGCTTGGTTTGTGGGCAGAGTCTGGGAAAGTACCACTACGTTTATTTTCGTTTCCAGTTGGAGTCCTGTGAAATCAAGGGCCAACATCTCCAAAATCATTTCCATAGCTTGGGTTAACTGATGTCTTTGTTGGCAGCAGCGAGGCAGTATGGTCTAGTAGTTAGGGCATTGACTCACGAGATCTGGGTTCAAATCCTTGCTCTGCCATAGACTTCCTACCTGACTTTGGGCAAATCACTGTTTCTGTTTCTCAGTACTCCATCTATAAAATAGGGACAAAAGCACTTCCTTACCTCACAAGGGTGCGGTGAGGATAAATATGTGTGGCGCTGTGTTAATGTGGGGCTAATGGAGAATAAACTTCCATCACAATCCCAGAAGTGTCCTCTCCCCGAGGTCAGAGTTGGTTTACATTGGTTGGGCCATACGGAGAAGCTTTCATTTTGGGTCAGGCCCATTTCTAATTTTGAGCAATTAGAGGTCAAAGCAGCAGTCTAACCAGCTTCTAAAAGCAAGTACACTTCAGAACACTCAGCTCTGTCTCCAGAGAAATCCAGACTCTAACCAGAATTTAATTAAAAAAATAAAGCCACTTTATATGAAGAGTACATTTGTAAATAGTTTATAAAGGGTTTATACATGATTAGTAGATGTTTTAGTCCTTGATTAATCAACTGATAGAGTCCAATAGGTTTTTCGTAGCCATGGCTTATAAGCATCTATTACATTATCTACTGAGGTTATATAATATAACCAACAATAACTCACATGAATGCCCGTAACATGCTTATACATCTATTCATCATTCCTTAATCATTTACAGCCTGTTTATAAATGTATAAAATTTGACCTTATGATAATACCTTATAATAATGTTGAAATTGCATGGATAAAGAATTGAAAAGGTCACTTGTACAACTGCACACCTCTTGTGGGTTTATGTTATAAAGTCTTGAATTATACCATCACCTCGTGTTTCTAAAATAACACAAGGAAAGGACTGCTGTCTAATTTACAGTTAGACACATGTAGTATCTTCTACTGTTGTGTGTTATTTTGTGTGCTGGACAAGGTTCCTGGAAGTGTTACATACAAGCCATATAAACGTGTCTTGCTCAATGACGCACACGTCAGCTGTATTTGCATGCATAAAGCAGCCAACATTCTTATAAGACATTGCTGTAAAAGTACTATGGTAAAAAACTTGTTGCTCATGCCAAAAGCTCACACTATTTTTAAGGCTCATAACTTAAGCAAATCAGAACAAACTTCACCTAATGCCCTAGGTACTTTTCCTTGGAGAGGGCTATTTCCCTGCCAATGTGATCTCTCTACCTCAAGCCATTTCAGGTGTGGAGCTGTTCAGAAAAGAGTTGCACAAACATTTTTGTAATGGGCACAATGTATTTTGTTACTCTCCTTCTACCCAAACATGGCTGAACAATTTCTGCTTAAACATCCCCTCCTTCCTGCCCCAAATACACCTTTGGGTTGAGACCGGGAGTGAAATACTGTCCCCACTGAAGTCATGGCACAATTTTCATTGACTTCAATAGGGCACAGATTTTCTGGATTCCTAGTTTCTAAGGCCAGAAGTGCCTATGATCATCTTAACTGACCTCCTGTATAACACAGTCCACAGAATTTCCCTGAATTACTTCCTGTTTGCACTAGAACATATCTTTGGTAGAATGGCGTGGGCTGGCTGAACAGTATGGGAAATACAGGCTGATAGGGAAAGTCTGCATGTTTTGTTGGAAAACAAGGGAGAAACAGCAAAGGATGAGGAATGCCTTCAGATAAGAAAGGAAAAAAGGAACTGAAATATCTGTATCTGAAAAAGAGAGCAGAAACAGCAATGGAAAAAAGAGTAAGGAAATGGATCAACATCTTATAATCAAATCACTGACTGGAGATATAAAGATAGGAGATAAGAATCCCTTGAGAACAGCAGAATGGATTAGGCAATACATTAAGAGCTACAAGATTGCAGGGTGGAGATTCCTTAGTGGAATGTACACATAAGGAACAGGTCTGAGAAACTTTATAAACTACAGTTTTAGGGACAATAAAAGTAATTTGCCAACTCCCTAAATTTGATAGAAGGAGGGATAATATATGGGCTGATGGAGGATGACATTAAAAGGAGTATAGACAAGGACCAAATACTGGTTTTTAAGTGACTGATTAGGAGAAGAGGGGGAGAACACAAACCATCCACAGCCCTCTGAGTAACATTTAAAGATTCAACACTACCTGATAGGGTTAATATAGGCTATCAACTCTTCTAGGTTAAACTGTATATCCCAGCCTGTTTGAGATGCTATACATGTCAAAGATTTGAACTTGTCATGCCTGTCTGCAAGGGGAAAATGAGGTGTGGTAAAAATGGAGTGGATGTCTCATATAAGAACTGTGTGGAGGGAACAGAATTAAAATGCAGCCATTGTGGGGATAAGCACAGTGCAGCACACAAAGGGCAGCTGAACAAGCTAGAGCGCTACAGAAAATTAAAAACTATCCATAAAATATCCTAGGCAGAAGCTACCAAAAGATATTCACAGTGGAATGTGGAAAAGGAGGAAAATGGCAGTGGGGAAAAAAACTAGCAGTACAACAAAATGCAGTTCAGGGCGGGAAAGATCATCTTAAATAAATCAAAGACTACCATAGAATCTGTATGGATCGAAATTCTATGCTTGAATAAGAAAAGCAGGAATATGCTGCCGAACAATGGTGACAGTGATTGTGAAATGCTCAGCGAGATTAGAGATGCTACTAATAATAATGAGGGATTTCAACTATCCCCAGATTCACTGGGAACGTCACCTCAGGATGGGATGCAGAAATAATATTTCTAGACACCATTAATGACTGCTTCTTGAAGCCTCTAGTCCTGGAACCCAAAAAAGAGGCAATTCTTGATTTAGTTCTAAGTGGAGCACAGATGATGGTCCAAGAGGTGACTATAACTGAACCTCTCAGTAATAGCAAGCATAATGTAATTAAATTTAACATCCTTGTAGGGGGGAAATACCAAAGAAACCCTGCACAGTAGAATTTAACTTCAGAAAGGGGAGCTACACAAAAATGAGAGAACCAGTTAAATGGAAATTAAAGAACAGTTACAAGAGTGAAATGCCTGCAAACTGCATGGGAAATTTTTAGAAATACCATAATAGAGACTCAAATTCTATGTATGTGCCAAACAGTAAAAGGACCAAAAAAATGCCACCATGGCTAAAAAGAGTAAAAGAGATGGTTAAAGAAAAAAGACATTTTTTAAAAAATTGGTAGTCAGATACTATGGAGGAAAAGAGAAACAAACATACAAACTTTGGCAAGTCAAATGTAAAAGTATAATTAGGCAGGCCAACAAAGAATTTGAAGATCAATTAGCAAAAGACACAAACTAACAGCCCTTTTTTTTTTTTTTTTTTACATACATCACAAGCAGGAACCATGCTAAACAATCAGTGGGGTCACTGAATGATTGAGGATCACCCAAGAAAGACAAAGCCATTGCAGAGAAGCTAAATGAATTCTCTGCACTGGTCTTCATAACAGAGAATGTGAGGGATATTCCCACAGCGGAGACGTTGTTTTTCGATGGCACGAATGAGGAACTGTCCCAGACTGAGGTGTCAATAGAGGAGGTTTTGGAACAAATTGATAAATTAAATACTAATATGTCATGAGGACCAGATGGTGTTCATCCAAGAGTCCTGAAGGAATTCAGATAGGAAACTGCAGAACTACTAACTGTGGTATGTAAACTGCCACTTAAATCAGACTCTACCAGATGACTGACAGATAGCTAATGTAACACTGATTTTTTTAAATAAGGCTCCAGAAATGATCTTAGCAGTTACAGACTAGTAAACCTACCTTCAATACCAGGCAAACTGTTGAAACTATAGTAAAGAACAGAATGATCAGACTCATATATGAACGTGATATGTTGGGGAAGAGTCAGCATGGCTTTTGTAAAGGAAAATCATGCCTCACCAATCTATTTGAATTTTTTGAGGGAGTCAAACAAACTTGTGGACAAGGGTGAGCCAGTGGATATAATCTACTTGGATTTTCAGAAAGCCTGTGACAAGGCCCCTCACCAAAAGCTCTTAAGCAAAGTAAGTCATCATGGGATAAAAGGGAAGGTCCTCTCATGGATCAGTAACTGGGTAAAAGTCAGAAAAGAAAGGGTAGGAATCAATGGTCAGTTTTCACAGTGCACAGGTAAATAGCAGGGTTCCCTAAGGATTTCTGCTGACACCAGTGTTGTTCATAAATGACCTGGGAAAAGGGGTGAACAGTGTGGTGGCAAAGTTTGCAGATGATATAAAAATTACACAAGATACTCAAGTCCAAGCAGACTGTGAAGAGTTACAAAGGGATCTTACAAAACGGGGTGACTAGGCAACAAAATGGCAGATGAAATTCAATGTTGATAAATGCAAAGTAATGCACATAATCCCAACTATACATACAAACTGATGGGGTCTAAAATTACTTTTACCACTCAGGAAAGGTCATGGAGTCATTGTGGATAGTTCTCTGAAAACATCTGCTCAATGGGCAGTGACAGTCAAAAAAGTTGACAATGTTAGGAACCATTGGGATAGAAAGATAAAAGATAGAAAATATCATAAAGCCACTATATAAATTCATGGAACGCCCACACCTTGAATACTACATGAAGTACTGGTTGTCCCATCTCAAAAAAGTTATATTAGAATTGGAAAAAGTACTAAAAAGGGCTAGGAAAATGATTGGGATATGGAGCAGCTTCCATAGGAGGAGAGATTGAAGACTGGGGTTGGTCATCTTAGAAAAGAGACCACTAATGGGGGGGAGGGGAAGAATATGATAGAGGTCTATAAAATCATGAATGGTGTGGAGAAAGGAAATAAGGAAGTGTCATTTATCACTTTCCATTACATAAAAACGAGGGGTCACCCAATGAAATTAATAGGCAGCAGGTTTAAAACAAGCATAAGGAAGTACTTCTTAACAATGCACAGTCAACATGTGGAACTTGTTGCCAGGAAATATTGTGAAGACCAAAAGTATAACTGGGTTCAAAAAAGAATTAGATAAGTTTCTGGAGGATAGATCCATCAATGTCTGTTAGCCAAGATGGTCAGGGATGCAACCACCATGCTTTGGGTGTCCCTAAACTTCTGACTGCCAAAAACTGGGACTGGATGACAGAGGACGGATCACTCAAAAAATTGGCCTATTTCCATGCCCTTTGAAGTATGTTGCACTGGCTATTTACTGTAAGAAGACAGGATAATAAACTAGATTGGCAATATTGGGTCAGGCCAATGGTCATTCTTGAAAAAGAAGAATAGAAGAAGATGTACTGCTTGCAGGCAAAGAAATGCATAGCATTCATGATAGAAGTGATTAAATTGCATTTTACCAACACGGAAGAAGACTGAAAGAATAAAAATTATAACAAAGCAGCAGAAAAATATTTGCATATAGGAAACGTCTCGCTAGATTACATTCATGCAATTTTAAATGAAGGTAATAATGCAGTTTAAACAATATTGTTCTTTTTTTTATTATTATTAGTATTTTTTTCTGGAATATACAGGGTTTAATAACACATGGTCAGGAATTAGAGAAAAGTGTTTTTGAAATGGATAATAAACCTGATATGATGTGTACAAGAAACTCGATTAGTGAGAACTTATGCATAGACTTTCAGGATGTGTGTAATCAGATGTGACAGAGAAATCAGAGTTGGAAGACTCTGTATATTTATAAAGCTCTTAGTTATGTTGAAATAGATGTACAGAAGTTACATTTTGAGTACAGTACTGTTGAGATTCTTCTGTAGAAAAATAGCACCTTTATATGAATCTACAATGTTTACATCACATGTAACCCCCCCACCCCCAAAACTAGGTAGTCTAGAATTGAGAGAATTAGTTAAGAGTGTCAAAAGCTTGTGCATTATTTGCAGAGACCTTAATAGCCATAATGAGTTATGGGGAAGCAGGAAAACTGATAATAGCAAATGGCTGGAACAGTTCAGTGACATGCACAACTTGGTTTTGTTTAATACTAGGGCTACTACTAAACTGCTAGGTTTAATTCAGTGGATGGAACCTTTTCAGGTTTAATCAAAAATTGCAAGAAGCAATGTAGCAAGTAAGTACAGCTGGGAAAAGCATAGAAGGGATGGAATGGAGAATGATCACTTTCCATATGCCAGTTACATACCAAGGATAAGCTAATATTAAAAACACTGACGGACTTCTTACCTGGAGCCTTAGAAAAGCAAATTGGAGACTTTTTAAGAGTGACTGTGCTGATATCTAAATAGCAATTGTCTAAGTTAAAATTGAAAGGAATTTCATGATAATATAATAAAGGGAATTGTAGCAGCAGACAATGTAACTATATATAAAATGTCAAATTGCCACAAACTCAAATTCAGTTCCCTGATAGAATGAAGATTATAAATCTGAAATTAAAGAAAGAAATAAGGCTTACAAACAAGCAAGAAGTACAATGCATAACAAAGACTTAACTACAAAGGATATAAAAGCAGTGGCACAAAGAATTATTAAAAAGTCAGAGAAAGAGTGGGAGAAAGTATTGCGGGGAACATGAACAAAGATTCTAAGGTCTCAGAGCAATGTAAACAAGTAAAAAATATGAATAGGCTATGAAGGAAAAACAAATGTATACCTGGGCTCGTAATAAATGATAAAGTTGAAAGTTCTAACTTAGGAAAAGCAGACATTTCAGCAAAAGAGTTCCAAACATTTCATAGTGATTGATACATATCAAGGTAAAGGTGTTTTGTAAACAAAAATGTTTGCTGAAGAAAATTGTGAGCTCTTACAAGGCTGGGTAGAATACGAAGATGATGTATGGAATGAAAATTTCCTCATAAAAGAACTCAAACCTTAGACAAAATTAAAAATACAGCCCCAAGTAAAGATAGCATATGTAATACAATGCTCAAGCACCTAACAAAAGGGAGTTTGAGTTTTATTGAAATTATATACCAAAATATGGGGAAAAGGAATTCTACTGGCAGAATAGCAGCAAGCAGTGGTTATAACAATAGGAAAATCTGGTAAAGTATGCACAAGACCTGATACATGTAGACTTATTGCCTTCTCATCATATGTGTGCAAAATTATAATGCTAATAAATTAGAGATTAGTAGCATAGTTGGAAAACAATATGATAAACTGTGAACCAAATGGCTTTAGGAAAAGAAGATTCACCGTTGATGATCATTTTGTAAGACTAGAAACAGAAATACAAAAAAACATGAGGGACAGAGTGTTTAAGAAGCTGTCTTTTTGGACATTGAAAAAGCATATGACATGCTATGGAGGGAAGTCTTGCTGTACACATTAGTCACAATTGGAATAAGCAGGGGGCGCCATATGGGAAGAAAGCATGTATGTCACACATAACCAGGAGGAGGCACTTACAATATCTTTTCTTTTAAAGCACTCCTCATTTAAAAATTGTCCATTATGGAGAATTGACTATAACTCTTGGTAAATTGTACCCTCACTGTTAAAAATTTGTACTTTACTTCCAGTCTGAATTTGTCTAGCTTCAACTTCCAACCAAAGGGTCTTGTTATACCTTTGCTAGACTGAGGAGCGCATTATCAAATTTTTTTTTCCATGGACCTACTTATAAATTTATAAGCCCTTTAATCTTCTTCTTGTTAAGCTACATAGATGGACTCTAGGAGTTTAATCTCGATAAGGCATGTTTTCCAGTTCTTTAATCATCATTTGAACATTCTCATGTTTCTTCTCTGAACTATCTACAATGTATCAACACCCCACTTGAACCGTGGAACCAGAACCAGACTCCAGAGGCATTCCAAATACAGAGATAAAATATATATAATTTCACCCTGGGGGTGGCAAATGTCAGATGAGGTAATATCTAGTATTGGACCAAGGTCTGTTGGAGAAGTAGAGAAACTTTCGAGTGTACACAAAACTCTTCTTCTGGTCAGGACTACAAGAACACTGCATACGCGATGTGGTAGGTGATATTCTCAGAACAGAAGCTTAGAATGGAAATGTTTAGGCAACTTTAGTTCCAGCTGTCAGTAGCACTCCTCTATGTTACAGAGGCAAAGAGATGACCAGAAGGAACGGGGGCCTGCCTCACTTTCATAAGTACCAAGCACCCAGATCTCCCCTGGAGATCAGTGGGAACTGAGAGCTCGGCATCTCTGAAAATCAGGGCTCCCACACTCCACCAAAGCCCATGTGGTGAGACAATTAACTTTCTAGTCATTGGCCCTAACTATAAGGCTGCAATGCATGTAGTTAACACTGTATGTATATGCAGTTTGGCATCTGCTTGTAGTGCATGTAACACCACATTCATTAGGAAGGAGTTGACTATTTAAAAATGTTTTAGCAGTGTTGCTTACCATTCAGGTTTATATTCTGGAGGCGGACCTGGAATGGATTGCTGAAATAGTCTTATGGAGAGGAAAAGGCCAGTTTGCTTTTTTCCAGTTACTGTAACACTAGGAGGGACTGAGTTACTACTTTACTTATATGGTTTCTGTCTGGAGCAGAGTAAGATGAAAGTGATTTATTCCACTTGTGAATCCTGATTAATATTCCATCTCCAGAGAACTCCTATTTCCCCTTTTCCTAGTATTCATGCCAGAGTCCCTTGTAAGATGTTAAACACCTTTTCCGAATTCTCAGGTTGTGTGACCAATAATGGGATTGCTCTCTCCTCACTGGCAGAGGGCAGCAAATCTTAAAAGTCTGACAAATCTTTAGGGAGGCCTCGCCCGAAGCATTAAAAATATCTTTTGCAGAGAAGCACTTCAAGGTTAGAAACTCCTTCCATTCTCAGATTCTCTGGAAATACTGAAGCAAGGAGCTGTTTTCTTTGAAGATTTGAGAATCCTAATGTATGTACAGAGATTTTTTTCATCATCCAGTTTACTTCACCGTTCTTCTGAGTACATATCAATAGTAAAATTACTTCAAAACTTTCATGTACTTGCAATAAATGGCATACAGGGGCCACATTTTCAAAAGGTAGAACTATCAAAAACAAAATTGGAGTTAAGTGCACACAATTAATTGCATATGCATTTGCCGCTAGTGTGTGTGTGTAAATTGCAGGTTCAAAAGTCTATTTAGATACCTAATTATACTTTTGCCTGAATGTACATGATTTAATGTGAAATCACAAGGACGATTTAACATCTGTACTTTTTTGGTAACATTAGCAGTCATGTCCAAAAACATAAGCTATCACTGAAACCCTAGGTAAAGTTGAAGTGGGGGCAAAATACCAGCTATTTCCAGCACAAATGCCAGCTTCTAGCCAGTATCTGGCTCACCGGAACTCCAAAACGTGTGGGCCAAGAGTACAGTATCAAAGCTTGACTATCCTAAAGACTAAACAAGTAGTGACTCTGCAGTGTGGCCTAGTGGATGGCACACTGGAATATGATTCAGTAGACCTCGTCTCTGTACTTGGTTCTGCTGATGGCCTGTTAGGTGTCTCTGGCCAACTCACTTCACCTCTTGATGCCCCCTATGTAAAATGGAGATAGTGATACCAGCTCTCTTTGTAAAGTGCTTTCAGATTTATAGATGAAAAGCACTAGATAAGAGGCAGATATTGATGAACAGAGAAAATAGCTGCAAAAAGTTCTGATTTCTGAGAACTAGGGATGTTTGGAGACCAGCTAATAGGTCTGAGACATTTTTTTTTCAGACCTTTCCCTAATTTGTGAATGACAATGCAGCTCCAGTGTGCATCAGTAGCTTACAATCTGGCTTCACTCCCCGAAATATTACTGTAGTGAGTGGGTGTGGCCTCCCACTGAAACTGACAGGGAGGGATGGCCAACTGCACCACAATCATCTTTTCATGACTGACATCAAACCAGTCAGGGAGTGACTTCATAATGCCAGGCTGTGAGAATGGGAGGAATTAAAGATTTGCTCATCCAATTTATCCTGCTGCCAGTGAAGGAGAGCAACTGCAGTATCGTTTTAAATGAGCCAAGTCATTTCCTCCTTTGGGAGATTAATGCACAATCTGTTACCTCTCCACGCTAAAATGTATTTCTTTATATTCAGACTGAATTCTCCTCTGCTCACTTCCATCTGTTACTCCTAGTTCTGATCTCTTCACACCGAACTCCTTTCCCCATTGATTATTTATGCAGAAGGAGGGTTAATTTTGTGGGGAGCAGGGGAGCGTGAGTAATTCGCTTTCATTTCTTGCAGTATTCAGCATTGCTACTAATCCATAAAGGGAGGTGACGGAAAAGGAGAAGAGTGAAGGAAAAACAATGCCTCTTAGCTGTGTGCTTGGCTCTCTTCAAGGCTTGCCCTGTAAACCTTCACTGGGAAACTGGTGTGTGGCTTGTACTGCAGATAAGCACACAATGACAGCATCATAAAGCATCTTAGCAAGTGAGTGCCTGTGGCTGTTTGCATACGGTATAGAAGATGGATTTGTGGTTACAGCACTGGACTGGGACTCGGAAGATGTGGGCTCCATGCTCACCTTTGACACAAACTTCCTTAGGTAACTTGCCTCCTCTCTCTCTCTTATGTAACAATAATTTCTTTGCCTGCTTAGAATGTAAGCTCTTTGGGGCAGGGCCTGTCTTTCTCTATGTATTAGCACCGCATCTTGCATAATTGGGCCCCTAGACGTTGCTACAATACAACAACTAGGCATCTACAGCACTGATGATCTCCATTGCCGGCACACATGGCTATGAATAGTGGTGCTCCTGCACCCAGCTTTCTTTAAACCTATTAGAAATTGTTCTTCCTGATACACACTCCTAAAACCTACTCACCTGGGCTCCCAATAACAGCCACAGAAAGGGAGCTACACTTTATTGCCCTCCCAAAAGTAACTGTTCTACCTTCTTCCACTATAAGAGAGGAGACTGAAACGGCACATTTCAGAACTGCATAAAGCTGGTTGTGTTCTCAATATTTCTTTTGATGTTAGGCAACTTGGGATGAGATAAGATTGTGAATACTCCTTAGGTTATAACCTGAATTTACAATCTTGACAGCTCTGTTCAGGCACAGTGCCAAGAAGCTCTGGGTACATTTAAATAACGATAGGATGAAGTGATATTGCCTCCTAAGGGACAACAGGAAACAACTTGGCCTTTCAAAAATGTTACATTGATGTGCTTCCCTAGGAACATCAAGTCTAAGTGTGGCAATCTTATGGTAAAGTATCTCCAGGGATCTCAATTGAATGAAAGCTGAGATGTGATAAGACTACAGTATGGAGTCAAAATAAGAAAGAAGGATGGAATGGAAAGCTGATTCTGATTAGATAGACCTTAAACCTGCAGAAAGAATGTCTCCACCGAAAACAGTATTTTTTTATCCCCTTAGACAATGGTTTGAAGGGACACTTTTGTGGTGATTATTGCATGATTCAAGTGCATGATACATATTTACTATAATCAAAGTCTAGGCGCCAGCACACAATACCACTGGATTTTTTCTCTTTCTGTTTGCAGCAATCACTTCCTTGTATATGTGGGGACAAATTTATCCCATGGCATTGATCTTGTAAATCCTTTTGTGGTATATGGAACTGAGTACAAAGTTTGTGTGTTTCAAAGTGCAGCCGAGCCTATGGAGGAGCACAAATCGTATGAAGCAGTGGACACAGCTTTCATGCTTTCTTGGTTTTGCTATAATATTTTATCGTATTAGCAGGTGACTGGGACAAGTCCAGTTAGCTAACATAATGTTGGCCATAACTTTGCAGTCAGTGGTGAACAGGGCAACCTGGGAACAAGCCCATTTGAGGAGCTGTTCTTATGGGGGCTGATTCTCCAGTGCCATGTGCTTTGCATAGCTGCTTACACATGTGCAAAATGCGACCGTTCTGACTTCGTTGTGCTGTACCTCCACTTTTTGCAAGCGAAAATAACTACACAAGGCGCAAAGCATTAAAAAAACTCAGGACTCATCGTATTTCCAGACAAGCTTAAACTAGGAAGTACCGGTAATCTTGGGAAAAAGCTTGTTGACATTTTATAGCCTGACTTCCAGAATGAAAGAGTTTAGGGTGATCCCATGTGTTCTGTGCACAGCTTACAAACAGAGAAGTTCTGTGAAGATCTAACATCCTTTCTGGAAGGTTGCAATGCAACGCTTTCTTAAAATCCAGCACCCTAATGCACAGGAACGATAAACAAAGACCAAACAGGCTGCTCCCGAATTCAGAAAGGCACAACCCAACACTGTAGTCTCGGCTGACTGCAGACTGACTGCTGCTGCTGGACCAATATCATATTTCCCTGTAGAACCTGCTAGTCTTCAAGCAGGCCCAGGAAGACCACTGAAAATTTAAAGTGATAGCTTACAATTTGAAGAGTTTTCAATACACCATACCCCGAACCGTGGAACGTCCCTCTAAATCTAGCCCCTTCAAACCCTTGGAGCTTTGTCATCCACAAGTCAGGGTATCCTTATGTCTGTCCTGTTACCATGCCATCTTTTCTCCATTGTTCTCATCTGTAATCTTGGGTGACTATGCTTACCAGGAATGAGATACATAGTCTTATCTGAGGAGAGAATTGTACATTTTATATACTGTGTGGTAGATATTTGATACTAATTACCACACCAAAACCGAGACCAGCAAATTAATTTGATGTAGTGAAAGAAAGCAAGTTGGAGCCAATTTAAATTGATAGGACTAACATAAAGCTGATGCTTTACCCAGGAGGCTTTCAAAGACTGCTTTTTTTTTTTTTGCATGGAATAATTTAATAAATGCCCTCTTGTCTTGTGTGGTTTTCCCTCTGTGCTGTGTCTATTTGCTGCTGTTGTGCTTCATGAATATTTCATTGTTGTTTTTACAAAACATGAGCCAGCAAGTTACATTCAGGATAGCGCACTCTGTCAGTATCAATTTTTTTTTTAAAAAGATTTTCCACTTATCCGTAATATAGGTGCAAAAAGGGCAATAGGCTTCCTCCCACCTAAGGAAGAGCAGAGGGAGGCAACTGAGGAGAAGACGAGAAGGAAGAATCAACCATTCTTTGTTACCATTGACAATATGCAGGTATATGTATTGTGGCAAAACTCTTCCTCTACCTCGGTGGGTCCAGCACTTCCTTCTAGTGGTAGGTCAGGGCAGTGCTTCACCCTTTAGTGTTCTTCCACCCTTTAGTGGGGAGGGTGGGTAATACAGCCTCTCTAAGATGGCCGTTCCCTGCTGGCTCCTGGTCCTGTCTCTGGTTCTTACAGGCCCTGCCTCTTTGCTGGGGCTCTTGTCCCTCTAGTGAATGGCTGGTAGGGGGTGTGGGGGCCTAGTTCCACCCTTGACACCGGGCCCCAATCCAGAGCCCCTCCAAGTAGCAGCCTCAAACTGTGGCTTCAGGAAAGCTGCTATCTTCCCTGGGTTACTTCCCCGTGTCCCTTGACTTAATGTCCATACCTGCTCAGACAGGGGCCCTTCCTGGCCTCCTTGCCGGGGGGGGTCTTGACCCTTGATAGCCCCACTGGGCATGGTTGTGCTGAACCAAATGTCCAATTCTATCTTTCCCTTCTGGCAGTTCAAGGAGGAAATCACAACTGTGAACAGGGGCAACACAGCCCCCCTCCTGGAGGCCCTTCTAAGTTCCCTTCCTGGGGAGGCCTCAGAGGGAGCAGCCCCCGCCACCTTGTCATCTGCACCCCCTGTCGGCATGGAGGTGGCTGCTGCCTTGGCTTCTGGTGGGGTGGCCCCCGTGGTGGTGGAGAGGGACTTTGGATCCATCTTTGAGGAGATCAAGGCCCTGGGCCTGACTCTGGTCACCCAGGGGGAGGACGACTCCCTGCCAGCGGGCCTCGATCTGGGCGGTGACCTCCTCGCGCCACCCTCTCATAGAATCATAGAATATTAGAGATGGAAGGGACCTCAGGAGGTCATCTAGTCCAACCCCCTGCTTAAAGTAGGACTAACCTCAGCTAAATCAGCTTAAAAACCTCTAAAGATGGAGATGCCACCACCTCCCTAGGTAACCCATTCCAATGCTTCACCACCCTCCTAGTGAAAAGCTTTTTCCTAATGTTTAATCTAGACCTCCCCCACTGCAACTTGAGACCATTGTTCCTTGTTCTGTCATCTGCCACCATTGAAAACAGCCTAGCTCCATCTTCCCTGGAACTCTCCTCTTCTCCTTTCCCCCCTTCCCTAGACCACTGTCCCTGCCCTTGCCTTTGCATTGTCCCCGGACCATTCTATCTGCTTGGCTGTGGATGGCATTTTGCATGTGGCCACCAAGCCTCTTGAGGCGATGGCCGGTGCCGAACAGCTGGGCCCTGTTCCCACCCCCTCCTGAGGGCCATGACCTGAGTCACCCCCTGCCTGGGCCTGGCGTAGGTGAGGGCTCCCATCATGGGCCCATGCCCCTGATTCCTGTGCCAGGTCAAGTGGAACTACACCCCGGTGGCTCAGCCACTGAGTCCCGTAATCCCAGCCCAACCCCTGCCTCTGTCCCCACCACCACCCCTGACCCTGCTCCCCCTCCTCCCATTAGTACATCCCCATCCCCTCCCAGTCCACCTCCCATACTGCTGCCCCCCCAGGTTGTGTCATTTCCCCTTCCATCCACCTACTCCCAGCAGGCGGTATTCGTGCTCCCCCTTCCACCAGGAGCTAATGTTTTCCCTCTGTCACCATCCCTTATGCTAGGGGCCGAGCTGGGCAGCACGTGCCCACAGCATTGGTGCCACGTCAGCGATCAGCCCCCTGTCTGCACATCTTGGCTGGCTGCGGGGCCACCACGGGGACCTGGCTGAAGGACAGCTGGGATTCTTTGACCCCAGATCCCCTTGTGCTGTGGGATGAGCTGCACACTTTCCTGGCTGACTCCCAAGGGGCCAGGGTGCAGTTTGCCCTGCAGTGCTGGGAGGATTTCCACCTCCTCCTCCGGACTGTGAGGGCTATATTGAGGGAGGGCAAGGAGACCGGGAAGCAAGACACCCTGGCCTACCAGTGGGCCCGTGTCTTCTATGACTCCCTGATGACTTTCTGGGTTGGTCTCGGATTGCTGCGGGATCCGACGGGGGCTGCCGGCACTCCTACCCACGAGGATCCTCCCCAGCTCTCATTATGGCCCCAACTTTAAACAACCAGGGCGGTAGGATTGGTCTCTGCAGGTGCTAGATGCTCTCCTTCCTTTGGGAAGGAGGGTATTCTATGGTATTCCTGCAAGAGACCCATATGGTTCCAGCATCCGCAACCAGGTTCACACCTTCCGCCTCCAGGCCCTGCAGAGACTCCTTTATAGTGGAGGTAGTCCGGTGTGGAGCCACTTGGTGCATGCCTTCCTCCAAGGACTCCGATACGACCGGCAGCTCCTTTATCTCCAGCCAAGAGGTCTTTTGCGAGATCTCGCCGAGCTGCCGGTCTTCTACCAGGACCTCCTCCGGACCTGGAGGCTGGTCTTGGCCTCCAGATCCATTGCGGGCACCGAGGGGGAGGACCTGCTTGCAGAGCCCCTGCTACACAACCCCCAGCTCCATTTGCAGGTGGCGGGGCCCCCTCAGTGCAACGGAGGATGATCCTGGCAGGTGTCACCCTCTACTTTGCCCTCTGACCCTTTGAGGCAGTTTACCCCCTCCCCCTCAGCCTGCCCCACCCACCCTTGCTGCCCACTTTGTCCCCCCATTCTTATTTTTCCCTTAGAGTTTGTTTATCTTCCTGTCTAGTCCCAGCCCCTCTGCTTCTGTTGGTTTCCCTGCCCTGTCCTAGCCCCTGTGATTCCCTTGGCCTTTCCTACCCCATCTCCGGCTTGTGGTAAACCTGTGCCCCCACCTTCCCCTTTTGCTGCTTTCCTTGCCCTGCCCCACCCTACCTGCTCTGTGTGCCCATGCTCCCCCCGCAACTCCTCGCTCACTGCGCCCCCTGATGCCTTTGTAACCCCCCACCCAATGCAGCCGGAGGAGTTGGCACCCCCTCACCCCAAACAAGGCCCCTGTGACCCTTCCTTATTGGTGTCCTCCTCCCCTGCTTGCAGTCTAGCGGGGAGGAGAAGTCAGCCATCCCGCCCCTCTCCCTCCCTCTCTACCTCCCCCTTTTCCCTGGTGCTTTCCCCTGAGACGCTTCCCTGTAAGTACTCTCCTCCCTAGTGGGGAGGAATGGTCAGCCGTTCCTCACCTCTTTGCCTTCACTCATCCCCATCGGTGCTTGCTCCTTCCCCCTCCCTCCCCCCGCAATGGATGAGGAGACTGTGAGAGGCCTCCTCCCTGATCAACCCTGCTCTAAGTCTGCTCCCCCATCCATTCCCGCAGCTACCACTATGACCGCAGCTGCTGCCGCATCTAAGGCCCCCACCACCTCCACTGGGGCAGTGGCAGGCACGGGAGGGACCTCCACCGCTGCTGCTACGACTTCCTTGGCTGGCAGAAAGGGTCAGGGGAAAAAGAAGGACAAGAGCCCTGCCTGGCAGGTGCATGTGTAGATTGATTTTGGTGGATTTGCAGGTGGGGATGAAAATCAGGCCGCCATTAGAAAGCTAGCTTCTATCTCTAGGCCATGTCTGCAATCTACCTTTAGGTAGATAGGCAAGAAGAGGGCAAAATGCAATAGTTCTGGCTTCCTTGCATGGACTTAACCCTACCCCAGGGTTAAGTGCATTAGCTGTCTGTGAACAGCTTACTCTCACCTACCTCTGATGAGCAAATTGCCCAAAAAAAGGGGTAGAGAGAGGGTGGGACAAAGGATCTGTTCTCTACTGCACTGGCCTGAGGATTGGGGCCAGACTGCAGAGAAACAATCTGCAGGAAGCATACCGCACCCCCAAGCACAGCAAGCTACCTTATAAGCAGTACATTCTCTCCTTGCACTCCCCGAAATACAGTGAATGCAGCACGGTGCAGAGCCCATCCGTAATACTGTCTACTAAGGAGAACGCAGGGCTTTGTTCAGTTGTCTGGAGGAAGAAAAAGATTGAATGGCATGAGCAAACTGGGAGCACACAGAAGACACTGCTTTCGTTTAAGAAAAGTGGGCCATATTCTCAGTTGGTGTAAATCAGCATAGCACTGTTGAAGTCCATAGACCTCTGCTGATTGACGTCAGCTGAGGATCCACGCCAGCATTGTAACCTAATATTAGATGATGTATAGTATAGAACGCCAGTCTGTAAAACACCTCCAGTTCCACAGGGTCTGTCACTGAACATCTCCACGCAGTGGTACCGACGATAATGTAATACATGTTAATGGATAAAAGAAATGGGTACGTTCCCTACCGATTTGACTAGAGCATCATCTTGGGCTGACTGGCTAATAGCAAAGCACTCTGCTGATGCACTCATTCCATTCTCTCATTTCCCCTGGTTTTGAGACATTGTTTCGGAGGTCAACATTTTGCCCTTCAGCTGTGATGAATGGAGTGTTTTGTTAATGCTGTCCTTCACCATTATTTACATTCACTTCCTGTGACCAGCACCAAAATTGCTGCGTCTTGGAAATACAAACAAAATGCATTAAAGGGGGCTGGAACTTTCATCTCCCTGATTATATGACTTTAGTTGACTTTTCTATTCATCTCCTGGGCTTCCCATCTAAGATGCATTAATTCGCTTGCGGCATATCAGCAGGAAGCGCAACCGGAAGCTTCACAGAAATGGAACAGAGCTCCTGGGATATATAACTTTTGCATGAGGACCGAGCTGATAATGCCATCACTTCGTTGCCACATCCTTAATAGACCCATTTGTGCGTCAGATATAAATTAGAGAGACAGG
The DNA here is from genome assembly GCA_007922155.1 of Mesoclemmys tuberculata. Taxonomy (NCBI): domain Eukaryota; kingdom Metazoa; phylum Chordata; order Testudines; family Chelidae; genus Mesoclemmys; species Mesoclemmys tuberculata. The sequence continues at coordinate 13,509,282 of ML675650.1, forward strand.
ACAGAAATCCAATAGCCAGACTCTCATCTCCATTGTGCAAGTGTAAGTCTGGGAGTGGGTCTATTGCCTTTGGTGGAGTTATTCCAAGTTTGATGGAGTCTAGAATCTGGTTCTATCAGCAGATCCTCAGCTGGTGCAAATTGGTGTATTTTCAATGGCAATTTAGGCTGTATGTTTTATAGAATCTGACTTGCATAGAATTCACTACTTGTATGCCTTAATGGAGCCGCATAGACCATGAAAAAGTCATTTGAACATGTTAGCTGTTTCACTTTTGAGAGAATGCCATTCATAACAAAAAATGCTTATTTACACTCTCTGCAGTTAGGCCCATATGGTCATAAATATTCAGGGAACTAACTCATCACTTCTCTACTCCAGTTTGATGCCAGTCTAATATGAACTAGTGATGAATCAAGATCATCATCTTCTCAGGGTCTACACTGTCACTTCAAAAAAAACCAACCAACCAACCAAAAAAAACCAAAAACCAACCCTGGGTACATTTAATGTACAAATGGCTCACTCGTGTAAATTAATCTATGTCATTACAGTTATCTACAGCTGGATTGTGGCATATAGCTGTAGCCTGCATATTTCAGTCAACATAAGGGGCTATGAAGGGGACAAAGGGCCTCATGAGAACACCCCCTCTGTCCAGGCTTCTCTGGGTGGCACAGATCTGGAAAAAGGGGGTCTCTGCCAACCCTGCTCTTATAAACTAGCACCGGGGGGTGGGTGTTCCAGGAATGTGGAGGGGACATGGCTGGAGTGCACTGAGCTATTTTCTGATTTTTAGGGTGCATAGGGAACTATCAGAAGCAGAGCACACACTGGAGGAGCCTTAAAGGTCATAGGAGAGATTTCCACATGCAGAGGGACTGAAAGATTGGGATTGTGTAGTTTGGAGAGGAGAAAAATGAGAGAAGTTAGAAAAAATAAAAAATAGAACAGAGCAGGTAAATCCTGTTTCCTTGTCATTCTGATACTAGCACCAGAGGACACTAAATAGAACTGAAGGCAATAAACTTGAAATGGATACAAGGAAATCCATTTTTTAAAAAGCACAGCACTTAAAACGGGTGGGACTCACAACCACACGAGTCCACTGAGGCTATCTCTTGGTAGGACTCATTAAAGGCCTGGCTATCCACAGCTTTGTTACGTCACATAAATTTCATGAATTGAAATGATCTGTCACATCAGGACAAATCTTCATGCTTCAAGGATTAAGCCAAATTAAGCCACCTGGGTTTAGCAACGGACTTCTCCTAACAGCACGCAAGTCCCTAGTTATTCATAAACAATTTTTGTTATGCATCTATTCCTGACCACGGTCTGAGACAGGGCATTGGACTATTCAGCCAGTGGTCTGATCTGGTGTAGCCATTTCAATGAAATCATCCTTCTGATGACCTCACATGTCCCGAGGCCACGAGATAAGCAAGTGCCCGTCGCCAGTATGCTCTTTATAACAGGCTGTCTTTGCTTTATGAATGAGACGAAGCAACTCAGAAGTCCCCCTGTATTTCTCTCATGATTATTATTTTCCAGATACGTGTGTAAAGGAGCAGGGAGAAGCAATTCTGGCCCGGGGTGAGACTGTTGATAAATCCAATTCCCAGAGAAAAGCACTGAATTTCTCAAATTACCACAGTAATGAATCATGGTGTTCTGTGTCGACAAAGCCATTGCATTTGTAGGGGCAAAGGTGCTACTGTTGTTAAGAGTATTAGCCTCTTCTAGCAGCAGAAAATTTACAGACTCCTGGTCTGAATATTGCATGGGGCAAAGGGAAGCAAAGAAGAGCAAAACGGAGGAGGAGGGAGCCCACCATTCTCCATATTTCAGGGCCCAATGGGCCCCCTTCTCTGTTTAATGATCCTCCATAGGAACAAAACACAACAAGATGGCAATGTTGTTTCCACTGCTAACCTCTCTCATGGATTGTGCTGAAGCCTCGACTACTATGCTCTCTCAGGGGGGCTGAGAGTAGGGTGTGGGGAACACAGCTTCCACAGTGGTGGCTGCTGAATCAGCACAAATCTTGGCCTCTTTAACTTCACCTAATCTCTGCCCAGCACAGCTCTCTTTCTGTTCTCTTCGGACGTCCCTCAGTTGTGGCAGTTTCCTTCTGCAGGCCCAGCCTCTTTGCTGGTAGAGTTTTCTATTGCCGGTGTGCGTGCCACCTGGCTTATGTCTTAATTTAAGAAACGAGTTAGTCCAGGAGACGTAAAAAATAGTCAATTGCAAACTAAACTTCACTTAACATCTGGGAAGGGCGAAAAATTGCAAGAACATATGCCAAAAACCCACTGCCATTAACCCAGTGGAGAAGTTGTACCATGCTATTGTGTCTGTTTTCATTCATTCTCTCTTGTGGGATACTTAAATACATACCGGTGTGTTGAATAAAAGAAGAGTCAGGGAGGAAAACAAAAACGGGGGGAGAGAAGACAAGAAGAGGAAGGGGAAAGGAAAGTGAGTATGAGGAATGATATTGTTATGTCTTGGAAGGTGATATTTATGGACTGTGTCGAATAATCATTTCACCCGGCTAGTGCTAGGGTGGTTCTGACTTCTGCAGTTGGGCAAGGAATGGACAGAGCCATGGCTCCCCCCTGCTTTCACCAGTCAGCCCAGCTAACCATGTGGAGAGGAAAATTAATGATGCATTGCTCTGAGGATGATCCTCATGGGAGAGAGAATTCGCCCAGATTACTCGTACCTGAGTGGTTGATATTCTCCATGATAAGCATAAACTGGGGTGAATTTAGTCCAATGGTTATTTGCTAAGTTTGTTTCTACATTTTTATAGCCTTACTTTCAAAAACATGAGTGCATAATGCCTCCAAATCCAGCATTTAGACACAGCAATCGTGGTGATTGTGTGTGCAGATTAGAATGGTAACTGCATACACACATGCTTAAAACTTGGACCCTTGATCTTAAAGTACTATGTGTAGCGGATGCTGTATTCGTGGTACAGCAGAATAAGGATATATTTGTTCCTTATGGAAATTCATCATAGCACTGCAAATGGAACAGTGAATTGATAGTGTGGATCTGAACCAACCCACTTACACTGGTGTAAATCAGGAGCAATACCACTGAAATCAGTGGGGTTGCACCAGTCTCAAATCAGTGGGAGAGAAGAAATCATTCTGTAATGGATGGGTCACGTGGACATATTCATCACTGGCACAAGTGGATGCATTTCCAAGGATTTCATCTGAGTTGCTTCCACCTGAGCCATCAGAAGGAGCCTATAGGATTGTATAGGAAATGCTTTACTGATCTTTCAGTCCTATTATACAAATGACGTACTCATTAATCACTTGAGACCCAACGCAAAGCCCACAGAAAGCAATAGAAACGTCCCTATCGATTTCAATAGGCTTGGATCAGGCTCTTGCTTCAGCAATAACTCTTCGCCGTACATCTAAGTCTTCATGCTGCTTGTTATGTTTTCCATACATGAAAGCAGCCACATTCATCCCATCTGAATCCCTTTTATTTTAGATAACATGGGGAGGGAACTAAAGAAGAAAAAATGAACAGGCTTTAAACAGAGAGCATGCTGAAGGTGTCTCCTCCATAGTAGGCTGTGCCTAAACTGACCACGAAAAGGCTGATGACCCTAGCAGACAGAAATTTAAGAAACGTCTTGGTGCAGGCACAGAAAACAGAAGAGTTACAACTCCACAGGTACATACATCACAGTTTTGATTTCTCACTGAGTTCTGCTGCAATTGGAAGCAAGCCTGACAACAGATGTCTTGCATCTGACAAATAGCGCAGTGAGGCCCAAGAGAGATGTTTAACTCTGCAGCAGGCCTGTGAAATCATTTTTTGTGCACTCATCCCTGCAATTTAGCTGATTATTTTATGGAGGCAGGAATAGAACTGTTTTTGTCAGCTGTGAATAAAACCGTGTCAACAAATAGATTTCCATCTCCAGTCTACCTGAGTCCCACACACAGGATCTCAAAAGTGTGTTGTAGCCTGCTAACAGGTAGAGATGGGTGGAGACTGAAAAGGGTTTCCTGCAACTATTCCTTCCAATTTTAAAATGAATTTGCTTGGACTGGGTTCCCTTTCTGTGAATAGTCCAGTGAATACGTTTACTAGCAGGAATCTTCAGGCAGATTAATAATAAAAATATTAACTTAAAATTAGCAGTGTGTACTGTGATAGTGCCCAACAACCTAGTCAGGATTAAGGGCCCTTTGTGCTAGGTGCTGTACAAAAACATAGGTAGCTTCAGTCCTGTCGCCAAAAGCTCATTCTATTTGAAAGAAGCTGCACAATCAAAAAAAGAGGGTGTTGTTTTTAAAGGACTGGACTAGAACTTGGGGAATCTAGATTCATTGCCTGGCTCTGCCTCCGACTCCCCCTCTGACAAATCATAGTCTCTTTGAGTCTCAGTCTCCCCCTGTAAAATGAGGATAATGCTTTCTTGCTCCCACCTTCCCCTGTCTCTTCTGGCTAGACTCTGAGTTCTTTCAGGGCAAGGGTAACCTCTTATTGTGTGTTTGTACTGTGCCTACACACTGGAGTCCTGAGCTCAGCTGGGGCCTGTAGGGGGACTGTAATAAAATAATAAAGATAGTGTAACAATAAATAGGAAGGAAAGGCGGGCAGAGGAAGAAGGTAGAGGTAATATGATAGCATTGATGGATAGGATACATAGGTGCCCAGCACAATTACTGGAGGATAGTTGTGGAAGGTGACTTGTAAATGGGAATCTGTGCCTTAGAAACCTGATTCTAAAAACTTACCCCTCATCCAGTAAGGAAACAGACACATGGTGTGACCTGCTTGTCCAATCAAAACAGCTAGAATTATTCCTAGCAAGCTACAGACCAAGAATTATTTGCAGAAATTATTCAGCAAATCATTTCAAATACTGCATCAATTTGAGAACACAGCAGTCTGCTCCCAGGCAATTCACAGAGAAAGAGGCTACATTTGTTGAATAAATGAATCTTCATGAAATAGTTGCCCAGTTCTGCTAAAGAGCCATGGCTCCACAAAGCTTCCGAGTGTACTGGTTGTAATGTACAGTCCACTCATTTCTAAAGGATGAGACCAAGGCCTTTAAATGAGCCTCCTTCACTGAAAAATTGGCCTGTACCATTTGCTGTTTCTCTGTGAAAATACTCTTAACACCAGGGATGATCAGCTCACAAAACCTGCTGCTTATAAACTACATTAATAAACTGAAGAAAACAACAAGAAGAAAGCATATATGGGTTTTAGGGGAGAAGATGGGTTTGGCTAGCTGATTTTTTTACTGTAATAGATCCATCCAGAGATGGGAGAAAACAAACATAAACCTATCTGCCCCCACCAAGCTGGTTAATAAGAACAGGAACGTAATACTGTATTCCAGAATAACTGAGTTTGCGAGAAAGCAAGAGACTCTACAATTGATAGACAGAGATATAGAGAGAACCTTTGTTTAGATGGGATTATTACAGGGCCATAATTTTCTTAAAGAAAAAATGGAGCATGACTTTAGTTTTATTTGCAAATTAAAAAAATGAGGTTGGGATCAGACAGCTCGATCTCCTAGGTTGGGAATTATATCCATCATCTGTTAAAAGCTGCTGATTTGGGCAGGTAATTGTGGCTTCCAGCAAGAGCCTTATTCTGAAAAAGTCAAATGAATGTTTAGTTTATTAATTCAATTTCATTCCCAGTGAGCCGGCAAACTCAGCAGGTTGCTCCATTATGGTGCTCCATAAACCAGTGGCACATTTAGTGGTGAGGAGTCAGAAAGTGCTACAAAGAATGTAATCAGAAGTGTAAATGTCTCCCAGTGCTTGGGGTGTGTCTCTACTTCCCCGCCATCTGACTTCTTGCATGCTCCAGTGAGGCAGGGCTCCCTCGGTAGTCTGGGGTAACTTAATTCCCTGCCTTGTCCCCAGTGTGCATGAGGTTGCAAGGCTTAGCTAATTACAGAACTGTCACATTGCAGGAAGGGGGCTCTGCAAACTGAAAGCTGCATTGGCTCTCTGTGGCAGCAGAAGGCAGGTGGTCACTGTGTGGACATGGCCATTGTTCCATGAATTCATGAGCCAAAAACCACTTCCTAGGAATGGGAGGCTAAGTTCTGTCACGTAGTTATTTGGACCTCATAGCCAGAGTCTGAGAAACTCACAATCTTTAATAGATTTATCCTCCCAACACTGCCATGAGGCAGGGAGGTGCTCTAATTCCCTTTTCCAGATGTCTCTCTGTGCCTCAGTTCTCCAAAGTCAGTGGCTCTCAACCTTTCCAGACTATTGTACCCCTTTCAGGAGTTTTATTTGTCTTGCATACCCTAAGTTTCACCTCACTTTAAAACGACTTGTTTACAAAATCAGACATAAAAGTATGAGAGTGTCACAGCACACTGTTACTGAAAAATTCCTGACGTTCTCATTTTTACCATATAATAAAATAAGACAATTGGAATATAAATATTGTACTTACCTTTCAGTGTATAGTACATAGAGCAGTGTAAACAAGTCATTGTCTGTCATGGGCAGCGGGTATAATTGGCCAGGGGAGGCTAAGCCGCATCTTCCCTTCCTTGCTGGGAGTAACCTTCCACCAGAAGTTCTTGCTTATTTATTATGCACCATGCAGCTTCCCAGGCAGCTGAGGAGGCGGTATCTGCTACTCAGCTTCCTGGGTCCCTTATGGATCTGCTCTCTGCTATGGGGAGGGGCAGAGAGCATGAGTGGCAGAGGTCTAGGGGACGTGGGAGTGTGGAATGGGATGGGGACTGAGTGGGGGGGAGAGGCCTGGGATGGAGTGTGGGACAGGCTGTGGGTGGAAGAGGTGGGATGGGAAACTAGCCTCCCCATGGGGAAGCTTCAGCCACTGTCCATGTTGTCGGTATGAAATTTTGGTTTGTATTGACTTTGCTAGTGCTTTTTATGTAGCCTACTGTAAAACTAGGCAAATATCTAGATGCGTCGATGTACCTCTGGAAGATCTTTGTGTACCACCGGGGGTACGCGTACCCCTGATTGAGCACCACTGCCCTAAGTGATGCCCAGAAAGTCTGTGGCAGAGTAGGAAATTAAAATTTGATTTGGCAAGCGCCAGACTAACACCTTAACCACTGGACTGTCCTTCCTCTCAACTCACACCCTTTCATGGGGCTTTGGAGTAGGCGGATGCCCCAGTGGTAAGGAGAGGAGCTTCAGACTTGGTAGACATGTGTTTTAAATCCTTGCTCTGCCATGAGACTCCTGGGTGACCTTGGGCAAGTGACTTAGGCTTTGTCTACACTATGACCTGGGTGTGATTTCCTTGCTCCTGTATCCATACTTGAGCTAGCGCTAGAATATGTACACCCCTAGTGTGTAGTACAGGTGTAGCCTTAGCTTCTCTGTGCCTCAGTTCCCTGTATGTAAAATGGCGATGATACAATTGCCCTACCTCACAGCGCTGTTGTGAGGAAAATGACATTAAAGATATTGAGATGCTCAGATACTATGGCAATGGGGGCCTTGTTAGTACCATAGATAGACAGAATGAAGCAGAGAAGACAAGGGATGAATGGGCCATGAAGGCTAACCTACCTTCCCACCCTTAAAAGATCGTGTGGTAATGAGGGCCCTATAAGTTATGCAGACAGCAGAGTGGATGCACTGCTGTTCCATGCGCAGCCTGTCACTTGGAGGTTATGAGTCCATCTCTAAACGTCATCGAGGCTTTGCACACAGAATCTGTTCACTGAGCACTGCACAGAGGACAAAATGTTGGCTCTCTTCCTACACACAACATCCAGGTGTTAATATCCCCAAGTCTGGCGTTAGCGAATTGTTCTTTTAACTTGGAACTGCAGTCGATTTTTTCTCCCTTGTGCAATTTACCTCAGATAATCATACACGGGTACTTCTCACTTCTTTCCAAGTGGCCCTAAAGAGAAATTAATAAAATCAAAATGTAGCCTTCCAACCATTACTATACTGGAACTGGTCCTGTTTCTCAGATGGTGTAAACCATCACAGCTCCGTTGGCTTTAGTGGAGCTGTGCTAACTGAAACCAGTTCAGAACGTGGCCCAGTAAACACAATCAGACTTCAAAAAGAATAATGTCTTATTCCCTCTCAGTCCTAGGTGCTATCCTACCATAAGTACTGTGGGGAAAATATAAAGAGTTAGAGTGCCAGGAAATAATTCAGTAATTAACATGAGCAGTGGAAGGGATTTGGCTGAAGAAATAAAGATTTGATGGCTGAGCATTTCATTTTATTGGATTTTTTAAAAAAATATTGTATTCCTTTGTTTCATTTGAGGTCCAGATCCTCAAATGATGTAAACACAGTGTAGTTCCATTGAAGGCAATGAAGCTATACTGATTTATACTGAGGATCTGGTCCAGAATTTTGAAAAACCTCATGTTCGTTGCTTTCCGTTTGCCCCATAATAGGTATTTCTTGTCATTGCATGAGAAGGAGAGATTTTATACTGTTCTGTAATAGTTCTTATACTGCGCTCATCACCAGTCTCTTCGGGAAGTGCATTAAGCAGCATGACTATCTTCTGTCACATGTTGTTTAACATACTTCTGGCCAATCCCTATGCTGCGTTACCCCTCAATGGGGAATGAAAAGGGAAAGCCGGCCAGCCAGCATCGTTCTGTTGTCCTGTTTCCTGAACTGCATCATGAGATGATGACATTAATACACCCACTGTCAGGGGAAATCACAGAAATGAATAAGAAAAAAAGATACGGGGAGTCCAGAACCACTCCCTCTCATAATTCCAATACTTACTGGTCACAAGGCCTCTCGTGCTTTATTGCTCAAATGTATTCAGTACAGAAAACAGCAATAAAGCAACAATGGTTCTAAGGGGAACAGCAGATCGAAGACCTGTAAGCGGATAAATCAGCTGCAAATGAAACAAATGCATTAAAAGATGATGAAACAAGAGGAACACAATTATTTCCATGCTATAAATGTGCTAGCTGCCATCTTGGCTGACAGCAACCTAAAAACCTCCAGAGCTAAAAGCAGGAGTCTATACAGCTTGAGCGAAAGAAGCAAGCCCTGTAGCTGGCAGCTGCATGAGAGTCACCTCCTCTATATTGGATTGAGCATAGAGAGGGACAGGTGACAAAATGACTAATGGGCTGCCTAAGCAAATGCTACAGTTGCCAAAGGGATGTTATGCCATTGCAAACAGGAGCGAGCGTGATCCATGCAATAATGATCTGAGGGCAACTGAACCAGTGTCTGAATTCAGTGTCTGAACACATGTTGGAGAATCCTTGCACTGTTATTCCTTCAGTGTATTCCCCTGATGGTTAGATTGTACCAGAAGATTCCCTCCACAACAGCATCCCAAAGGGAGGAACTGCATCTCAGGGAACCACAATTCCTTCCCTGCTCACTATTATTCCTGGGGACTAGTAGTTTGCTGCTGGCCTATATCAGCAGTAAATTATTTCCCACGTAGTGCTGGCTCAGCTGCATTTACTAGTGAGCTGGGGTGTGGAGTCAAGGCTCCGTTCTCTGCCTTTCCCCACCTACTCCAGAGAGGGAGTAAGCAAGCAAGCAGGTAGCCCCACTTAATCTCTCAGGCTGAGACCCAATCTTCAGGTAGTCCAGAAGGGGAAATAAGGGGAATTGCTGGAAGGGAGTGTTCTCCAACTCACAATCCAGCTGTAGCTTTGTAAAATCAAAGCCATGCTAGATGGAGCTCCATGTTCATGATATGCTCTTGTATATTCGTTTCAGTAAGGACATATTTAAAAGAGTATCACTGAAGTGAAGTTTTTAGGCAACAAAAAACAGAGGGAGAGACAAGCATAGAGCTTGGAATATGCCAAGTGTTCCATTCCTTAAGCCCCTGGCTACAAAGGAGACTTCAAGCTGCATATGAGGGCCAGGATGGTGGTATGCCCTAGCAAAGGGACCTAGCATGGAGCACCACCGCATGTCTGTCTTTGAGATTCTGCATTTCTACCTGTTCCCTTGACATTAGGCAATTTCTCACTGAGGATGTGATGAAATCTTGCCTTTCAGTTATCTGGCAAGGGTGTAGCTGATGGGGGAAATAAATGAGTAGTAGATTTCTATTGACATAAGCAGATATGCAGATGAAAGTACTGTATAATGTCTAGTAACCAGAAAGGACTGATAATCCAATAAAGCAAAATGCTTTCCCTCATTGTAACAGTTAAAAGAGAATTTAGGACACAGCACAGTTATCCATAAAAATCTCTGTCCTGCTGTTATTTATGTTTTTTTGGTTTGCTTTACTCTAGGTTTTCTTTGAAGACTTCTCAAAGAGGCAGTCTTTTCTGGTCTGGTTATATGCTTCCTTAGCTGATTGAATTACCAACCCCCCCTCCAGCCTCTGGTGATCATTCCTTTCAATTTCAATGATAGCTGTGGTGCAGAGAGGGCAGAGTTGATCAACCGCAGTATTCCTCGCTGTTGGACTCACTGACAAGCTGTCTTTCCACTTTTTAATCACACAAACCCTTTTCCCTCCTTCCCCTAAATTCTCCAAACATGATTATAATAATCCATGGCAGAGAAGACCATTCTGTAACTAAGCAAGGACTACTGTCTTAAGTGCCTTGAACAGGGCACACATGAAACCAAAAAAAAGACTTGGTGTCCGTCTCTGTAGATGCCTAGATTTGACATTCTCATGCACCAAGCTACTAAATATAGCCCACTTCAGCCATTCCACTACAACATAAATGACAAGGGCAACACAAGAGAGTTGTTTTTATGAAGAAGTTACTGACATTGAGTAAGATTATTTCCTCAGGTTACAGGGACATTCTCTGAAGCACTTTAGTCACAACTGGAATGAACACACAATCACGAAACAGATTTGCTTTTTGCATTTTATTGTATTTACTGTAGCCCATAATGACCGGAGCCAAAGCAGTCACAGAAAAGACCTCCCAGGAGATGGATCTTCATGGGTGACACACTCCATTGATTAAGTAGGTGAGATAATAAATATGGAATTATTTTGGTCCATGTACTTAAATAAATGTGTACATTCTTGATAAGTTTCAATAGAAAATGTAATAAGCCTGTTCTTTTCAGTATTCATCCTAAAATCAATTTATTGTATCTATCCTCCAATTACATTCAAAATGATCACCGCACCTTGACAAAACTCCCATTGAATTCTCAGCTGAAAAGCTTGCGCTTCTGGTAGATGTTGAAGGGGATTTTCTGCTGTGATTGCTGTAGGGTTCCTGGGGAACACAGAGCAGTGAAGAGAACCCAGAACTTAACTCAAGCTCTACATTTTCCTTTTTTGGAAAAGGGGAAGAGATGCTGTTTGTTCAATGGGGAAAGTTATTCCCTTTCACTGCAGTCAGAACCTTCCCCAGCAGGGACAGAACAGATATGAACTTCTTCCCCCAGGGCTGGCCTGACCTTTTTTATTATTCTCCAGGGTTTTGCCACCAATTCCTCAAATAACTCACCCCTGTAGCACCTCAGAAGAGTTAACTGATTCTTGTCTGATTTCACCGTACCCCACACAGCACAGCCTCCATTCTTACAAATCAATAGGGCAGCCAGTCACATGTCCCTGAAAACCAAGAATATTCCTGTTTACAGGGTCTGTCCCTGTCGGGCCACAGAAAATGATCTCTTGTCCTGGCCTTTGTAAATGCCAGCAGACTGGCCAGCGAGTTAGTGGACTTGCCAGTAGGCTCTGTGAGCACTTGTGCACCGTTTACACCCATTTAGCATACTATAATGGAACCTCTTGCCTCCCTTGGAGCCACCCAGAGAGAACTTCCCTTGTCAGGCCTATGTAGAGTGTGAGACCCTGGGGGCAGCTACTGACCAAAGCGGGGGGCCAGCATCACCCACTTCTGCAGCAGAGATACGTACTGGATTGTAGTGTAAACAAAATGGAGACGGGGGGGAAGGGCGAAAGTGTGCATGAGTCAGACAGCGAGAAGGAATGGGTGAGTCAGAGAATAATGTAGGTGATATGAAGGGAAGAGGATAACATGGGGGGGGGGATTGAAGCAAGGGCTAGGAGTGGTATAAGGAGCAGAAGAGAATGTGAGTTGCACTAGGTTTAGGTGATACAAGCCAGGCTAAGAGGGTTCCACTAGCTCCAGGTGAGGTTTGTGTTTTGTTGTTATCTAAGTTAACAATTAAGGCCAATCCTGGGAAGGGGATAAGTCTGGACAAGATTCAGTTGTGCTAGGGGCAGCCTCTTCAATGGATGCTCTCCCCACTTCATCTCCTACCCTCCCTCTGACCCACATACAAAGTATCGGCCTTCTGCTGGATCCTAATCAGTTCGTTCTGTGCCTTCCATTCAGCCCCTAGTGTATCTTCTGCTCCCTTCAGCCCATCAATCCACCCCCATCTCCATCAGTCCATCCTCTGTTCCCTCAGTGTCCCCCATCCTGCCTCTACCCCTCAGTCCACCTATTGCCCCCAGCCCTAATCAATGGAGCACACCCATTAAGTCTCCCTATTGCTTCAAGGAGACCAAATTCCAGGTCCCATCAACCAGGATACTGAGCTATCTGAATAGCTTACTTTTCAGGCAGCCTCTCAGGAAGGAGCCTGAAACTATCCCAGAGGCTATGTGCTTTGGCAAGGACCAACTCCCTGCTCCCTCTCCACCTGCAGAGCCACACCACATGCAGCTCTGTAGGCAAAAGGAACAGCTGACTGAAGCTGGAAACAGGAAACCCTCCACAACAGGGTGAGGAAGGAGTTAGATTCTTGCTTCCAGTTCCAAGCAGGTACTTCCTGGAGAGGTGAAGCCATGCCAGAGTCTGAGGGAACAAGTATCAGTTTCGCTAGGGAGGGCCCAGGAAACTAAAGGGGAAAGCCAGAGAGAGGGACATGGGAAAAGTTGAGTATGGAAGAACCAGAGGGAGATGGGGGACCAAGGAGAAACCTTAGGAGAGAGTTGATAGATTTCACTACATGGCGGTGGAATTGATAGGGGCTATGAAAATGAGACAATGCGTATTCAAATATTCATATCAGTGTATTATCTTATTTACATAAAGTATCCAGATTTCCAGATCTTTAGTCTTAACAGGTAGGATCACTCACAAGTCTCCCCGGTCACTGGAGTGGCCAGGAAGACATTCTGCCACCTAAGTCTGTACCACAATTCCCTGGGTACAGGACAAAGCCAGTGATATTGCATTGCCATGCGACCATTTGCTCCTCTCCTCCGTGCTGTATTCCTCCAAACCCTACAGTGAGGAGAATCTGGGCTTTTCAGGAGAAAAGGAGTGTGCATACGTATCACAATCTCCCCCAGATTCTCCCCAGCTGAGCAGCAGCACCATGTTGGCTCTGTTGTGTTTTAGGACTTCACGGGCACAGAGAAGGGGCAGTTTTTATAGGTGAGAGGGGCATAGGCAAGTTTTGTGGGTGCAATGTCAGTGACCAATTGCGAGTGGCTCTAATGGTATAAATCTGGAAAAGACCCCACCTTGGGCCTTATGCAAAACCCACGGAAGCTGACAGTGGAAAAGCGTTCATTGATTTCAGTGTGCTTTGGTGTATTAGAGCCACTTCACTGAGAAGTAAATAAGGACTGGATAATACAGCTAACCCAACAGCAGGATTTGTGATATAAAACGTCCTCCTGCTTGTTTCCAAACACGGGCTAGAAAAGAATTGATCAGACATTTCCTATTGTTGAAAATGGAAAGCGTTAAATTCCCTCCATAATGACATTCATATCAGTTAGGGTATTTTTAGCCTATAATTGTTGGAACAGAATGAAATGGGAAAATGAAAATCAATTATGAGCTTGTTCTGCACAATGTTAGTGGGGAAAATACATCATACAACTTAAGTACCTTTTAAGACAGATCTTAAAACATCACTAAAACAAATGGGCTTTTTAAGAGCATAAATCAGCCAAATATTATTGGACGGTGCAATTATGCTCTGCGTGGCCTGCATCTGGGTCAGAGCCTTCAGAAGATCAATACCTGCTTCCACACTCTGTCCTCTACATTGCTAAAAGCCCATCAGAATTGCAGCTTAATCAGTCCCTCCACACAGCTGAAGGTCAGAGCTGAGGGCGGCTTACAGAGTTTACTGATACGTTTGGCCTGGCTTTCAGAAGTTCCAAACCCCATGTGGTACGGCTAACATTGCAGGTGCTCGGCCCCTTGGAAAATCAGGTCACTTACGTGAGCCAAACCCTTTCTAGTGTGCCATAATATAAACAGTGCAGAGGTTACTCTTTCCATTTATATTCTATGAAGACACATTGATACATGTGATATATCTGGATTTCAGTAAGTAACTGGACACAGTTCCCCATGAGATTCTCATAAGCAGTCTAGGTGAAATTACTATAAGATGGATGCACAACTTGTTGAAAAACTGCACTCGAAGAGTAGTTATCAATGGTTTGCTGTCAAACTGGGGGGATGTATCTAGTGGGGCCCCTCAGGGGGCCTGTTCTGGATCCTGTGTTAGTCAATATTTTCATTAATGACTGGGATAATGGAGTAGAGAACATGTTTAAGGAATTTGCAGATGATAGCAAGTGGGGAGGGCTTGCAAGCAATTTGGAGGCCAGAATTAGAATTCAAAATTACCTTGATAAATCAGAGAATAGCTTTGAAGCCAACAAGCTGAAATGAAATAAAGACAAGTGCAATGTACCACGCTTAGAAAAATAAAAATCAAAAGCACAAATACAAAATGGAGTATCTTGGAGTAGGCAGCAGTATTGCAGAAAAGGATTTGGGGTTATACTGGATCACAAATTAAATATGAACTGACAACCTGATGCAGTTGCAAAAAAGGCTAATATCATTCTGGGGCATTGTCATGGGCCGGCCGGCCAGCCAGCTAGCCCTTTGAGGCAAGCTAGGCTTAGCCTTGCCCATGATTTAGCTTTTATCCTGGAGCTGATGAGCTGGCAACATGAGTGACCCCAGCTGAGTGTAATGGGTCTTTATGAGAAAGACAGACTGAGCCTCCTGGTGGTAGTGAAGCACTGAGCACATTATTTAAATAGACCCGGGAAATGGTAAAAGGAAGGAAAATTCTGGAGATGAGAATAACAAGTGTTTTTCTTGGGCGGGGGGAAGAGTCCAACTCAGTTAGGCTGAGTCAGAGGGAGAAGGGTAGATTCCTAGGAAGCCTTGAGACAGACCCTAAAAAGAGCAGAGAGATTCCCAGAGGTAAACTACTGGAGTCTGTGGTGAAGGGAAGCCATAGGGAAGTCCTGCTGGGCAAGATGAGAGATGTTCTGTGGAGGCAAGAAGAAGGGGACAAGAAGCAGAGGACTGCAGTGGAGCCTGAGAGGGACAGAAAAACGTTGTTTGACCCTTTGATTTGGATTATAAATTGGACTTCTTGTTACCCCAGAAGGGGAGTGAACTGTTATGTGACCTGGCTGGTGGGCTGAGACACACAAAGATCAGTGATGGAGTGAGGAGAAGATGTCTGGTACTGGCAATGGAAGTTGTCACCAGAAGAAGGGCAGGGCTGTGAGAGGTGAAGGTCCCTGTAAAGCTGTGCCCATGTATAAGGGGGTGCCTTAGAGGTAAGGACACTCTTTTGCTGGTGTAGTAACAGCAGTGCCATACGTAAGACATGGGAGGTAACTGTCCTACTCCACTTAGCACTGGTAAGCCTCAGCTGGAGTATGACAGCCAGTTTTAGGTGCCACACTCTAAGAAAAATTAGACCAACTGGACAGAGTCCAGAGTAGAGCAACAAAAGTGATAAAAGCTTTAGATAACCTGACCTATGAGAAAAGGTGTGTGTGTTTTTTAAAAGGTGTTCTGAAGCTTGAGAGATGTGTACTGAGAGGGAACCCGATTAGCTTTCAAATATTTTGAAAGCTGTTATAATGAGGACTGTGATCAGTTCTTCATGTCTGCTGAAGGTAGGACAAGAAGTAATGGGCTTAATTGGCTGCAAGGGACATTTAGGTTAGATATTTGGAAAAGCTTTCTAACTACAAGGGTAATTAAGTACTGGAAAAGGCTTCCAAATTGTGGAATCCCCATCACTGGAAACTTTTAAAAATCAGTTAGACCACCTGTCAGGGAAAGTCTAGGTTTACTTGGTCTTGCCTCCACATGGGTGGCTGCACTAGATCGCTTCTTGAGGTCCTTTCCTGGCTTTCATTTCCATGACTGACAACACTGAAATATTCTATTTAAGGCATTTGGCTTTACAGATAATTAATCTAACTTTTGCCTCCTGCACAATGGTTGGCTTCGTGGTTAAGGAATGGGGACTTGAGAGATCAGAGCTGAATTCCAGGCTCTGGACACAGAC
Organism: Mesoclemmys tuberculata; assembly: GCA_007922155.1. Taxonomy (NCBI): domain Eukaryota; kingdom Metazoa; phylum Chordata; order Testudines; family Chelidae; genus Mesoclemmys; species Mesoclemmys tuberculata. The sequence goes on from ML675650.1 coordinate 13,525,571, forward strand.
CTCCTGTGTGACCTTCAGCAAGCCACTTAATCTCTCTGTGTCTTAGATAGTTGGAGAAAATAATATTCCTTTGTCTCTTACATTTAGTCTGTAAGCTCTTCCGGGCAGAGAGCATCTTTTGCTATGTGTTTATGCAGTGCCTAGTACAATGGGGACCCTAGGTGCTGCTGCAGTATAATTATATCACCACCATGATTCTAATACTCCACGCAGATGCACAAGGCCTCCAAAGCAGAGCTATCTGTCACATGTTTCACTGTGGAGGAAGGGAAATCTGGGGAAAGCTGTGTAAGAGACTTCCATAAGTCTACTACAATGGCCACAAACCTAGGGGCTGGCTGAAAATCTTCCATCTAAACTGTCTTGGATTGGAAAATGGAGTTTTTGATTAAATAAAATAGTTCATGAAAAGCTTCTGCCTTTGGAAGAAAGATCAAGTTTTGTCAAACTAAAATGTTTTGAGTTTTAAATTCTACTGTGGTGCTTCATGGGGGTTATAGTTTGGGTGCCATGTTCCCATTCACCTCTTTTAAGTTGGATTCTATTGCAGGACTACATCTCCCATGGGGTATAGACACAGTATTTCAAAATCAAAATATTCTGGGTGTTCAACCACAATATTTTGGATTTCTATTCTTTTTGATGAAAGCTTAAACACTTCCATGGAAACTTGAGAAACTTTTTTTGTGCGGTTTTTGGTCAATTTTCTGCAGAGTGAATACCTCCATTTCCCAACTACCTCTAGCCACAACACAGATTGATCAGTCCAAGGAACTCTTTTTCTATTGAATACAGTTATACATCTAAAAGAAAGTTCCTAGCATAGACATTTTGATCCTATTTTTCATCTTAAAGGCAGGTTAGAATCTACCCACATGCTGAACTGCCATATGAGCCTCTATCACCGATCAGGTAGGAAGGGAGGAAAGACTTCCACAAACATATATTGTGCAAGAAGAACTGTTTTCCCCTCCCAGGGTCAATAAAATTCACCACCACAGTTAGGGGAAGCTGGCCTCATTGTTTGTCACTCTCAGAGGAAAGGCCAGTGACTGAATGGCTATAGAAACCTTACCAAATAGGTGATAACATTAATGCAGGGTTGAAGTATACAGGGAGGGGGATGGAAAAACTATCACTGTCCAAACTGTACTAGTTCTATGAGTAAAATAAAGACCTAAACTTGTCAATTGAATGATACGTTCACTTGAAATAACTTCACATTCAGGTTGACGTCTAGTGCTCTGTTTTAAGAATATTCCATTGTACACAGGAACATGTCCAAGTCTTCTAAGTTGTGTGATGTAACTAGGCTCACTGCATGTCAAAAACTTAGAGCTGGTCAGGATATTTTTGATGAATCGTTTGGTCGGAAAAACAGACTTGTGAACATTGAAACTTTTTGCAGAAATGTATCTATTTTGATAAAAACTTCATTTATAAGGTTTCTCAGATCCAGCGAGGAGAGGGCAGAGAGACCCACCCAGAATAGCTATTAGCCCAGGGGTTAGGGCAGTCATTTAGAGTGCGGTGTGTGTGTGTGGATTTTAATGTGGAATGAAAAATGTCAAAACCTTGAATATTTTTGGTGAAACAACTTGATTTCTGGACAGTCCTACTTAGAACAGTCATAAGAGTTCTAGTGGTAGCAGTCTGCAAGGTGCATCTAAGAGACTTCAGCAATCATATTGGCAATACATTTCAGCCCCAGATACTGCAAATGGAGAAATTCCAAGACATTTGCTTGGTGACAGGAAGCCTGGGGAGTTAGATGGAACAGCCATTCTATGAATACTTTAGGCTAAGTAACACTATAGGAGATGGGCAGAGCTGAGCAAACCTTTAATACTTAATATTTGTTCTGATTTTTTCCAGGGTGCTGAGCTCTTTGAAAATAAGATCCTAAGCCCATTTTTGGATTAAAAAATCGTGGAATCTGATCTTCATTTCTTTCAAACGTGTTCTTTTGCCATAAGCATTGGCCAATAGTTAGGCAGAAAATGATTTGTCTGATGGCCTGTTTCAACTGTTTGCATTTACCATTTATCATGTTATGCTCTGTACAAGTTGGGGAATGCTGTATGGGGAAACACTTGCTTTGAGAGATTGCTAAATATATATATTGCAGTAGAACTCTTGTGCCCCATTCACTAGGTAACCCCTTTGTGCTAGGCACTGTACAAACCCATAACTAAAAGATGGTTCCTGGCCAGGGTCAAGGAACTGTTCCTTTCAGGTTAACTATTTAGGGAGGTGGAACATACGATTTGTCATCTATAGGAACAGAATCATGGAAATGTAGTGCTGGAAAGGACTTTAGAGGTCATGTAGTCCACCCTGCTGTGCTGAGGCAGGACTGAATATACCTTGACCTTCCCTGACAAATATCTAACCCATTCTTCAAAATCTCCGATGATGGGGATTCTACAACCTCCTATGAAAGTCTGTTCCTGTAGTTATTTCTTTTATAGTTAGGGGGAAAAGCCTTCCTAATATCTAACCTAAATCTCACTTGCTCCAGAAAGCCCCTTGCTCTAACCATTAGATTCACTTCCTCTGCACATTCACTGATGCAGTTCTTCCTTTGTATTGTGTCTGTGTTTGTCCCATCTCAGGATTGAGCTCCTTTTAAAAAATGCATTTTTGCTTTGGCATTTTTTTTTAAACTGCTTTACCCTGTTCTTTTCCAATTTCTTTCTGGGCTTTGCAGTGGAAAGCAGTCATCGGGGAGTGGCAACTCATTTATTCCTCTCGGCAGCTTTGTGTGTAAATAACCAAAGTACATGTCAAAAGGCTTCAGAAACTTTTGCAATTAGCAGTGAGTAGTTCTTAGCAATTGGCTATCACTGTTTGTTAAGCTGCCTATGCATTTAGTTCACTTAATTAGTCACAACCAATTGCCAATAGACTGCTGTTCTCCTCTGTGTGACTTGTCAGGGAGACAAGCAGATTCTCCCTTACACAGTTTAAAAGTCTCATTTGCATTGTTGTGGTTGACTGCTTGATTAATTGCTGCATGGTAGGAAATCCAGACACAGGGCCTGATCTTGCTTTCACTGAAGTCAGTGGCAGAATATCCACTGCAGTGGAAGCAGGGAGGACTTCACTGAGAAGACAGGATCCTTGTAACTTACTTCACGGGGTACTGCACAATGTGGCACAGCTAGGCCCTTAACACCCGTGCTCTGAGATACCTCTTTTCTCCTTGAATGATATAGATGTACTAAAGCAGTGGTCCGCAAACTTTTTACCTTGCATTTCCCTCTTACTCCTTATCTGGCAGGGCCACCATCAGGACCAGGGGCTGTGGTGCAGCAGGGGGGCTTCCCTGCTGGGAGCCCTGGGAGAGTGGGGGCTCCCCCAGCCCTGCAATGTTCCTCCACACTCATCCCACATTTTGAAGACCTCTGTATTAAAGGTTTAAAGCACCTTCCCTGTCCTGCATTCAAACCAACTGCTGCTGTAGGACCTATAATTTAAAATGTGTGTGGGTGGAAGAGATGAGAGACAATGAGACGGGGTGAGAGAGAAAAGAGGAGTGATGCCTCCACGGCAATACTTTCTTTCGCTGGCCTCGGGGGTGAGAGAAGGAGGCTGCCACCTCTGATGTCACTTCCGCACCCTCTCCATAGCCTAGGCTCTAAGTTCAGAAGTGACCAATATGATCATCTAGTCTGACCTCTTGCACAATGCAGGCCACAGAACCTCACCCACCCACTCCTGTAATAAACCTCTAACCTCTGGCTGAGTTATTAAAGTCCTCGAATCGTGGTTTAAAGACCTTAAAGTACAGGGAATCCACCAGCCAGTGAGCTGTGCCCCACGCTACAGAGGAAGGTGAAAAACTCCGAGTCTTTGACAATCGGCCCTGGGGGAAAATTCCTTCCCGACTTCAGATATGGTGATCAGTTAAGCCCTGAGCATGGGGCAAGACTCACCAGCAGACACCAGGCCAGAAGGGACCATTGTGAGCATCTAGTCTGATGTCCTGCATAACCCAGGCCATAAGACTTTCCTGAATTAACTAGGACTTCAAGCCTCAGAGATGTGGTTGAATTAGACTCATGCTGCAGGACTGTGTAGTTAACCCAGGATTCCTGACTCCAAGGTACTTGCTCTAACTACTGAATGACACTCCTTCCATCGCCTGCATTCATGGCTTCTTTAAGATTCATATACTACTGACTTGTTTCTTCGAACTGATTATTTAAAGTGTAAACCTGTATCCTGGTAGCAAATTACTGCTTAGTTATGTAAAATATCATAATCCGCTGAAGGCTTCTTCCAGTCAATGTTACATTATAATTAACACTAAATAGAATTGATAAAATACAGATCAATTTTTAATGAGCAGCACTTGTATACTGTGTGTAATATTGAAATTAATACATAATTAAAGGTTTGTATAAAATGATACACCTGAGAGTTGAACGGTAGCAAACTAAATTGAATATTGCCATTCCAGACGCTTGCTACTTTGTCAAGCTTTTCAATCATAGAGCAGGTACAGTGGGAAAATTTACCCTTACTAAGATGTCTCCATTTCCTACCAGGACCTTTAAACCAGACTGGAATTGGTCAACTTGTAAAGAAAAGTTAAGCTATGCAGATCTGGGTATTAAAATAAATCTTTAGCAGCTCTCCTCTGAAAACAAACAAACCCTATAATTGTTTTCCACTGAATTTCTTCTAGCTTACTCAACTAGTGTCAGAATAACTGATTCCAATAACTTACTGGAGTTTTTTGTGCATTATAGTTGCAGAAATACGAGGCAGTAGTGGTGTGTGTGTTTCCTACAAGATGGGGGGGCTCACTAAGTTATAAAAGTTATAGGTAATTCTCTAATGCTGCATTTTCTACCCCTACATATGAAACAAGCTCCAAAAGCTGGGGGAAGTGAGCTAATAAATAAGAGTACCTATATGTAGATATCCTAATGATTCCCTCCTCTAGGTTTCCTAGTGACTTGTCTATGCTGTGTCACAGAATCATAAAAAATTAGGGCTGGAAGGGACCTCAGGAAGTCATCTAGTCCAACGCCCTGTTCCAAGCAGGACCAATTCCAACTAAATCATCACAGCCAGTGTCTGTCTTCTTTAGATTGTAAATTCTATGAGCAGGGACTATGCGTACTTATACCTTGTAGAGAGTCAAACACGTTGTCAACACTTAACAAATGACCAGTATAAACTGTGCATACAGCAACTACCAATGGCTCTCAAATGTTTAGAACTAGAAATGGGGATCCAATCAACAAAATCAGTCACATTTGGCTGGATTGGTGCCACTCTATTGTTGAGTCAAAATACGGCTAAGATTGTCAGGTTTTGTCCATTTGGAAATAGACTTGATCAGCAGTTAATGTAATCATAGACTACATTTTAATTTTACCTTCTGATAGTTTTGAGTAATGAGCGCTAATTCAAAATCAGTACTTTTCACATTTCCTGTGGGAAGCACAGGCTAACAGTAACTATCAGTTACTCCATTCGATATTTAACTGAGCTTTCAGTTGTCTGCATTCTCTCTGTAGCAGGATAGACAGCTTTACATTTCATCATATTTTCTCCAGCAATGTTTGGCAAACTCAATTACTGATGACTCTAAAGCTGTCCTTTATGAATTTATTGAGATGCTGTTCACATTTGCTTCCATCTCCGGGAAGAATACAAATGAAGTATTTTATTTTAAAAGCGGTGTAAGAATTCTTTATAGGTCTCATTTCTCTGACAAACATATTTGTTCGGGGCTATGTCTCCTGTGTGTGTGTATGCACAGGTGTGTGTGTCTCTGACACTGAGGAAATATTCAATGTTTATTAATAAAAATGCACACTGCCCATATTAAATACTTCAATGGAAATATCTAGAAATAACGTGCAAGATAAGGTGGAACATACAACTGTAACTTTCCCCCTTCTGCTATGATACAGGACCAAATTCTACTCTGTGGCCTTGCCTGCACACAAAAGGCTGTGCTGATGTAACATTAAGGTTGCAAATTTGAATATAAAACTTTAGGAAGAACAAAGGGTAAGATTCTAATAGCAATGTTAACTCTTCTTTATTGCACCTATCATATTTTCAGGTATTTCTTACTGCTCGATGCTCCATAAGAGCACAGACATGCTCTGTGATCTCTATTAGTCTGCATCTGCGAGCCATTTAACATTCCGTAAAACTAAAGAAGAAGGATAATGGTTTAATTGCAGAAGGCTGAGGTAATGTCATTACACGTATAACGATATACCAGGTGTAATTTGGATTACAGGTACCAGATGCACAATAGAGATGGTGATATTAAAAAAAACAACAACAAAAAAACAACAACTACCAGGGTACTGGGATTCAATCAGCCACATGTGCATTTTTTAATATGTTCTCTGCACTGGGATCAGGATTAGATGATTTTCAAGGCCCTGTGAGGTTACAAAATGATGCAATAATTTTCTTGGCTTGTCCCTTCCATTAAACCCTTTTAAATTTTTGCTCTGGGTACCTTATATGTGATAATGCTTTTGAGACATATTGCACCTTTCATATGAGGATCTCAGAAATTTGGCATAGGTCTGACTGTAATCTACATTTTCCCAGCTCACAGAAGGACAAATAAAAGTTCCATATCACCCTTGAAAGAGAGAGAACCCATGTGCCTTTTTTTTTTTTATGAGAACCAGACTCTCTGCTCAGAGTGTCCCTGAAACAATGATTTCATGGAAAAAATAGGTCTTGTTAAACTTGAGGGTTTTTTTTGAGAGTGCAAGTTTAGTTGATAAAGAAACGATGTTGCCATAATTATGCTTATACTTTTGTAAGGCATTTCTTTGAATGCTGTGTCCCATCCTTACAAAAAGAACAACATGATGCAAAATCAATGTAGCCCAAATTAAATGGATTAAAAACTAGCTAACTGATAGATCTCAAAGTAGTTCCAAATGGGGATTCATCAACCAATGGGTATTTCTAGTAGGGATTAGCAGGGATCTGTGCGTGTCCCAATCCTATTTAATATCTTTATCAGTGATCTAGAAGAAAATATATCATTGCTGATAAAATTTGTAGATGACAAACACAAATTTGGAGTGATGAATAATGATGGGAACAGGTCAGTTATACAAACTTACCTGAATTTGGCTCATTTGAACATGAGTTTTAACTTGCAAAGTTATATATCTAAGAACAAAGAACCTAGTTCACACTTCTACGATTGGGGACTATATCCTACAAAGCTGTGACTCTGAAAGGGACTTGGGGCCTGATAATCAGTTGAACATGAGCTCCCACTATGATGCTGTAGCTAAGAGAACAAATGTAATTTTTGAATGTATAAGCAGGGAAATATCAAGTAGGCCTAGGCATGTGATATCACCTCTGTATGTGATATTTGTGAGACCATAACTGAAATACTGTTCTACTATCTTCACTTCAAAAGCGCTGTTGAAAATTTTGAAAGGGTTCAGAAAAGAGCTGGAAAAATGATTTGAGGTCTGAAAAATATGCCTCATAATGAGAGACTTAAGAAGCTCAATCTACTTAATTTATCCAAGAGATAGTAGAGGGGCAACTTGATCACAATATGCAAATACATACTTGGGAAAAGATTTCTGATAGTAGACAGCAGAAAAAGGCATAGTGAGAGCCAATGAAGACAGACAAATTCAGCCTAGGAATAAAGCAGACAATTACAGTAAGGGAAATTCACCATTGGAGCAACTTACATAAGGGCATGTTAGATTCTCCATCACTTGAAAGCTTTAAAATAAGATTGACTCTTTCTAAAGGATATGCCATAGCTCAAACAAAAGGTATGTGCTTGATGAAGACGTTGATGCAGAAGGGAGGGACCTGTGCTATACAGAAGGTCCAACTAAATGATCATAGTGGTCCCTTCTGGGATTAAAATCTATGAAAAATTAATAGTCTCTCCCAGGCATTTTGTGGCCATGATCACTGATAGGATCTTTTAAAAATAGAAAATATTGGGCCAAATCCTATAACTCACTTAACTCAATGGATCTACACTGATTTACAGCAGCTCAGGCTGTGCAACAGCTTTACAGTATCTGTGACAATGAAGCATAAGAAACAGCACAGCTGCAGCGTCATCGCATTTTCACTGTTAATTCACGGAGTATAACAGGATATTTGGGTATAATGAACAATAATTTGCTGTCTACCCCCAGTAAAGAGAAACTCCTTATCTTTATACCCATAGCACTGAAAAGATATGATAGAAAACCCCCTCCCTTTCTTAATTCTGCTATCGCCGCAGCCAAATACAGCTCTCCAGGAAGGCCCTCTAGGAACAGTAATCCTATAAGCCTTTGGTAGTAAAGTGCTGCTTTTCATATCACAGCTGTACCATCCTCTCTTGCTATTTTTCCCCATCTAGTCCCCAAAGAATCCCTCAACTCTACCACATAATTTTAAGAACTGTTGTGTCTTTCTTAAAGGTGGGGAGCAGTAATTAACCACTGGCCACTTAGTGTTTCACACAATCAAACCACATTTGTTTATGAATGGGGGGGAGCATGAAGAGAAAGAGATTTAGACCTGATCCAGTGTCACTGAAGTTAATGGAGTTTTTGCCATTGACTTCAGTGTAAGCAGGACTGAAACATTGAAGTCCCCTACTCTGTATGTGGTGCATTATTTTGAAAGATGTGACAAATTGTGGAACCATGTGCTAAATGGAACAAACTTCTTCAGTCCTCAATGCATCAACAAGAGATGCCAAAGGGTCCTTTCATTATCAGGACCGGGAGAGATGGGAAACATTTAATATTTTTCTCTTCCTGTCCCTCCTTGGCCCCCAATTTTCACATTGTGCCCATTACCTTGGTATTTGAAGGCCTGGTACTGTTTCTCCCTTAATCACATACAGTGACAGCCTTCATTCTTTCACTTATTTAAATGGCTATTTTAAACATCAGACTAAGCATCTTGCTTCCTCCTTTCTGCTCTTTGTTTAAACATTTCTCTCCAGTATACTCTTTCAAGCTTTTACTGATGGCTCCATACTGTCTCTCAGGTTCTGGTCTCTTTGTAGTAAGCAACTTTAAAAAATAACCATCAGTCAGACCTTATTAATGATAGTGTTTAAGGATAGCTAATCAATCTACATATCACTTGTTCATCAATTCCTAATAGCTGGGATACATTCATTTTTTTCCTTAATAAAAAAGCCAACTAGAATCAAGATCCAGAGCTCTATAGCTCAGTAGTTTGTGTGTGTGTGAGAGAGGCAAGGAGTTGCCTGCAAAATCTCTTGCTCTGTTATAAAATTAAAGGAGTTCTTCTGCTCAGACTTTGTCCTCTCCTTTCATGTATATCTGAGTGTAGGAAAGCTTCTCTGAATTCTCCAATATCTGATAATTATCAAGCCACACTGAGCAAAAGTGCTATGAGTTCTAAAAAGCTGCAACCAAATTCTAAAAAGATACAGTGCAAAATGACAATGGAGGGAAAATGCATCTGAGATCAGGAGTCTTTAGAAATTCAAAACAAAATATGCGATTTATGCAATAAACGTAAATGACATAATTAGTTAGTGATCATTTTGTTTGTTTTACTTATTTGGGATAGTCTTTTAGGTCTGGATACATTGGTTTGCAGCCTAAATATTTCAGCTAATATCACAGCTTGAGATATTTGTTCTCTGATGTGATTTTTTTTTTTGACCGTAACATTGTGGAGACTTTCCTCCCACTTTTCCATTGGCCTAATTTTAGAAATGTAATTGCTGCTATAAGTTAGTGTGGTTCTTCAGTGCATTCATTTCATGCTTGACACCTGTGGCATTTTTGCTTCTGTGTTTTAAAGGCAGTCTGACCTATAGTTCATAGAATATCATCAACAGGAAATAACTTAAGATGTAAAACTCTAGAGAGGAAGTATTTTGAATTGTCTAATATAATTTTAAAAAGCACATTTGGGGGGCTAACTATTGCACTGGTTTAATGCGTTAGTCTCATAACTATCAGATATGGCAACTAGCGCTGTGTAAAAGGGGGAAGAACTTTGCACACATTTGTGCATTCCTTAAATTTTGCTTTGAAGCCTGCAAAAATAAGACCCAAAGATGATTTTAAGGGGCCATGCTCAGGAGACTACTGTTGTTCACACTCAGCTTTTTCTGGAGGATACCCATGCTCTGGCAGACTTCTTTTTCTCTGCACAGAGCACTGTGTACCTATATATACCAACGTACCTCTGCTGGCATTATGGGCAAATCCTCAAAGAAGGAAGAGGTGAGACACTCTAGGACAGGTCAGCTCACTTTAACATACTTGCTGGAGAGTCTCCAAGAGAGATACAAGGAAGGTCTTTCCTAAAAAGGGGCTGTTTAGAATGTATTGATCAACTCACCTGGGATGCAGGCACATTCGGAGCTACTGGATGCGGGAGGGCTCCAAACTTATGGGGAAGGCAGGGGCACAGTGAGAACTGCCCATCATTGAACACAGATCACTTTCCTGGTTTTTTTGCTGCTTGCAGTTGGATTTCAGGAAGGGACTCTTTAGGGCAGCTCCTAGATCAGTGCTATATGATCTCTTCTCAACCTTTTGCACTACACGGCTATTTTCTGAAGATGAGCAGGTGAGTCCCTAGAGCCACAATCATAATCTCAGCTGCTCACTCCCTTCTGCCCACTAATCTACCTACTGGAGAAGGGTAACATCATTCCAGGGGGATAGGTCTTTGGAGGCGGTCCAGCCCCCTTCATCTGAAGACTTCCTTTACCTGGTTGACTTTCTGCCAGTCACAGATTCTACCTAGGCATTAAAAGATGCCTCCAAATTTTGGCCAGATTGCAGAACAAAGTTCTGGTTGCCTGTCTCAGAGCAACCACATAATGAGTAGGTGAGCCCAGGGAACAAAGGTAGCAACTGACCAAACCAGGCCAACACAAGCTGAGCTTGCTTTTGAGGTCTATGAAATCTATGACCACAATGCCCCTCCCTGATTTTGAGGGCTGATAAATGTAAAAGAGAACCTCAGGTTTGCTTTTTAGCAAGATTCTTTGCCCTTTGACTGGTGCAGCTGGCAATGGAAAGGTAACATGATTGCAAGAGCTGTCACTTACTTTTCCCTCATTGTTTCTATGATAGCAAGGGCGGATTGTTGGAACCCATGAAAGCAAGTCATGGAAGCCTTCAATTTTGGGGGGAGCACAGACCAATTTTGTGGTTGTGGGGGTAGTAATCACCCTGTTACTGCTGATTATACTAGGGCTTCTGTAATTTCTATTGCAGAGCCAGCTCCTCTGCTGACTACTCTGTAAGGTCACTGGCCATCCATGATAGATCTTAGGTACATGGAAGGCACCCTAGTCTGGTGGGTGAAATACAGGACAGAAAAACTCTTGTATTTGAATCCCAGTGCTGACATTGACTACTTAGATGGTCTTAATAAATCACGTGGGCCAAAATTGTTAACTTGGGTTTTCAAAGTTAGGCACCTGGGTTCCAATCTGGATTATGGTGCCTCACGTTTGGCACTTATGTTTGGCCAGTAACTCCAATGCTTAATTCTCCAGCTGCAAAGTTTTCAAAAGTGTGTAAGTCCCATTTTCAAAAGTGCTTAAGGGCCAGATTTTTGAAGTTGTTTAGGCGATAAAGATGCAGATGGGTGCCTGTATTTGGCATCTGTAATTTGGGAATAGCAATGATCAGCTAATTTACATGGGGTTAATTGTGACAATCCATTCATATCTGTAAAGCACTCTAGTGGTGCTCAAGTTCATCTGAATATACACACAACCTTCCATTTACTGGAAGTCTAGGGGGACTGTGATCATATTTGGAGAATTGCCTCTTAGAATGTTTTTGAATTTTGCCAGTGATGCACAAACCCTAGCAGAGGTAGCAGTAGGAAACTCCTGGGGTATGTCTACATAGGCAGTGCAGTCTGCAGCAATGATCCTCTGAGCCTGGGTGAACAGACTTAGGCATGTTACCACACTAAAAATAGGTGTGTAGACAGAGGTTGGGATCTGAAGCCCACTCCCTCTCTAGGCTTCAGAACCTGAGCTCTAGCCCACGCTGCAATGTCTACATAGCTATTTTTAGTGCTGTAGCGCAAACCTGAGTCTGTTGACATGGGTTTGGAGGCTGTGTAGACATACCCATGGTGGCCTAAGGTCTCCAACCCCTTTTTATGTAAATTGATTTGATAATGTTTAGGGTTGTCATGGAAAAACTGCTTGGGCTGGTCCTGGTGCAAGCAAAGTGATCACTGCAGATGAGTCAGTTTTATTTTGTGGTAGAGGATGGGCCTGCAAAATACTTTGAGGTCCCATCCAAAAATGTTAAGGCTCTATACATACACCACAGTCAGGGGGAGGGAGAAAAACAGTGGTGCATTTTAGGTCATGCTTGTTCTAAATCCTGCAGCAATGCTCCTCGGTTATTGCAGCAAACTGGAAATCCTCTGGCAGCAAGAAATACATGGCATTCTATTCAAAGACGGAGGGTTTTCACGGAACTAAACATTATGGGTTAGATTCTCGAGTGGTTTCCCATGTTCTGTATTTCACTTTATCACAGAAGTTTGCCCCGGTGATGCAAAGACTCACCAGTCCTTTGCCTGTGCTGAAGAAGCACACCAGCTCCTCAAGTGCATGGTACACAGTAACAACAACAAATCTTAGTTCAACCCTGGAAAAATGCCATAGAAAACAAAAAAGCAATGGTTATTAAAACCATCACTGACAATCATAGATCCGAAACCTTTTAAAGTATCCTCTATTTCACAAAGATGATGAGGGATGGTGAGATTTGTGATCAAATCCAGTAATTGCATGATCTAGTCCAGTTTGCTCTTTTCTGCTCAGCAGATTTTTCCCACATGGTCAGCCACAGTTTGGCTGGCTGGTTCTTCTGTATGTGGTATGGAACTTAGCTCACTGGTATTCACTTTGGGATCATTCACTTCTGTGGTCTTTTTCAGCTTGTTGAATATGGAATTGGTCTTCTCTTGTTCTCTTTCTTGTTGAAATGTTGGTGTCTTAGACTCAGTTGAGGGATGTGGATAGCTGGCAGGAGCCTTCTCCAAAGGAAGATGAGGTAGGTTCATCTCAAAGCTGCTACCTGTCCAGAATAATGTGAACTCCTGGCGCCAAAGAACAACAAAAAGGCTAGTGATAAGAGTACAGAGCATCAAATAGAGCAGAGCTGGCTGACTTATCCGTAGCAATGCCCTGACAGCAAATGTGCCTAGAAGACCAATGCCATAAGCTATAGTGCTAGCAACATAATAGACTTTGGAGGACTGTACCTGAATATCAAACTTGTGGCAGTAGGTTGCCAGGAAGCCTGGAATGAGGATATCTCCTAATCCTAGGATATTGCATGCCTTGCCACACAGATCCAGTGGAGAGGAGTTTAAATTTGGAACCTTCATTACCAAAGGAATCTTTTCATGTATGGCAGAGTCTGAGGGACTGAGAGCTGCTTACCTCCATAATACTCTCCCTGGACTGTGTTAGGAAAGGAGAGATGAATATGAAAAACACATCAGCAATCAGAAAAGCCCATAAATATAAGGTGCAATTCTTCATAGTAGGCATGTGGATGGATTTTATCATGAAGAGGCAGTAGGCGATGCCTAAAGCATCCTGCAGGATCCAGTCCCACTGGTCCTCGTTTCTGAAAACCCACCAGAGCAGAGTGATGGAGCTGCAAGATGCTTTCAGAAGTAACATCCGAGCTTGTGTGCTCTTTTGTAAATATGACCAGTGGATCCTGCATTCTCCAAGTGGGATTCTTCTCACAAAAGGAGAGAAGCGACTATAGAGAGCTTTGGAGGAAATGCAGCAGAATATCTCAATCACGACGTACACAAAATGATTGTAGAAGCAATAGCGAAGGACTAGCCCAGAGGAGGACACTGTGCTGGTAACACAGATCATGGTGAGGGTGCAGTCAACTGCTTCGTCACTGTATTTTTCCTCATCTTCATCCTGTTGCTTGGTGAGCTCAGTTTTGCTACCACCGAAAGCCCTGTCCAATAGCCACTGATTGCAACGGTGCCCACGGCCAAGATGAAAAGGAGTGCCATGCTGTAGTCTAGGTTGGGTCTTGTGGGGATGTACATGGCAGCCCTGAGTGGAGGATCACTGAAGTTCTTGCCCATGATAGCCAGCACATCAGAGTAATGGAGCGTAGCCATGGGAATGGCAATGACTGGTGTGCAGTGGGGGTGGTGGAATGGGGCCACAGTTGGTGCAATAGCAGCAATCTCTGGGGAATGACAGTTCCTACTGTCACCCCCTGTGCAGAAAGAGTCTACTCTCTCTCATGATTATCACTATCCCCTGGGCCCCGTGCAGCTGGGCCAATCTCCCTTTCTCGTAAAGGCTGCAGTTTCCCCACGTCACTGCCGGGATTGACTTTCTGAATGCCCCAGGGGCCAGGTGGGAATGCGAAGAACAGAAGGCAGAGTCAGTATAGTTTTGTAGCGGCAGCAGAGGGGCTTGTCTCAGCTCACGTGGCAAGTGCACCCGCTCCGAGCTGAAATGGGCACAGTAATCCTTCCGTTGTGTCCCTTTCCCTGCTATCTTGTCCGAGAGGACGTGGAGCAGGCCGTACTCACAGGACGCCTCCTTTAGAGCTGTGAGGTAGAGCAGCAGGAGAATGGGCAGCAGCATCTGCTGCTGCTGCTGCGCCCCACTCTCCTTTACTGTTGTCCGGGGGCCCCAGCCCCACACCAAATGCTCTTCCCTTGGCTTCTTCCTTCCCCGTGAAGATAGGGTGCACCACCCTTCCCGTCATGCATTACCTTTTCGTCCTTGCACATCATACAAGGACACCCTCCATGGCTATTGGAGACAATACCGTACACATCCCAGATTCGTCTCCATGGAAACAGGAGGCCTCATGCAGCAGGCCCTCACAGAGCTAGGAAATACCCAGAGCTGACTCCTGGGTCCCCTTTCATTTTTCTGTTTGGACTTTCACCAAAGAACAGGAACGCTTTCCTCCAATCTCAAAATCCAGCAGCCAGGCTGTCTTTGGTCCTTGAGTGGAGGGCTGGGAGAGAGGAATTTGGGGCCACCCAACAACTTGGGCGCAAAGGCCAGGGATAATCAGAGGTCTTGAGGAAGCACAGGGGCTGCTACTTAAGCCTTGTCTACACCAGGCATTTGTATTTCTTTAACTATACTGATATAATTAAAAAATAAATCACTCCTCCTAACTGACCTAGTTATACCAAAAAACTATATGTAGCCAAGGCCTGCTTTGTGGGTCTATGGGGATGCACTTTACCCCCGTAGTTACCACAGACAATGGCTCAGAGAGTAGGCAAGCATGTCTGCCTATGCTCTGAGGAAGTAGCTGTGTGATAGACTTGGATTAACATTTTCGGCTCTTACACAGGCAAGGCGGGTGAGCTAATACCTTTTATTGGACCAACTTCTACTGGTGAGACAGACAAGGTTTTGAGCTTACACAGAGCTCTTCTTCAGGTCTGGGAAATGTGCTCAAAATCTTGTCTGTTTCACCAACAGAAGTTGGTCCAATAAAAGAAGTTACTTCGCCCACCTTGTATCTCTAATATCCTGCGACTAACAAGGCTACAAAACACTGCATTTATTCTGCTCTTGGTTTTTGCTTCTTTAATCCTCATCATATAGTACTTTAGTACAGTACATATAGTACAGGTTTACTTCTGTTTTAACAAAAATGCTGGTGCATAATATGCTAATTATTCCCTGTGACATAGGAGTTGTCATAGGTTGGTTGGTCAAGTCCATACCCACAGAACATAAGTCAGCAGGGCTGTACCATGTCTCTGCCAGGCCAGAGAGATCAATGGTAAGTGATCAGCGCTCAAGCCCTTCTATTCATAATCAAAGATGCTGGGACAATGTGTTTGCTCTAGCTGGGAGAAGACCCTTTTTATTCCTGTCTGAAGGGAGCGTGTGTGTGTGTGTATGTTACCAAAAGTCAGAACAAATGAAGCATGCATCCCCAGCAGTAATCTATAAAGCTACTCACAGGGGCACCTGTGGAAGAGAGCCATTTTGCATCAGATTAAGATGAGGAATTCTGTGGCAGAGGCACGGGAGGGAGGACCCCGGCTTTGCTTGCCAGTCTGACACAGCACAGATGATTCCCCAAGAACTCCCAAGGGAAGGTGAGCTAGTGAGGGACATTGCATGTAGGATGTATTGTTTTGTGTGATCTGTTCTTTACCCAATTAAATATAACGAACATAAAGATGTTAGACTGGGCAACACGTGTGTGTGCGTGTGTGTGCGTGCGTGTGTTGACTGCCGCACAACGTCTGCGTGCTGCTGAGAGAGTTAAACTGTAAACCAAAAGATTCATGCCTCTTGGGTGGAGTTCTGGGAGAGGGGTGTGTTTAAGTACTTCGGCGTCTGAAGGATCAGTACTGCGCCGGAGGGGCTAGGTGACTGGAGAGCGGGTTCCATTACTCAGAAGAGGATGTCAGATAGAAGTAGGTCTGTGCCCTAAGAATGTGCCTAGGGATCCTGAGATTGGGGCAGTGGCTGGACTCCATTCAGGCTCTTGGAGCTTTAAACACTCCAGGTATCCTGAGCCAACAGAGGCTTGGGTTCCCCAAAGACAGTGCGTCCTAGTGGGTGGCCAGGAAGGGGTGCCTGCTAGGACCTGTGACAAGCTGATAATTTAAAATTGGACACTAACAGATGCAAATCTCAGTGATGATTCATTCAGACTGGTGATATTCTAAGCCAAATGAGCTCTCAGCCAGGTTTGTGGCTGTTTCCATCACTTCACATGGACTCTATAGGCATTTTAGGCTTAGGCTTCAGACTGACAGACAGAGTGACAATCCTGGAATCTTATTATATAGATTATAATATCCCCTCTGGGTGCCACTGCAATATAAATGAGAAATACTAATGACCATAACTGCTCTTTAATAGTCTAGAGAAGATTAAATAAAAGACATAGATGCAGATTCTCAGCTGTGGAAATTTTCATAGCTCCATTGACTTGAAAGCTTTGGGGAAGCTTTTGAAGACTATTCTGAGGCAGCTGCATGACGGGGGGACACACAGAAGAAATGGGGTTAACTTTTCCCTCAACAGAATCTCCAGGGAGAAATGCAGCAAGGATATCCTTGTAGCACTATCCTCCCCTTTTGGTTTTAATGTGGAATGTTGTGGGACCAAGTGCATGCAACGCCTGCTAAAAATCAGTGAATATTGCCATTCCTTAGCACCTTCAAAGGATTTGGACCCTGTAACAAAGAACCAGATGGCAATTATGGATGAGAGGGTTGTGCCTTCACCATAAAAGTAAATGGATTTTTTTTTATCATTGACTGCAGTAGGAGCACGATCTGGCCCTCAGACCATAAGTTTTGCTCTCAAGGTAGAAAATAAGGCTTACGACAATATCACAGAAGCAAAGGCTTTTGTTCCTTTCTTCCAGACAGCAGGGTGAAAAAATAAAATTAATCTGATTTTGCTTCCCTTCAAACAGAGAAGAGGAAAGGAATCTTCCTGAATGCAAAGCTGCTTTTGATTTGTTTTAAAAATAGATCTCAGCAAATTACTCTAGTTGCACATTCTCTGCTTTAATTGCACAATCTAAGGGAAACTGAGGGAGAAAGAAACCACAGACTATTTCTTGATGAGTATATTTTTATCTCCTCTTTTCTAAAAGGGCAAAGAGGAACAATTCAAAGATGGACATATTTTCTTTACAATTCATAGCCTACAGCTGCTTATCCATCGAGTCAAATTGAAATCCCTATAGGATAATTGTTGTACTTTAAATGATATCATGTTTCTTCAGTTCTCAGAAGGAGCAGGAGTTTGGGGTAGGTTACTTTTTTGGTGAATAATCCAGTAGACTTGGAATGAGCCTCATGGAGGCTAAATCAAGGATAAGGCAATCATGTTCATATTTATCCTTTATTTGGGCACAAGGGATTCTGTTTCATTTCATTTGAACACAAAATATAGTTACCTTATACACCATAAATAACATTAGCCTTCAAAAATCTATGAGCGAATGGCAGTGTGTCTTTGCTGAGGGCAATTTAAAATCTCTTGTGTGAGCTGATCAAATTAAATAAAGCTTCTGTTCTGTCAAGGTTCAAAATCTACTGATGTGCCAACATTCATTCTTCAGCTCTGTATTTAGCTTTTAAGGCAGACAAGGTCAGCAGTATCTGATTGATCCAGCATCTATCTAGTAGGAAGACAAGCTGTTTTTTTCCCTAAGAAGGAGGTCTCCCCCAACCCACATATTCATCTCACAGATCAGAGCGGCTGGTATGATGTTATTCCACCAGATGGCATTCTTTATCCAGTGAAAACATTGACAGATTTTTGCCATTGTCCATTTGCCATAGGGGTTTGCGTTTGTTTGTTGTTCTGTTTAAAAGGAATGTTTTACTATACCAGCCCTGCCTCTGTCTTTTAGCACATGTAGGAATGGTAAAAACATAAATAAAAGGACAGTTTCTATGAAGCATGGTTGAACTGATATGTCAAATGGAAGGAAAAAATACAGGAGAAAACACAGAATTCATGCCTAGAACTCTTGAAATAACGAGGAGTGCAGTGCTATGAAACAAATAAATACATTGGTTCCCTTAGAAATGAAAACATGATTTTTCCAACTGCCAGTGCTACAAACTCACTCTCACTTCTGATCATCCAAAAATCAAATTAATCCTTGCCTCTAAACATCAGGCGAGATCCCTGTTGTCATACACAGCTGAACCTGTAATGAAAAATATTTACAACCAGAATCTGGTTAACAATTTTGTGGATGATGCATGAGTAGAAAAGAAACTAGCATAGCTGCATTGCCTCTGGTATATAACAGAGATGTTTAAAAAACAAAACAATAAAACCCAAATCTTGTTTTTGCCAGATAAATAATATCTAGCTCCTCTACAACATTTGTCAACTCTGTTTCTCAAAGTGCTCTCTAAAAGGAGATAGTATCTCCATTTTACAAATGGGAAAACTGAGGCACAGAGACATGATGTGACTTGCCCGAGGTCACTCGCCATTCAGGGGAGTGCTCTAACCATTGAGTTATGGGATACCCTGATGTGAACCTCTCTCAGTCTCTCCTGTTCAAGCTCTTTCACGGCAGATAAATAATGAAAGAATGATTGGAACAACAGACCTCCTCTCCAACAGAAAGATAAACATGAGTGAATGGGGGAAAGATTGTAGTCCAGTAGAGCACAGCTATTCCCAGCTCCTCCATTGACTTGCTGTGTAATCTTGGGCATGCCATTTAACCTCTTCGGCCACGTTTCCAACACCAGGCAGTCAATCTCCATTATCTCGCTGGGTGCTTATATGGTGTCCAGCGTGTAATATCTGAACGCTTCTCAGTCACTGACGTTGTTATGCCCACAACACACCTGTGAAGTAGGGAAATTTTACCCCCATTTTACAGATGGGAACAGAAGTTTAAGGTAGACTTAGGGTGATATCAACAAAAGTACTTAAATCCCAGACTTAGATGCCAAAATCCTAGTTTTAGGCTTCATGGCAGTCCACAAAACTGCCACCGAACCCTGTAGGGACCTAAACTCACTCAGAACCTAAGTTTTCAAGGTAAAAGTTCTGCTGGTACCTCAGTTTCTGCCTCTGGGCAAGTTCACTGCTACTTCACTCTAGGTACCCAGACATGTGTCTGTCACCTAAGCTCCGGACTGATTAATGAACAAGGGCAAGAAAGGCATTCATCTGCCTAAATTTCATGTGGGGCACAATCCAGTAGGTGTACTCAACAGCCTCCTTCCGGGTGAGGTCCCATTCTAAATCAAGGAGGAGAAGGTGGTGCTTTCCATGGTGCCCTCCTTATAGCTTTTAGCCCCATGGTTAGAGCCCTCACCTGGGATGTCGGAGAACCAGTTTTAAGACCTCCTTTTCCTGAGGCAGAGGGAGGGAGAAGATTTGAACAGGGGTCTCCCACCTCTCAGAAGAATGCTCTAACCACTATGGGATATTCTAATTTGGGGCTCCTTCAATCTCCCAGGTTGAAGTTGTTCCACTGTAAATAAGTAATAGAAGAAGAATTGAAGCAGGGGGACTAGGCTCTGGATCTCCTGCCCCTTTAAGTGGGGGCATCAAAAACTAGATTACAGGGTCTCTCTCCCCTCCACCTGCCCCATGACTATTTAAGTATTTATCCACAGTGGAACGTCATTGGACCAGAGAGAGTCTGTAGACGTAGGACACACCCCTCTTGTAGGGCAAATCTCATTGTCTAGTTTAGGCAGCTCCCTGCCGAGGGTGCTGGCATTTGTGGATCCTATTGTAAAGTCCCTATCTCTTTCCATTCATTGTCTAGGGAGCCTAGGTGCCTAAATTGGGCTTTGTGGCTCTCTAATTTTCTAGGTGCGTAAGAGTTAGGTACCATTATGCTGAGTATTGCAACTCCCAAGTCCCTTTGTTGATCGCACCTTAAGTGACTTGTCCAATATCACATCGGAAGTCTATGGGGAACTGAATGCAGGTTGTCTGTGGACCAGTCTACACTGAAAACTTACATTGGGATAGCTATGTCTCATGGGTGTGATGTTTCACGTCACTGAGATGTAATTATACCGACCTAATCCCCAGTGTAGACAGCGCTAGGTCAATGGAATAATTCTTCCTTTGACTTAGATATTGCCTCTCAGGGTTGGGGATTAACGACAGTGACAGGAAAACCCCTCCTAGTGACGGTCTACAGTGAAGTGCTACAGTGGCACAGCTGTAGCTATGCCACTGTAGTGTTTTATGTGTAGACACACTCTGAGTCCCAGTCCAGCAGCTAGTTGTCGACTTTTTTCCTGCTTTAGCTGTTGTGGCCTCGGCTATTAGACTTAAATAGCTGTCAGTGAATGAGAGAGTTGGTAACCTAATCACTGGAGACAAACAGTTTCTAATTTTCTTCTGTAGGCTGTTGCCTTCTTCTCATTTTAAATATCTTTGCACGTTCAGAGGTGATCTTACCTCTGTTTCTTTGATCCCAGGTTTAGTGCTTCAGAGAAAATCTGTCCAATGAAAAAAACAGTTTGAACTTTTCTAAAATGATAGGCCACGTTCCCTGCTGGTTCACATTTTCAAACTTTCCTTGGTATCCTACTTTTCTTTTTCCGAATGAAAGCTGAGATTCCGACATCATCACATGGGTCCAAGAGCTGGGGGCTTTAAGAAAAGTCCCCATATATTGTGAGAACTGGTAATGCTGCATACTGCAATGATTTGTGGGATTTAAGCAACATGGATGACCGTGAGTGTGTTGGTCAATTTACTCACAGCTTGAATACTTACCTCATGCTTCGTCTCATTCATTGACTCTGGAGTGTTACTGTGCTTATAGGTAGCTTATGTTTTTCCTGCCAAAAACTGTGTTCATAGCTCCATAGGTCTTCTGCAACTGCTTCCGACTCGGCTTGCACTGGCACTTAGAACAAAGCAAGGACCTTTGTGGCCAGTACACTTTACATTGCCCATTCCTGTCAAATGCTGAGTACCTTAAAATACCATTGATTTCAGGACCCCTTGTAGAGTCAATCCCTCTATGTGTAGCTGTCCAAATAATCACAGCTCTGATTCACAACAGTAGTATAACTCTGCGGTAAATCATTTTATTTCTACATATGCTTATAAATGAAAGGCATTTTTGAGAGTGAAATCCTTCAACTGCTGTTTTGCAACCCTTCCCCACCCCCAGGAATGTATACTGTACAGCTGACTCATACCCTACACGGGTCCTTCATCAATTCTATAAAGTTAACCTGGTGAACAGCATGAAGGTACGTTAATTTTATCCTGCATTCAATGTCTCAGGTGCCCCAATCAGGGGGCCTTGTAGGCATGTAGGTGTGCAGGGCCCTCTCTTGCTGTCAATCTCCACACCTCTTTGATACACACTCCTAGAACAACGGTCTGCAAAAGGGGAAATGAGTCTCAAGGGCTCAAACCCTCAGGCAGATTAGATCAGTGAATAGTTCAGGGGCCCAAGCTCTCAGGCAGGACAGGGCACCAAACAGTCTAGGGGTTCAGGCAGGCTACTGGGATGTCTGCCACCGAAGGGGTGGGGTAGAAAGGAGTAGGGGGACCCAGGCCCACCCTGCTTTCCCAGGTCCCAGGCCAGGGCCTAACAGTGGTTGAGTGTTCCACCAATGGGTCAGCAGGGGTCCAGCCGTAATGCACTGACCAGCGCTCAGGCAATAGCACAGCCAGACTGTCGATGGCTACCCCTGGGCTACTTCCTCCCCTCAGCATGTATCTGAGTCCTAGGGTCATCCTCTGTCTCCCTAAGGTACAGCCCTAGCAGTCCCCCAGCACCAGGCCCATCTGGCAGCCCTGGTAAGTTCTCAGGCCAAAAGAAGACTTCAGTGGGTTCCTGCTCCAGAAACAACATGGAAGCATCTGTCACCCTCAACAGCTCCCCCCTAACTGAGCTACAGGGCCCGCCTTTTATACTTCCTGTCCCACCCCTCTGCTTTGGCATGGTGGATGTGGCTTTGCTGGTTCCACCCACCAGGAGGCGTCTGGCCCTCTGTCGCTGTCAATCTCCAAGAGAGGCCACACCTCTGCTACAGGCCTGCCCTGGTTCACAAAGACTGTGAGAACATTTTCTTTTGTTAAATTCCATGTGGGCTCACACCCCATGAACATCACTTGAATTCTTTGGTTTCAGAGATCAAGGTGAAGGTCAGTGGAAACCACTCAGGGGTCAGCTGGCTTCATGTCAGAACCTTATGGATCTGAGCATTCTGCTGGTTTCACTACAAAGCCAGGTTTGCTCAAAAGATTTGTGAAACCAAATAGACGCTTTGGTGAATCTGGGCTGAGTTTTCAATTCTAACAAAACAAGCCCAGGCAAACTTTGCGTAGGTTCATGTTTTGAAACAAATATTTCACACCACTGTGACTCTACCACCAGTTACACCTTTGTGACCTCTTTGTCTTTGAATGTTGTGTTGTTGATATATTAGCCAATATAGAATCCAGTTGACTCTCCCATACCTGTGATGACTCCGCAGGACTAACAAGAATAAACAGTAGGAAAAAAAATGCCAGTAAAGTGAAGATCTGACTCCAAATAGAAATAGAAAGACCAGCTGAGCAAGAGGGTGCCATTTTTGTATCGTAATTTTTCTAGAGTAGAACTGCATTTTAAAATCATGAATTGCTTTGTAATATTATATTTCAAAACAAATGCTCTTTCATTGCCCCTCTGCATGCTGTTTTTCTCTGTGTTTTACAGCGCAGAGGGTAAAAGGACAGTCTTTCACATGTGGAGACTTGAGTTAATTGATTTAAATTCCATGTTCAGTAGAGATAAGTTACCAAGTTCAGATCTGGATCTGAAAGTTCAGGGGGGTTTGCATCTGAGGTTTTGCTGTCACTGAGACTTCTAGGATTAGGTTAAGATAGGCTGCATATTTGGGTTCACGGCATATCGAAAGTTTTGTGCAGGGAACATGCATTACAACCTGCAAATCGCTTGTAAATCCTACCAATCTTTGTCTTTCGTGATTTTAACTCTCATGATTTCTTTGAAAAAAAGTTTCTCTTCTAATTCCAAATCTTCAATGAACAAAATCCTACCCAAATAATTGTTGTTTTGTTACTGCTCCCTCTCTCAGCCACTGCTAAAATGAATCAGAGTTCCCATCTCAATGCCTGAAGAGACAGGAACATTTAATTTTAAACAATTTCCTTTTCATTTCTTTCAGTGCCTTTTGCTAAATAAAACATGATGGAATACAACCTCTATTTGCATTTATGCTAAAATGGGAGCAGAACAATCAATACTAACTGTAGCACAATGCTGCCCACAGATGAACAGCAGCAAAGAAAGCAAACTACATTGGCAATCTCTCCAGTACAGTGAGCCAGCCAGTTAGTGCGCACCAGCTTATATCCATCTATTTATCTACTGCTGTAGTAGTGGAGCGCCTTTCAAGTATTGTTAAAAAGAAACCAGAAGCAGCTGCTTTCCTTCCTTCCCGGCATGTAGGATGAAGGGTGGGGAAGGGAGAGTGAGAGAGATGAACTTGTTTAAAGGGTTGCTTTATGTATGTGATTGGGTGCCTTGCACATCTCTGTGTGTGTAAATCTGGAGATCCCATGGGCAAACTAACTAGTTTAAACTGCTTTAAGGGAGTCTTCTTAAGGGGTTTGCATCACTGTACCCAGTCCTTTTAAAATCAAAATGGTTGTACCAGCGTAACATTTCTACCATAGAGCAGGCCTCACTGAGATTAAATCAGGCCTTTTGTTCCCTCAGGCTTCCTCATGGGTAAGGTAAAATATATGAGTGATACTATGAGATCATAATGCTTGTAATTATTCTTCAAAAGTAAATATCATTGTCCAGTACATCACTGTAAATTCTGGGTAACTCCACTAACGTCAATGGGGTTTTTCTGAGAGCAGAATTTTGTCTTTTATGTGGGCAATTTTGGGGTTTTAAATGCTAAACAGGCCTTCTTCATGCTGTGAAATATCTTATTTGCCAAGAATTCATGGAAAAACTACAGGCCTTTAGTCTTTAGGCTTTGTACATTGAAAAGAGGGCAGCTGTTCATAGCTACCTCTCCATACACTACAGTCAGTAGTTATTCCCACCCTCCCCAGTGTTCCCAAAGCCCAGGAACCAGCAACTGCTGTTATAAAACGACCATTACCTGGGATGCCCATGGGCAAAGGAATCTTAATCAAGATCATTTACATGTCACTACCCAGAATGAACACTGTGTTTTTATATGCTCCTTCAGCTCTGCTATTTCTCAGCGTTGCAGGCCTTTGAGGTCTGTGGGACCAGCTTAAAGTTTTGCCCATATCTGGGAGTGCAGTCTTTTCCAGACAGAATGTATATGCCAGAATTGGGGAGGTCATTTTCCAGGGCCCTAATGTTGCAATCACTGACTATATCCTGTTGAGCAGTGGCGACTGCTCGAATTAACACTACTCCAGGGGGCTCTCTACAGCTAATAGTTAGATATTGGTCCTGATGAAAGCAGCACAGAGAAAAAAAACTGACACAAAGGCAGCAAGCATCATCTTATTTTAATAACAATGTAAGTGATTAAAAGCGAGTTCAGTATATAGGTAGCCAGCTCTCATGCACCTCCTTCATCAGGACATACTGAGAGGTCTGTGAAGTGGTAACTTCAAATATTATGGAAATAAGGGTTTCGGACATCCTTATTTCCTAGTAGAGGGTCATTTGATTATTAATTCAGGCCTTGAAAGCTGTAACATCTGTCCCCCATGCAACTTTAATAGCGAGTTCGCTGATGGCTCAGAGAGAGGAAGGCTAAACAAAATGTTATAAAATAATCGTTTCCCCAATAAAGTGCTGCTTATTAATTGCCACAGCTCTTCTCCCCTGTAATCTCTTCATCTGACACAGAAGGGCTTTATTTCCCATTGTGATGAAACAAACTGAACCAAAACAATTCCAGCAGTACATGCAACTCATCAGGTGGACTATGGGCAAAGGCAAAGGCCAATTTGCCTTTTAACTCTTAAAATTGTTTCCAGCCAGAGGAACAGGAAGGGGGTTCAAAAAAGAACTAGATAAATTCGTGGAGGACAGGTCCATCAATGGCTATTAGCCATGATAGGCAGGGATTGCCACCGCCACTGTTTGCCAGAAGCTGGGAATGGGCGATGGGATGGATCAGTCGATGATTACCTGTTCTGTTCATTTCCTCTGAAGCACTTGGCACTGGGCACTATCAAAAGACAGGCTAGTGGGCTAGATGGACCATTGGTCTGACCCAGTATGGCCTTTCTTATGTTAAATGAAAGTCAGCACGATTAACATGGTATTACAAGAAGCTTGGCATTTGAGTGCATCACTACAACAAATCAAGGTTTGCAGTCCTGATTTTTAAGAATGTTTGGATTTAGTTTAGGTAAAAGGCAGAATTATTTGAATATAGGCAAATTAGATCCTTTAGAAATTTGCATAATAGGGTCTTGGGCCAAATTCCTTGGTCCAGGTGCTGGTCAGATGTGCAGGAACTAGGGCAATGGGGGAATCCACAGAGCTGCTACAGAGATTCCCTACATAAGTCACCCAGGAATCCAATCTCATCCTTGGGTAAAGGGACTGCCCTCCTTCCAGTGCCTAGGAATCATCCACACCTGTGGTGGAGGGGCCAGGTTGGCAGTGGGTGCATGTTGTAGGTGCATTATTGATCATGTTTCTCCAGTGCCCTGCAGGGTGCCTGGGTAGCCTCTTGTAGTACATCCTGGTATTAGTTCATGGTGACTAGAGTCAGGTTTCTTAATTTTAGTTTTCTTTTTCTTTTCTTTTTAAAAAAAAACCAACCCC
This sequence comes from Mesoclemmys tuberculata, assembly GCA_007922155.1. Lineage (NCBI taxonomy): Eukaryota > Metazoa > Chordata > Testudines > Chelidae > Mesoclemmys > Mesoclemmys tuberculata. Next base: position 13,551,889 of record ML675650.1, read on the forward strand.
CCCCAAACCCTTTTAACAAAACAAATTCAATGAGTTTAAAACTGTATCCTTCCATTCTGAAAGAATGTTTCCTAATAAGATGACCCAGGAAAAAAATAAGGAAATGGTTATAAACACCTTTTCTTTACCAGTTTGAATGCACATTTTTGCCTCTGATTTTTTCCCCTTTCCTGAGCTTTTGAGACAATTTTCTGGACTGTTTGGTTTCTTCTCCCTCAGAAATCTGATGGTTCTGTCTGCAACTGTTACAGGAGCACTCTATAAAAATAATCTTTATATACAAATAGGTAAAGTACCAATAGACAGCACTCAAGAATATGGAGTATTAATAGTCCTAGGTTCTGTAGGCCCAATAAGATGACTTGTGCACATCAAATGGCTTAATATTGTACTGTTTTCAGTTTAGTTTTGACAAGGAGAAAGGGCTGGAGGGCCACAAAGTGCTGTGAAAGTTTACTTTGATGCATTTTCCTCCTCCGGTGTCCCCACCACCATCCTGCCTCTTTTCTCAGATTGCTTCCCGTATTTAATTCCTCACCCTTGCCCCTATTGAACACAGTGGATGTTTTGGTTTGGTTTCAATGGTGGATGTTCTTCCTGTGCAAGTGGACTTATTTTTTGCAAATTATTTTAATGGAAGTGGCAATAATTAAGAAGACTGAGGCGATTCTGCGGAGCAGATTAAAATTGAATGCAGACACCGAACAGCAGAAAACAAAATTCAGAGACCTGGAATGCTATTAATGTAGCCATCATTCAGCAGCGAGGGACGATTAAATTATAGGTCACCATTGTAATGTGTGACACGCAGGCTGGAGTCAGGCTATTAAGGTGGCAAAACACAGAACACACTGACTGCACGAGCATCGGCTCAGGTGCATATGCTCAGGCTCCTTCAAACATCCAGTTCACGTTGGGTACGCTCAGAGGTGTAACATAGGGAGTAGCAGGAAAGGGGCTGATTCATTACTGGCTTACACCTTGTACAATCTTTTACGCCCGTGAAAAACGAGTGTAAAACTCAGCCATTACGAATAGGTAGCATGTTACACCCTCTTTGCACTGATGGAAATGACTACACAAGGTACAAGGCCCTTAACCCATCCTAACACTACATCACTTCTCTAGCATACCCATAATGGATATCTGGCCTTACAATCATGGCTTACACTTTACATTCAGTAGTGAAACAGGTTTTGCGACTACGGATCCTTTGTCGTCCCTTCAGTATTTGCTCCAGCTACTTGTTTTGGCTGAAAACATACACAGTAACATCGACATTTGTGACTAGATACGATTCAGGAACCACCATGCTAGTTGTAACCTAGAAAGTGCGGATCTTTTAACTGCAGCATGCTTATATAATCCCAAACCCACTGAACTCAATGGGAGTCTCACTATTGATTTTCATGGGTTTTGCAGGAGGCTCTCAGTGAATTTAGAAGCAGTTGTATAAAGATAATACATTTACTTTCACTCAGATGTCTTCTAAAAGCAAGAAGAATTTTCTATAAGGCAATAATCAAGGATTGGAACACTGTTACCAATCCATTACTTTTATTGGCTTCTCTTTGTTGAACAGCAAATTTTCTGTTACAATAATTTTCTTTCAGTCTGATGAGTTGGAACTCCTTATTATTTTAAACTAACACTAAGTAAAATATACCAGAATATACAGCAGTAGATTGCTTGCACATTTTCTGAATTAAAAGCAATTGCTTTTAGAGACTGAAGACAAATTCATTTCATATATATTCTAATTGGGTTATGTTGGTTCAACAATGGAACACTCAGCATATTTCCATTCCATTCATGTTTTACATTTTATCCAGGTTAAGAGTTACATCTCTCATATTCCAATAATACAGTAGAACAATACAGCAGATTAAAATGTACCAGAAGGCATTGAGCTTTACTGGTTTGAACAACGGGGGCCAAAAGCTCAGTTAGTGTAAATCAGTGGAGCTATGCTGAAGCCACACACACACATACCACAATCCCTCATCCCACACATACAATCTCATGAGCCATGAAAAATATTTTCCTCATGGTAATGGCGGTTGCAGCTGTGGTTCCTAATTTATGTTGTCATTCACTGTTCATTTCTATGCTCATTCCTCTTGCTCAGTCTTGGGAACTTGTGTCTGAGGAGTATGAGGCAGAAGTGAACAGACTATGGTGCCCATGTCAAGTGGTGCAGATCTCTGGGGCATGAGAGGAAGTAGTAGCTGATTTAGTTAACATGGTGGCAAACCCTCTTGGTCTTGCTGAAATCTTCACCAAGCTAGGGCTGGTTGGAATTTTTTGAGGTGGTAGAATTTCCTAAAGTTCTTAAGATTTGAAAACAATTGCAGGGAGAGGCAAGTGCGCGTGTGGGTAGGGGGAAGAGGTGAAAGTCTGCCCCACATTAGTGACTGGGTTCTTTACACAAATCTGTCTAGAAATACCACAACAGAAGCTTCTGGGTTCTGAGCTCTGTTGAAAGCCTTGCTGTAACTGTGGGTACTCAGGGCATGTATGGTACTTTAGCGTCATTGAGGGAATGTCTTATTTTCTTTCATGGGAAGCTACCTAGCCTCACAGTAAGACCTTTTTTGCATCTGAAAACAACAGTGTTTAAATATTCATGTTCTAAAATAATTCAGAACCTATTAAAATTAGACCTTAGAAAGAACATATAAACTGATTCACAGGAAGAGGTTTCCATTGACTTTGTCATTCATCAGGAAGATAACCTTTAAGTACCGAACTGATTCAGTTATTCTGGCTTGCGCACCACAGGAAAATGGTCACATAAATCGAAAGTAACGTTTCTGCCATATGCCAGCAAAGGAAAAAAAAACTACAATAATGATGACCCATATCTCACGCTCACTACCCAGATTCTGATGTTACACTGGTGTAAATCCAGAGTGAGTCCATTGAAGTTAAGGGATTTATTCAGGATTTACACTGGAGTAACTGGGATCAGAATCTGGTACACCGTATATGGGCCAGATCCTGATGTCTTTACTCAAGCAATACTACCACTGACTTCAGTGTGTAGGCCTCCCTTCAGGTAGACTTGAATGGGAATTTTGCCTGAGTAATTAGTACACAGGAAGAGATGGTTTTGCTTGCACTTTATCAAACCTCTTGGTAAGATTATGTACTCCAGATAATTAATCATTACGTTTCCCTATATGCATAATTACATCCACCCTCTCGCTCCCTCACCTCTGCACACACAAACAATTCTTATACATGTACTTAGAGAGTAATTACATGGTGAGTGTGCTGTGATTAAAGGTAATATAAACTGTGTTGCTTAATTAAAAAAACAAAACAAATTAGATCACTGTAAGGAAACTGCAGAACTTGTTTAGGTGAATCCAAAATGTTTTCCTTTTTTTTTTTTACACTTTGAAATAATCCCAGCTGGGTGTCTGACACGAAAACTGCCGCGTGTGCGAGAGCCATGCTGGTGAGCCTTTTGCTTGCAAATAATTTAATAGGTGGGCCATAAATCAGAAAGTAACATCACATGAGAGAGATGAAAGAAATGATGTATCGTGTCCTCCCAGCAGATTCCGCACTGCTTGGGCCCAATTCTCTCCCCACAAGATAGAAATCAGTCTTACTGATTCCACTTCAGCAGGAAATACTTGCAGCCTGTGTTTTTTGCCCTGACTCTCTTTCCCCTGAATCTTGTAATTCACTCAGAAGAACAAGGAAACAGAGCTCAAACTGCATAGTTTTGGATTGATGAGTACATCCATAAATTAAAAACACACTCCACCAACAAGGCTTTTGTATAAGAATAGCAGACCTTTTATTCACCTAGCGAAGCTTTGAGTGACTTGGTGCAAATGCCAGCGTGATGAGCGTATCAGCACTGGGTGTCGGAATGAGTTGTGTTCAGCACAGTCAGGTGCTGAGTGGAAGAATGCCGTACTGCAAAGTCTTCGAGTGTGAGAGGAAGGACGTGACGTATGGGAAATAGAATGATTCCTTCCTTGGCCCAAACATTGAGTGAAATTCGCACTGTGCAGAGGCCACGCTACACATCTTATGCACCCTTGAAGTCCCACTTGTTAATTTCAAATGAGACATAAATGGTGCTAGGCTGTGCAGCGCTTTGGCCCAGGGTCAAATTTCACTGTAACTGAACTAAAAACATTACCCCAACTTGTGTTTAGGTTTGAGAGCATATGAATGGCTTCCCCCACATGAATGTCATTTGCAGGTGCCTCTGCTCTTCTTGTTTTCATCTGAAAAGGAAGTCAAAGGACCAAAATAAGTCAACGTGAGAGATCTTGTTCTCCCAGTATTCTTTTGCCTGCCTGACAAAAATCCTATGATTCTCATTGCTTTCCCAGCTTCCGTTTTTCCAAGAGGCCCAGATTGTTGAGCTCTGTCCCCCAATTTTTATTCACTGTTTTGTAGGTACAGAGAAAAGTTGGTGCAATTTATCTCACGATATGCAAATATCTAACCCCCATAATTCCACCCGTAAGTCAGGTAGCTGCAAGTCTAAGTCACTGGAGCCTGCATTTATTTGCACCAGAAAGATTAAAGGGGCAAAATAGGGGGTTGGGCTAAATCCCTTTCAAAATCATAGGCAGAGCTGGTAGTGCTGTTCTTGGTAGGGCTGTTAACACTTTCCATTATCAGTTCCTGTTTTCAGTGACTTCTAGCTCTGACAAATGTAAGCCTTTCGGGCTGAAATGTTCTACATCAGCTGCCTGCCTCAGGCTGTTTTTTAAATTTCAGCTAAAATAGTTCAACTGAGAATGAGATTAGAGGAAAATACTTTTTGTGCCATGTTAAAAACATCCTCGCTACTGTTTTAATTGAGAAACTCTCTCACCTCCGTGCTTTGGTACAGGACATTACATTTGACAGGGAGTCCATCCTGATATCAGGAATGTGCCTTTTGCGATCCTTGTGAAAATTCACTGAAATTTGGCCAAGCTGGAAGCCTCTGGAAAATCTCAGCAGAGACTTGTTACTTTGGCAGCTAAAATCTCCAAAGACTTCCTCTGCACTGAGTATGCTGCATCCCCTTCATACTCCTATGTGTAACTGGACTGTACACAGGCCATCCCCCCAGACCAACTGAGCATGCACCAGCCCCAGGCTGAAGGGGCTGGGCAGGATTTTCCCTGCAATTGCTTCTCCCAGCTGATGGGGTCTGCTGTGGGTCTGAGCAGGGAGGCTGTCTTTCCTGCACTGGCAGTGCTCTGTTGCTGGTACCCAGGCAACATGGTGGATGAGGAGGTGGCCGCGGCCTGATTCTTGTAATGTAGAGGAATGAGGAGCAGTAAAGTATGGATGGGAAAAAGAAGCTGGGGGTTGAGGGGCAGGTCAGGAGCTAGGGATTGGAGGGTATGGGCTTGGTGGTATGTGTGTGTTTGTGTGTAATGGGGAAAAGGATGGGAACTCATGGACAAAGAGTGAAAAGAAGGAGGAAAAGGTGGTGCAGCAGCAGCATAGTAGCTGGGGCAGGAACATGGGAGGAGGAATGAGACAGGAGTCCTGAGGGGACATAGGAGTAAGGCGGGGGGGAACCAGGGGCAGGACCTCAGAGGGAGAGCAGATAAGAGCAAAAGAGGAAAGGGACATGGAGGAAAGGGGAACTATGTATGAAGAATCTGTAACCACTAGAAAACACTCCCCATCAGCACCTAGAATGGAATCCAGGATTCCTGTATCTCATAAGTCCCTTGCAAATAGCAATGAAACCCACTGGCAAAGTGCCTTTATCATTCTCCACTAGTGTCTGGTCCATACAAACAAGAGCAGCCAACTATATCTATCAGTTACTCAGTTCAAGAGGAGAGGTCTGTGGGGTAGATCTAAAGGTCCCAACCCAGCTGAAGACGCATGTGGGTGTTAATATGATTCCACATGATGGAATTTATTTTTCCCCAGTTTGCTTTCTTTAAAGACTTAGGAAATAAAAAAAAAACTATGTTAAAAGAACATTAAGGTTGGAAGGTCAAGCACTGAACATTTAGTAGATGCCAGAATAAGGTTGCCCGTGTAGTCTTAACTCAGCCCACTTGTGCGTATGTATCATGATATAGTCTTTAATTATGTGATCCCATACTATTTTTTTTCCACTGGACCCCTACCTCATTTAGTGCACCAGGAGAGACAATGCTCACTGAATGAGCAGATATTTAATATTTCAGTTTATATTAACCATAATTTTCAGCAGTTCAATTGATATCTAATTGATGATAGCCCCCTAGGGCCTTACACTCTCCAAAAATAAATCAGAAGTCTCTCATTGACCTAAAAGAGAAGGGCAATCAGAATAAACTCAGACCAAATTTCCTTGGGTTAAAGCAGAGGGAGAATGGATCCTTCCAGCACTGCATTTGATAGAAATGTATTTTTATCTGGTGTGCTAGGCTTTTGCCAGCTCCCAGCCCTGTTTTCCACTGGAGGATTAAGTCCCGCTGGCTCCACCGGCTTACTCTATGAGGCCTTTCTAGGCAATCCCTGGAGTTTTTCTTTTCCCTTCTCTTCTTAAAGGACCATTTGCTGTGATGGGGTGTGCCAAGGTAGTGGGGTGTCTGTTCAAAGGCAGTGAATGCTTGTTACATCCCATCACACTGGCCTCAGGTTAATTACCACACCATGCTCTGAATATAGAATTATTAATTGCCAAATGAGCTTTTCTCTGGCATTCATCAGCACTGTATCTGAGTGCTTCACAAACAATTAATGACTTTATCTTCATATCACCCCCCGGGGAGGAAAGTGGTATTATCATCCCCATTGTACAGATGGGGAATGGAAGTCAAAATTGTGAAATTTCCACTAAGTTTGGGGACCCAGTCTGAGATACCTAAGGCCTGAGTTTTAAGAGGATTTAGCATTTTAAAGCATTTTGTATGTTCAGAACAGAACTCTAGTAGCTGTGAGTGCTCAGCCCTTGTGTAAATGAGACCCCATGGTCTCAAGTTGGGCACACAGAAAATGGGGATCACACAGTTAGGGACCAGCTGTCATGTAAGAGTCTTGCCCACCATCACAGGAATTTTGTGGCAGAGGAAGGGATAGAATCCAATTCTCCAAGGTGGCATTGAACTGCTTTATTCATGGGACCTTCCTTTTTCCTCCTACAGTCCTATGTCCCATTCACTAACATATTCCAGCTTCTGCAACAAAATGAGGCAGGGGGTCCTATAAACAATAACTTCACTTGCTTACAAAATTCTGATTCATTCCCAGAGCACAGTTCAGCCTGTGCATCTAATAAGGCATGGATCCTTTGGGAAAAAAGTAGCATGTGATCACAAAATTAGACTGTCTCATGATGCCTACACACAAGGAGGCTGAACTAAGATTGCACAGGCAATCTTAATGCTGGCATTTCCTACTTAGTGCTTGACTTTACAATCTTCACATAGGATTTTTTTAGTAAGTAATATCCCAGTTTAACAAGAAATCAAACTCAAAAGAAAACATTATTCCTCCCTCTCCCCAAGAAATCCCATTATATGGAAACCATATTGACTCCGTCATGGGGAGTCACCAGCAGGATGAGATCCACTGAATAGACCTATGCCACTTCAACAAACAAAGTAACTAGTCGGAAGTGCTTTATAAACTGATATACAAACTATACCCAAGGATCATAGTTTGAAATGCAGGCCCCAGCAAGGTGAAATGCAGCATTGTTTAACAAAGTCCATATCAGCATGGCACAGCAGTTTAGGACACAAAATGAAAAATGCTGTATCCAATTGAAAATGCATTTAGAACAGAAACTGAACCCAGTTGGAACTGTGGGGGCAATTTAAGTCAGTAGAAGTAATTACCTGTGGTGAATTTGGCCAGTAAACAACAGCTAACAAACTGACACTTGCAAAAATAATTTGCTGGAGGTCTTTCTCAAAGGAGAACAGGACCTCCGTTTTAAATGTCATCTGGAAGATGACACAGAAGTCTATTGCCCTCCCTCCCCCAACACCGGGCTGAGACATTAGCTCAGCAAAGAGCTCACAGGAAGGGGTATATGTACACTATAACACACAATAAGAAATTTTTCTTTAAAATATCTTCATTGTCAGATGCTGGGACTATACAAGATTAATTCTGGATATTATTACAAGCAATTCATTGTTCACATGGGTTCATACATAACATTTATACTCCCTTTAAAACCTTTAGTAAGGATTTATCTGTTTAAACAGAATATGTATTGCACACTGAACATGTAAATCTTTTCTTTGCAAAGTGTGGATTTATTAATACTAAGGAATTTTTCCAAGCAGTTAAATAAAGTGTATAGTTTTTATTCCAGCCCCAACACAGGATGACTGTGTATCTTACTCTTAAACATTAATACCTTCTTTAATAAACTTCTAAATGTAAATTTAAAGTAGAAACAGAGGATCAAGTTTTTTAATCCTTTGGTTTACACCAGGGGTGAATTTACTCAGCATTCACACATCAAAGGGTGTTCAATTATGTCAAATATATTTGGACACACGCTCACAAATGAACAAACCCAAAACGAAACACCACCACCAGCCAAAAAAAATAAAAAAAAGAAAAAAAAAGAAAAAAAGGCCCCAATCTTCCTTCCACTAAAGTCAAAAGGAGTTTCACCAATGGGAACAGAATTGAGCCCAGAATTTGGAAGACCTGGGACCTGATTTGCAAAGAGATATATTCATATTGATGTGTGCCTACATGTGTGCAATCATTTGCATAAATTGTGCACACACAATTACAGCAATTGCATGCTTTAATTGGGCACTACCAGCAGATTTAAGCAAGTTCTTCACCCACACTGACACTGACTTTGTTTTGCGACCAGCAGTGAGAGAAGACAGCAGCCTATCTTGGCCAGAGCCTGACAAGAAAATCTGTAATTCAGAAGTGCATCCACACTCTATTAGAAGATTTTGTTGACACCTTGCTGTATATCTGAAGACATTTCGCCATACAGTAGCAGACATTTAGCCAGAGAACTGCATGGGATAGGTGCTTCTGCTTTGACAATGTGTCCAACTTCTATTGCTTCCTGCTTGTTAAAATTTAGTGTAAGCAAAGATTTAAATGATAGGCTAATTGGGGTAAATCCAGAGCTGGAAGGTAATGCAATAGAGAGCTCTCTTAAAAAGGAAGATTAAAAGCAATGCTTTTCTATAATCCATGCAAGGCTTTGAAGTCAGAAGTACTGGGAACCTAGGTTTCTGCTACAAATAATCCTATAATAGTTTGTGCAGGTTTTATAATTCATAGTTGTCTTGGGTTTTGACCATATTAACAAAAAAGGAATGAATCCATTGACAAGATAGCCTATAGCGAAGCGTGTTTGAAAATGGTGATTTATTTGACTTCATTCATGCAGATATGAGTATGAGGTTTGTGGATTATAATCACGTTTGCTGTGAATAGGATGATTAAAAGTTATGCTCGGTAATAATAATTTTTGGTAGAAATAATTTCCTATTGTTAACTGAAATTCAACTGACTCTGCACCAGCAACGCTGAAAAATGTTGATGAAATGCTGCTCCCTGACACCCACTTCCTTGAATACTTTTTGGAAATTGCTAAATAAAATAGAGTAATAAATGCAGATGTAAGGATTTTTGCAAAGAATGGAGGGGATAGAAAGTATAGCTGAGTGCAGTGCCGGAGCAATACCAGGGACAAAAGGTAAACCTAGTACAAAGCCGTGCATTCGTTTCAGAGGGAATAATGTAAAAAAGAGAGATGATCCTATGGCGAAGAAATTCTTAATAAAGTTAAAAGGGCTATGAATTAAAATGACCTTTGGGGTGTGAAAGGGAAGGAATTACTTGGAGAATTGCTACAATGATCAAGAAGACATCTTAGTAAAACTGCTGCAATGAATAGTTTAAGGTAGACTCTCTGTTAGTGCTTCCTTTCTGTCCCAGAATGCAAAGACTAACAGAGGTTTGAACCTTTAAAAATAAAGGCAGACTGTTTAACTGAAATATACATTTGCACAGCAACTTTTATCCTAGGATCTGCAAGCATCTTCCAAACTTTAATTTCAGCATCCCTATGAAGTAGATATCATTACTTGTATTGTACAAAGGTCATGTGATTTGCTTCCAGCCAGCCAGAGAATCAGAGGAAAAGTAAATGTTCCTGACCACCCGTGGCCTGCTCTGAGCACTATACAATGATCCCTCCTTTTCTGGTCAAAAGGCAAAACTATGTGATATTGGTAAATATTGTTTAGGCTTGATCACTGAGAAGTCCAGCAGAGTACTGCCTCCAAGGAGGTAGATCTTTTGCTGGAGAGGATGTTTCCTATGCTTTGCCTAGTCCTGTTATGGATTGCTAATGCAAGGATCTGTTGTGGCTCTTTGCGTGGTGTGTACTGCTAAATCAGCCCACCGGGAGCACAGGGAGACACTGTACCTTGTGGAAGCACTATGACTTTCAAAGCTACTGTTTGGCAAGGCAAGTAACCTCACTGTTGAGATCAGTGGCTCTTAAACTTGATCAGTTCATGTACCACCTGGAAGCAAATCATTGTGAAGTGAGCTGGTGGAACATTGAGCTTGTGTGCCAGCAGTGATACACATACTCCAGTCTGGAAATCCCTGGCTCAGACTGTTACTCCACCTCCCCCTTGTCAGCTCTGGGATGGCTGCTGCCTTTATATGGCCTTCCCTCCCCACGATGGAAGATTTCTTGTGTCTTATCTGCCGCCCTTCCTAAGAAAGGCCAGCTGGAACCCGGCCCATCTGATGGCAATGTAAGCACTTAAAAGACCCCACCTTCCCCTCTCTGCAATACAAAGGTTGCAGAAGCTACCCAGAAATGACAGGGTTAAAGAAGAGCTGGGAGAAAGTGCCACCAAGGGGTGCACACACCGAGTCTGAGCTTTAAACCACCACAGAATCAATCAGAAAGCACTTTAGCACAGAGACGTGTGGTATCTTTTGAGAAAATGCACAGCATCTTTCTTCCCGCTGGTATTCATTTCAGAATTCAGTGCTGTCGTAAAGAAAAGAAGACAGGGTCAGGGAAAGCCCCTCTTTTCTTTTTCATATCTACAACACATTGCACAAACATTAATCAAAATGGCAACAATTTTGGGAGGATCATTTTCCCCTCACTCCCCCTAAAACGTCTTGGCCTTGGCCCCAGAGATTGGCTGTTGCATGAACTGTGCAAAAATCTGTGTATGCATTTCCAAATTATGCTGGCCACTTTTGGAAGACGTACTCAGCCAGATCATGAAGTTTGGTGTTGAAGCTGTGAGGTTTGCATGGTATCTTGGCTGGTATTTTCCCTTCTCATTATAATAGTTTCTAATGTCGGGGGCGGGAGGAAGGGGGGCTTTTGAAGAACACAGAATGGCTGCTGTATTTGCCCACATACAGCCTGATTTTCAGAGTTGCAGAGCGCCAAGATCTGCCATTCAAGTAACAGATACCAAGAACATGAGGGGAGTTATAAAACTCAAGTGAGGATATCTTACCCAACATCTTTCTTCAGAGTTGGTTTGATCAATCATTTCACAGCCTGTTTGAAGACAGTTCCATCTGGGGAAGATTATTAGGCCATATGCTCAAACTGATGATGAAATTTATGTTTATATCAATAGGACTTAAAATTATGCTCATCTTAAGGCAAAGGAAGGATGCCTATTGAAGTCAAATAGTCTGAACTAATGTAACCCGAGGTAGGTAGTAAACTAGGTTTGAAAGAGAGTAATCTGGGGTGTAACAAAATAGTTAATGAACAAAATTCATGGGGACATGTGCTTGCCTGCTGAACGGTCTACAATGTGCAGAACATTTCATAGAAAAATTAGCTTCTCCCCTACAAAGCACTCCAGGAACAGTTAAATTGCAATGACTGGGGTGCTTCTGACGAGACAACCTTAAATAAAGATATTCATTTACTGGGGCTGTAGGAGCAAGGAGAGGGCTGATGGACATTCTACTGCAAGGCTGAAATGGCCTTTCGTAGAGCAGAGTAGGACGAAGAAAGAGCAGGGGCTTCTATATCTTCCATGGAGTGGAGGAGTCTCCTGTGCTCTTGGTGTGGGTGAAAGGACTTTCACCTGGGTTAAGTTCCTGGGCAGATGTATCATTTTAACTCATTCTGATTGAAAAGGTGGAAAAAAGGCAGCAAGGCTTAAATAACTTAATTAAATTGCATTGTATTAAATAAAAGTTAAATTAATAAAATTTAAATAAACATTTAAAATTTAAATAAATACATTAATTAAATAACTTAATTCAAAAGTATTGTATTACCAGAACTTTTTCACAGCATTACGATGGGAATTGGCTTGTGAACAGCAGGACGGTATATTTTTCAATATGCATTACAATCATTACTCCTCACTGCAAAGGAGATATTTTTTCCACACCTATGACAGACTTCTTTTCTGAATTTTACTGGAAGATACTGAGATCACTGCCCACCTCTTATCTGCACTCTTATCTCTTACCTCTTATCTCTTATCTTATCTTATTGTTCAGGCTCTCCCAAAAAGCTGAGTGAACTTTTGTGTTGTAAATTTTTACTGTTGAAGTGTAATTTTTTTTACAATCATGTTTTGTTTTTACAAATCAAACTTTAATGCTGCCAGCTGGCAATTCCCTTGGAACCTTAACTAGTTGTAGATTATAGAGGGCTAGTTTAATTGCAGGTAGGCTTTGTGGAGCGGAGATTTTAGTGCGTGTGTCCAAGGAACCTATTAAGCAGATTTCGGGGGAGTGAGACCCAGAACACTTTAAATTTGTGGCAGATGTCTCTAGTGGAATTTTAATAGTTGTTAATAGTTGCCATTTAAAAAAAAATCCCCCTTGAAACAGCAATTTCAGACAAATCTTTCAAGTTGATTTGTCATGCCTTACATTGTAAATTCTCCAGGATGGGGGCATCTGTGTGCATAGAGAACCCAGCACAATGGAGCACTGATTCTTATTTGGAACTTTTGGTGCTACCATAATAAACAGAGCATTCTTGATGAAAAAGAGAACCTCCATTCTCAGTGAAAGGCTTTTGTTTTTAACTGCTTCACCAACAACTTTATGGATGAGACCTCCTCAGAGAGCTTCTCAACTCAACCTGTCTGCAGCTCTGCCTAGCCTACTACCTGTTAGATACCTGGGCTGTCCAAGAGATTGCACTGTACCAAAATATTAGATTATTTTTTTGTCTGATGCATCTTGGAAGGGAGAACATTGGAGAACATTAATGATGAACTTGGTTATTTACAGAAAAATCTTATTTATTTATTTTATCATCAAATCTAAAAGTGCCTGCCAAGATTCTTAGATCTGATCTACACACAGTTTTGTGTTGTTTTTGCACCAGTATAAAGATTTCAGTTAGGGTTATGATTTTTTTACCAATATATTTGTAAACACTATAGCCTCTAGTGTGGACATAGTTGTGCCACTATAAAGTGCTTTATATCAGTATAACTTATTTTTCTCCTATATGGGAATAGCTATTCCAGCCTAACAGAATCCATGCTAGGGGAGCTCTGCCACTTTAACTATGTCAGCGTAATTAACATGGTAGAAATTCTGTATGTAGATAAGGTTCTCTCTTTGGGATGACCAATGGCCATCATCGGAAGTGATCTAACTCTGAGGAGACACTTATATGTATAGTAAAGCACTAATTAAATTGAATAAAAGGATAGCATGTGTCTGGCATTAGAAGAGTATCATATATCTGGCCCTTTTTTGATAGACTGATGAGATCAGTTTACTGGAAAGATAGGTTGTATGTACAATAGGATTTTTGGTTAGATTTTCCCTCCATTGTTCCCTTTGGTTCAGCTCCATCAATGATAGCAATAGGAACTTGGTGCTTGGTACCTTGTATATAGAGAGGTGGAGGTGGGAAATCAGACCATAGGTGTCAAGAGTTGGGCATGTAAACACTGAAGAACCCGAATTAAGAGGCTACTTTTGAAAATGGGGCCCAGGTAACTTGTCCAAGATCACACAAACATCTCTGAGCCACTGTATTTTAATTATAGGTAATTCAACCATTTCAGATCCCTCCCTCCCCAAAACTTTGTACCTTCTTGTACATTCATTTACAACAGCACAGAGTGGGTGTAAATCACTGCCATTCTAATTTAGTAGTGTTTTACACCCATTGGGCACTGGTGTATCTAATGGGCATGGCAATGGAGAACCTGGCCCACTAACTCTAAGAGGGAATTGAGCATGGACCAGTCTTTATATCACCATAAAGAACAACGAGTATGATTAATTACTTGCTCTGGCTTTGTGATCTTCCCAATCCATGGTTCTAAAATCAGTGGCAAAACTGCATGACATGACAAGGTGCAGGTCACCCGCACCTCCAGTTGAAGTCCATGAGAGCTGATGCTCAGCACTTTGTGTAATCAGGTTCTATTTTAGCAGTGAGATGTAAGGTCCAGTCGACCAGCCATTTTTTCCGTTGCCTCTCTTGCACACCGCTGTGCTGCTGTTACCCACTAATATCCCGGAGCAGAGCTGCCTAGAATATTTAACAGTACTCAGGCAGCAAGCATACATCTATTACCTTAGCTCCACACCATGAATGAAGAAACTTTCTGCATTAGAATTGTTGATGGCACATGAAACGCCTTGTCTTGTGCCTCCTTTCTACAAGACTACAAACAATCACATACCTCCCCAATATTAAAGTGAATTATTTCATTGTTCAATTGATGTTTTTCAAGAATTGACAGCTCCCACTGGTTTTTACTTCAGGATTTAGGCTATTTCACAGAATGTTCATTATAATGAAATGAATACAAAACCCACTGCTCTGTTCTCTCTCACATGCTAATTTACATAATTTTCTCTGTAGGTAGAATATTTTGGATTCACACAAATGAGATCAAAGATGATGGTTTTAGTGCCCAGCTTTAACATTTGTTTATTTTCATTCCAAAAGCTGAATAACTGCTGCCACATGACTTATACTTCACATTTCAGGTGCTCAGATATCATACTTTATGCTGCTTTGGCAGCATAAAGGGGCATTAAAGCATGTGCACCCACTCTGAGGCCCCTCTCCAGTGCCAGTTTGGTGTGAAGGGGTTTTATTGTATATAAGAATCTGGCATCAATCTTCGCAGAAAGGAGCAGATGGGTGTTTGAATGAAAAGGTGCTTCTATTGCATTGAAAGTATCCACATGTGGAGGTGCAATGGAAAGCATTTCCCCCCGCCCCCGTCAGATGATAACCTGGCTGTAAACTCCAGAGGACTTGAAACATTTATCATTGAAAAGAAAGAGCTCAGATTACCATCTACTGTACCATCTACCTGAGTTTCCAGTAAAGGTTTCTGTGATTTGGGCTTTACCAACTGGAACACAGCAAACAGTCTGAAATCTGGTATCACTGTCACTCAAGCAATGATAGCAAATATTCTGAAAGCAGCCAAAGTTTTCTCCACAAAGTATATTTCAAATAAATATTTAGTCAAATAAATGCATCATTGCTCTTACCCATAGAGACTGGGTGGGAAAATTGAGGCCTTCAAAGTTCATAGGATCCCAGTGTTAATTCAATGAAGCTACCTTGCACCCAGATGGTAAGCGAATATGAACTCTGGCCATTTGCACATCCTTTGAGAGGATGAACTTCCTACTCCTCCCAGCTGCCTTGTTTCCATGCTATGGAGAGAAAATAACCCTCTGCCTCTCAAAAAGTTCAATCTATTTAGCTTAACAAAGAGAAAGTTAAGGGGTGACTCGAGTACAGTCTATAAGTATCTACACGTGGAACAGATTTAATATTGGACTTTTCAGTCTGGCTGAGAAAGTTATAATAGGAGCCAATGGCTGGAAGTTGAAGCTAGGCAAATTCAGACTGGAAACAAGGCATACATTTTAATGGTGAAAGTAGTTACCCATTAGAACAATTTACCACGGGTCAATTGGAGTCTCCACAAAGATAACTTTTAAATCAAGATTGGATGTATTTCTGAAAGATATGCTCAAGGAATTATTTTGGGGATGTTCTATAGCTTGTGTTTTATAGGAGAGCAGACTAATTCACAGTGATCTTTTCTGGCCTTGGAATCTATGACTCTTTCACAACGTTAAAAACACTTGCAGTTACACTTGATTAGTTAGTAAGATTACTCAAACCTCGCATTTCAGGATCTTAGATGACTGATTGCCTGTGGGGATCAGGAAAGATTATTTCCTCTCTTGCAGAACTGGCCAGGTGCATTGTGATTTGATTCACTTTCCTCTGAAACATCAGGGATTGACCACTGTTAAAATTAAAATATTGGAACAGATGAACCAATGGTCTGAGGAAATACAGTGAGCATTAAGTAAAGCATTCTGTAGTGCTTAATTCCCATGATTCTTGCTCATATTTTAAAGTGATCCTCATATTTATGGTTGGAAGATACCATTTCTCCTCCCTGTCCCCTTACCAAATTGATCTTAACTAATTATCCCTGCTCATGCGGGCATGTCCCACACACTCCATCTCCTTCCATAGCAGTGTGGCGTTAGACTCTTCTATTTTTCTAATTTAATAGGGGAAGATAACTCATTTTTATTTATTATTTTTTAACATTCGTTTCTTATATTTTCCTGACTTTCAAACCATTCACAGAGGTCTCATCTCCTCCCGATGCCAACATTTTTTAAAATAATTTGGCCTCCTTGTAGTTTGATATTTTCTATTCAAATAAGATATTTTTTTTTAAAGTCTGTTTTTAAAAAAATAAAATTAGTTTGAAAAGCTTGCCAAGGCGTCATTAGATATATATCAAATATATAAGCTGCCGTAGTTGACATGACGGCACATGCAGCGGCCATCTTAGCATAACAGAGACATAACTGGGCAGATACTATAACATCATACTCTTCAGACAGATGTATAAAGCTGCCATGGTTTCGAGGACTAGCTCAACAAACACGACATCAAAGGAGATGCAATAGAGCAAACCCTAAGCTACCGTGGTTTCCAGCTCTTCACATGTAGTCCTAGGACTATGGCTGTGGTCAGCCAAGGCTTTCCCTTATGTTTCATTTTTCTTCTCCCGTTCACTGTATTTCATGGTGGGACTGCCTTCTACTGCAAGCCATCTCTCCTAGTTATACCTGGGACACACTGTAGCCACTTGCTGATTATTCCCTGGACCCCACAAAATGAAGTCCTCTGAATTTTGTATGGCTGCACAACTGCCTCTGACCCTCCAGCTGTAATAGAGCGATGGGTATTGAACTACCTGGAACTGAAAGTCTCCAGGGCCTTGCTGCAGTTTATCCTTCTAACCTTGAACCCATCTTCTCTAGCTTCCTCACCATCTGGCTCATGCTGCCCCGTTTATCTGCAAAGCACTCCCTCAGATTCACTTCCAAACCTGCGGCGGGAGCTGCTTATGAAATTTTCCATCCAAATGATTTTTGGATGGAGAGCGCAGTTTCCGCAAAGCTAAAATTTTCCACCGAAAATCTTGCTTTTCCGTAACAAAAAATCAAAGTGAAATGTCTTGTTTTGACTTGAATCGAAGCAGTTCAGTTTGTTGAACCAAGCAAACATTTCACTTCAGCTTGGTTTGACATTAAGCTGTGTCCATCTGAGCGGCTGCCATGCATCACGGGCATTATAGTTCACGTGCCTCATGCCCCCCATTCTCCTCTTTGAGCTGGACTTCATCTCCCATGATGCACCACTGTGAGGTATCATGGGAGTCACATGACATCTGAGATGTCATCTGGATGGGGAACATGGCCCATAGATGAGAATGGGGTACTAGACAACTGAACAACAACCCGTATGAGGCACTGTGGCAGCTCAGGCGAATACAGTGTAACATCAAACTGAGCTGAAGTGAAACTTATTTTTGGATATTTTCTAAGTGAAGTTTTTTGGAACCTTTCTTTTTGGAAATGAATTTGATATTTTGACTTTTTGTCCTGGTTCATGAGGAAAACAAATTTCAAAATTTTGGAATTTCCCACGTAATTAGGGTGACCAGATATCCTGATTTTATGGGGACAGTCCTGATCTTTGGGTCTTTTTCTTATATAGTTGCCTATTACCTCCCAAACCCTGTCCTCATTTTTCACATTTGCTATCTGGCTACAGATTCTGGAGCAGCTGTCTGCAACATTTGAAAGCAATATTTAGCAAACCTGATGCCTAGCTATCTGAGCAAGAGCCTTCCAGAAATCACAAGAGAGATGCACCTCTTCCATCCTGGTAACTTTTAACCATTAAGCTAACATGCAGTTAAGCAACCACATATTAAAATGGAGCTACCTAATAATCACCTGTAGGAAGTCTGTGGCTTTAGGACTAAACAAGTAATGGGGGCCTGATTCTTCACTCCCTTGTACCTTGGATCGTTATTTCCACTTGTGTAAAGTGATTTGCATTCTGTTTTGATAGTGCACATGTGTGAGCGATTTTACAACGTGAAAGGCAGTTGCAAGCCTTGTGCCTACAAAATTGATACAGCTAGACAGTATACTTCCTTTTGTCTAAATTTTGCCTTCAGACCTTTGGCAAATGTTTAATCCTTTAGATAAAAAGTGACTCTCTTAAAAGTATGTTCTGAGGATAGCTCTTCATGAAGGATGCTATGGGAAATATGAAGTGTATTATATTGATTTGATGGGTGGCAGTCTTGTCAATTTCATACGGCACTTCTCCCTTGCAGTGGGCTGATCAGTTGGAGGATGAGACAACAAGAGGGAGTAGTATCAGTGATTTGTATTGTAGTTTGCATTTATGACAGTCCTTTTGAACTCACACTTTCAGACATTAATTAAACCTCAAAAGCTGCCTATGAGGTAGCAAAGTACAGAGACCTCTGTTTCACAGCTGGGAAACTGAGACACAAGGCTTGTCTGTATGAAAACTTTGCGACAAACCAGGGTATACATCTACCTTGCACTGGCCTGCCACGCACTAAGTGTCTGGGTGGACCCTGCTCCCGGGCACTGAAAGTTCCATAATGCACTTTAATCTGCTCTCTTTCAAGGTGGGGTATATCGAAGCATGGCAGCACATTCCGCAAGGACTCTGAGTGACTTAGGCTAGTGCGGGGCACATTTAAACCCCAGCTTCCTGTGAACTAAGTGTCTGTACAGAAAAGCCCACGGAAAGGTTAAGACCAAGATTCATGGAGGGACTTGGCTGCGATGTCACAGTGTTGCCACACCTAACTTTCAGACCCCTAGAAAATCACTGTAGCTACTTTGGGATTGACAAAGCCTGCGTTAGGTGCATAGGCTCTGTATACAATGCATGAGTCATTTAGAGTCATTGGAGTGGCTCCTGGGTCTCCAACCTCCCAGGTCTAGGCTATAGAGTCACTGTTTCTTGCACTTTCTTGCCCAATGAGTATTTATTTATCCAAAGAGGAAGAGCATTAACGGGAAAGGCTGCGGGATAGAATCATCACAATATTCTGCCACATCAGAACAGCCCAGTGGTTAAGGCACTCTTCTGAGAGGCAGTACACTCCTGTTCCAAGCCTTTCTCTACATCAGGCAGAAGGTGGAATTGAACCTGGATCTCACCCCTCCCACGTATTCTAAGCACTGGGCTAAAAGTTACAAGGGAGACGTCTCTACTACCTCCTCCTTCAGATGATTTCAAATGGAGCCCTATCTGGAAGGTGTGTGCATTGGGTTGGGTTCCACAGGCCAAATAGGTCGTGCCAGTGGGAAAACACTTCCCTTCACCCTTAGATGTGAGATAGGCACCCAAACATGTAGAGTGAAGCAGCAGGGCACGTGCACAGAGGCAGAAACGTAGATGCCTAGGGAACTTTTACAGCAAATATGTAGTCTCTGAATGAGTTTAGATAGCTGCAGTTAGGCAGAAGCTGAGCAGGGCTTTTATGCATCTCAGTGGTGCTTAAAGCTGGGACTTCAGCATGTAAATCTAGCATTTAGATGTGGATTTAGGCCTAAGGCCCTAATTCATGAAGGTACTGAAACTGGTGCCTAAATTTAAGCAAGAGTCCCATTGAGTTCAGTAATGTGAATGATGGTCCAGGGCTACTGGCTGTCATTGAATTCCCATATCTAACGTGCTCCATTGATAAATAAAACCATTCCCCCCCACTGAATTGTCATCACTGGAAACTGAAGTTGAGATCCGCAAGCCAAGCTGGCTTATGGTAGGAGTTGTGTATCTTCGCCAGATACCACGGCAGAAATGAGGGATTGCAGGCAGTACAGGGTCAGTGTTAAGGTAGTTTGGGGGACCTTAATGATCAATTCTGACTTTCACAAGGTGGTTTCTTTAAAAACAGCCAGATGCTACCAATGATGTTTTAATTTAAATAGCTATTTATGGGAATAACGTTTATTTGAGAATATTGTTTCAATATCTTTGTGTCAATTCTTTTAATACATTGCTCTCTGCTCTCACTACTTATAAACATCTCTATTAGCACCTGGAGCACTTTTGGATTGATAGATGAATCGGTCCGTAGTGCTGTCTGTGCACTACAAAAAATTGTGCAGAATTCAAATGGCCATCTTTCAGGAAAGCTCTGGGAGCCAGGGGACCTGGTTCTAGACCACTGACTTGAGTAGAGTTACTCCTGATTAACAATGGAGTTACACCAGAATGAAATGTGTGTGAGATGAATTAGACCCAGCAATTTGAATATGGATACATATTTATTCATGAAGTTATCATGGTTTGCTAAGAAGTTATGATGGTTATTTGGGCTTATGTTTATTCAATAACTAGTCAATGTTCATTTTTACTAAGATGGATGATTTTCATTGCATATAGAATAATAAGTTTCCAGCATAAGTGTGTATGAGGGATCATACTGCAAATGTTCAAAGGAAGAAATTCAACCATTTATCACTATCTGTAGAAACAAATTCAATTTACTTTACATTTAAAGATACATCTTTGTGTGTGTTGTTGATATTAAGGCTACTTTGTTGCTAACATTGTGGCATCAGTTATTGCACTGAGATGTAATACTTCACAGTATCATTATTATTTTGTATTGTCGTAGTGCCTACTGGTCACGGACCAGGGCTCCACTGTGCTAAGCACTGTACAAACACAGAACAAAGAGACAGTCCCCCCAAATCCTTAAAAGCGAGGCCAGATTCTCCACCGAACTGTGCCTCTTGCAATCATTTACATTAGTGCAAAGTGGGTGAAAATTGCACTGTTGTAAATTTGGATTTAGTAGCATTTTATCCCCAGTTAGCACAGGTGATAATGACTGTGCAAGTTACAGGGCAGTGGAGAATCAAACTCTAGAAAACAATAAGCAACTTTGGAGATAATTATCAAATTTATTTTTTCTTAAATGAAGCATTTATTTCCGGCCAGCAGTGACTATTTTCAGACTGTGAATTCTTGGGTAATCCATAATTGTCTGGTTAAATGGTAGAGGCAAGTGTCAAGGGATAGTGTCCTGGGGGGTGGCCTGATGTATTAAATAAAGAAAAGTGGAGATAAAATGCTTTATTCTGTTTACAAGATTTAAAGTAGCTCCAAATTCCAGATTTCAGAGGCAAGAGTCACAGTAAGCCAGGCTTAGTATAAAAAGCCTGTTATTTATGGTAAAAGGGATTTAGTTATAAACTTACAGAGGTTGTGATGGTTCTGCTCTTTGATCTCTTAATCACTTTCTAGATAGAAAGGGTGTTGGAATGAACTCTCTGTTAGAAGTTGCTCTTTCAGTACCCCAGGAATTTCTCAGGAGAATAATTCTGTTTAAAGAGACAGTATCCCAACTCAATCCAAAGATCAATTGTATGGTGGTGACTATCACAATGATCATTTCTATATCCGAGCTGGAAATTCAGTACTCCTGCTCCGTGCTCTTCACTTTTAAGGAAGCAAGAGGGCTTCAGGCTCTTTTGCCTGAAGGTTACAGTCCTTGGAAAGGACTGCCCTTTCCTCGGTAACGTGTTGATCGGTGTTCTCATGGACGTGTGGCTCCCCTTTGTTAAACTAGTGCCATCGAACTAAAGGGCAATCGGAGGTCATTTCCCTGTCTCTGCTGGAGTCACCTCATCTTTCAATAATGCTAAATAATCTCTTACATATTGAAATTATTTGCTAAATTGGTTTTCTATTTTTTTACCAGCTCTGTTGCTGAATTTTCCTGTGCACCAGGCTATACTCATGTTACACATTCATCTGGAAGCATAAGGCTTCCAAAAAGGTCTCTGGAGAGACTTTTTTCCCTCCCATTTTTTCTAATGATTGCAAGCAGTATTTAAAGAGGAGACACTAATGGATTAGACCTGCACTCCAGCCTTCTGGAGACAGTTCAAATTATCTTCCTTCTGCTAAATCTGATCTGCTAAATTGGGTGGCCTAGCAAATATCTGGTCTGTGAACATTCTGCTGTGTCCCTGTCCTTTCACTTGGGAAGTGCCATGGCAAAAAACAAGCTGACAGGGCTAAAGAGAGACATAGGGTATATCTACACTGCAATTAAAAGCCCACGGCTGGCTTGTGCCAGCGGACTCTGGCTTGCATGGCTTGGCCTAAGGGGCTGCTTAACTGCAGTGTAGACATTCGGGCTTGGGCTGGAGCCTGAACTCTAGGACCCTGCAGAGACCCAATATCCAAAAGCGTCCTGTCCTAGAAATCTATACTGCAGCCCAATGTGTAGTAAATGTTACAGGCTCTGAGATGAGACTGGAGACAGCTCTCTGGCTACCAGCACAGCTTTTGCCTAGACCTCAAGAACAAGGTGCAAAAGTTGTGCTCATATGTGCCCATGGAACTGAGAGTAGAATTTGGACTATGCTACTTAATCATGAATGTACAAAACAAAACATAACTGATTGTAAGAATGTAAAATGGATTTTCTCATTTGCGTTCAAATTACAGTAGAGGCTCTTGTAAGTCTCATGGTTTGACTCACTTAGAAATATCCTGATGCAGGGGACACAACTGTATGGCCCAGTTATACACTCACTGAAATGGCAGTTTTGACAATGACCGTACTTGGAGTAAAATTTGACCTCTATATTAGAAGGGGCAGATGTCCTAGATGGGCTGAGGGCCAGATTTTCAGACATCGGCAAGTGTCATTTTTATTGGTCTGGCAACCTGAAACTATTTGTAAAAGTTAGACAAAATCTATGGGAATGGAAAGACAGTGAACTGGATGCTACCAGCATTATGTGCTTTTCATGCTTATCAGTATGCTGTGATCCAAAGGGGTTCACACTCAAATCCAGAAGGAATAACATTGCCAACTGGCAAAACATTTCTCAACTGTGAAAACGTGGTAAAGTTCATTAGCATACATTATTTTATAGCAAAAATATAAATTAAAACAATCCCTGCATGCAGTGCTCTATTGTTCAGGGTTTTTGCTTTTAAAGCAGAGATGGCATATGTCTTTTCCATTGTAATCTCTTCCCTCTCCTTCCTTTTACAGTTTCCTTAAAAAGGAACCCAACAAATTAACATTTCAAGGAAAATAAAAAAAATATGAACTATGAAGAGACATAAATCTGTAATTCAAAAAGCTCAGTGTGCCAGGAAATGTATTTGGCTTGGCGCGACCGGCTGCGTTTGCTCTTCTTTAGTCTTATTGGCAACAAGGTACACACAGAGACCCCTCTCCATTTCCTCTGTATTCAGACCTTGTAGAAAAACTGCCAAAACAAAGAAATTGCCCAATAAATATTTTTATGAGAGGCCCTATCACCTATATCAGGAAGGATACTTGTTGCCTCGCAGTTCAGAGTTATGAGGCGTTTCTAGCAGCGGCTTCGGTTTGTTGACTGACCAGTGCATTTCCAAGACAGTTGGCAACATTATCACAGAGTTCCTCTGTGGTTTGATACATCCTAACCTACGTGATGGATAAAGATGAGAGAAGGATTAAAGAACTCCCTTCTGGGAATGAAACCCACTCCTGTTTCTAGGGGGGTTGTTTTCATTGGCTCTGAAAATCTATTACTTCTCTCTCTTTCAAGTAATTCCTCAGCAGAGATGCAATTTTAATAAAGCTCTGCAAAATGGCTGAAGCTAGAGGGAAAAACATTTCTGTTGGGGTAGCGTCAAAGGGATCTGTTTTTATTATGAGCCTGCCCTGCTCTCCCTCTGATTTAATTTTCTTTTCTGGTATGGCACCAGTCTTGGTGCATTTGTTTTTTAATTTATTGTTACCCCTGAAGAAAAGGGATATAATGCAGTGTCCAATTTATTTGGAAGCCCACTGTCTCAAGGGGAGCCTGGACACATCTTGATGTTTTATACAGCAGTCTATTCCGTTTAAAGAGATGCATGCGCTGAGTGTGTGATCTGCTCTTCTCATTGTACTGTGTGCAGCAAACTGGGATTAATCTCTTCAATAAATAAGTCTTTTACCCCTCTTCTTCTAACTGCCTTTTCTGTTTAACATCCTATCCAGGTAACAACCTGTGGTAAGGTACTACGTGGGTCATCCAAAAGGTTAATTGTCCTGGCGGGAATGCTACATTGGGACCAGGAACGAGACAATGAACATTCATTAGAAGCATTTTAGCCCCAAAATAAATTTCCCATCCATCATATGCAAAGGGAATCGGTCAAAAATCATACTTCTGGCTGATTCCTTTTGTTTGTGATGGACAAGGAGCGAACACTTCGCCACTAACAACATAAGCTTTGCCTTAAAGGGTCAGCTCGTTGATTCATCTAGCCTAGTCTTCAGAGAATGAACAGCCAGGCCAACCTTTTCCCTTGTTTAGCTTTGGGTCTTTTCTTAGGGTGATCTCACTGCCCGCTCCTCCTGAATCCAGCTGAGTCTGGCGTGGCCTGTGACGATGATTGTGAGCTCCTGGACCCAGTAACCCCTGCAATAGTTACTTCTCATCTGCCAGTTTACAACACAGAGTTAGGTTATGCCAGGCCTGCAATGGGCACATGTGGAAGGGGGCAGAGAGAATTCTTTCCCCTTTCACATCCAGCACAATTGCAAGCCCCGAGCTTGAAGGAAACAGACTGCTCCCTTCCAGAGCGTCAGATGTGCAGCTCAAGCCAGAGAAGGCAGGAAGGAGATGGGATCATGACCCCAACCGGTTCTACATTGGCCAGTTCTGGAGATGGCCAAGCATGCTGCTGCATCCTTAGGGGGATGCAGCAGTCTCTCTTCATTGATGGGGAGTTCTGGGAAGGATTATGCCTCCAAAGCATCACAGAGCCTGGTATAATAACTTGGATAAGAGATGACCCTCCACCGAGCTTCCCCCTGGACTGGCATGAATCCACACGCTCCCCTGCTCCAACACAGGGCAGTGGGTGCATTACACAGAGTGGCCAACTCTTGCCATTTCGTTTTGAGTCTCATAACATTTTGTATTTGTCATGAAACTCCAGTTCCTGGAGGCAGTCAATGAGGTGAGAATATCAGCTTTCCTTTAAAAGGAAAAGTTTCTAGCCTTTGTGATGGCGGAGAAAAATGGGAAAGCTAGAGTCTCAGAAACCAGAAGGCACAGGAAAATGACCCCACATTTATTAAAAACCATCCCATGACTGGTTGTGAAACCACATAACTTGTGGTGTCTGACTCATGATTTTTGAAAGCTTGGATGTGACAATGCCAATTACGTAGACAGGCCCTTCATGAACTTGCTGAACATCACAACCGAGGATGAAAACTGGTGGTAAAGTAAGCTAGATCCCCCATCGGTTCCCGTGGGGACTCTAATCTCTCCCAATGCCCATTTTGAATGGGAAAACATATTTCGGTTTGGCAGCGTTTGTCAGATTTCCAGAGGAGCAGAGAGAGAGGTGGTCTCTGTGGCTCGCTCGTTGTTGATGTGAATAAAGCAGAGCAGACATGTGCTGTCGCGGAGTCCCAGAGACATCTCCTGGCACCGGGAGACATTTGAATTACAGATTAACACAAAGCTGCCAGTCGGTCCTGGTTTAGATTTTTATTTGAATTGAAATATTTATTTGTGGAGCATAAAATATACATATGGAAGAGACAGCAAAGTAAAAAGCAGGAGGGTTAGCCAAGATGCTGGTGTTTGTTGATTTGGCATGATTTTGCTTTGCTTTAATGTATGTTTACCCTGGAACGTCAAGCCCCTAGAGCATACTGCTGTGCTTTAATAATCAGCTTACTAAGATATGCAGTGGACGAATGGGGTTGGTAATCTTCTTCCTTGAGGGATTCCACTTCCATGCTGAGCATGGAACCCTCCCACGTGTGTGGTTTTGGATTCAGTGGCCTCAGGGTTCTCACTCCTTGAGATCCAGGTTGAAATGAATTTAATATCTCATTCCCTTCACCTCCTCCATGCCTCAGATCCTTTTCTCCTTCACTTTAGTCTCACTCATCTTTGACCTGTCTCTTTGATCCAGTCTCCTCCTGGCCCCAAGCTTGTCTTCCACCTTTCTCTCAGCTGGCCTCTTCTCCAGCCATAAATGTCCTTAGGTATCTGTTGTCCAAAATGCCGCTTACGACTCCCCATTCACCATCGCACGCATGCAGTCTGCTATCTCTGCCCTGACTTCCTCTTGACTGCTTCCATTCTTTGTTTCCCTGCAAGCCAGTTTCTGTCCTCTCCATTCCATTGGAATTGCTCTTACAGAGGGAAGGAACTGAGCAGCTGTGGAAGAGAAGATGGTAAAAATGTTAGGCAGGGCAGAGTTGCACAGAGTTTTAAACATGAGGATGAGAATAGTGAATTTAAGGCCCAATTTCAAACCCAGTGAAGTCAGCGAGAGCCGACTGACTTCAATGACCTTTGAATCAGGCCTTTCAAGTGGCAAGAAAGAGGTAATCAGTGAAGGCATTCAGGGAGGAAATGATAGGACATGTTGGATGTACAAAAGTGACTCCAAGTGGAAGTAAGGGTGGCCAGAAAGGAGGTTACAGTAGTTAAGACATGATGGCCCAGATCCTCTAATGGTATTTAGGTACCTAACTCCCACTGATTAAGGTAACTAAATATCTCTGAGGATGCAGATTGATCTGATCAGGGAATGGACCGGGGATTTGGCAGTGGAGAGGGTTAGGAAATGAAGGATTTTAGAAATGCTATAGAGGAAAGGTTTTGAGGCAGCCTGGATATCTAGGAGGAGAGTCATATGTGGCATGACTATGAGCTTTGAGTAACAAGGAGGAATTTTTACAGAGGACCCATAGGGCATTTTGAATGCCTTTTCTCCTCCCTTTGAAAGGCTTCCACCCAGTTTTCTTCAGTTTCTCCAGAAGAAGTCATTCTCTGTTGAACCCTTCCCCTCCCGCAGTTCTCAACCTAGCTTTTCTCCCACAAGGGAAGAATAAAGCCCGTTTTGGGGAGTTTGTGCTGGCCGGTGATATAAAAGAAGCTGAAAGGTTTTTTTTTTTACTTGATTTTATTCAGATTAGTTTTTCAAATGACCACTAAGCCACCTGTCCTGCTAAGGTGTTTCTGATGTGAGTACGAGTGTGGCCTGATAATGAAGGTTCCATATGATCAGCCAAGTGATTCAGTGAGCTGGCTTATATCTTTGAAATGATCTATAACTTTGAAGCTGAAGTGCAGAGTGAAAAAACCTGTCTGTCTTGGTAAAATTATGTCATAGCAAAACAGGGGAGAAATTCCTTTATTTGCTATTTTTAGTACCAGGCATAAATATTCCCATTTTATCAGCTTCCAAATTATTAACTAGTACTTTATTTCCCATAGCGTCCACAATGTGCTAGGCGCTGCCTCACTACAACAGCTTACTCTCTTAATATTCAATGCAAAGCTTTTCATATTGATCCATTTGTAATCCATATAATAAACATAATTTCTTTCTCTCATACATCTTTCTAGGAAAATATCATTGCAAAGAATAAAATATCCACTGGAACTTGCAAATCTGATCTGTGTAAGCAGTCTTTATTCACATGGCTAGTCAATGGGTTAAATCTTGGCCTCTTTGAAAGCAATGGGAAAACTCCCATTGACTTCAGTTGGGTCAAGATTTCACCCAATTAAACCAATCACTAGTTTAAGAGTTGCGGTAGAAATGGACAGAAAATGGAGAATTTTTTTCAGAAACTTAACTTTTTGTCAGAAGTCCTCGAAATATGAAAGTTTCCACAGAAAGACACTTTTATGGGGAAAAAATGAACGTTAGACAAATTCCTATTTTCCATCCAAAACATTTTGAGAGAAAATTGGAGCAGCCCTACATTATGGTATTGAACACTAAATTGTGTTATACATCTGCACTCCCTGTCCCCCACAACTTTTTTTTCATGTTGTTGCCCCTCTGTAAGGTCCTGATCGTGTTGACATTTGTTTACCTGCTTAGCTTTCCTCACCCGAGTAGTCAGCGTATGTCCTAATACTCAGATGAATAAAGCTCAACATGGGCATAATTCTGTCCCAGATTGTGGTCTAAGTGTCTTCTTGTAATGGTTCTCAACCAGGAGTCTGTGCACCCCTGGGGGTACACAGAGGTCTTCCGGGGGTACATCAATTCATCTAGATATTTCCCTAGTTTCACAACAGACTACAGTGAAAGCAGTAGCAAAGTCAGTACAAACTAAAATTTCATACAGACAATGACTTGTTTAAACTGCTTTTTATACTATACACTGAAATGTAAGTACAATATTTATATTCCAGTTGATTTATTTTATAATTATATGGTAAAAATGAGAAAGGAAGCAATTTTTCAGTAACAATGTGCAGTGACACTTCTGTATTTTTATGCCTAATTTTATAAGCAAGTCGTTTTTAAGTGAGGTGAAACTTGGGGTACACAAGACAAATCAGACCCCTGAAAGGGGTACAGTAATCTGGAAAGGCTGAAAGCTGCTGCCTTATTGGATATAACTATAGAAAAATAAATGCAAATAAATTCAAAGTAGGTTGTAGAAATCAAACACAAGCCCCACATTTCAGTTTTACTGCAGTGCTCTTGAACCAATGTAATCAATCAATCAATCGATAATTTCCAGTGTCCATTGTCTATTTTAACACAAGGACATTATCTTTTCATTACTTTGCATTTGCTTGTGCCTTTCGCCATATCATTTATTCAGACTGATAACGGATTTCCTGAAGGCTTTTGATATGTGCCTTTTTTATTATTTTTTTTAAAAGGATCAACACTGAAGGTCAGCGCTCTTCAGAACTGTTCAAGAATATAAATATTTTCTTCAGCTACCAGCTCAGAATCCCTTTTTAAAAAAGCAAAAATATAGATCTAATAAAATTGCACTCCCCATAGGCTGTTCAGACAATGCAAAATGAATATTAAATCCCCTCCCCTCCGCACACATTCTAATCAAACAATTATTTTGCTGTAATGCTGGGTTTCTATTTTCTTGACAAGATGCATGTTATGTTTTAATGTCCTGGGAGTCATTAAAGCCTATTGCAAAATGCAAAATCCTCCTTCTAGTGTTTTTTAATTATCTCGTCTGCAATCTGCTCTTGCCCAGCGTTCACCTCTATCAAAAGCTCCATAGCACAGCTACCACTGCTCTGGGCATGCTGCACCCGCTCGTAATTATTGGCACTGCGATTTTTGTCTCGCACTGACTTGTTATTTTAATTTGTCTCCGGTTATTGACAGCGGTGAATAATGCGTTTAAAGGAACTTGTAGGGTGGTTAATATGAATATATATGCAAAAAGGGAACGGAAAAATAGCTTAATACTTATCCTTCATACGAAATTTTTGTTATCCACAGTTTCTAGTGTTGTCTGTTGGGAGATTTTTGAAATCAGTCTTTAAGAACAAACAGCGTTGACCATCCAGATTTGTAAACTGAATCTTTTTTCTTTGGGATTTATTTGAGCGTTCCTTTAAAACAGGGTGACCAGATAGCAGGTGTGAAACATTGGAACAGGGAGTGGGGTGTAATAGGCATCTATATAAGAAAAAGCCCCAAATATTGGGACTGTTCCTATAAAATCAGGACATCTGGTCACTCTACTTTCAAAGCAAAACCAGGGACAATGCAATAGAAAAATATTCCAAAGGGCTTGGATTTTTGCAGATATTTCCCTTTTCATTTCCTTAAAGTCCTTCATGTTTTAGAAATTGTGTCAACAAAGGAAACAGACTGTTTCATGCTGCAAACCAGCAAGCTGACTGGAGTTCAACATATAATGCATGGTTTCAGCTTTCAAAGCTTTACACGTTGAAAAAAATCTGGAGCTGAATTAGGGTGACTACATGTCCTGATTT
The DNA here is from genome assembly GCA_007922155.1 of Mesoclemmys tuberculata. Lineage (NCBI taxonomy): Eukaryota > Metazoa > Chordata > Testudines > Chelidae > Mesoclemmys > Mesoclemmys tuberculata. The sequence continues at coordinate 13,582,009 of ML675650.1, forward strand.
TATAGGGCCAGTCCCAATACTCAGGGCTTTTTCTTATATAGGCACCTATTATCCCCCAACCTCATCCCGATTTTTCAAAACTGCTGTCTGGTCACCCTAATCTGACTTCAGAACAGATTTAAATCTCACACAGTAGACTGGATCTTCATCATCAGCACTCAGGGCTATGTCCTCTGCCCATTAAAGTCAATGATAAAGCTCCTACTGACTTCAGTGGTTCAAAAGCATGCCCTAAGTAACTGTTTCTTCTACTTCTGTTATAGAGCTAGGGTATTGTCAACAAATATTGTAAACCTGTTGGGCCTTTATTGATTGAATAATGATCCTGCCAAAGAGATTCAGATGTGGGGTCAACACTGGCTTCTACTGCACGGGTGCTTAAGCCAGGGAAAGAGAACACAGGAGCTTTTTTACCCTTCTTGTACAGCCACATCTGAGCGAGACAGAATGCTGCCATTAGCACTCCCTGAACCATCACCAGCTGTGCTCCCTGACCCATCAGCCTGTGAAAGGAGATGTTGAGGGTCAGTACCCCTGGACACCCCAGCTAGGCAGCAGTGGGAGAAAGCACACTCCACTTAGCTCGAGGCAACAGTTAAGGACACTGCCAGCCTCACATGTGGTATGTTCAGTGCTGGATTCAGGAAGCCACATGCAGCATGTCACTTCATTGAATCCAATAACAGTGTTTCGCAGGCCTCCGTGTCACTAGATGGCACTGTCTGTAGTAAATAACTACCTGCATATCCAAGAGACCACAGTGGGGAGGTAGAAACTTTTATTGGACAAACCTCTGCTGGTGAAAGAGATAATCTCTGGTCTCTATGCTGCTTGAAAGCTTGTCTCTTTCACCAAGAGAAATTGGTTGAGATAAAAGATATGTCACCTGCCTTGTTTCTCTAATATCTTGGGACCAACACAGGTACAACAACCCCCCCTTCTCCACACACACTCTTTTCTATAGCACTCTTGTAACACTCATCACTATGGTTATCCTCCGGCACTTCACCTCCACCATTCTGCCTGGGTCTGTCCTAAAGAGGCAAAATGCCTTCTGGACAGTGCTCCTCAACTGCTATAGCTCGGCTCCCCATGTCAGTGCCGTACTTTTTCTCTAGGAAGTGCTGGAATTTGGCATGTACATTTTGATTCAGATCAACGTAGTCTTAGACAGGACTGATTTCAAACAATTATTGGAGAATGTTCATAGACAGTGAATTTCGAACGCACGAACACGTCTCCACACCAGAAGCCAAGTCGAAGAGTTGCTCATATCTAATCAGAGAGCTGAAACAACCCCATGTGATCTGTGTGTAATCAAGCTAAGTGCAGCTTGCCGTTTGAATACCTCAACAGTTTGCAGGCCACCTCTACACCAAGTAATTCAGAGAAGTTATCCAGCAAATGATTTTGAACGAGTAAATGAGAAAAGTTGAACAAGTGCCTGTGAACAGAAAGAGGCAAAATTCAAATTAATTATATTCTACAGGTGATGAATTCGCCTCCAGTATTAAAAAAGAATAATCAGAGAAATGATCATAGCAATAATGTCTTATTGCTTCTCATTTTTGAATGAAGATAATATTAAAATGTGTTTCTAACTTAAAAGTGACTCCATTACAATAGCCTTGTTGAGTCCCACATTTATTATCTCATTGATTCCCATACCAAATATGCTTTTTAAAATCAAAATGGTTTTTCCTACTTCCCAGCCTTACAGACTGCAGCTGGGATCCAAGATCAAATGTTTATTTTGAATTTTCCCTTTGTTCCTATCAGCCCCATGAATAAAGGTTCTCCAAGCCAAACTGAGCAGTCAGTGACACCTGTGAAGCCCCCTTGCCTTCAAATCATGTCCTCAGGATGCTTGTGCAATGCCTTAGCTGTGAATGAGTTTGTACAGGTGTATCAGATTGGAGTTCTGCAAACAATTGTGCTAATGGGGTACAAGGAAGAACAGAATCCAGCTCATGCTTTTTCACTGGTTTGCCTCCGAGGGGGAACAGCAGTAAAAACCAGCAGTCAGATACAACTGAAGGTAAAATCCACTCCACTCCTATAATAAGTACTCACACTGTATGTATTTAGGTTGTTTGTAGGGTGGTTGGGGAAATCAGATTCACCCCTTTTCCAAACTGGAGCCGGACAGTGTAATCCTGGCCTCACTAAAGTCAATGAGAAAACTGCCAAGCTGTGTGGCCTCTGCTGCAGTTTGCTAATTCAGCCCAGGGGCTGGAAATGAAACAATGTACTTCCAGGCCAGTTGCAGCCACTGGATCTACCTAAATGTGGATCCGCAGCTCCTGTCCTGGCTTTTGTGGGGGCCAGAAGGGAGACCTTTTTCATGGCTGGTCATCTTTTTTGTGGGGCTTGAGTTGGATGAAGGATCTTGTGTTGACACAGCTAAAATAGGGTTTAAGAAGGACTGGCGTGGAACATAGTTTGTGTAGTGGCTCCTGCAGGGTGGCATTTCAGCCCCTAAGCTCCAGACTATGTATATGGTCTAGTGGATAAAGCACAGGGCTAGGATTCAGGAGGTTGGAATGTTACTCCTAGCTTTGCTGCTCGGTGACCGTTGGTGAGTGTGTGCCTTAGTTTCCCCATCTATGAAATAGCAATAATGCTACTGGCCTCTGTAAAGCCTTTGAGGTTTACTGATGAAAACGCTATACACGAGCTGGGTATTGTATTTGGTTTCTTTTTTGTCATATATATTTTGTCCTTGAACAGTGTTTCTCTTTGTTGTTAATGTGTATGAGTGTAAAGAAATCTCTTTTCTTTTATTATATGCATTCAGAGTGTTGGCTTCTGGTAAAACAAATCTATTAAACCTAGTTTGGCCTGCCTTTGAGACCTATTACATGAAAGAAAGAGGCCCGAGAAGGCATTAGGGATACCCTCTGTGTCGTGGGAAGAGAACAAAAGTGAGTGAGGAGAGCAATGGAAAAGCTGAATCGTGTTTTCTAGAAGCCACCTGTTACCAGCAGATCTGGTACTTGAGAGCGAGAGCTGTGACTTGGGAACTCATGGGATGCAGCAGACGTGGCTGGCTATAGGGCCAGAGGTGATTGGCTCCCCCTAAGGAAATCACTTTTCTGAGCTGATAAAAAGGTTAGCAATATTTTCTTTTCCTCTTAAATAAAAAGCCCTCTCCTGAAGAGACAGCGGCTGAAGCGTACAGTGGAAACATGAACAAGATAAAGTTTTCCCTTTGTGCTGCGCATGTCTTTCCTTGCTTTGTTTTTTACTTCTGTTACTTTATTCCGTCTCTGCTCTGCCTGCTCCCTATGGTCAGGGCCTGTTTGTGATGCTGAGAACCTGAACTGTGCTGGGAAGGAGGGAAAGAAGTACCTCAGCTAACTGATACTGGCTGGTGGCATCCCGCCTTTGTGTTGCAGGAGCAGGCAGAACATCTTCGGGGCGTGCAGAGGTGGCTTTTATATCCTTTGGAGCAGCATAGCTGGCGCATCTCCAAGTGCGGTCCTCCAGCTGCCATCAGATGCTCAGGAGGCAGAACCCTAGCCTGTCTGGCCTCCCACCCAGGCATCTCCTGTCTCAGGTGTTGCGTGCTGTGGAGGCACTAGTGCCGCTTTGTGCTCAGGGAGCCAACGCACAGCTACACTGCGGTGGGACGTGGCGCTGGAGCGGTGGGCTAACGTGGTTTCTGTGAACACTTCTCCCAGGTGTGGGAAGCCAGACTGTGACTAAGTTTTCTGGAGTCTGAACTGACTGCTGCCACTGGATCTGCCTCTTAGTTCTGCTGCTAAGTGGCAATGAAGGATATATTAGTTCTTCTCTATAATGGGCCTCCTGTGAGACCGAATCAGCTTCAGCTGGCCTAATGCTGGTAAGTTATCTTCATGTATTTGCCTTTCCTGATTGCGCCACACTCCTGAGATGGTCACAGAGGGAAAAAGTGCAAGACTGCTAAGTACCATGAAGACTGAGGGGCAGTCGTGCTTTCACACTGGTAAATCTAGGCTGACTCCATTGGCGGCAGCGAAGTTACACAGGCGTGAGTGACCACAGACCTGAGCCCTTGCAATTCACTTAAAAAGTCATGGACAGTTATTAAAATATCCGCTCCTTCGTTTAATTTTATTTGGAAATGAATGGATGGGATTTCAGAGGGTTATGGGAAAAATAGGACCTCCCCCTTGTTCACATAGAAACACACACTTAAAACAACACTGCACAGAGCCCTCGGAAACAAGGCACTTGGTTTACAACAAAGAACAGTGGTCCCTTTTGGAATGTAAACCGATAGAAATAAAAAAGACAGAGACCTACAAGGCTGGGTTTATTCCCTCTTTCCCCCCCATTAGCAGACATCGCAACCCATATTGCTGAGTTATCTTTTTTGGTCATGAATTTAATTAAAATCCCTTGGTACATTTCAGCATTGCCACCGGCTGTAGCTGCCAGTTACAACTGCATTGTGAATGCTAACTTTGAGTTACGGCTTTACCAGCTTGCACATTTTTATATGGAAACGCGGACTCCTCTCTCTCTTTTATTATGTTAATAATATCAGCCACTGTGTATTAATCTCAAGGCGCTGATTATAGTTAGTTCAGCTCAGAGACAGGCCACAAAATACTCCAATGAGAACAACTGCAGCCTGCAGTCTGTGTAGTAGGGAAATTTTCCCCACAGAAATGCTTTTTCCTACCGCCAGCAAAAATATGCTACCAAAAAGAATGTTACCCATATCTCCTGGTGTTCTTGGCATGCATAGGCAGGTGTTATGAGACTCGGGAAAACTTTCATTCTCAGAAAAATCCATCTCCCCATACCTTATAAAAATGCTGTACGCTATAATTGTTTATAATAATGGCCCCAAACACCCACATCTCAGATTCTCTAATTTATTCCAGTAGTGCAAAGGGTCCAGAAAGTGGATTGATTTCCCCATTACCTATGATACACTGCAAGAGGTTGGTAGGGTAGGACGAATGTTGGAGGTTGGGAAGGACAGAAGGAGCTAGAATGCTACCGTGCTGTGGCAGGTGAAAGGTTCTTGTGGGTCACAGCCAGCTGACATAGATTAAATCGGCCCTTTGGCTGCTCCAATCTTCACAGGGGCTGGCCTCAGAATCAGGGAGCTGTAAACCGCTCTTCTGCCGTCTCTGCTCAACTGCATTCAGTGAACGGTGGGCACATCTGAAGATCTAGGCTTACAGTTTATAGCAATAGCGTACGATTATTATTTAGTGCTTGTGTTAGCGGGGTGCCTAGAAGCCAAGCCGCTCCAACAATATCAGGACCCCATTATTAGGCACTGTAGAATCTCATATTAGAGATGGTCCCTGCACTGAAGAACTTAGTCTAAATAGACCAGAGAGAGGGTGAGTGAAAGGAATAAAAACAACAACTTGCATTGCTTAGGTCAAATCTAGAGGGCATATGGATTTTATTAAGAGAAACTGGGTAGCACAGCATAAACAATGGCAATCCGAGAACATCAAAATGTGTCCGGTGTTGCCCCTTCTGATCTCAGGTTGGTGAAACAAGTTTAATGAAAATCCTCTCCTTTTCAGTAGATAGAGCACCTTTCCTGCACTGACTCCATGGTGATGGGCAGCAGTAAAACAGGTGATAAATAAAACTGAAATCCTTCAGTGCTGTTGCAAGCAGGAGCCCCAAAGAGGTGAATGGGAGTTCTGCTTTCATCAGGAGTTCCGACGCAGGCTCTCATTCTGATGTCACTAAGGCCTTGACTAGACATGAGAATTTCACCTATTATACTGATCTAGTTAGACAGCCATCATTATACAGCTATAACTCCCTTTGCTGACCCTCTTTTTCCAGTATGAGTGGCTTTTTTTTCCAGTTTAACTTAAACATCTTCCCAAGCAACATAAGATAAACCTAAAAAAAGCACTGTCATGTCAGAATAAGAGCATTCACACAGTTATTTAGACTGGTATAATTCGATTGGTTTAAATTCACACTTTAGCTTACATCAGTGTAACTTTCCCATGTAGACAAGCTCTGAGAGCTAGCAGTGCTAATTGTGAATGACACCAGTGAAATTACATGACTGTTTGGCACATCAGATCAGAACCAGGACTCTGAGCCTTCCCTCTTTTGTTTAGATACACTTTTACTGTGTCATTTGTCCACCAACGGTAGATTATTTTGATGGCAGTATGCGTGGGTGGTTGTGCAGGCACACGTAGAGATGCTGCTTTTGCTAGCATGAATGGCATCAGCTGAGAGAGAGTCTCTTGGTCTTCATTTGCTAAGGAAAAGACTCTTACATTCGTAAGATTTGTCCTTTCAAGCTGCAAAATAAATCAATCTCCTGCTGTGTAGTTACTGAGGCGAGATGCTTCAGTGTAATACATGAATGCTGTTTTACACATGGAAATGGTACACCTTGAAAATCAATTTCATGCCACAGCATAGTGATGATGGTTTTACTTATCATATTTGCTCTTAAAACACGGAAAGCAATCCCATCCCATCCAACAGAAACAGGCCTACTACATTATGTAGGCAGTTAATTATAAATTGTTTCTTGCAAAATTAACAGTAGCGTTCAGTTCACTGACATGTCGATAATTGGTATTAAGGGCACAAGGCTGAGCATCTGTACTAAATCTAGATTCACAACAGGATTAAAACATCTTTACAGTAGAGGTAACTGATTTTCTAATGATTTGTGAAAGATGGAGCATGTCCTGTTTCCCTGATGATAATGCTGTCCCTCCTTCCAGCTATCTAAAGCATTTCTCAGTGACTATGGCATATTATGTTGGACAGAAGTGCACTGTAGGCCAAGATTTTCAAACGTGGCTACTGAAACCGAGACGCTTTAAAGGGACTTGATTTTCAGAGTTTGGATCCTCAGACTTTTCTGGAGATCAGGATCACTTAAGATTACTTTTCTGGCCATCATGTATAGGAATAATAGAGATAAGCAGACCTGATTTAAAAATAGGGTGGAGGGGGAAATTTGTGGAAAATTTTCACAAAAAATGTATGTATTCTTTCCCATCGCAAAAATTCAAACATTGAAATTTTTCAACCAGAACTACAGGTAAACTATGATAACCCCACCCTTTAGGTACCAGCTTGGATTATGTGAGGATCCAGGGCACCCAGGGGCCATTATTTTATCTGCTACTCGTGGGAAGTTTTTGACAGTTTTCATAGCGAATTTCTGCATCCTTCAGTGCTTCACTGGTTTTGATTTTTGATGTATCCTACATCAAAACTATTTTAAACCTCAGGAGAGGTTTGCTTAGAGATTTTTCTTGAATTGTGGACGAATTGCAAGAACACCAGCTCTTGCTAGATTTCATCTGAGGCTAATGACTTATGGAAACAGCTGTTCTCATAAGATATTGGATGTATTTGAAGTGGGTCTGAATTTGAACCAGAACCACAGAGAGATTCAGACCTAGGGATTCAAACTTTCCTGTATTGGCCCATCTATGTTTGAAAGCAATTAACAAATAACAAAGCTAGGTAATAGCTAAAATCAACCAACCATATCTAAACCTGCCAGCTCTCTTGCAACTTCCATGATTAAAGCATGTATTGTTTGATATAACTAAACACCTATTGGCATTAGAGTTGTATCTGGTGCCGCTCTTTCTCCACAACACAGCTGCAACAATACTGCTTCTGACTGCCTTTTTTATCCTCAGAAATCCTCCGACTAGGTTACTATGGACAAATCCTACATTTTTTTTTTCTCTGACAATGTCCCTAGGGTGAAATTCGCCCCAGTGCAGAGGGTCAGCAGAAACTTTAGGCACCCGTTAGCCTGCGTCCACATTGCAAAGTGTTCAGATTACCAACCCTAGTGAAGCGTCACCCAGTCTTTATCCTATAATCCCAGAAGACCCAGCTAGTATGGGCTGAAAGCACCACCAATTTTATCTGAGTGTGTTTTGTGTGTGGATGGGGCAGAGGATTAGGAATAACTTCCAAGTAACAGTCCGAGTTAACTCTGTCATGAGGACATAACCTTGACTTCCATGTAAATTCTATTTTGAGGCTTAAATGGGGATACACAGTTTTTGTGCTGGCTCTCTGTACAAAGTGTGGATTTCACCTAATGCAGACATATATGCCAGCAAAACTAAAATCTCACAAATGTGTGTGGAAATTAAACAAAACATGTTTGCAAGTCTCTCCCGACATTTTCTTCCATGCAATTCCTTCCGACTCTGCCACTAGTTTAAAAGCAGTTCATTATCTTCACTAAATAGACTGGTTTGTTTTAGCTTTATGGCTCTTAAATGTATTTCCTGGGATGAATTTCCTGTTCATACCAATTTGGGAAGGAGGGGAATTTTTTGGTTGAGCCATGAAACTGAAAAATTAATTATTTGTTCTACTGTAGTGTTCAGACTTCCATGTATCAGGCCCATAGATTTGTAAGAGCAAAGTTCCAGTCGCTGACCCTGCACTCCTCAGTTTGAATACCCTATGAAACCGCCTCCTTTCATGTGGGAAAACTTTTTTTATTCTTATTTTTTTACCTTCCTGCATAAAGCAAAAATCAATCGTGTAAATTCCCATCTGAGACCCTCTAGAATTCGATTGCGCTGTTTCATGTTTAAAGCCTTTCTAATCTTAAACTGTCCTCTCTGCTCCACAAAAGAGAGTCAAGGATGTTCCCTTCAGAAACACACATTGTTCACCACTGTACATGCATTTTCGAACTTGCCCCTGGGTATTAACTCATCATTTTACAAAGCTAAAAACCTTAAGGTAATTAACTTTTGAATATTAAAGTTGGAAGGCTCTTGGAACCTCCTTCAAACTTTAATGAGTTATCCATGATGTCCTGGTGTACAGAGGTCTGCTTTGCTCTGTCTTTATGCTCTGTAGTAATTTTCACATGGCTGTGATGATTCGTTACCTTTGCATGACTATTATCTCCTCACTGATTGAAAAGTTATTTGAAATACTTGTTATGCTACTAATTTCAGAGGGCATGTTTTTATGCTACCACATCCTATCTAGTTTCAGTTCTTATTCCATTCTATGTTGGCCTGACTCCTTTCTGCACTGAATTCTTCCTTTGTGATAATGAAAAAATGAATTGTCTTTTTCTTTCCCTTCCTCCCATTTCTGGACATACACTGAATGCATGTATGATAGCAAGTGCCTTCTAATAGCCAATCAAATTGGTGTAGTTACTGAGGTGGGCCAGTACACCAAACCCTTAAGGTGGCAGCTCTATCATGACTAAGTTTGAGGCAAGCACCATAGGTGCTTCAGCAGCTAGACCAGTTATTGGTCCCAATAACTTCTCAGAAACATGGCTAAGTGAAAGGGCATTTGGATGGACAGTTGGATACCCTCAGCTTAGACGCTAAACAATTACAGTTCAAAGTGGGCAACCGTGGTTCTTGTTTGGGTCCTTGGGCAATCCACTCCAAAGTCAGGGCTCTTCAGGGGAAATACAATCTAGATGAAGCTATTATAAGGTGGGTGCATAACTGGTTGGAAAACCATTCCCAGAGAGTAATTATCAGTGGTTCACAGTCAAGTTGGAAGGGCATCTCAAGTGGGGTCCTGCAGGGATTAGGTCTGTATCTGGTTCTATTCAATATCTTCATCAGTGATTTAGATAATGGCATAGAGAGTACATTTATAAAGTTTGAGGATGATATGAAACTAGGAGGGGTTGCAAGTGCTTTGGAGGATGGGATTAAAATTCAAAATGATCTCGACAAATTGGAAAAATGTTCTGAAATAAATATGATGAAATTCAATAAGGACAAACACAAAGTATTCCATTTAGGACAGAACAATCAATTGCACACATACAAAATGGGAAATGACTCCCTAGGAAAGAGTGCTGCGGAAAGAGATCTGGTGGTCATAGTGAATCACAAACTAAATACAAGTCAACAGTGTAACACTGTTACATCCCAGAATGACATTTGTTTTCTTTGCATTAGCAGGCGTGTTGTAAGCAAGACGTGAGAAGTAACTCTTCTACTCTCAATGCTGAGTAGGCCTCTTCTGGAGTACTGTGTCCTGTTCTGGGCGCCACGTTTGACAAAAGATGTGGACAAATTGGCGAAAGTCCAGAGAAGAGCAACAAAAATGATTAAAGGTCTAGAAAACAAGACCCGTGAGGGAAGATTGAAAAACTGGGTTTGTTTAGTCTGCAGAAGAGAAGAATGAGGGGGTACAAAACAGTTTTCAAATAAATAAAAGTTACAAGGAGGAGAGAGAGAAATTGTTCTCCTTAATCGCTGAGGAGAGGACAAGAAGCAATGGGCTTAAATTGCAGCAGGGGTGGTTAAGTTGGATATTAGGAAAAACCCTGTCATGGTAGTTAAGCACTGGAATAAACTGCCTACGGAGGCTGTGGAATCTCTATCATTGGAGATTTTTAAGAGCAGGTTAGACACCAACCTGTCAGGGTTGGTATTGATGATGCTTGGTGCTGGGGACTGGACTAGATGACCTTGCAAGGTCCCTTTCAGGTCTAAGATTCTATGATTCAGGCCCAGTGTCTGGGGGGCCCTCTCCATGGCAGTCTGTATTCCAAGAAAACAGAGGCTTGCAGGTTTCCAGGCCAGGATCATTTACTGGGCCTCATGGGCCCTCTTCGCGCTGACTCCCTGTCCAGATGCTGTTGTTCCCCTGCAAGTCCCACACAGACCTGCACCCAGCTATAACATTTGGCAGTCACCACCCGTTCCACATGCAGCTCTGCTTAAGGTTCCTGCGGATTCTGCTCTAAATTCAGCTTCTCTCCAGTTCCCTGCTTCCTTTGTGGCTGCTGCCTCAGCTTCCCTGCATCTCCAGGCTTGCCATGTGGCCAGAGCTTTTTACACAGAGCCTAGCCACTTCCTGGTTCATGACCTTTCTCCTTACCTATTCAGGGGAAAGGGAATCTTCTTGTAGTCCTCTGCTTAGCAGATCCATCACACGAGGACTGAGTGCAAGCCATTGATTCTCTAGGAACTAGGATTGCCACCTCACAAAAAAACCAGGATATAAGCCCATAAAAGTGGACAGCTGGCAGTCTGTACTTAATACCCTTACAGATTTCCCAAGAGAGCTACCTCAAAAAAGGATGAGCCTGGGAAAGCCTGGACAGATGACAACCCTAGTAGGAACCTGTGACTATTGAACTCCATTTAAGTCCTACTTAACCCCTCACACTTAATGCATGGGTCTAGTGAATTTCACCCCAAGAGCGCTATTTGTGAAGGATTGTTGCTGTTTGTTTCTGGGTTAGGTCAGTCAGGGCATGAGAAGATCCTCTCCACCCATTTAGACCTTTATGATGAGCTTTATTCGAGAATAGAAAAGTAAAGATAAAGAATGTTATTCCCTTTCCTAGGCCCAATACTTCCCTCAACTGAAGAGTAATATTAGATAATGGCGTGTGTCCTGCTTCATCCAAGCGAAAAGCCTGCCCCCCATTGGCCTAAGTTCCAGATAAGAAAAGGAGGGTTTTTTTCTTGAGCCCTCTGCCTAGACAACTTTTCTCATTAACTTGCACTGTTAGATGCAGACCCCACAGTTCATCCTTTCTAATGGTGTGTGCCATGTTAATCCTCTAGGGCTGGCTCAGCCCTGCTGCCCTGTAAATCACTACAATCAGGACAGATGAGGGAGAGGATGAACTCTTTCCTGCTGACCTGGAGATGTTTTACCGAGCCCCTCACAGAGACTTCACACTGAACCGGATGGTGTCTCTTGGGCTGCTAACCTTTCTCTTTCCTCAAAGGAGCACTCCATGAAGGAGACGTTTCTGAGAAGCCAAATCTTTGTCCATGCTGAACGGGCTTCTCTCTCATACAAATCTGTGAGACACAGATTGTCAGGGCATGTAGTGAAGCATGCAGAGTCACTGATGATCTTGCTCTACCTGTCCTGCGGCTAGGTATAATAAGGAATATGAGGTTTTAGAGTTGACCCCTTAAATTCTCTTAATGAAATATTATTTGGCCTAAGGTTTGATTTGAACCATTGACTCTTTTATTTCTTGTCTTTTACCTGGGTGAGTAAAATCTCCTTCTCTTTGGCATTTTGGTTCTTTGCATTAGGACTTCATTGTAATTGAATTGCTTCAGTAGATAAAGTTGAATAAGCTGGTCACAAATGCCCTTTGCCTTGTTTATGCCAATTCCTTACACAATGACTTGGATGCCACACTTTTTCAGTGAGAGCCAATGCTCAGCAGAGAATGTTACAGATGGCAAGGAAGCTGGACAGAAGAAGAGAGGAAGGCAGGATTAAAAGGATTATAAAGTTCACTGATTTTCTTAAATGAATTTGGCAGGTTGGCATGCTTCTTGTCACAATCACATTAAACTGCTTGAATTTCTGCTCACAGTAGCCTTTTTTTCCATTTTCATGTGTTCTAACATTTTTTCACGTTTGTTCCTTGCCCTCCGTCTAGCTCCATCTGTCGTTTATCTTTCTAACTTTATTTGGCTGATCTCTCTTAATCTGTCTGTATTCATAAAGCACCGATCACCATAACATCTTAGATAATATCAGCATTGTATCTGGGCATAAATTGCCACTGATTGTCTATGGATCACATCAGTACCATTCCTCATGAGTATTATGGGCTTAATTTTCTATAGGGCTGTACAGTATGCCCCTCTTCGAAAAGAATTTCAGGTGATCGATCCAACCACTTGATCTGGGAAGTTATAGCCACACTCCTTCCCTGTGTGTGGAAAATCAGGCTGATCCAGTGATTAAGGTGCTAGTCTACCACTTAGGAGACATGGGTTCAAGTCCTTGCTCTGCCACAGACTTCCTCTATGACCTTGAGCAAGTCACTCAGCCTTTTTGTGCCTCAGTTCCCCATCTGTAAAATGAGGATGATAGCACTGCCTTACCTCACAGGAGTGTTGTGATGGTCAATACGTTACAGATTGTGAGGCATCCCGATGCTGTGGAGATGGGGGGGCCATATAAGTACTTTAGATAGGTGAGAGAACATAAGACTCTCCATACAAAATCAGAGCAGTGATCTATCTAATGCAGTATCTCCTCTCAGACATTAGCCAGTACCAGAAACTTCAGACTATGGTGTAAGACACCTTGTAATGGATTTATTTACTCATGGATGAATTTTCTTCCAAAACCCTACATTGTTCAGTACAATCATTAAATAAGAAGAGATCTGAAAGAATAGTGAAGTGACAAAATTTGCTGATGGCACAATTATAGTGGGGCACTGAAGAGGCAATTGGGCAACATGATAGTAAATTAAATTCATTGTCGACAGCTGCAAGGTAGTGCAAACTTATACACATAGATAGGTTCTGAATTGATGTTAACTTCTGGGATTAAAAAAAAACAAAAGATATAGGCTGTATTGTTGACAGTTCATTGAAGATGTCTGCTCAATGGGCAGCATCAGTCAGAAGTTAATCAACTATTGGCATGCATCAGGGTGGGGAGAGAGAATAACAAAAAAGACATATTGTTGTTATATAAATCACTGAATGGCGCATCACCAATCTGGATACTACAGTTTAGTCTTGGTCACCTCACCTTTCTTTAAAAAACAAAAAACTCCTAGCAGAAAATAAAATAATAATTATATAAAAAAATGTACAGGGAAAGGCAGCAAAAATTTCTTAAGCACTGCCCTATCCTAATGTAAGGAATATGCAGGCAGCCCTCTGTGTTTGTGCAGAGCCCTAGCTGAGTTAAAGGGATTGAAGAAGCCACTTGCATGACTCCCACTGCAGAATGGGTTCAGCAGGGAATTGGTTTCTCTATGACCAAAAGATGAAAAACCTAACGGCCAAATTTACTGCTGGTGTCAGAAGGTGCTATATCATTCAAGTGACTGGACTTTGCCTGCTTATGTGAATAGTGAATATAGCCCTGAGAGTGTAAGTCTAAGGGAAAAAACAATCTGCCTTCGAAAACAAACAAAAAGTAAGAGAAGACATTAAGGTATTTGGGGCAGGGACTGTCTTTTATTATGTGTTTGTATTGTGCCTTGCAGAAAGGAGCCCTGATCTTGATTTATGGGCATAAATTGGCTACCAGCTAGACCAGGAAGAAATTTCCTGCATAGCGTTGGCCAGTTAGGTGCATTTATCAAGGTTATGTCTTTCTCTGCAGCATTGTGGTTTGGTCCCTACTGGAGATAGGATATAAGAGAAGATGGGCCATTATGCCAATTCCTATGTTGCTATGAATTTGGGAAGTATACATTTCCACAATCACATTCCTTCCAGGACACACCTCTGTTTTTAGGCTATGAATCCCTTAGATAGCTGGATGTTTTCTTCCTATTCTTGTTCTTTAGTTGTCTCATAGCTCCACAGCCACTATCCATAAGTACAGGAAAAGAAAGTCAATAAGGGGTGAATAAATTAGGCCAAATGCCTTCTGTTTGTTTTTAATAAGTAATAAAATGCACTGACCTTAAAAAGCATGGTACAAAATAGTGACCAAAATAAAAAGTATTAAAGTATAAAATGCTTCCACGCTGGAGTAAAGATGACCATTAACAACGCAAAGCAATAACAGGGCTGTACAGCAGGGAAGTTAGCAGCCCATGAAATTAAATTATGCATTTAGAAATTGCTTAGTCTAGTAGCGAGATATTAATTGCAGATATAATTGTCTACTTTTTAAAGACATGCCCTCTCTGCTTGTTCAATAGAGTAGCTTGCTGCACACCCACAGGTTTCTGTCTACTGATATAAGCCACCTTAAATCAGCTTCAGAAAACTATTGGTAACATAAAGATGTGTCAGGATAACATTTATTTCCATGTTTGTTATGTAGCAAATGAAAGCAGCAGGGCATAGATATTTTGCTAGCAGAAGCAGTTCGTGCTGGCCTTGCTTAATAGTCACCGTAGTTAAGGTCTGATCTCACAAGGTGCTGAGGGCTCTCAAGTCTCATTGAAGTCAGTGTGTCAGCAACTCTCTCCAGCCTTTATAGATCACTGACTTTTAAAGTAAGCAGCTCTCAGAACATTTCTCAGTAGGCCGCCTCCTGTAACCAGCTTGCTCTGTATGCAGAGGCAGCAGCTTGAGTTTTATGTTTGTAAATTCAATGGTATTGTTGTTGAATTAGGTATAATGCCTATAAGATCAACGTCAGGCCTTTAATATTTGTGCACGGTCTCCACTGACTTTAAAAAAAACTTAGCAAATATAGCCTGATCCTGAATTTCTTGCACACTTAGGGCCCCCATCAATCTTAGTGGGAGTTTTGGGTGCTCAGGGAACATGGGATGAGACCCATAATAAACATAAATCAGATAGAATCTGTGTTAGGGCAGACACAGTCTGACAGGTGCATAGTTAACGCCACTGTCATTTGGACATGTAAGTATTTGAGTGCACCAGCAAATGCCTCTGTGCTTTGCATATCCTGTTTATGGTGAGAGTAAAGGTTGGAGGGGCCTGGGAGGAAATGTGGACAGGAGAGCAATTGTGCTCTCTCAGGCTGGGTCTACACTGATGGCAGCAATTCACCACTGTCCGATCAATTGCTTTGCATCAACTGAGTGGTCTGTGTGCTCAGTCGATCCAGCAATCGATGTAGGAAAACCACCCCAGTTAGTGGCGCAGAGCAGTGTGGATGGCGAGTGGAGCAGACGTAGCGAAGTTGACGGGAGGTACGCAAGTGATTTACGTCACTTGCGTATCTTCCATTGACTGCTGCCAAATCTGGAAGGTAAGTGTAGACCAGGCCTCAGTCTACCTGTGCTGTCATCGGCTTCTAGAGAAACCACTGACACAAAGGCAGGCAGAAAGAAATGCATGATTGGCATTTATGGAGTTGTTCTAGACTTACACCAATGGACCCAAGACAGTATTTGGCCAGTGTGGGAAGGAAAACAAACTGAGCGGTGTATGTCCAGGAGAGGTGGAACCAGAAGCATGCAGACTGTGCTAGCAGTTCTCTGACTCTCCCCAATCAGGAGCCCAGGGCTCACGTGTGGTCCTGTGCTAGCAGCAAGGCATAGAATCGTACCTGTAATGCAAAACTACTCTTTATAGTTCATTGAACTATTAAGAGTGGGCTGTGGCTCTAGACTGTTTAAATGGATGATTAATGTTTCATTGGATTTCATATCATATTTCAATTGACAAAAGTGCCCACTGACACCGCTAAAGAGCAATAATAAAGACACAAACCAAAAGCCTCACTGCTCCCCAATGTTCACTGATCCCAAAAGTGATGCTGAGTCAAACTCGGTATAGCTGGGAGTATGGAATTGTATGCTCAGTGGAAGAAAACTGCAGTTGCTTCAATCCTATTCATGGAACAGTTTGTTACACCCTCCCTCCCCCGCATTACAGAGACAGAGTTCCTCCTGTTCCCCCATATGCCCTCGCCCCACCCACTTGCTTGCTCAGATGAGTAGTCTGTGACATACCAGGGTACAGTCCAGACCAGGAATGGACTTTGTCACCTCTGCTCTGCAACCTTGGGAGTCTTACAATATTAAATAGTTATTCAAACTCTTCAATTTAAACACACTGGATTAGATAAAACAGTAACACAAGTTTATTAACTACAAAGAGAGATTTTAAGTGAGCACAAGTAACCAGGCATAAAGGTCAGAAATGGTTACAAGAAAAATAAAGACAAAATGTTTCCTAGTGCCTAACTTAACAAAGCATCAGATTCAAGCAAAGTGTTTTACCACTTGCTCCAGCAAATTACTGCCCAAACTCTCAAGTCAGGACCCCTCCCCCAGAGTCCCATGACTGCTTCTTTTGTCCCTTCAGGTGCACTGAATGCAATGGGCAAAGAAAGAAAGAGAGGAGTCCCTTGGGGTGTTTGTCCTTCCTTTTTATACTTCCAGTCCCCCACTTGGAAAACATTTCCAGCTGCGACCCAGGAGACCCAGAATCTATATAGAAGGATGTTCCCAGCTGGCTTTTTCTCACTTGTTTGAGTTTCTTTGTTTTCCTCCTTGCTAGATGATTCTGCTTAAATGCAAATTAAGGCAAACCCACATTCCTTTGTCTAGGACATATCCTGTTTGTCGACTTCTATTTAGGCAGGGTTGTGGGGTGTGGAACATATGCTAATAATACTAGACAGGGAAATCTTATACTTATATTTTATCAGGATGATACTGACTAGGAAATTGAGTTTTCAAATGATGCCTTTCAAGGCATGCCTTGCACAAAAATCATTACACTAGTGTGACTAGAGGGGCAGCCCTTCTCTCCTCCCTGAAGGTGGGTTTACAATCTGAGCCAGGGATAAGGCAGCCTGCTGGGTAAGAGCTGTGACAATCTATCTCATAGTCTCTGCTGATAAGAAACCAGACAAGTGATCCAACGCCAGTTTAAATCTACAGGAGTCTTTGTTTTGATTACAAAAGGCTTTGGATCAGGCCCCACATGAATGTGCTTGCATTCTCATTGAGAAAATCTGATAGATTTCCTTTTCATGCCTTGTAACTTCACACCCAATTCTCCCAAAGCCCTCAATGTGATTGTATCGTTTAATTGGGACGTTGCCAGGAGAGTTTAAATGCTCATTTAACTATCAAAGGCTGAAACCAGTAGCACAAGTAATACTCCAGCTTCTATAAATCCACTGCTGCCATGTCTGGAAAAAACAGCAGCTGCTTTAGGCAGGAATGAGGCAGATGTGCACTTGCATAGGGGATCCTCTGAAAGGGCCCTGCCCAAATAGAAACACTGGGGGAGAGAAGTGGGAGTGGATGCAGTGAGAGTACTTCGGCGATATTTACTGTGGCTGGCTCACACAATTAGATTTATAGCTTAAAGTTACAGAGCAACGCTGCTGTGAGAGAGCTCTCATCTGAGGCTGCATGAAAACCAGATTGGGGATCTTTCAAACCAGCTAACAGCAGGAGTTGTTCATTGCTGAGCATCTGATCTGAAAACAGGACTGAGACAGGCTGAAACGCTCAACTCTGGGATGCAGCTGAATTTTTTATGATGATTTCTAAGCATTGCATCTACTCTCAAAGGTACTACATGACAGGTTTACAGAAACGTGCAGTGGCAGATGCGAGAAGGGGTGGCCACTGTTAATTAAGCTGTTATTAATAGTGTCGTCCCCTGTCTATTCCTCCTTCCTTCAAGCTTTTCCATTAGATTTTTATAGCTTCTCTGCTTGACAATCAACTATCGTTGCATCTTTTATGGGGAAGTAACTTAGTTCAGAGCTGACAATTACAACTCTCTCAGTGATCAGCATGCTGGGGCAGCCCTGTTGACACAAGGCACACCATCCCATGAATTATATCAGTGTCATGAGGAAGCTACTGGTAGAGAGTCTGTATTTACTCTGCTTGGGCATCCAAACTCGTAAAGCACTGTCCTGCTTCCAGTCCAGCAGCTGCATTTTGTATTGAGCTTTTATTTAGGAGATGCCAGATGCAGTGCTTCCTATTAACAAAGAAGGGGCGTGGTTGGATATTTTTTATTAGAATCGGTTTTAAATAATTGCCGTTTTTAAAGCTTTTTGTTTTAAAAGTTCAAAATAGATCAATTTCTTGGAATCTTTTTCATAATTTGTTTTTGCAATTTTTATCCAAAACACTGAAAAGGACGGATCTATGTAGCTATTCTATATATTCATTTACCAAACCCCAGTTTTCATGGGGGGGGGGAATCATTTAGGAGAAAAGGACCATTTTTAATGAAAAAAAAAATCACATTTGAAACATTTTGATCAGTTCTAACTTTTATTCACAGCTCCTGAAACATGGTGTAGCAAAACAAGCCTGTACAAATAGATTCGGTGCATGAACAGAATGGTGCACCCTGCACTGCCGTCTTTACTCACCTAAGTAACCCTTCAAATTCATGGAGGCTACTTGTGAATTAGAACAGCAAGATCAGACTCGATTTAGGTCCTGCTCCCATCGAGGGCATTGGCAAATCTAGGGTTGATTTTAACCGTGTGGAATCAGGCCCGTGGTGGATCATAGTATTCATCTTTTCCCCTTAGCAGTCTATCACACTAACTTATTTTCATAGGTGTCATTTTCTCTCAATAATATTTGTGTGTCATTATTGAAGAAGGCCAGGCTGGTTAGAGCCGGAAAAGGCTCCGCATACCTAGGTGGAATTTAAACAGAGAAGGGGCAGAAAACCCAGTGAGATGGTCCCTCATAATCTCTCCTTGATTGTACTATTGGGAGGCAGCCTTTGCTCTCCAAGGAATGAGCTGTGACCGTAGCCCTCAAAGCCCACAATTCCCCTGGGATCTGCAGAAAGCCAAGGTTAGCCAAACAGAGCCGCTGCGCCGGGCTGCTTCTGTGTCCCACCATACTTTCTAGCACTATTGCTCTAATGGAGCCAAATTACAAGGACTCCCCAACCCAGTCACAGCTGCCTCTAAGATCCACCTTAAAAAAGTTTTTTTTTCCCCAACCACAGAGGTGCTCTGCAGGAAACCATTTCCTAGGGAATCTCTGGTGGGCTAGAGGGAAGATGATGGGTGTCCTTTACTAGCCCAGCCTCCACAAACACAAAAAATGCCTGCTTCCCGTGCTCATTTTTCTATCCCCCACCTTCCACAGGGATCCTCACCCCAGAGTCTGCGGGGACTTGGGGAACCGGGTACAAAAATCCTGTCCCCTTTGAGGACATGGGCCATTATGGGAAGGCATCAAATACATGTGTCACAGGACACCAGTCAAGTCTCAACTGGCCATCTAAAGTGTGCCTCACTTCAGCCAAGTTCCAGAGACAAACTGGAACCCCGGAGACTTCTCTCAGTTGCAGCCCTCTTCTGAGAGATTCTTTCTTGCCTCTCTTTGCCAGACTCAGCTCTGACCTTCCCTTTGGATATCTCTCTTCTGACAATGTACAGGAGAGTGAGTTAGTTCCCCACAACTGACCCAGCTCTGCAAGTCCTGACACAGCAAGCAACTGAGGTCCTTCTTTTGCGGAGAGAGTGGATTAAACCCTTCCCTTCCATCCCCAAGATACGCTCTTCAACCCATTGTGATCAGATTTGGCAGAAAGCAAGTATCCAGATGTTACGTTAACCCTGTCATTGTAGGTGTAACCTGACTTTTCCCCCACGGGCTCTTCCAATCATTCAGGCCAAATGACAAGTGATTTGGACGCTTTAATTCTTGAGCTCCCAATCTGAGATGCCCTAAGGGTACACAGCACTTCCTGAAAATCAGGCCCCTTTTATGAAAATCAGGCTCTTTTTATAATAACACCTAGCTCTTACTTAGCACTTTTGATCAGCGGATCTCAACATGCTTTACAACGGAGAGCAGTATCCTTATCCCCGTTTCACAGGTGGGGAAACTGAGGCACAGAGACGTGACATGACCAAGGTCACCAAGCAAGTCAGTGGTAGAGCCAGGAATTGAACCCAGATATCCTGAGTCCTAGTCCAGCATGCTATCTATTAGGCCGCACTGCCTAAGGTGTCTCAACTTGGGACACCCAAAAACTGAGGTGCACAACTTTACTAGTCACAGTTGAAAATATTGATCTCACTGCTCCTTATGTTGGGTTCTAGTTAGAAATATAAACTAGAGTTTGCAAGCTGGATATGGGACTCAGAAGAGATGCAATTATAAGAAACCAAAGTAAAAGAAAGTAAAGAATACAAAAGATCTTGGGCCAACTTTCTGGCTGTGGAGCACGAATAATGAAGTACACAATTATAGAATTTTTTTTTTCAGTTTCTCAGTTCATTCTGCAAATGCAGGTGGTGGTGATGTTAGGACCAGGAATGTGAATTTCATGGGTTGTTTTGTTTTCTTTTTTTTATACAAAAGTCTTTGCCAGCCTGAATTGCTTTATAGCCAGTGACATAAAACTCTAGCAAACCCAGCCATTTTCACAGCATAGTCTCAGCACACACGATTCTAGCAGCAAATTGCAAACTGTCTTCCTGGCATGCAGGTTTATGCCAATGACAAACTAGAACTAGAGCTGCTTGCAATTATTTCTGTTTTTCTTTTCTTGTCAAAATCAATATTCGCCTTGGAACAAATAACAAAAATGAAAAACTGAACAAATCGTTGTATTACAAGTTCAAAGGTCCAGTTCTGCAAGGTGCTCAGCACTCTAAAATTGCAATGGGTCTGCATCTCCTCTCATTCATTTTATACCACTTTGTCCCCATTGATTTCAATGGGGTTAGTCCTGATTTACACGTCTGAGAGGAGAAATGGACCCGTTGACTCAGGCCATTGAGTTACTCCTAGGATCATGCTTCCTAACTCTGCATTCTTAGACATTAGTTATGAATTCCTGTTGTATTCCCAGCTGAGATTTGCTGATGCAAATAGCAAATGCAAATCTCAGGATAATTTATACTGGGGATGACTGAATCAGTTTGAACAAAATTAGAGCAGATTGTGGCATAAACTGTACCATCTCGTGTGCCAGTCAGAACAAGCCACTGCGCAAATTCAGAAACGGAATCATAGAAATGTAGGGCTGGAAGGGACCTTGAGAGGTCAACTGGTCCAGCCCCATGTGCTGAGGCAGGACCAAGTGCCTAGACCATCCCTGACAGGGGTTTCTTCAGCCTGTTCTTAAAACCCTTCAGTGACGGGGATTTCACATCCGCCCTTGGAAGCCTAGTCCAGAGTTTAGCTACACTTATAATTAGAATTTTTTTTGTAATATCTAACCTAATTCTCCCTTACTGCTGAGTAAGCTAATTACTTCCGGTTCTACTGTCATTGGACATAGAGAACAATTGTTCCTCCTCCTAGAAACGTTTTCTAAACCTTTTATCATTTTGTTGCTTTCCCCTGGACTCTCTTCAATTTGTCCACATATTTCGTAAAGTGTAGCACCCAGAACTGAACACATACTACAGCTGAAGCCTCCTCAGTGGCAAATAGAGTGGAACAATTACCTCCCAGGTCTTATATACAACATTCCTGTTAATACACCTCAGAATATTCGCCTTTTTCGTAACTGCATGACATTATTGGCTCATATTTGGTTTGTGATCCACTATAACCCACAGATCCTTTTCAGCAGGACTACATCCTAGCCAGTTATTCCCCATTTTATAGTTGTAGTTTCAATTTTTTCCCTTCCAAGTACTTTGCACTTGTCTTTATTGAATATCCTCTTGTTGATTTCAGACCAATTCTCTAATTTGTCAAGGGCATTTTGAATTCTGATCCTGCCCTCCAAAGTGCTTGCAACACCTCTCAACTTGGTGTCATCTGCAAATTTTATAAGCATATGCTACCTTCTATTAACCAAATCATTAATGAAAATATTGAATCATACCAGACCCAGAACAGACCCCTGTAGGTCACCACTAGATATGTCTCCCTAGTTTGACAGCAAACCATTGATAACTACTCTTTGAGTGTGGTCTTTCAATCCGTTATGCACCCACCTTATAGTAATGTCATCGAGCCCACATTTCCCTAGTTTGCTTCTGAGAATGTCATACGGGACTGTGTCAAAAACCTTACTAAAATCAAGATATATCACATCTACTGCACCCGCACCCCCACCCCCATCCACCAGGCCAGTAACCCCATCAAGGAAGGAAATTTAGTTGGTTTGGCATGATTTGTTCTGACAAATCCATGTTGACTCTTACTTATCTTCTAGGTGCTTACAAATTGATTGTTTAATAATTTGTTCCAGTATGTTTCCATGTATCAAAATCAAGATGATTTGTCTATAATTCCCCAAGTCCTCTTTTTTCCCATTTTTGAGAACAGGTACTATGTTTGCCCTTCTCCAGTCCTCTGGGACCTCACCTGTCCTCCATGAGTTCTCAAAGATAACCACTACAGGTTCCGAGATTGCGTCAGCTAGTTTCTTAAGTACCCCAAGGTGAGTTTCATTAGGCCCTGCTGATTTAAATATCTCTAAGTTATCTCCATATTCTTTAATCTGTTTTGGCTTTTATTCATCCTTCCTAATTTGTCCATGTGCCTGCAATTTGTAGGATTCCTGTTTGATTTGCAGGTCATTGAAGAGCTCCTGATGGAGCCATATTGGATGCTTATTGTTTATCCTATCTTTCCTTTGCATAGGGGCAGTTTGCTGTTGTACATCTGGATAACCTGTTTATTGTTCCATTTTCACATATCTCAGCCCTTCCTCATTTAGTTCAGGTCCAGAAGCAGCACTTTCAAAATCCAGCACCATGGTGCCTTAAAGTTTTACTTGTCCTGCAGGAACATTGTCGGTAAGTTCCTGACCCTGTTGAAGTCAATGTCAAAGCTCTTATTGACTTCTATAGGGCCAGGATATCACCTTAGGTAATAATCTAAAAAGGGCAAGCTCAAGTAGCTCCCTAATGATATAGAAAAATGAAAGAAACAAAGAGAAGAGAGGCCAAAGATGAGGGCAGCTGTCTTAAAGGGCCAGCAGGCACTGGACAAAATCCTAAAATGTACACTCTAAGTCTGGAAAAAAGTTTTTTCTTTAGTTTTTTGTACCCACGTGTAAGAATCGGGTGACATCCTTTCAGATAGTTGCACCCTCTCAATATAAATGGTGCATGCTTGGCTGTTAGTGTTTTTGCTCTTTTTCTGTCTTTAATTTTCAGAAGGAAACTGGCTATTAGCTGCTCTATTTAGACCTTCACTTTTGGGACAAATATCAATTGACTGAAAATAAGAGCGCTTTGCCTCACGCTCTTTAATTCCTCTACAGTGGCTCAAGGGACTCTGATCTGAATACGGCTAGAGTAAAAACAATATTCTCTATTTCTCATCAGAGAAGGCTGATAATTAATTTACAGTCTCCATCTTTCTCCCAATTTAGGGATGATGGTTTTCTAATGCCGAAATGTTAACTTTCAGTTGATTTTGGCCCCCATAATGCACTTGGGCTCAAATGTTTAAAGAAACTTAGAGGGACTTTCGAACCTCTGAACATTTTGAGGTATATCTATCACTTATTTATACTCAAAATAAATAAAAAGCAGTCAAAAATAGCTAACAGTGTGGGGAATCATTAGGAAAGGGACAGATAATAAGACAGAAAATGTCATATTGCCTCTTTATATACGCCCACATCTTGAATACTGCACGCAGATCTCAAAAAAGATATTTTGGAATAGGAAAAAGGCAACCAAAATGATTAGGGGTATGGAAAAGCTTCCATATGAGGAGGCATTAATAAGACTGGGACTGGAAAAGAGACGACTAAGGGGGGATATGATAGAGATCTATAAAATCATGATTGGTATGGAGAAAATAAATGAGGAATGGTTAATTACTCCTTCTCATAACACAAAAACTAAGGGTAACCAAATGAAATTAATAGGCAACAGGTTTAAAATGAACAAAAGGAAGTATTACTTCACACAATGCACAGTCAATCTGTGGAATTCCCTGCCAGAGGATGTTGTGAAGACCAAGGATCTCCTGGGGTTAAAAAAATAAATAGATATTCTCATGGAGAATAGGTTAATCAATGTCCAGGATAGGCAGGGATTGCTGTTTGCCAGAGGCTGGGAATGGGAAAGAGGGGATATGTCATTTGATGATTACCTCTTTTATTCATTCTCTCTGAAGCCCCTGGCATTGACCACTATTGGAAGACAGGATACCAAGCTAGATAGATCATTGGTCTGACCCAGTATGGCTGTTCTTTTACTCCCAGGGCCAAACTTCACCATCTTTAGTTTGCCCTTCACTCTTATTGAATTGGAACTTTTGTCTGAGCAAGGACTAAAGCTGATTCGTTTTAGGAAATCTTGGATCCAGGTGCCAAAGCTTTTTAGACAGAGTGTAAAATATCCCTTTTCCTTTAAGATATATTTGTTGAAATTAGTATAATGCTTAGCCTTCGCCACAGTTTGATTTGAGTTTTAAGTCTCATAGATTTCCTTAGCTCCACACAAGAAGAATCACTAGTTGAGTTGCCAAATTCCTCTTAGTTTAATTGGTGCACTCCATTGAAGCCAACAGAACTGTGCCAGTTTACACCAACAAAGATGGTGGCCCAGGGCCTCCATCTCCATTTCAAGCATATGACCTATATGGAATGCAGAACCTGCCTATTCCTTAGGAATAACCATAGGCATTGTCAGCATTTAATTCTCTTTCTCCATCCTCTCAGCTGTCTATCAGCATCACCCTGTCAAGGGGATTTCAGTGCATTACAAAAATCATTCAGGTTGTTGACTAAGGTCATTCTTCTGCTTGCTTACTCACTTGAAGTGGTGCATCTTTATTAGACTCATGTGGCTCAGAGTCGGTCACTTCTTGCACTGACTCATTGTCATACAAGTAAAAGTACTGCTAAAGCCAGAGGTGCTGGTGAAGACAAGGAATCCAAGGGAAAAAGCCAAAAGAGAGCATTTATTGTTCTATGTTTTCCTATAGCACAAGTCAAACACAAACCAAGGAGACTCTCTTGCAAAGTAAGAATGAAATGCTTTAAATTGAAATCTCTGAAACTACTTGTAAGGGACAGGCAGCAAATCACAACCTATTCACAATGATTTTGACTCTTTTTGGTAATAAAGTATCCAGTCTAAATAGGTATCAGCCCCAACTCCATCATTTCCTCTTACTATCTTCTTTATGCCCCTCTCGTGGTTGGGCTGACCTATACTGGACCTCTCTATGGCCCCCATTACCACAGTCTTTAATGTACATGTCCTTACAACAGCCCGGTGAGGAAGGGAAGTGTAGTCATCCCAATTTTCAGATGGGGAACTCAGACAGAGAGGCCAAATGACTTGCCCTCTGTCACAGAGGGAGTCTTTGGTGCTGCAAGGTTTCCCAAATCCTAAATTAGTGCCCCAAACATTGAGCTATCCTTTCTTTCCTGATAGGCTGCTGCACTTGACCTAGAGTGCCGTAGTCACAAAGTGGTCTGTCTTGTCAACGTTTGCGCCTGGTGTTAGTCAGATTAGGACACTACCGTGACTCCCACGTCCCCAGCATTACAATAAATAAACCTCTTGAAGGATGCAGTTAATGTCTATGAGACAAAAGCTGGTCTCATTTCCTCTGGTGTACATCAGTGATTTCAATGGGGTTACTCCTGATTTCCACCAATGTAAACTGAGATCAAAACATGGCTTCATATTTGGCTTGAACCAATACCCCGAACCAAACATTGACTCCAGTTGCTTAAAATCCAAATGTTGTGACTTGTGCCCATGACTAGTGGCTATTATGATTTTTTGTTTATATTGCAGCAACACCTACGAGCCCCGGTCATGAAAGTGTGCGTGGGGCTGTATGCAACAAAAAGACATACTTTGCCCTAAAGAACTTAAATCTAAACCTAATGCACAATCCATTTTTCACTGCTTCTAAAAGCTTGAGATTTTTTACCATTCTTTTGTGACAGATCACTGACTTTATTGTACTTCCTTGTGAATCAGGTGCCAAATCTGAATGAAGACTTGTAGGTCCTTGTGCGGAAAGTCAGAAAACACAGAGTCAGCGCGTGCTGCTTATATATGGGTACATATACAGACTTTCAAGCTTTCCAGTTGAGAGCACTGCTGTCATAATAATTCACTGCTGTTTATTTATGCAGTATTTTCTCCTTATCCCTTTTATTGTTTGTGACAACTCTAGTTATATAACTTAATGCCAGTGCAAGGCCTCTTCCATATTTCCTTAATATATTCTTTAATTCTCTTTAACTCATTCTTCTCCCCTGTAAAGTCTTCCTTGGTGTGGAATAGGCTAGAAACCAAGGAAAAGAGTAAGAGCCACCTTTAATCTAAAAACTACATGTGCAGTAGAGACAAATGCTAACCGATTCTCCACTGCGGCAAACAGATATTGTTCCACTGACTTCAGTGAAGCTAAGCTGATTTGCACCACCTGCCCCGGAGGGGATACACAGCATAATGACATTTACTATAGTTAGGCCGGTGGTGACAAACTGCCAAAGATGAGCGAGATTTTCTTCACTGTGTATGTATGATGCTACATTGACAATCAAATTGTCCTTCGTTAATCCACATAGTCCATATCAGTTCAGTCTCCTGGATTGATGGTGACCCACCAGTGTGCCTGAACACTGAACAGGAAGGGTATCCTCTAGAGGATGGAAGGGAGGGTCGCTCTTTCTGCTCCCTTGGATGAGATGTAAAATCATGGCCCTGAACACCTTTGGCCGTTAAATAAACGAGTCATAAGCGTATGCAAAGAGTGCAGTCATGTGGGGTGTTTACATCCACATTATCAGGCCTGGCTAATCCCACGTAATCTTATGTCTAACTCAATACGTAAGATCCTAGAAGAAAAAAAAAATACTAGTTACCAAAACACCCTCTTTCTAGGAAGTCCCAGGCATGGACTCACCTACAGGGCTAAAAAGAAATGCCATGGGAGGCTCTAGGATGTAGAGACCTCTTACTTTCTCCAAGAAGTGGAAGTTTAAATACAGATCCCGTGAATCTGAGGGGCTCTAAGGTAACTTGTTAGATACATAAGAGGGCCAGGGAGTCTTTTCTTTATTTAATACGGGGAAGGGAAGGTTCTGTTTGTGTTTAAAATTATCACAAAGAGCATGTCTGTTCTCCCATCATTTTGCTGGAACATGCACTGGAGGACTTTGAGATGGGATCTGGTAGCTTTCTTAGCCCTGAATTGCTCATCTAGGTTGTTGAATTTTTAAGATATACATCTTTTCTCCCAGGTATTTCTCAGGCATTTGAGTTAAATAGGTGTTACAAAATAATTAAACAATGTCAATAAAAATCTCTCTCCTTCTCAATCAGGTGTCCTATTCAAAATTTCATTCACGTCATAACTTCACCAGTAATCCATAGAGTTTTTCAGGTAAAACAAGGTAGACAAGAACTAAACATGTGATGTAACAAGGGGTCCCACTCCACACACAGTAGACATCTCAGTTCATTGTCTCCAGTTTCCTGGGATCTGTGGCTCCCAGTGCATTCTAGGAAGTAAAGCCTGAGAGCTGAGGAAGATTGAAATGCATATGTAGTCTAATAAACATTTGCAGTGTTGCAGACACATAAATAAATGGCTATAGATCTTGCTATGAGGGATGACGTTTATGTTGAGGAACAACCAATATATTTTAGCTGCTGCCATAAAACCTTTTATGAAAAGTGGACACTTCCCAAGCTGTGCACACATGTAATCAATGTTTCCTGTGATCTTCAGGAAACGGCGTAAGTGTACACAGTCCCTGTCAAGGTCAATTCAGTTTTCAGACCTGCCAATGGCACTAGTACACTCATTGAGGACTACTGATAAGCCCTTTTAAACAGTTGACAGTTGTAAAAGGGGAAAAGCAAAGGATTTTTTTTTTAACCTTCAGAAGCAATAGGAAAAAATCTGGCTCAGGTTTTCCAAAACTGTAATTCAGAGATTGAGCTAGGAAAGTTTCACCTGAAAAGATGAATGTTTCAGAAAGTTTTAAGTATGCAAAGCTGCACTGCTGGATAGTAAAAACTGTGGTTAATGCTGCAAGTCATATTATTTCATTGTGCTGTAATAGCCATCCAAAAGACAGCTAAATTCAAATGATGAAACATCACAGTAGTGGATTTTTATTTTTGTGAATGATTATTTTGAAGAAATTTTCTCTGTGAAATTTTCATGCTGAAAAATTACCATAAACTCTACCTCAAAAACCCCTGAATAATGTAAATCCCAGTCTGAAATCCTGCCTGAGAGAAAGAGGATAATTTTTATTATTCATAAATGGTATGCTATTTCTGGAAATTAATTATCTATACTCCTTCATTTTACTCTCTTCCTTTTCAGTCCTATACTAGCCAGCCAAGGAGAGCCAGGTGGCTTTACCTGCCCATCATAGCAAAGGAATAATTACCCCCACTCTCCTTTTAGCTTTATGCCTCTCAGCCATTATCAGAAGAGAGAAAAATGCAGTTGGCCTGATTGGCTTGTTCACTGTTGGTGTCTTCTTTATGTCTGTGCAAAGTGAGCATAAAACTCCCAGATCTGGTAGCAATTCACGTCCACTCTATCTGGGCGTAAATCACTATACAAGATGCAAGACCAAGGAGAATCAGATCCACAATATCATAGAAAAGCTTTTCTCACCTTCAGTATTGTCTGTATTCTGTACAGAGTTCCGAGGTGCTTCATTTATACAGCTGGCTGGGAAATGTTTTTTTTGTTCCTGTGAAAAGTCTGAAGAAAATTAAAAAGTTTTCATCAGATTCTTCAGAGGTTTTCAAGTGTTTGTTGAAAATATGAAAACTCAAATTCTGAAATTTAAAATGTAGGCATTTTGGTTGCCAGAAATGAAAACATTTCAATTTTTTTTTGAGTTGCTGAAAACCCCCAAAATCTCCATATTGGGTTTTCAACAAAAACTTCATCGAAACCAGACACAGCCTGAAGGAATTCCCATTTTGTTGAAAAAAACATTTATTTTGTCACACTTTTAGAATGAAACGTTTTTACCAGCTCTGCTAATTTTCCTCAGCCTTTGATGTCTTATGCCCCAGCTGTTATCCTCCAACCAAGGAGGACTAAACAGGACTTCCTTCTGAGTTAGGACAACGCATTAGTTCGCCAGAGGTGTCATGGTTGAGCAGGAGATGCTGAATTGCATTCATGACAAGCTCGGACTCTGCCAGTCATGGGAGCTGGAGAGTGCAAACTCAAACTATGGCCTGATTCTACTGTCAGCAGATGGGACTCTTTGTTCAGCCCCAATCCCATTCAGAAGCAGCAGGAATCCCTTTTCCCCGCAGGAAAGGCAGGGGTGGCGGCAAGACCTCTCTCTCACTTACCATGCGTGCTGAGGTATATCTGTTTGGGAAGGTGGTTGGAACCTCTGAATTCTTTTTCTCTTGCCATGGACACAGTGGTGTTGGTGAGGTCCCTCAGAACAGTGGGTCTTGGAGTTAAGACGCTATAGTGGTGAATGGGGCAGATCATTCTTCTTAGAGCTATTGTTCCAGGCTCTGTGCAAGCTCAGGCTAATAGCTTTGCATTCTTTATGCTTGGTTCACATTTTCAACCTTTTCGGCAGCTGTGTGCACTAGAAACTTCCTTTTAAAAGCACACCAAAAATTGATTTTGGTGTGATCCAGAAAATTTCAGTTGTTTGGGACCTTGGCATGGGCCTAGCGTGCCTATGACTTAATCCAGCCCTGGGTATGTCATCTATCCTGACAGATGATGGGCCATATTTCTCTCCATGATGTCAAAATACACAGCTCAACTCTTCTGTTAAGTAAGGGGGTAAAATATGACTCCTATTTAACTCCTTAATTCCAAATATATAAATAGATGTGAATAACTCCTCCACAGTGATCCTCGTGTAATTAACAAAAGTACCAATAAACACACTCTCTCTTTGCGAGCTGTTTGCAGTTGGAATAGCCGTCAGGAAAACTCAAATGGAATTGTGCTGTTGCTTGAAAAGACAATGTGCTGTACCTGAGCTTTGCTTTATGCTTTTTGCAATGGGTATTGGACTCCGTCAGCAGAGCTGCCAAGCAATCAGTGGTAAAATAATACAGTGATCATGTGCTGGTCTATTTCAAGAAAAACACTGGGAGAGCAATGAGCAGTCGCAGCATGCTGACCAAGAAGAAGGATGTACTATGTGTAATTACAGCAGCTCCTGGAGACTAGAGCTGGGCAAGTTATTTTGTACAAAACTGCTTTTCAGTGAACAATGCAGGTGTGGAGACACTGAAATATTTTGTGAATTTGGGTTTGCTGAATTGTTTTGGTAAGCCGCCCCCCCACCTGGAAACACCCTCTTAAAAATATAAAAGCTCTGTTGACCTTTTCCGAACAAAACATTTTGATTTTTCCTTTTGAAATGACTTTTCACTTCAAACATTTCCTGTAATTTTATTAAAAATAACCAGATGTTTAACAGTGCTCAAAATCTAAATGAAATATTTCATGTTGGGTTGAACTAAATGTTTCCTTTGACCTGAAATGATATTTTTAACTCTCTTTGATTCTAAAAATTGTTTAAAAAATGGTTTTAGGTTGAACCTGAAACTATTTTTTTCACAATTTTTCATTATTTGCACAGATCTGCTACAGGCCTTGTCTGAGATCAGGGTCCCTTCGTGCTAGTACTGCACAAACACATAGCAGGGAAAAAGTCCCTGAGCCTTACAATTTAAATCTACTATCTAAGATTTTATAATCATTTCAACCTAAGGGTTTCCTCTCTAAATAGACTGGAGAGACAAATGCTGAAGAGGCAGCAAAGGTTCAGAAAGGTGACATGACCTAGCCAAGATCATGCGGCAGGTCAGTGTCTGCACTGGGGATGGCCACCGGTCTCTTGACGCCAGGCTGAGTGTTCGTTTGCTGGTATGAGTAGTTTGCCATCTCAGGTGGATGTGGTGAGACATCCCATCTTCATCTCAACTCTCACTCAATTTTAAAATATAAAGAGACGTGGTCCGGGTAGTGGGAGTTTGGACCTTTTGTTAAAAAGAGAAAGTAGCTCTGTCTCCATCAGCCTGCCCCTTTCTCCTCATCCTCTCCCCTTTGCCTCCTCCACTCCTTCCTGCTCGTCTCCCAAGCCGCATTTTCCCTCTTCACCGGCTCTCCTTGTGGTGAGTTCTCCACTCCACAAAAAGCTACCTCCGGAAGTGGCATTCATTGGTAAAACACCTCAGAGCAAGCACTGAACAGACTGAGTTAGTCTCTCACTCCTCACTGCTGGAGGTGAGGGCTAAGGTACATCAGCTTGGTGATGCCAAAACCTTACAGCGTGGCTGTTGCCTCTCCCTCCGCTGCATCCATCCAGCTGGCTATTAGCCACTGGAACAATTTACCAAGGGCTGTGGTGTGTTCTCCAGGACCAGCAATTTTTAAACGTTAAATGTGGATGTTTTTGCTAAAAGATATGCTGCAGTTCAAACAGGAGTTAATTCAGGGAAGTCCTTTGGCAGTGTTATACAGGTGGGCAGATTAGCTAACCACAATCATCCCTTCTGGCCTTGAAATCTATGATTATCTAGCTGATAAACAGGACATCAGGCTCCACTGCCAACAGACTTTACAAGCACCAAGTTCCACTTTAAAAAGCCAATTAAACAAAATTCAGATCAGATACCTTCTCTTCAAAGTGTTCTAGATAAAAAGTGTTCTATAAATGTTGTTCCTCCATAAGGACATGTACCTGACACCTTATTGTGTCAGATGATATGTGCCTTTCATAATCGCCTGTAATGTCATTAGTGCAACATACAAAATATGAACTAACTCTAATAGCCTCTCAGTTAGACACAGAAACCAGGAATGTATTACAACCTCAGTTTGGGGGGCCCAGCAGGAGGTCAAAGTTAAAACTCTGCTTTTAATTAAAGTTCTGATCTTATATCAAATACATCAGTAATTCATATTTTAAAAGTAGCAAAATGCCTCTATTCAGGTCCATAGAGGAAGCCTTTCAGTTAAAACCATGTGATCCTCTTCACAAGATGCTTTCTCCTTGTAAATATCATTAAATAATCTTTCAAGCTTTAATCTCTCAGTCAGGTATATATTCATTAGCTTCCAATAAAAAAAAAATAAAGGACAGGAAGACCATTCTTATGGGTGAAACCGAGATATTGGGAATCTGGGTTTAATTCTTGGGTCTGCCACAGATTTCCTGTGTGTCCTTGGGCAAGACACATGGGGAGGAGTTTTGCAACAGTACAAATATCACATAAGTGCCCAGTCCCATCTCTTGGTACATCTTTTTGTGCCTCAGGTCCTCAGCTGTGATACTGGGACAGTAATGCTTCCTTTCTTCCACACTTTGTTTGTACCATCTATTTAGAGGAGAAACTCGTTGGGACACGAACTGAGTCTCACTATTTAGTTGTACAGCAACTGGCACAATGGGGCCTCGATTTCAGTTGAGGCCTATTGGTGCTATTGAAAGCGCATATATAACAAAAAAGTAAACTGCACAACAGTTAACTGATTTGCTGTTCAAAGCAGCAATCCAATTAAGGGTTCAGTAGTGCCCTGCGTTGGGGGCAGTGCAGACTTGCAACCTTAGAGGACTGGGATAGAGGGTGTCATAACACCCCCAAAGCTAAAATTCAGGAAATCAGTCTGCTTTGGAGAGTAATGATCCTCCATGTTTCTTGTTGGGGCCTGACTGAACAATACAGCAGGAAGCTCCAAGAAAGGTCTGCATGTGATAAAGAAGCTGGTCCTTTATGGTAAGCGAAAGCCAGTGAAGGAAACTTGGGTTCTTAGCTGACAGCTCATTGAGAAGGTCATCTACTGACCACCCTGTAGGGCAAAATAGTCCTCATGTTTCTCGAGAAATCCATACACGTTGCCAACAGCCTCACCAACTCTTACAGTCTCCAGTCCCCCTTTGCTGAGTAAAATCATCCAAACTCCACTCTCATTGTGACCCTAGTCAATCAGTCTGGAGAAAGGGACAAGGCCTGAAAGCATCCTCGATGAAACTGATGGTTGATCTCTTTATGGCTAATGGAGAGAGAACAATTATCTTGGGGCAGGCTCTTTTTGTTCTGTGCTTGAACAGCACCTTGCACAATAGGAACCTGATTCATGACTGACACTATCCTAGGTGTTATAATAATATAATATAACATCAGTTCCTGTACTGTTGGAGCTTCCAGCACACTTGATCATAATGGGCTTCTGGTTCCCCTTCGCCTTCACTTTCATAGAATCATAGCACTGGAAGGGACCTTAAGAGATCATCTAGTCCAGTCCCCCGCACTAATGGCAGGACTAAGTATTATCCAGACCACCCCGATAGGTGTTTAACCTGCTCTTCAAAATCTCCAGTGATGGAGATTTCACAGCCTCCCTAAGAAATTTACTCTAGCGCTTAACTACCCTGACAGTTAGGTAGTACTTCCTAATGGCCAACCTACCTGCCCTTGCTGCAGTTTAAACCCATTGCTTCTTGACCTATCCTCAGAGATTAAGGAGAACAATTTTTCTCTCTCCTCCTTGTAACAGTCTTTTAGGTATTTGAAAACTGTTATGTCCCCTCTCAGTCTTCTCTTCTCCAGACTAAGAGAACCCAGTTTTTTCACTCTTCCTTCATTGGTCATGTTTTCTAGACCTTTCATCATTTTTGTTGCTCTCCTCTGGACTTTCCCCAATTTGTCCACATCTTTCCTGAAATGTAGCACCCAGAACTGGACACAGTATTCTAGTAGATCCCTAATAAGTGTGGAGTAGAGCAGAAGAATTACTTCTCGTATCTTGCTTACAATACTTTTGCTAATACATCAAAGAGTGATGTTTGCTTTTTTTGCAACGGTGTTATACTGTTGACTCATATTTAACTTACGATCCACTATGATCCCCAGATCCCTTTCTACAGTACTCCTTTCTAGAAAGTCATATCCCATTATGTAAGTGTGCGACTGATTGTTCCTTCCTAAGTGGAGTACTTTGCATTTGTCCTTCTTGAATTTCATCCTATTTACTTCGGACCATTTTTCCAGTTTGTCCAGATCATTCTGAATTTTAATCCTATCCTCCAAAGCACTTGCAACCCCTCGCAGATTGCTATCATCTGCAAACTTTATACATGTATTCTCTATGCCATTATCAAAATCATTGATGAAAATATTGAACAGAACTGGACCCAGAACCAATCCTTTTGGTACCCCAGTCGATATGACCTTCAAGCATGACTGTGAATCACTGATAACTATTCTCTGGGAACAGTTTTCCAACCAGTCATGCACCCACTGTATAGTAGTTCCCTCTAGGTTGTATTTCCCCTAGTTTGTTTATGAGAAGGTCATGTGAGACAGTATCAAAAGCCTTACTAAATCAAGATACACCACATCTATCACTTCCCCCCTCCAATCCACAAGGTTTGTTACCCTGTCAAGGAAAGCTATCAGGTTGGTTTGACATGATTTGTTTTTGCAAATCCATGCTTATTATTTTCTAGGTGTTTGCAAACTGATTTGCTTAATTATGTGCTCCATTATCTTTCTGAGGACTGAAGTTAAGATGACTGGTCTTTAATTCCCCGGGTTATTCTTATTTCCCTTTTTATAGATTGGCACTATATTTGCTTTTTTCCAGGCCTCTGGAATCTCTCCTGTCTTCCTTGGTTTTCTAAGATAATCGTTAAGGGCTGAGATATCTCCTCAGTCAGTTCCTTGAGTATTCTTGGATGTATTTCGTCATTCTCTGGTAATCTGAAGACATCTAACTTGTCTAAGTAATTTTTAATTTGTTCTTTCCCTATTTTAGCTTTTGATCCTACCTGATTTTCACTGCTTTTCACTATGTTAGATGTCCAATTGCTTTTAACCTTTTTGGAGAAAACTGAAATTAGAAAGTCATAGAGCTCTTCTGCCATTTCCATGTTTTCTATCATCATTTCCCCCCCTCATTGAGTAACAGGAGTATCCTGCCTTTCATTTTCTTCTTGCTTCTAATGTATTTGTAGAATGTTTTCTTGTTACTCTTTGTCTCTAACTAGTTTCATCTAGGTTTGTGTCTTGGCCTTTCTAATTTTGTCCCTAAATGCTTAACATTATTTGTTTATTTTCAACTTTTGTAATCTGACCTGGTTTCCACTTTTTGTAGGACTCTTTTCAGAGTGTCAGATCATTGAAGATCTCCAGGTTAAGTGAGGATTGTTTCTTGACATACTTCCTATCTTTCCAGTGCAGTGGGATAGTTTACTCTTGTGCCCTTAACACTGTCTCTTTTTGAAAAATTGCCTGAGCTCTCGAACTGTTTTTCCCCTTATACTTGCTTCCCATGGGATCTTACCCCAACTCCCTGAGTTTTTTTATTTCTACATCATGTTATTTAGATTACCTCCTCTAGCAGGGACCTGTGCCTGTTATTCATCTGGAAATTGTTATGCACAGTTATGTAGTGGTATAAATAAATAATAATATATTTTAATATTATTTTTGTGTTGTACCCTCTGTACAGATGAATATTTGGGGATGCTTATAAATAAATATATCATTATAAAAAGTATTTTTCTTGGTTTCACTCTAACTCATTACCACCTGAAAAAAAATCTGGAGCAGACAGATAACTACCTTTATTCAAATTGAAATCTCTTAATGACATCCTTGCACTAGCAGCCGCTTTGCCAAAAACCTATCCAGGCTTGAATTTATGTGCATTATGATCTACCAGTATGTCCACCCCCATGGAGCATATACCTGTAACAAGCTGTATATATTATCTCCTAGCTCTGGGATTTAGCTAACATTTAAGAGCGTTCTCACTGTAGAAAACAGCTTTTCCTGGAATGGGAGGTCTGAAAATGTGCCACCGAATCGCATCTCATTAATTATGTAAATTTCAGATGAACTAGAGCTTTAGTTTGGCTTATTTCACTTGTCATGAAATTTAAGATTCCAGCTCTGTACCAGGCTCATGACTTCTTATTTTACAATTAAGCAGCATCTCAGAATTCAAAATACTCAAGTTGTATCAGCATTGAGGCATCAAAGGCTCCTATCAGAAAATTTGCCATTAGTTATCAAAGATACTTGGCTTACAAAGCTATTCAGTCATGTAAAAAGAGCAGGATTATTACAGTTCTTGAGGTAACTGCATCTCTGATCTTTTCCTGACCTCTCTGAGGCAGCCACTTAAGTTTCAGGTCATTAGGAGTCCCAGGACACTCTCCCGCCCGACAGGTGATTTAGGCTGCAATTCCTCCTGCAATCCACCGTGATAATGTTAGCAAGTCTGATTTTAGTTCAGCCCCTGCAGTCCTGTTCTCTCAAGGGCCATGCTGGATTTTACCAGTGAGCAGACAGCCTCCATAAAGCAAATGATTGATCCAGAATAGAAGCATGATCAAGAAAAACTATCAACATGCATTAAGTTGGTACAATCGTTTTTGAGTCATCCATGTGTTCATAGTACATCAGAATGATTTGGCTCAGGCAACTTAGAACTTTGTACATCTTCCGGAAAGTTTGTAATTTTAAGGAAAAAATACATGGAAAAAATGACTTTCCAGCCAGAAAAAGTTAATTACGTCATAAGCTGTTCAGGGCAAGGACCCTCTCTTACTCTGCTTTTGTACATTGTCTGGCACTATGGGGCCATGATCCTGGTTGGGACCTGTATGAGTCACTATAGAACAAATAACTGATGATAACAGTGGTAAAGGGGCCAAAACTGGCCATGTAGCCAGCTGGATTAACCAGTATAACTCCAATGAATTCAAAAGAGCTGTGTTGATTTACCCCAATGTCTTGATTCTGCAAGCTACTGAGCATTCTAATTTTGATCCAGCAAGGTGCTTAAGCACATGACAGACTTTAAGCCCGTGAGGAGCCTTATTGATTTCATTGGGATTCATTATGTTCTTCAGGTAAAGGATTAGCTTAAGGGCATTGCTGGTTCGAAGCTCAATGCTCTGCACCTTGCACGATTGCGCCCAACTGAAGCTCTGGCCCTGTTTGGTGTTTAAGGTTGCAGAGTGAGATACATAGAGAGAAATATTTTACAGCTGAAGTAAACTCCGTGAGCTGGCTGGAAATTTTTCAGTGACACTTTATATTCAGCCTGAGAAAATTTGAGTGTTTGATTTTTTTTTCATCCTGATTCAGAATGGGAAAATGGATTGAAATCTCAGAAATTCTCATGGCCTGGGAAAATTTTCCCACCTACCTCCAGGGGTGTCATTTGTGAAAAGCTCTGCGCGGAAGCAAAGCTGTGTCAGCATATGGAATGCTATATATGATTATATTATATCCTGTAAACTTGGGAAAGGAGAGGAAATTGGAGCATATAGACCTAGGAAAAGTTTTGGGGGGGGTAGCTGCCTCCTTTATCCCATGGCAAATGGCACTCCTGCCTACCTCTATAAACTGTCTCCTCGTGCTTCAATGTGATCTTTCATATCTGTGGCTACGCCTACACTTGGAGTGAGAGGCGGGATTCCCACCTCATGTTGACATACTCGCGCTAACTGTCATTGAGCTAGCCCACTGAAAATGGCAGTGTAGCCAGGATAGAACAGGCAGGGCTGAGCTGTGGCAGTGGCTAGCCGCCCTGAGTACAAACCTAGCTTGACTCCATGGGTACAAACTTGGAGTGGCTAGTCCGTGTTATAATTCACAGCTGAGAAAAACACCAAACAATTGAGACCAAGAGTGTAGTGTACAGGAATTGGACAGTATCCCTTTTGATAGTTATTAGCCCTCAAGTGGCACTCGTATTCCATGTTTTAGAAACCAGACAGAGCCGTAGAATGTAGTTAGGCTTTCTATGCCTATCTAAGGTTCCATATAACTGTGTTTTTTCTAACCAAACTGTCTATGTTGTTCCTTCATATTATGCTTCTTGCACAGAGAGCAAAAGACGTAACAGTCTTCAAGGCCCGATTCTGCTCTCAATTTCACTGATGTTTTCACTGATCTAACTACTGAGAGGAAAACATGTCATATATATGTATAATAAAACAGCTGAGAGCCAGCCTGTCCTGTAACAAGAGATGGGACAAAAACATAAACTTCTATTGCAAGCACTCTGAATTCTGTGGAGGCTGTGTGTCTAGGAGAGAGAGACATCTGGTCAGCGTCCCAGAAACATACAAATCTATACAGACCCAAACTGTGCTCAGATACAACTCCTCCATCTCAGACCTATGTAGTGATATTAGTAAAAGAAACCATTTAAGATTTCATTTGGCATCTTATGTCACTAGAAAGCTTTTGATGGCATTAAAGTCTTATTGGGCCAGATTTCCAGAAGACCTCAGTTCCCACTGAGGCACCTAAATAAGGGCCATATTTTCAAAACTACTAGGCAGCCAAGGGCTCCCATTACATGCATGTATGGCCAGCTCTTTGGAAAATCTAGCCTCTTATTTTGGTGCCTAAATGAGCATGGGGTGCTTTGGAAAATTCTGGCTGGTGAGCACATTTGTTCTCGTGCTATTAAATTGCCAAGAGCTCTCAACATTTTCATAGCATGTATCAGATCTGAACAGAAAGAGATCTTCATTAGGAGAGCAGTTGAGGCATCCTTATCTTCTTTTACTGTGATTTAGCAGTGAGAAACAAGGAAGAAAACAGGTGAAATCCTGGTCCCATTGATATCAATGGTGAAACGCCTGTTGGTTTCAATAGGGTCAGGATTTCACCCTAGGTGACCAGCTAGCTTTCATCAGCATATGTCACACCAACCAGAATTGGGAACCTCTTTGTTAAATTATGACACTGACACCTGCATGCCATAAGAAGGTGTCATAAGAAGTATGGTATATATGCCATAAGAAGATACTTTGCATATTCTGCTTTATTTCACAAGACAAATGTTTTACAGAAAGTTCATTTCTTAGCCAACCCATAACTGTATACATGAAAACAAAAGCCGGTAGAGTGACAGGAAGAGGCAAATAGGAAGGAAATGCAAGTAACAAATACAAAAATAACATGTGAGCACCTGGTTGATACAAATTGAAAACAAAAATCTATCCTGTTTCTTAAAGAGGTAACGACCCGTTATGAGTGGCAAGAAGTCTGTAATTAGCTCAGAATAGCCCATTGCTCCTTTGCAATTTAAAAAGATTGGCTTGTAGGAAGCTTGATGTCTTTAGTAGTACAAAGGAGGAACATTCGAGTTGCTATGGGGCTTGGTCCAAAGTTCATTGAAGACAACAGAAGGACTCCCATTGACTTCAGCAGCTTTGGTTCAGGTCTCTGGTAACTTGGCAATGGTAAACTGGCATAGGGTATTCCTGACCTAGAGAGTGCAGCCTTAGGACTTAGTCTCCATAGGTTAGCAGGGTGTGGATGTATTCAGCATCTGCCTCTGTCTCCATGCCAAAAGAGTCTACCATTTATCTTACCCTTCTGACCAAAGGAAACAGTGATAGCCTAATACGGGGGGGACACAGAGTTAAAATGGGAGCAAATAAGGGGATGTCCGAAATGAGAGCTATGGATTAAATCTTTAGAGCCAGCAAGCTCAGAAGGGAGTATGACAATGAACCCACAGGCCATGGAGTTCAAATACAGCCTGAGAACAGAGTGCTCTAGTGCCAACCAAAGAAGGCCTAATCCCGCTCTTCCAAGAGTTTTACCCCACAATGACTCCACTGACTCTAGTGGATTTACTCTGGATATAGGGCCCGATCTTATTCCCATTTCAGCTATCCTTAACTGCTGCGCAGTTTTGCTTTACCTTGGTATCAGCACCACGTACTTCAGTGGACCACTGGCAGAGTATATTCAACAAGATTAAGGGTAGGAGCTTTGAAAGCAATGGCAAAATTCCCATTGACTGCAAGGAGAGCAGCATTTTGCCCTTTCGCCATTGTTGGTGGAAGTAAGAGGTGAATCAAACCCGGAATATTCTAAATAGCAAATGAAATGTACATAGTTCACTTGTAAGTGCAAGTTCCATATCTACTCTGTGCAGACACTCACATCTTTCCAAAAGAATTCTACAGATCAGTGGGACACATTTAGAAATATTGCTTCCTACCAAAGCTCAAGTTAGTTAACAAAATGCAAATGGCTTTGTCCTTTCATTATTTTGGTTGAATTATCCTGTCCTGCAAAACAGAATGTGACAATAATGCAACATGAAATACTATGCAGCAGAAACAGGACCAGGAAAGTGTTCCACAGTTCTCTACCGAATTTAGAGAAAAAGATCAGCATGTCTAAAGTATGAACCATGGCTTCTGTGTGGCTTCTTAAAACTGCATGACCGATCAGACAAGGATAAAATACCCCAATGAAGGTGTCTGTTTTATGTAGTTTGGAACCAATGATACATTAAGATGACAGAGATTCTGGGTCAGATAAGAAATGCCATTTATGACAGGATTTGATCTTCCCCTTTCAATTCAGTTCTGCTAAGTGTCCCTTCAAATATTCTTATTCTGTTTTCTTCAGAAATTGTTTATTTTCAGATAAAAAACATTATTGATCTATTTCTATTAGTGGATTTATGTGTGTGCGTATTTGTTTTTTACAACCCATTAATTTTCTAAACTCTTTTATTTGCCTGGTTCATTTACTGAAACTACAATAGATCATATGGAATGAGTTGCTTAGCAACTTTTTGCTGGCAGAATCTATTTAGAAATGACTGTGCTGCTCAAACCAGAGGTCAGAAAAATTTATAATATGTCAAGCCAGCCAGAAAATGTGTTCCAACCACAGAGATTTCTTAGGAGGTTTCCTTTTGCAATTAGAGAGGGTTACTGACTTCCACTGGGATATTTTTCTGGCAAAAGGGAGGGGATGTGCACAGAAATCTGCTTCTCTGAACACTAAAAGTCCATTTTGAAAATGTATTAGTAAGTGTACATGACCTGATTCTCATCTCCGTTTGCTTTTCCCCGATGTCTTTGCCAAAGGAGATTCACATCCAGTGGCTCCGGCTGGTGGAAGTCTCTTAGTGGAACAGGATCATCCGATGCTCCTATGCTAAAATATTCTTGCTTTACTCTTACCCCATCTCTTCTCTCCCCCATGTGTTTCATCCACCTGTTGTATTATCTGGTAACCCAGAATTTGTAAACTCTTTGGGGGAAGGGACTGTCTTTTTTAAGTAAGTGTTTGTACTTGCCTAGTACAATGAGGCCTGATTCCTGGTTGGAGATCTTAGATGCTACCATAGCAACAATAATAATGTCATCCCCCTTCTGTGTTTGGGGACATTGTCATGGCTGTGGACTCTTCATGCTCCATCAATGCCCAAATGTCTTTGGTGGCTGTGGGCAGCCAACATGGTTTATAGCAGTCCTAAGGTTTCTCTTAATTACATTGTAGACGGAGCTGGTAGAGAACTTGTTCCAGGATGGGCAGGGGTCAAATGCCTCCTTTCGACT
Organism: Mesoclemmys tuberculata; assembly: GCA_007922155.1. Classification (NCBI taxonomy): domain Eukaryota; kingdom Metazoa; phylum Chordata; order Testudines; family Chelidae; genus Mesoclemmys; species Mesoclemmys tuberculata. The sequence goes on from ML675650.1 coordinate 13,623,693, forward strand.
CTTTCCTTTCTTGCACCCAGAAGTTACTAGCCAGAGCAGAATATCTGACCCACTGTCTGATTACTGACACCAGCAATGAGTTATTGATGGGTTTTAGCCCCAACATAGATGGGCAATTATGGCTTTTTTAAAAGCTTAGCCACCAAGGAGGGAAAAACGTTTCGAAAGTGGTGATAGTTGAGTTGGAGCGGGCTCAGCATTTTCCAAGAGGCACTCAGCACAAAAGAGCTTGGCCCTTTATACCAAATATTGCAACTTCTTTTAACCTGGTTTTCTTAATCCCAACCTCATGTTAAAAAAGACTTTTGGTTAGTTCTCAAATCACAGTGCTAGTGGCTGGTTTTCGTTCTGGTTAAAAAACCTTCCAGACATGTGGAGAAAAGAAGAATAATGGTGAAATGTTGATATACCTTAGAAAATGACGAAGTAAGGCAGCAAATTCGTCATTATTTTACAGCAGAAGACACCTGGAAGACACACTAGCTCAGACATATACATGGGAGAAAACACCTCTTTATTATTCCAAATGGCACTGGGTAATATATATGCCCTTAGGAACAAAAGTGGGCAAGTATCAGTGCCTAGAATTTTCAAAGGAGCCTAGAGGAGATGTTCACCCAACTGCCATTGCAGTGCAGTGGGAGTTAGACACTAAAGTCAAAATGGGAGTTGGGCACCAAAGTCAGTGGAAGCTGTGGCGTGGTTTGGGCTTTTGAAAATCAAACCACTTTTATTTAGCTGTCTAGATACAGATTAAGAAGTCTAACTTTAGGTGCTCCTTTTTGAAAATCCTGCCCTTATCTGTATTCTGGCACTGAAATAAATGGCTCAGTTTTTCAGGCATTCACAGCGCCCATGAACTTCTTAGAAGGGATGAAAATAACATGGGCCTAGACAGGAAAAAAGTCATTACTGTTTAAAATGTAGTATCTATTAATACTGAGAGCATGCTAAGTGCTGGAGATGGATTTTTAGAAAAACAAAAAGTTTGGGTGTTATTTACTGGCCATTGAGATGATCTTGGTGACTTTGAGAATTTGCATTACAATAGCATCAATGGAGTGTAGGAAGTGATGGGTTCTCCTGTCAGTGAGACAAGGGCAAGAGCTCTGTTATACACGGAGACTCCTGGAGGTGCAAGGATGAAAACCATAAGAGAGATAACTTTGGGGGGGGGCATGTTTGGAGTGTCAGATTATTATGAATGGATTGTGGAAATAATTCTGGTATCCCACTCAGTATGGGTTCAAAGAGGTCAGAGTGTGATTAGATGGCATACAAAGGAATCACCAGAACAAATGACTGGAAACTGACTCCCCCACGTATCTATAGCACAGGCAAGTGAATGACTGGCTCGTGTCATGCTGTCTGGAGTGGCTCACAACCATGAGTGCCAAGCTGAGGGCAGATTGTCAAAAGCAGGGCAGATATCACAAATTGGCAGTGTGTTCTATAATTACATTTCACCAAGCCAGTGACAAAGATGAACTTCTGGATCACTATACCATGGAGTCACAGACAGTCTCCTTAGATTCCCCGGACAACCTGGATTTAGTGATAACGCTCCCTTACACCGAAAATCACACCATATTTAGGTTGCTTCCAGTCCCAAGAGTCCAGTCACCGCTGACCAGCTAGTACCTAGATCCTACGCCACATAACACCTGTAGCCAATCCTGTAATAAACTGTCCAAAGTTTATTAATTAGGAAAAAAGGAATAAGGTTATATACAGGTTAAAGCAAGCAAATATACACACACAAATGAGTTGCCATCTAAATCCTAAGAGTGACAGAGTTGTAGTGATCTGTCAGTTCAAAGTGTCTTTCAGGGCAGTCCTAGGAGGCAGACCCTGGAGATCTCTGGCTTCAGTTTAGTGTCTCTGGCCCTTCAGAGATCAAACAGCCAAAAGATTCAGTTTCCTCTTGTCTTGGAGTTTTTATGCTCTTCTCCCAGAGTTCAAGACGATGGGATGAGTTCATGTGCACGTCTCCTCTTCGTGGAAAGGTGGAAGGGATGTAGAGCAATCAAGTCTTTTTTTTTTTTTTTTTTTTTTCCCCTCTAATGTTCCACAATGGTTTGTCTGGTATATATGGGCCTTCTTTTTGTTCTCTCCATCTCCTGTGGCATACTAGTTATTCACACTTGGTGATGTTTCTCTCCTGAATGGGGAGGGGAAAGGGGGTTTCCATATCAGAACAAATACTTAAATATTGCCTGATAACATGGGATATAAATATAGCAAGGGAGATTAATGCATGCAGCAACATAGAAACGTTTCATAGCGTCTGAACCCTAAATACATTCTTATGAGACTAATACCTTCTTTGAGCAATACAAAGATACGGGTGACCTGGTCTGGTCCCCAGATACAAGGTTGTCAGTGCTTAGCTAATTGCCTGCAGCCCGGGCAAGACCTGGCATCCAGCCTGCCAGCATGACATCATGAATGAATTATTCACTAAGGATGAAATTTACCCAGATGTGGAGGGTCCACATACGCCACTTGGACTTCACAGGGGAATTGTAGGGTGAGGAGTCATCAGTGCTGGAAGGAATCTCTGCATTAGCCCAGTGTACACCAGCAGAGAGTCAGGAATGGAGGAAGGACCATAGGGTCTTTGATCATGCTGATACACCACACTGTGCAGAGGTCATGTAGAGGCACCGCGCCCTGAGTTGAGGGTGAGTCAAATTTTCCCTTCCAAAATCCCACCAGTCATATCACCCCCATGATAGGCAGGTTATATGTAGGTGATATGAATGTCACACTCAGTGAACAAGACTGATATGAGTTACAAGTCTGGCCAGTTTTTGCTTTAATTTTTGGGTGTGTTCAAACAGAAGCTTGGGGTAAACTCAGAAGTGTATGTGAACTGAAACAAATGTGAATCCATGCTCGAACTGATGTGCTTTGCACATACAGGGAGTGGAGGTCAGATAAATGAAGAGTCCAGCACGCAGAGAAGAGGGAATCCTAGGAGAAGTAATGCGCAACAGATAAGGGAGTTGAAAGATAAGTATGACGCAAGGACTCTGAATACTGTATATGAGAAGGGTTTCCACTGCTTACTGATTCAATTGTAACCTTCGTGAAATCCTTCTGTGATGGAGACACGAATATTTTCAGAGAAAATAAATCTCTGTTAAATTGTCATATTGGTATGCGGCAATCTTTACTCCAGAAGTCTTAAAAGTCTCCAGTATAAGAATAGAGGAAGAACTTTTACATGGAAATTACACATAAGTGACACCTAATCAGTGGGAAAGAAGGTAACAGTCTGCTTCCGAAATCCCCAGTAAGAGAGACTCTCAGTTTCTGATCCAAAAAGCCCATTGAAATTAAAGGGAATTTTTCCATTGACTTCTTTGGATCAGGCCCGTATTTATTTATTTATTTTAAAGTCAAAGTTGTTTGAAAGAAAATGCCAATACATAAGTCAAAATTAAATAGGCATCTCAGGTCACATTCTTTTCTCATTATTATGCATTTGTGCAGCAGCTCCTAGTCCAGCCTTGCTAAGTTGTTGACAGTGAAATCAGTCACTCTGCAGAAATAAAAGGATGGAAATGAAATATTGCTATTTTTGCTTCATGTTTATATGAGCTTTCACCTAAGAACTTAACCGAATGAAAGCTTTTCATCTAATACTTTCATTCCCTACATCTTTTCCCTGGGATTGAGTAAAATAAAATAATATTGGCACGTTAATAAAGGAAGAGAGGGCATAGTTGGAGAGAAAATGCTCTAAGAATAGGTAAGTATTGCAATGTAGAGAGAGATACAGTTAGGATTGTAGTAAGACCTTTGTGATGACAACCACTTCATGTAAATGATGTTAAATTGTACATTGCAATTGTTGGTGCTTTTCTGGAGGGTGAAAGGACACAAAGTATTGCTGTGTAGAGCTGGGTGACATTTTTCATCTGGAACATTTTTTGCTGAAAAATGCAGATTCAGGCAGACTGAAATGTTTCACCAATTTCTGTCAAATTTGCCAAATAGTTTCACAAAAAATCCACAATATTTTTTGATAAAATTGAAATGTTTCAATTTTCCTGTTCCAGATAACTTGAGAACGCAACCTAGCTCTTAATGGCTAAATTTGGAAGAGCAACAAATGTGTATTCATGGGATGTTCACGTAAGCCAGATTGACTGTACACACACACACACACACACACACACACAGAATAAGGGATATCTAGCAAGTAAGTGTTTAACCCTTACTTTTTAAAATCTATCTACCCTTCAGTGTTAGAGAAACTCCAGCCTGCCCTTGCAGCAACATGCAAATTGCATTTCCTGCCAACTCCCTCATTAAGAAGCTGATACTTTTTCCAAGTAAGTCATCTTCTGTGTATATTTATTCTTCTGAGGTTACATGTAGCAAGAGATAAATAAAGGCTTGCAGAAGATTATTAGATTGATGGAGATTTGAACAACAAGCCTATTTATCTAAAGCTTTGTTTCATGCCACCATGCGCAGAATGGAGATATGATTGACTGAACATTTTATCCTCATTAACCCAACATTATTGGTTAAGCATTACTCTCGACTGAGAGCTCTGCATAGCTATTTTGACGGCGAGGCTGCAAAACTGCTCAACGTTCACCCTTTGCTTGTAAACCTAAAGCTGGAGATAACCTGAACATGAGACAAAAGAAATCTCC
>ML675650.1:13628375-13903521 GCA_007922155.1 Mesoclemmys tuberculata
AATTGCAGTGTAAACACACCCTTAGTGTCCGCTGCTGCTGGAATTCTAGGGCTGCCACAGAGCCAGCAGCACTTTTGAACTTCTTACGTGGAAGAAATAACTGGTGAATCACAGATCTACTGGCCCAGCCCTGCCTCCAAAGAGCGTCTACCTTTGTGACTGTGCACAGGGTCTCCCCATGGAGCTTAGCTCCATGGCACACAGGGAAAGTGGACTGCCAGCAGGCTCTTCACATCCTGGCCTAGATCTGCTGCAACCTGGGAACATTTTGCAGACATGGAAGAGGGGACAGAATTTACCCCTTGTGGGGACTCATGGTTAACCACCATGGCCCTTAAGTCTGCTTCAGAGGCACTGCTTTCCAGGATACAGTCCTTCATTCTAAGGGATAAACATTCATTCTTTGTTCCTGGCTGTATGAATGTGCACTAGACTGTATTAAAAACATCTGTTGTTTGAAAGAGCCCGGCTTATTGAGTGATCCAGGAACACCTTTTGTACATTCATGAATTCAACACATGGGTATCTATTTTGCCTTTATTCTCCATATAAAAAGAGAAAGGATGGTCTAATGGATAGGGGGATAGACTGGGATTGATTCCCAGATCGGCCACAGCCTTCCTGTGTGACCTTAGGAAAGTCGCTTAATTTACCCTCTGCTTCAGGTCTCCACCCATAAAATGGGGTTGGGCCTTCCCTACCTCATAAAGATGATGTGTGGAGAAGATCCATTAATAAATGTCAGGAGCTAAGATACTCTGGTGATGAGGGCACATAAGTACCTAGATATCTATTGGTTAAAATAGGAGTGATCATGAAGAAAGATCTTTATGAAGTGCAGTTTAGTTTGCCCAGAAAGAAAACCTAAATCCATATTTCATTCTATAGTGGAAAATCCTGTGCCAAGATCTGGTTCTTCTTCATAAAATGGGGGAGGTAATTCAAATCGTAGGACACATACCGTTCACCCAGCGGTAAATCAGAATCTGATCGAGGATTGACCCTCCTTGAGTTTATCTAGCCAGCACACCCCTCCCTTTCAAGCAAGCCAGTTACTACATTCAGCTGGGCTGCCTCCTGCAATGAGGCTCCACACCTTCCTGCCTTGTCATAACAACCAGGGCTAGATTAAGACTGCCAAGTGCCCCAGACACGCATGTCCCTAGGCCTATGCTGTGGCCCTTCATCTACCTGGAGTCGCAGTGCAGGGAGCCCCTTCTCCTGCCAAGAAGGCTGGGGCAGTTGCATGGGGCCCTTTGCCTCCCAAGTGGCCACAGGAATCCCTTATTTTTCCCGAGAGGTGTAGTAGCAGATGGCGTTCCAGGCCTTATCCCAACATCCAGGTTGTATCAGCTTGGGTGAGTAGGCCAGGCCTATTATTTTTTCTCTTCTTGCCACACATAGATTCCTCAGGGGTGATATTGGTGTGCTCCTTCTTTCCAACCCTTGAGCAATGGAGTCTTTCAGGAAACACCCCATTGAGATGCATGAGAGCACATCACCCTTCTCAGAGCTACTGTTACAGGCTGTCTGCAGACTCAGGCAGACGTCCCTGTATCTTTTACATGCTGGTCATATTTTTGAGTTTTTCTATGCAAACCACAGGGGTGAAACTCTGCTCCGACCAAGTGACTCAAAGAGCTGAGGCCTCAGGTCTCTCAGGTCTCAGGACCTATCGATTTTATACCTTAATCCAGCACCTCTTCATCCTCTAGAGAGTGCAGTAAAGTCGGTTTTGTTTAGGAAAGGAGGTGCAGGTTTCTTTTATATTCTCCTGAGTGCTTTCCTCCAGTTTGTGGATGAGGTTAGTCTCTGATTTGTGTACAATTAAAGTAGCGCAGGAAGAAGGCCAAACTTTTTCCTGGTGGCAGGGATGTTGGCGGTAGTAGTTTGTAATAGGTACAAGATAAAGTCTGATAGCCTTCATGAGTTTGTTGTGGCACAAATAGACATGTTGCAAAAGTAAAATCCCATGATTATTAAACTGTAAATTTCAATGACTTGGACCTTAAAATAATAAAAAAGAGCCTGAAAGGCTTATGATTCATTAGTTCCGTCATCGTCTCTTGCTTCTCCTTCTCCATCTCCTGTACTAAAAAGGGTTCGCCAGAATTTCCTGCTTGGATAATAGAATGCTTTCAAATGCTATCAGTTATAGTTAAAGTCATAAAAGCCTTCAGCTACTCCCTTGGTACTCACCCCAACACAGCCCCCTCACTCAAGGGCAAGGCCTAGTCACATACCCACAAGACTCCAGGATGCGAAGGGAGATTGCTGTGTAAGGGGAGAGGTTCTGCAGAGCGTGTACGTTACATGCAAGGCACAGTGTCTCTGTGTGACAGTATAGTTCTGGGGTGCATCTATGCTGCTATGTGAATCCTCTCACTGTCCCGTTAGCCCTGTGGAGGGGCTTCACCTGGAAGTCCTCCTTCTTCCTTCCTGCCAGGCCCATTTCTCAGCACACAGAAGTTGCTGAGGACTGGATTTGGCACTAAAGTGGCATAGAAGGCATTGCACAGAATCTCTGCTTTTGGATGCACTTCATCTCTGAGTGCTCTAAAAAAAACCTTGCTGTTAGGGATTGTTCCTTAGGGAGTGGGCAAGGGGGCAGAAAAGAGGAGATGTCTTTAAAATCGGACTTGCATTAGCTTTGTAGTCATCAACTCAGGCCTAAAATGCATTCAGTGAGCTGAGACTTCAACTTTGTGAAGCCTGTAGTGAGTTGCTTGTCAGTTTCTTACCATTTTGTTCTGGGATATGACCTTGAAAATGACATGAGCTGCTTCCAAGGGCAGATCAGTGCCTACAGACATAACATAAAGGAAGTACAAGTACTGCACTAAAGTACTAGGAATGTTTACAAGGTTATTTTAACAAGTCCAGTCTCTATGGCGGAGTCTGAAGACTTTGTATTTCGTCACCTCTGTGTTACTGTTAAGTGCCTTGAGATTTCTGGTGAAGCACATGAAAAGCTTCATGAATCTGAACTGCTAGGGAATTTATGTAATCAGTGAAAAACAGTAGTTTTGTTTTGAATCGCGGCTTTTTCTTAGTTAAAGAAACGAACGAAAGTGAGGTTAAAATAATACAATTAAGGTTGCAAAGCCAAGCACTTAGAAGTTAGGAAATGCCAAAATTAAGGCTGCCCGTGAAACCCTCGTTCAGCTCCATGTGCATATCCATTATGATAGTCTTTAAGTTCATGATCAGACACTATTTTTTCCACGTGCTGCATTCAGTGCACAGAATGGATGTTGCTCTGCTAATGAACAGCTAGTCGATATTTCTTTTTCTCCTCATTGTTCAGTGTGTGGCCCCAGGGCCTTATTTACTGCACCCATTTTAAACCTTGCTCTGAAGACACACGTGTTAATTTCCTCATGGGCTTTTCTATGATGCTCATCATAATTGTATCCCAGAACGTCACACATATTAATGAATTTACCTTGACAACACTCCGTGTGATGACAGAGTGGTATTATCCCCCATTTTACACATGGAAAGCTGAGGCTCACAAAAGTATCCACTAATTTTCGGTATGATTTAAGAAGCTGAGGGCTTGAAATACTAGACCGGTGCAGCTGCAGTAGTGTTTCAGTGTACATACTATCTATATCAATGGAAGGGGTTCTCCCATCAGTATAGGCAATCCACCTCCCGGAGAGATGGTAGCTAGGTAGACAGAAGAATTCTTCTATCGACCTAGCTCTGTCTACACTGGGGGTTAGGTTGGCTTAGTTATGTTGCTCAGGCATGTGGATTTTTCACACCCCTGAGTGATGTAGCTGGGTCGACCTAATTCTTTAGTGTAGATCAGGCCTTAGGATCTGACTTTTTAGAGTCCATAATATTATACAGCACTTTATCAGTTAGGAATTAAGGTCCCATTGGCTCCAGTTCCAGCTCAGCATTTCCACAAAACAGACTCCAGGATCTCAAGTCAGGTGCCCAGAAAATGAAGAACACACAATTAATGACCACCTCTGAAAAGTTAGATTTAAGTGACTTTGCCCAGCACCACATAGGAATTCTGTGGCAGAGACAGGGATAGAATCCACTTCTCCAGGGCAACATTCATTGGCCTTAACTAGGAGTCTGCTCTTTCTCTTTTTGCACACCCGTCCTTCATTCATTGTACACTTTCCAACTTCTGCAACAAATGAGGCAGGGGTTCTATAGAGAACAGCTTCCTTCACTGCACAACCCTGATTCATTCCCAGAACAGGCCTATCCTGTGATCTAAATAAGGCGGGGATCCCATTTGAAAAATAGCATGTGATTCTGTAATTAAAGTCTGTATCATAATTCACAGTGCCAAATTAAAGAATTTTGGAGCTCTGTGCACTATGTAAACTGGCCCCTCGCCCATCTTTTTTAAGCTACTTCTTTAAGCAAAATGCCTTGTATGTGCCCTTACTTTTAGGAACAAAGTCTTTTAGGAAATACAAATTGATTGTAGTTGCTATTGACCTTCCCTTTTCTTGTTCACAAGTGCAGAGTCTAATTCTAAAGTGCATCATTTCACTCTACCTGTAAGACATATGTCTCCAGGAAAACTTCCTTGAACCCCTTTTACTAAAGGTTCAGCAACCCCTGGGAACACTCAAAACCCAATATTCTGCAGGGATAAAATACTGGCCATTCTTGTAACCTTTCATGGCATCTGACTTCAAGAGGAATTAGGGTAGGAGACCTTTTTCCCTGGCTACTTCCTTATTGTTTGTACTTCCCTCCCACTGCGGGCAAATCTCATGGGATCTCAGAAAAGATGCGAAACTAGCTCTCCTAATTATAAATGTCTTCTTTCCACCGGTGAGATGTTACTAGCTTCTGGCATGATATCGGGAACGATAATCCCTTTTCGGTGACTCATTATATCACTAACTGTGCTAGATGGTTATTTTATTAATCTCATTAGCATACACTTGTAACTCAGATGTATTTCTATGCCTGAACAAAAGAATTAACTAATTTGTCTTGTTAAAGTTCATATTGTATCTCTATGATGCTTCTCCCAGGCAGGAAGAAGCTGTTGTGTTTGATAGATTAAGTATGTTATTCTTGTAGCTATTAAAGTCAATGGTCTTGGTTCTACTTCATTTGCACCAGTTTCACAATCACTAACAGCTGACAAAGGAGAAGTGTAGGCTGTCTCTACATCTGGTCACATATATCATCACATAAAAATATCTCTGGATAGAGGAATAATTTTATTGAAAAGATAAGAATAATTAAAAAATAGTGAGGAGGGATGGTTTTGGGATTAAGGCATTGGGGGTGGGACTCTAGAAATGTTGCACTTCCTGATGACCTTGGCCGTAGAGTGAAATCTTGACCCCCCCATGTAGTCAATAGGAGTTTTGTCATAGATTTCAACAGAGCCAGGATTTCACCCTTCATGTCTTTGTGCAAAATTTCCAAGAACATCTGTCATTAGGCATTTTGGAACCTCAGTCCTCCTGGAAGTCAGTGGGACTCAGGCATCCATGTGCCGCCATCATTTCAAAAAATGGCACTTAGGCTCCTAAGTCACTTGTGCACTTTTGAAACTTTTACCCTTTGTGCTTCACTTCCCCCGCAATGCAAAATGGGGATCACAGGACTTCCCCCTGCACAAAGGTGTGATACATTTATTAATGTTTGTGAGACTCTCAGATACCTAAGATAGTGTGGGCCATGAAGTACCAAGATACACAGATAATCATTAAAAAGACTCAACTGTTTTGGCCCTTTCTTTGTGAAACTCATACAAGGATTTTCTGTTATACCTTCCAGGATACTATATCCTAGTTCACATATCATCCACGTGTCCAATTCTTAGTGATAATCTTGATTAAAAGGAAGTTCTAGGTGAATGGATCCACAAATGAGGTAGGTTAAGAAAAATCAAATCAGAGTGTAAACTTCTTAGGGTAAGGACCTTCTATACTTTAATGCTTGTAAAGAGCTAAGCTCAAATAAATAAATAATGGCCGATGCCTTCCAGAACTGATAGGAACTCTGGACTGAGGAGTACATCTGCTATTTTCACCTGGAGACATGAAAGCAAGAAAAGACATTGAAATTTACAAAATGGTTTAGTTATGTGAGCAGCAGAGTGAGATCTTCCAGGTAGAAGCTTTTGTAGAGCTGTACATAAACCTAAGCGTTGCATTGTTTCATTTTCCATGAGGTTCACTTACAACCTTTTAGGCTTATCTGAAACCTAAAATTCAAACAAAACCTTAAAGGAAAAATGGTTTTGCCGCCCTCCTTTGTTTTCCATGGAATCCCATCATCCACACAGGCCCAAACTCACTGATAATTTGTGCTCTGCCATAATAATATGTTCTGGTGTCTTTTTGCTTGTGGAGCATGTCTTGCATATTTCCAAACCTGAGATTGTCAGCAGAAAACAAAGAAAATTTGCAGTGGTTTAAAAATCTCTTTCATTTACTTCAAAAAGTGCATTTTATAGCTCAGGAAATAAATAAGATTGGGAACTAAAGTCCTTTGATGTAAATTCTACAATAGGAGACATCCACAGAGGTAGGATTTCCTCGCTGTGAGACTGTAGGAAAGACAGGAAGTGGAACTGGAGATATTCGAAGCAAGAGTTTACTCCCTTTCTATTATGAATTATTTAGGAACAATGGAATCAATCAGTTATGCAGAATGTTGAACTAGTGGCCCTTCAAACAAAAGGCCCCATCTGAGTACTTTACTTAGAGTCCTATTCTCTATCACTCTTACTCACTCAGAGCAGGATCTTGTCAGGAGAATAGTCCAATTGATTTAATTGATTTCAATGTCAATTCTCAACTAGAAAGGTGCAGCCTATGGTGGAATTGGGTCATTAACTTTATATAGTTTTTACTTATGTAAACTCCCATGGGGGTTAACCTGTGGAAAAGCTGTGCAAAAGTTCAGGACAATAGTCTGCCAATGAAAACCCAAGGTAACACTGGCTTCAGGGTAAGGCCCTTCGAATATGACCCAATATGATTTTGTGATGAGGAATATTGTGCGAAATCCAGGCCCCACTGAAGTCAATGGGAGTTTTGCTGTTGATTTCAGTGAGCATTTCACCCACTATGTCTGGAAGCTAAGAAAAGGAAGGAAAAATGCTTATATTAGGTTTCCTGGGATTTCCAATGGCCCCAATCAGTTGACTTAGTCTGGACTGTAATTTCTTCTGGTCACTGGTATAAATTAGTCTCAGACTGTTGCAATCCACTACTTGTTACATTGCAAAACACAAGTCAGAGTCACTGAACTTCAGTGTTGACAGTTTCCTTTATTTGCTGATGGAGTTTTTCCATGGACTGACTTTATGATTTAAAAGATGAGGTTGAGACCTCCAAGATACAGACTGACTGAGCCCTTTTAGTTCTCACTAGCATTCAGACAAGTACTTTAATAATGCAACAAAACGGTGACATTGTAACAAGTAACATATTGGGAATTGTCAGTTTTCTAGTGTCTATACTATAGCATCTTTTTGTAGCAGGCTCCAGATAGTAAAATGGTCGGAAGTAATTTAATCCTTGCCTTGTTACAGCATAGGCTAATCTGGAAACTCATGATTTATTTGGCACAAATTTAGCATAACAAATCAATTTAACAGGGCACATTAGACCAGGTAATTCAGAATAAAAGTCAAAATCAAGATGAAAAAGATTACACTTTTTTATTTCTATAGCAGCATAACGTGCTAATGACTTGGAGGACCATAAGAGCATTCTAAATACATGTTGGGTCATCTCAGCAGCCCCTTTAGTAAAATTCTATCAACTTTTTCTCTGCCTTTGATGGAGTCAGCCCTTGAGGATAATCCTCCACAGATGCTTAGTCACTGGGGTGCAGAGAAATAATTTTGAAAAGCACATTTTTTAGCCTCTGAAATGGTCCAAATTGTACCCAATGGCCAGACTTCTCCAAAAAGATTTCTAGGGCAGGGTCCTTTTGGATCCCCAACAAAATCTTCACACTCACTCTTCCCAAGTTGCCTTTTTGTATTATGCAACTTGTGCTATGTTGTCAATACACTTGGTATATTTCCCCCCTGACAAATTAGAAACATTTCCAACCCAGGGTGTTTAATATATGTTTGCTTGCCAGCTGGCACCGCCTCCCTCCTTAGCTGTCAGATAAAGTATCCTTGTTTATATGAAAATATAGATCCTCTTATCCATCAGTTTTTTCATTTCTCTGACTATCTGTGCCCACATCTCAAGCTATGACGGCATTTTTATTTGGGTGTTTTTGGAAGGGATCTTGTTACATGTTCTTCTTATACAGAGCCCCAGGCCAATTCACTTGTGTAATAGTATAGATCAAAGTGATTGTTAAATATAAGTGTGTATTTGGTGTTGAAACATCATGAAAACTAGTGGGGTGTTATTTGCATTGTTTTCACTTATCTGTATCCCGTTATCACGTAGTAGCAAACATTTACATTGTATATATCAGTGTAACTAAATAACCCATCAAAGGAGAAAGAAGCTTTGTGGAATGCAAATGAAGAACTTTAATAGAAAAGTGCTCATTTCAAAACCCGTGGTCATTGTGCGTGATGATCAGAGGTCTCAGACTCATAAGGCATTCCTTATTCTCCATCATCAAAGGAAAAGTCCACCATCTTATTTTCTTTGAGAAGAAGTATGAGAATGGATTCAAGAAGAGAGCCTTCATCTCTGGACTGTCTGGACTCTTACAGGAAGTGTGCCAGATGCAAGGTGAAGATTCCCAGAGACAACATGGGAACCCTGAAAAGACTTTTGGAAAACTGGCAGTTTATTACATCACTGCCATCAATTGTAGTTACAAATTGTGCCTCGCCTGCACATATATTTTACCTACATTAATCTCTCAATAACTCTCACTTTCTTTTCTTAGCTAATAAACCTTTAGTTAGTTTACTGAAGTATGGGCTGCCAGCATTGTCTTTGGCGTAAGATCTAGGGAACCAATTCTCTTGGACAGGGGATGGGTCTCTTGGGACTGGGAGCAACCTGATGTGATGTGATTTTTCGTTTGTGACCTTTTATCCCAGAGCTCAGGTTGCAGCGAAAGCCCAAAGGTCTACACTGCAATTTAACACCCCTTTAGCACGAACCCCACGAGCCTGAGTCAGCTGGCACGGTTAAGTTTTTAATTGCAGTGTATATGTATCCTTAGTGAATTCTGCTGATCATTTTGGTCGGTCCTGGTGCTTTAGTAAATTGTGTACCTCATTTAAACTTTAGCTTCTCTGCTGTGATGTACTATAGACATCACTGAAAAGCAAAGCTCACATCTACTAATCTAGACTTAGTATAAGGGAGAAAATTTGCTGAACTTCTCAAATTCCTAGAAAAGACCCAGTCTGATTTTACTTCTAGTTTCTTTTTAAACGGTGTTAATGCATAAAGACCTGGGGTGAAATCTGGCTCTATGGCAAAACTTCCATCACCCTCAGTGGGGACAGTATTTCACCCATGGTACTCAAGTCAATGGGAATTGAAGGAATTTGCCTTCTTGTGCTCTTCTGACACTAAAATCCTGATTCACTACAACACTTAAGTGCCAATGAAATCAGTGCTAAATTGGAGTCTTCTTTTATTGAGGTGGCAGTGTTCTTCAGTGATCACATCATGGGACTTGTCACCCAGAACTTCTTTTCCCAACCCTTCCGAGTCACTTGCTGTGACCAGTCAAATAATTTATTCTCTGCACCTTAATTCCCCCCCTCCATAAAATGGAGATAGTAAAACTGTCAGCCAATGTGGTGTTGGGAGGCTTGGTGAATGAAGGTTTGTCTTGTAAAACACTTTGTGATCCTCTGATGAAATCTATCAGAGAGGAGCACATTTTGATTGTGCTTGTAACTTAGAAGAAACTCTGTCTAGTAGCATCATAGAATTTAAAATAAAAAGCTGGAAAGAACTAGTTAATACGTAAAATATTCCTGGCATATGAGTTATTCTTTTCTGGGAAATCTGTATACCATAACTCAGGTACTTAGGCTGGAGGAGGGAATGTGTTCATAAATGAAATAATCTACTGGCAAAAGCAATGATCGTGGTTAGCAGTGTTCATTGGATAAAGCTACAAAGTTCATCTTGAAACAGCCATCATGAAGTATCACTAATTACTTAGATAAAGGTCTTTTCCTTCTCTATATTTCTTTCCCTTACACTGGACTCCATAGGTCACACCAAGATAGGATCACATTTTCAGCAAGCTAATCATGCTTGCTTCAGCCACTTCATAAAAACAATGCTGAAATAAAACCTCCTCTCAGCTATTCTGCTGTAATCCTGCAGAAATTAGTGATGTAAAAAGCAGAGTTAGTGAGATCAGAATCTGGCCAAAAGCTTTTAGATAGGTCAATCTTATTTCCATTAAGACTGTGAACCATGGAGTGCTTAGAAGAATACAAACATTCCTTTAGCAAAAAATGGTACAGTATGTGCCCTTTTGACTGTTTGTGGTAGCCCCTGGTTTTTAAAGACACCTGCAAGGATTTTAAGACAGCTATTTCTTTAGTTAACCTCTTGATCATTCTTTCTATGTCCATTTTACAAGATGCCAGAAGATTTATAGAATATCGTTAAGAAGAATTTGCAGGTTAATTTAAATATTATCCTGACAAACCTCACCTATTTTTCAGGGTTATCAAAAAGAATGTTCATATTGTCAGGAAACCTTCCAACATGTTAGACCTTGAGAATAGTTCACCTGTTTTTCATAGTTGTTATTTCCCTGTTTCCCAATTACTATAAGTAACTCTGGCTCACATCCAGGTTATGTCGAACTCTTGCAGATTCTTTCTACATAATATCTCTAAGATACACCTTTACTATTCATTCACACAGCTAAAACTCTTGTCCAGGCTTTCTTTGTCTCAGTTACTGTAACACTGCCTTTGACAAATGCTAGTCTTTGTCCTTGACAAATGCAGACCTGCTCTGCTCACACCCATTCACACTGGTGCTGCAAAGACTCTACTAGCCTGTCACCTTGATCAGGTCACCTCTCTCTTTGGCTCCCTCCACTGGCTCCCCCTCTCCATTGCATCAAACTTAAGTTGGTTGTGTTCACTTCGAGACCCTTTCTGGCCTGTCTCCACCCTGCCTATCATTTCTCATTCACTATCAAAATGTTGACTCCTGCTTCTGATTGGCCAGTGCTGCCAGCCTCCGTTGCCCACTTGTTCATTTTCAAATAAGCACTTTTGTGCTTTCTCTCATGTTGCTCCTCACGCTTGCAAGGAGCTCCCTCTAGCCGTCCACAAAGCTATCTCATTATCCTCACAAATCCCTCTGAAAATGAACTTTGACTGGGAGGTCTACAGTGGTTAGGTTGCTGCTGGGCAGAGACCACTGCCTGTCATGCTGACAAATGTTGTCTCATTGTGTCCTTGAACTCCGCTGTCTGTCAGTAATTATGTGTTGCCTCTTCTCTTATATTTACATTATAAACTCTTTGGGGCAGTCTTTGTGTTCTGTTTGTGACTCAGTTACTCTACTGACACCTCTCCCATCTTTCCCCCTTCTTCTTCAGGCCAACATTTTTAAGGTTTTCCTGGGTTTTTGGTCTTGGACGAATACACTTCACCAGATTAGCTTGGGCCTGAAAGGAAATATTCCCCTACTTAATGGTTTCCCTATTGTTTCCTTTAGGACTGTTATATTAATTTAGATGGAATAAAAGGCCCAAAGAGTCAAAGGTGTTAACATGACCCTGAAGCTTTCTAACATCAAATGAGGTTTGGGATTTGGAATTCAGAGATCTCATCTTGCTTAGTACCAAGGCAAACACCATTAACCATAATTTTAACCTGTTATTAAAGGTGCGGCAAAGAAAGAAAAACAAGCAAAGCATTTGAAATGTAAAGTATTAAGTAAGGCTTTTGTTTGAGCTGTTGTGACTCTTTAAAGGGGAAAAATACAAACCCTTGTTTGGCATCCTGGAGTGGTATCAAAGACGATAACTGTACTTTTGGGAGAAGAGGGACAAAGTTTTCTGAGGTGAACTGGAGCTGTTGTTATTGAAGTCCAAGCCCATTTCCTAAAAAAAAAAAAAAAAAAAAAAAGACAGAAAAGGGAGGAAAGAAAAGAACAACAATACGAGACATCCGATAACCCCTGCTCTGTTATATTTTTACTGAACTGAGAGTAAGCAATAAAGAGAAATGTAAAAAGTGAGCATTTGGTTTTCTGAATTGTTCTTGTTGATATTTGATTTAAGAAATGAAACCGATTCATCAGGGAATTGCTGGAGCATGCTGATCATAATTTCCCCTTGTTATTTAGGAAAGCGGGATAGTAATGTGACAGGAGCAGGGACAGTGATTCTAGCCTGTCTGGATTAATAACAAGCAAGTCTTTTCCCATCTGAGTTTCTCCAATTGGTTCTTTTCAAAGATGTCCGTTCCCTTACTGATTACAGTTCTCCACTTGGCTTAATCAGCTGCCAGGAATTCCCAAGCGTAAATTCAGCAGCCACGCTTGCATCTTTAAGTGAATGCTGGAGGCTGTCTTTAATATACTGTACTGCACATGCAGGTAACTGAATGACTATACTGTATTTCTTAGACACCCTGCTACACTGTTAATGTGATCTGAATCTTGATTTGTGGAGTACACCTTCAATAGTCTACTTTACTCCCGTTCCTGAGAAAGTGTTTACTGTAAATCCTTGTTGTACAAGGCTATGTAATGCTGAATCTAGATCTTTGGAGGAGGGGAATGCAGTACTGAAAACCTGGGAGGACATCATTCTTCCTCCAGATGAAATGCTTTTAAACTTCGATGTACAATTTCTAGGGAAGTCTGTTGAAATATTTTGCATATTAAAAGTGCATGGCAGTAGTTGTATTTGAATTACAGTACCTTTGCTCCTAGTATTGTATGGGACCTTCAGCGCTGATCTGTTTTATAATATGTGACATCAGCAACGAATGATACACTAAAGATAATTAGATAATTTGAAAACAGGAGCTCTTGAAGACACTTCTAGAATGAATGAATGTAAATGGCACTGTCACTTGTACTACAGGCTTTATTCATCATTCGATATTGGTATCATTGGGTAGGGGGATACACATGCCTCCATCAGGTTTCCTCCAGAGAGAAATTGAATGGCTCTCTTTTTTTATTTAAAAATAAAAGTTGTATCAATCCTTCCCTTCTCTTCCAAGGGAAAATTTTCAGGACAATCTAAGGGTGTCAACTGCGTGGCTTCTTAGAAGTCAGAAAAAATTAACAAATCAAGGAATTCTAAACTTCATTCCTGTTAAATTGCCACTGGGATATGCCTTGGAAGATTTATGCAGTGTATTTCTGTGGTGATTTCATGAGACAAGGAAGCTGAATTTCCTTGTTAGGACTACCAGTGTAGGAAACTAGAGTTTCCATTCACACTGTTTCATTCAGACAGCATTTCAGTTGAAACACCAAAGTTTAGCTGAGCTTCAGATCAAAACTGAACAAAGCTACTTAATTTGACATGTTTTTCACAAATTATCAGGTGTTTACTTGAAGGTTGGTCCACATTCTCTGAAAAATTTACAAACCTTCACAAGCCTTTCAGGATACCTCGGCTGAGTTTCAGATTGCAATATGTATCTCCTCGTTGGGAAGACTTGGGGGTTTTCTGAAAGAAAGTTGTCCAAATCAGAGTTGGCTGCTGATCATCCATTCTCCTGGACTGAGCAGGATTTAATGTTATAACCGGTTACAAGGATAGGACGCAAACGTGATACTCTCCTAAAGCTGGCAGAGCAAAAGAAATTAAACAAAGGTTATGGCTTCATTGCAGAGTTACCCTGAGTGATGGGTTAGCCTAGCATGGGTGTGAGCATTTCCTTTGCAAAGCCAGGGTTACTGTGTCCTCACGGCTTCTGCACTGGCCTGTGTGCATCTGTGACATACCCCAGAGTTCACTGAGCTGTGATGTTCCAGGACCCTTTCCCAGTCAATTGTGGGAGAACTAGTCTGTCCTTCAGGGGAAATTGTGGGAAGAACACTGGAGGACTATCAGCACTTGAGTGATTTAGCCTGCATCCCCACTGAAAAATGGGTAGGTGGGTTCCTGTCCAAGATAAAGCAGTGTGCAAGGTAGCCCAGGCTTAAAACACCTCCAAACCCAGATCAGAGGTTTTTCAGTGTGAACAGGAAGGGAGATTGGGCAAGAGCTTGGGTTAAAAGTAAGTGAAGCCGTACCCTAAGTTCTCTACTTCCTTTCTTTGCTAAACTGCCTACAATAATAATACTACACACCCTATCTCCCTTTCCAGATCAGAGTCAGTGTTCATGGTCTCACTTTCTTTATATTAAAGGTATATTTCTAAATAGTCTTATAAAAGGTTAATTAATTATTAATCGATGTTATAATTAGGGCTGGTCAATTATTTTTTTTGTTGTTGAAATGTTTTTTTCAGCTCCACTTGGAGAAGACACTGGGCATCGATTCTGGAGAATGGCATGAAGCCATTTAAACATGTTCCAATGTGCAGCTGTAACTCATTAATCCTCCTCACACCCTGTGAGATGGCTAGACCAGGCTGGTAATAGTGCAAATATCCTCTTTCTTTGCTTATACTTTATCATAAATATGATGGTAATTACACCATCGTTGGATTGCAATTAGATCACAATGGCTCTGTGATTATTCTTTTTGATATATGTAATTACCATTAATTCATATAAGTTCACTACACATCTGAGAGTAATGAGAGTGTAAATACAATGTAGTTAATGTGGTTGGACTCAAATAATATATGTGTTAAGGACACTGAAGGGTTCTTAAGTAATAAATGTATCAGCCAGATAATTACTATCTGCTTGTAAGATTTAGTGGTAATTGCATACTGAAAAACAAGGCTACAATGGACTTACACTGTAACTGCAACGTAATTATACTGTAATTAAAATGCCCTTGTTATAAAGTGTAACATGCCATTCTTTGTCTGCATTTTAGAGAAAGTCTTCCATGAAAAAGTTGGGAGGAAGGGAAGTTGTGTGGCTTTGGCACAAAGACATGAAATAAGGAAAGTTCTGAGGGACTTTGGGCAGTTCAGCTACCTTTTGTGCCTCAGTTTCTCAATTTATAAGATACAGATGGTGATGCTCCCCAGCTCATTATTGGGAAACTAAGTTCATTAATGTTTGTAAATAAATAAAGCAGGGCTTTGAGATCCTGGCATGGAAACAGCCATGGTTGGAATGGGTACCTTGCAATCTAGCCTAAAGAAGGGGAGAAGCACAATACAGAGCCAGATTCCTGCTTGCTCCATGGGGATGTAAAGTGGGTGGAGCATGGGATGGGGCAGAGTCCAGACCCTGTCCACTTCCCTGCTCACTGAAGCCTTATGCCCCCTTCGTCTCCTGTGTAGTACAACATGTGCTATTAACACTGGCCCAAAGGGGTTACTGGATTTAGGGACCCACAGTAAAATATAGACGTAAAAGAGAGAGAAGAGGTGAGAGTGAAATGTGGTGTTAGCTCGGTACTGAGATTTCTGTTAGCATCTCTGAACTGCCCCTGCTGATTTCAGAGAAAAACCTAATTTTTCATCATACATTATCCTTGTCCCTTCTCAGTTAGCTCCTCACTAAAGACTCCGATCTGAAAGGTAAAAAATAGTGTCAGATTTGTAAGTAATGGAGCTTGGTCTTTAAAATGCTTTCATTACTCAGTGACCTGAGTGTAAAGCTTCCAGTATCCTTAGTGCCTCTGCACCAGGGACTCTAGTTTTGGTTCTTCCTCCTCAATTTAATTTTGATTAAAATCATGATGCCTATGACAGCAAAATATATGCTCTTTCTTCATAGGACAACTCTGCATGAAGGGACCAGTAGCAAGTAGACTTGCCGGGGCTGATGGAGCAAAATGAGAGTGTAAAAACTGTAGCAAGTGCACATGTGGTGTGTGTAATTCAGAATGATTTACCAGTGTGCAAGAGTAAAACCTGCCTGTCACTTTCATTGCACTTTTCCAGTCTTGCAAGCAGGGATTTAGGATTCCTAGAGAGGAAACCTTTTGAATCAAAACTCTTTCCCCTGTGCACTTTACTGCAGCACTAATGGATACTAGGGTAGAGGGATCCGTAGTGTCTGGGAAAGTGTCTTTGTAAAACCAGGACTAGCAAAGTTCATTGTTTCTGGTTATCATAGTGTTTGTCCTATGAGTTACACAGATTTAGGGCTAAATGCTCCTCTGGCTGGAAGTGGTGCATGAAAACATCATGTGTGACTCTGCAGGGAACTAGTGATGTAGGGGGCTCTTCAGTCTCGTCTGTCCACAGAACTTCCAGCTGTGTGGAAGTAATGGAGATGAGGCACACGTTGTGCACTGAACATGGCACTCCTCCCTTGTTTGGGGAAGACTCCCCTCATACTGTGGGATGAGTGGTACAGGAGACTGAGCTGGGAGCTGGGAGTCAGTCTGTCTGGGTGCTGGTGGAGGGAGCTGGGAAGGAAAGGTGGTGGGAATGTGCTAAAGTTGGAGCCTCTGGCAGGGTGCTGGTGTGGGATGCAGGGGGATATGAAAGCAGCGGGAAGGTACTGAGCTAAAGCAAGTGGTAACTCCACCTTCACCACAAGTCATATTTGGGGTGGTTTTACAAATCTTGCGATACTGCAAATACTGGGATCATTTAGAACTTCCCATAAGAGAGAAAATTCCCAAAAGAATTTCTTGAACATTTGTATTTTGTACGTGCACATTAAAATGATTGCTGGGCAAATTCCTAGGCTGGGACAAGGGCCCTTCGGAAATCTGACCCTAAGAATTCAGTGACAGCCATAATACTGTGTACCTTCCAACTGTATGCCTGTAACACTTCACCACATTGCCCACTTACCACTGATGCAACCATCGCCACTAAGACGCCAGAATGCCTCCAAGAAAATCAGCTCTTAGATGGAAAGCAGCTTGTGCAAACTGAATCTACTTCAAGGTAGGAGGAACTCAGGTACTCTGGTAATGGACAGCTGTATAAAACACTAAGATAGATAGATACATCACAAATCACTTAACACTAGTTTTGACATGAAGAAAAGACAATTCCTTGAAAAGACCATTAGTTACATGTTTATTATATAGCGGTAGTAATAGTAAATATTTATATAATAATAGTGCCCAAAATCCTAATCAGGATTAGGGCCCCGTTGTGCTGGGTTCTGTACAAACAGAAGAGACAGTAGCTGTTCTGAAAGCTTACCATCTGAAAGCTGACATAAGGAAGGAGATCAGATAAAATGCACTAGCAAATTAAGATGGTGAGGAATTGGTCCATCTTTGGCTGTCCTCCTTAGTAACCATTTTCACTGGGGTATTTAACCTCTAGATTTGCCCTTGGGTTTATAATAATATTTTATGAAATTATCAGACCAGCTCAGATGCAGTCCAGGGTCTAGCCCATATCTCCGGTCATTCCTAAAACTTTTTCTTGGATATACTGCTTTTCACACAATCATTCTTTAATCTATATCAAGAATGTTTATTTCCTCTGCTTAGGTGAGTTATTTCACATTTATTTGTACTGAGTTTCTCTTTGCTGCATCAAGCCCACTGTTCTACTCTCTCAGGGTCACTTTGAATTTATGTTTCATCCTTCTGTGTGTTTCTACTCTACAAATGTTAGCCTTGCTGCAGAATTTGATCATAATTTACACCTTTTCCTTGATCTTCCATGCAATGATTGCTAAATCATATAGGGACTGATAATGACCAGTGCAGCCTACAGCTATTTGTACTGGAGCTGGTCATAGAGTATACATTTAAAGGGATATCACTAATGTAAAAATCTCACTTCTATCTGAAAAAAGTTTTGCCTATTATTTTACAGGTAATGACTAATCTCACCTAGTAAATAAAAGGATTAGAGAAAAAATATATTTTTCTCTCATTCGGTTTGTTAATGTGCATTCAACAACAGTCAGTTTCACTGTTTTTCCTGTAGTCGGTTGTCTTTGCTGTTCGTCAACACAATAATAGGAGAGAAAAAATATCTTAAAAAGGGGGGAGAGGAAAGAATGTGATTATAAAACTACGGAAATTGCTAGGGGGATTAAGTGTTAGGCGTATTATTATTAATACTGTTTGTTTAATGGTGAAAAGTTCCATTGTTCATAAACTCATGTTTCATGGCTCCATGAAAAGTTCAATGGTGAAAAGGGCTACAGGACTCTCATTGTTTTTACTGTTTATTTATTTATTTAGTAAAGATGGTCCCTGCCCTCAACAACTTACAATATAGATAGGCACAATACCTGAAACTGCTTTGAATTCATTTTTTAAAAATGACTAGATTTCAAATT
Organism: Mesoclemmys tuberculata; assembly: GCA_007922155.1. Taxonomy (NCBI): domain Eukaryota; kingdom Metazoa; phylum Chordata; order Testudines; family Chelidae; genus Mesoclemmys; species Mesoclemmys tuberculata. Next base: position 13,646,666 of record ML675650.1, read on the forward strand.
AATGGTGTCCCTTTAAGTTTCAGCCCTACTCTTTATAAGTCAAAACTTACTGAGGATGTCAATATTTGCATCTATTCAAGTGCAACTGAAATCTAGTCTAAGCTGCCTGCATAGATATGAGTTTATTGTTTCATTTTAAAAAGAGTGAAAATTAAATATGAAAGCCAGCACCTATCTCCACCTGCTAATCTATTCACAAATTGTTATCTACTACATGAATATGCAGTTTGTATATCCCTGATGATAGGTGAATGGTTTAATATTGTTGAAACCTTTAGTTCTTTTATTCTTTTTCCAGCTTTGTGTGTGTTTGTGTGTGTGATTTATAAGTTTGAAATTAAAAAAGACTATAAAATATTGTTTTCTAATTAGCCAATTTAACCTTACCAGATGTGAGGAGATTTTAAAACGTATTTTCAGATTGGTAGGCAGATTGGGCCCAATTTGGATCTCATACGGTTTTACACTGGTCTATTTCCATTGATTTAAATGGAGCGTTCTCTGATTTACTCCACTGTGAGATTAGAATCAGATCTGCTGTATTATACTTTATAGTAATGAAAAGAGGTTTTTTTGCCTCCTCCCAAATGAACATTGCTCAACATGAATGGGGTGCAGCTGCTATGTGTTCCACTGCACTGAGTTTCTACAAGAGTGATCGGGGCTCTGCCCTGACCATATTGGATACACAAAAACTGCAGGATTGGGAACACAGATATCACCTTTTCCCTTTTCCAAAATATTTCTGCTATTTCTGCATCTTTAGCAGGACTTATGTGTATTTCTGTTAGACCTGTGTGGAGGCCAGAAATTCCATTCTGTGAAGGATTTTGAGATTTCAGAATCTGGCTTTGTCCTGATCAGAGTGAAAACCAAACAATTTGAAATTCTCCATAAAGGAAGGTTCTGAAAAAAACTCAATCTTTATGGGTTGTTCAAAACATTTCCTTTTGATTTTGAGTTTTCAAAAGCTTTGTGTGATATTAATATATAATACAAAATGAGAAAAACAAAAATGAAAAGTCATTTCAAAACAAAAGATTGAAACCGTTCATTCCAAAAGTGTCCAACACAAAATTCTGTTTAAAAACCCATTTTCAGTTTCAGAAGCATTTCAGTTGCCATGGAACTGCATGTTCCAATGGAATATGGCTCCACTGAAGTTTATTTGACCACTTCTTGTTTCTGGTCCTAGTATACATTCATGGAAATCTCTCTCTCTACCTTCATATGCATTATGTCCATTATTCAGTCCATTATTCTCAGGGGTTTTTTCATACTGATGGTCATTTGCAAAGGTAAGGATCCTTTCATGGAACCCAATTCATCATTGAACTTCGTTGAAAGATTCCCACTGACTTAAATGAATGCCAGAGCCTTCTCCTCCTCTGGGTCTAGATTCTCTGATGGCCCTGCAGCATGCAGTGTCTGCTCTCCTGATCAATATTAGGGCAGTATTTAAAAAAAGAAAGATAAAGTAAGTTTGCTTTACTGAGATGTGAGTGGCTGCTTAGCTGTCCCCATATTATCAGTGCTTTTTAGTTCTTCTATCTGGGTGCAGCACTTTCCATTGAATTGTCACCCAATTCCATTTTTTTCTACCTTTAGCCCCTGCGACTCTGATCTTTCTGTACCACTTTGTAGTTTAGTTCTGCCCTTTGGTGTTTCCTGCATTTTTCTGCAAATCTGATCCAGGTTAAATTTAGACCACAGAAACACTCATGATGGAAGAAGCCCCACACTAGATCTGATTGTTGATATGGATTGGTGGATTAAAAAAAAGCTCCTTGGTTCTTGTTTATTTTAGTTCAGTGGGTCAGAAAGGCATCTGGAAAGCTTAAAACTGACTTGGATTGGACTACAAGGTAGCAGGAACAGACACTGTTTGAACGGACAGTTGCTTCCCCCTTGTAATCAAAGCAGACCAACTTGGAACTGCTACACTGACCACAGCTGGAGAAACGCTGCAGGGTGGTAGATAATCCAAAATGTTTACACACTTGTGCAAAAGAACAGCAGCTCATTGTACAGAACACCCTGCTTCGTGCATAGCAACATATTGTTGAAAATGTTTTTTAATCAACTGAAATGCAAAGCCTTTTGGTACACAGAGTAATTATTTGTAACAAAAGCCAGTTAATTAACTAAACCATACTAAACACAACAATGAGAAGTCTATGTATTTAGGGGAATTTAATTCTACTCTGGTGTTGGAGGCTGAGGAAACGTTGCAGATATAGGCAAAGTGTTTGTTACTGCGCCAGGAGGGAAGCCGAGACTGAACGGCTTTCTCATCATTGTGTCTATTCTAATCACTGTCTATTTTACGCTTACCCACCGTGGTGTCGGTAGATCGAGCCTGAGTGGGGGCTGGGATTCTTGGGGTTTTGTTGTTCAGAGGAATGGGGGTGCTACTTGGAGAAAGCTATGCAAATATCCCGAAAGTGACAAAACTAGTATTCGTGTATAGCAGAGGTGGCTTGCTTCCCACAATGAACATTTAAGAGATCCAGTTCATTCCCCGCTGCCCTATAATACTTCATTTCTCCTTCTCCTTTTCCATCCAGTCTTTTGCATAGCCTTTGTCATACTACATGGAAAAGGAAGAGGATCAGAAAGGCGAGGAGAAAAACAAAATCTTAGGGTATGTCCACCCTTTGAGCTGGAGGTGTAATTTCCTGCTCAAGGCGACATACCCATGCTCACACTAATTGAGCTAGTGTGCTAAAATAGTGCAGCAGCCCTGGCTAAGAGCTGGAAGGGGATCACCACATAGCATCTTGGACGGGATCATACGCGGGGCAGCTAGCCCTGCTGACTACTCACATTGCTGCAGCTAAGCTTCTATTTTTAGCTCACTGGCTCAATCAAAGCTAGCACAGGTATGTCTCCTTGAGCTGGAAAATAGACTTCTAGTTTGAAGTGTAGACATACCCTTGGATGGGCTACATTCTGAGTGACCAGACCTTCCTGCCTCTGGATTACAGAAATGTTGGTGACCTGACTCCACTCCTGGTATTTTCTGGAGATTGGTGTTTTTGTCGTTTGTCTGCAGTGTCATTTTTCTGCATTTTCAGCCCTATGAGTGGCCTGTAAATATAAAAATATTTATAAAGTGAATGTGGTGCTGGACATCAAGCTGTGAAATGGAAGCTGTCTGTTTATTCGCCAGCGCTGATACAGCATTGAGAGCATTCGGAGCTTTTCTTCCTGGCATCCATCGGGCCCATTGAGAAATGAGGAGAGAGCAGCTTTTATGCCCATTCAAAATGATTTCTGCTGAGAATGGCAACAAGGCCTAGCCACAGGGATGCCAGCAAAGACTGCGGTGGCGTGAGTGCCGGTGCACTAGAAGCTGAGCTGAAAACATCAACTCATTTCCTATCGGCTCCTGAACAGCTAGCATATGGCACCAACTTTCAGGAATGGGTGGCTGGAAAACAATTCTGTTTCCTGGAATGTTTTCAGGTTCTGAGAATGGTTTTCATTCTGACACAGAAAGAAAATGAGATCTTTCAAAAGTTGGAGGGGGGATACCTTTACACTGTAATCACGGGGCGTGACTGCAGCTTGTGCAGACGGACACGAGTTAGCTTTAATCTCGCTAGCTCGGGGACAAAAAGCAGTGAAATTGAGGCAGCCCGGGCTTTAGCGTGGGCCGTACAAGCTCACCTGGAATGCTGGGTAATTACTCAGGTAGCTAACATGCACCCCAGCCTGAGCTACTGCTGCTTCTCTGCTACCACTAACCATTCTAGCTAGATTAAAGCTAGCTCGGGTATGTCTACATGAGCTGCAGTCACACCCCTGACAGCCGTGTAGACGTGCCCAGAGACTCTCTAGAGCTGAGAGAGAAACACACCCTCTGACTCTGTATAGTTTCGGGGTCAAGGTATTGCCCCGGGATAGGGGAGACCTGGTCCAAATCAGGCTGGGTCATGACACATTTAGGACAAAGAACCTCTTGATGAAAGTGTCATCAAAATGGATACGTTTCTGTGAAATCTCTTGGTGGAAAAAAGTTCAGTTGAAAATATTTTAACTAGCACTACATTTAGCAGTTACTAATATAAGGCTCTGACCCTGCAGTCTAATCCATGCAAGCAGACCCTTATGCTAGCATTGAGTCCCATGGGCACTCCAAACAGGTTTAGAATTACAGGGTTGGTAAATCATGAACCTAAGTCACGAGCCATACCCCTTTACCAAACCCTTGACTTGCCAGTCCCTACTGCCTCCCACACCTGTGACATGCTAAGATTTTCTCTATGTCCCATCCGAAGGTCAAAAATATGCCGCATGCTGGATGAAAAACATTTATAGGCAACACCGTGTGATCCTATTGGGCAGTGTATGTTTCTCTGCCCAGATGACAGAGACTATGTATCTGTTACTTTCCCCGCTATTGCTAGAGCAGCCCGTGCTGTTAGCTCAGGAGGCCCCTGGTTCCATGCAAGGTGTGTTGGCCAAGATGGCAGTTGTGACAATAGCTCTGAAAATTACTTTTGGGTTTTGTTGTCTGCAAACAAAGCCATAGCTATGTAACAAACTCAGACTTTACAAAAATATCAACCGTCTAGTACCGGGTGGCAGTGGTGTAGTATGAAAATGAAAATGGATTTTCTGTGATAGAACCATGGAGGGAAATTCTGAAGTGAGATTAGAGGAGAACATTCTTTAAGTCTCTACTTCCAGGCTTTATCCTGATCTAGCCACTGCACCCTCTATCACCGGGGGGTTTCATGAGCAGCTTTAGTAGTGCACAGGGGCCTTCGTGTTGTTTTGAGTAAGACTTTCCCACTTACTTAATCCTTCTTACTGTTCTTAGTGCTGTTTATCGTCTTTGTTTTCTCTCCCCTAGCTATAGACTATTCAATTCCAGGCTTAAGGTCCTGATCCGTGTATGTAATAAGCACAAGTATTCCTACTGAAGGAAATGGGACCGTTCATGCAGTTAAGTGCTTACAGCACTGAAGCTTAAGCCTGGGTCAAGAGTCCGTTGAGGCTAAAAGCTTTATTAGGTAAAAGGGGTTCTGAAGAGGGTCACAGCTAGGAGAGGCACTTATGCAATATCCCACTGTTCTTCCAGTTTTCACAATGTATCTCCTGCTCTTACCAAGGTGGGATGGCCCGGCTGTCCAATTCTGCAATCAGGTGCTGAGGAAAACACTTAGGGTAGGATTCAAAAGCACACATGTAATTTAGGAGGACAAGTGCCTTTGCGGGGGAAGAGGAAGAGAGGTCCAGTGATCAGTGCACCAGCCTGGGTCATAGGAGATCCAAGTTCTTTTCCTTGCTTTGTCAGTGTGACCTTGGGCAAGTCTTTATATCGTTCTGTACCTCAGGTCACCATCTGTAAAATGGGACTTCCCTACCTCACAGGGAAGTTCTAAAGAAAAGTACAATAAGGCTTGTGGGGCCATGACATCATGTGCAGGACACTCAGAGATGTGAGCCCTGTGTTACCACTCTGTTAGCAAGCTTGCTGCTGTAAAGTTGCATGCCAGTTCTCTGCTTTACTAGCAAACTCTTCAAAACTCTGCCAGTCTAAATCTTGCCTTGAAGGTAACAGTTAGTGAAGCCCAGTTCTTGACTTTCCCAGAGATGTTTCCCTGCCGCGTCCCATCCATCTCACCGGACACGCCGAGAAATGATTAAACTCACAGCTTCCAAAGAGACAGGGCACACGTCTGCCTCTCAGATTAGCTGAAGACTCACGCTTCTCTTCAATACACAGCACTGAGATGGTTTTCTAATAAAGCAAGATAAGTTTATTAACAAAGAACAGAGATGTGTGTGATGTTACGCAAGAGTAAAAGAGGCAGGTATGGTTACAAATAAAACAAAACAAAGCACAGCTTCAAGTGATTAAAACTTAATTTTAGCACGTTCCAATCTTTGCCTGAGCAACTGTCTCACTTATGTCAAGTTATCAGCATCCTGGGGTGTGACGCTGGCTGGATTAGGGAGACCATTTATGATACTATTTAATATAGCATTTAACATCAATATTTCCAAATGACAATATTTCATATGAGATATGCCAAGTCAGGTATCGTTACAAAGGTTATAGTTTGCTAAGTATGATATTGCTTATGTGTATGAGTCATATTTGTATTGGAAGGTATGGATATGTTTGCTGTATCTGCATTTCAACTTGTGCTGTGTTTCTGGGTGACTTCCCAGACCGAATGGCTGCAGCAATAAAGTGCTTAATGGCCCATTCAGGAAACTCACAGGGGCAAGGGGCCCCGGGGAGAGAAGCTGGAGCTACACCGGGTGAGTCACCAGGACTTACTCATGTGACCCTGGACGCCATCTTATTTGTGGAAATTTCCATAAGCAGCATGGCAAAGGCCAAAAGGACATAAAAGGCGCTTGCATCACATCCGTTTTGTCTTCAGTCAGTGTTCACCTGACTCTGGATCAACTCCTCATCTACAAGTGAAGCTGTGAGACAAAGGACTGGGACCCATCCAGGTACCAGATGTACACCAGAGGGACTATACAAGCCTGCAAACTCCACAATTCTACTGGAAACCTGATATATATGGATTTTCAAATCATTTGTATGTATGATTGCTTTAGTCATTTAACATTTCTCTTATAGTTTGTTTCTTTCCTTTTACAATAAACCTTTAGTTTTAGTTACTAACGGATTGGCTGGCAGCGTGGTAGTTGGGGTAAATTCCAAAGTTACATTGATCTGGTACTGTGGCTGACCCTTTGGGGTCAGGAGAACATCTTTTGGTAAAGAACATAGAGTTTTACATAACTTATCTCTTTACTGAAGCTAGTGGCTGATTGGGAGCCAGAGACTGAAATGTGGTAAAGGGGACTGTGTACATTTAGTGTTAGCTTCTTGATAACCAGTGTGGGGAATCAGAAGCATTGTTTGTGGCTGGCTAGGATGTCTGACTTCAGTGTCACCCACCAGTGCTGGGCAAATCTGCTCCCTTTTACAGCCTGCCCTGCCCTTGGCATTTTCAGGTGGTCTACCCTAGGCATAGACAGGTCACACAGGGATCCAACCTTCACAGACTCAGAGGATGAGGCACCCGATGCACCCTCAGTGATGGATAACTAAAAGGTCTTTTTGTTCCTCTTCTTATATTACTCAAAGTCCATTGTCTTTGCCTCAAGAGCCAGGAAGCCTTCCTGGGGTGCAGACTCTGACCCTCGGTATGATCGTTCAATGGTTTTCTCTGCTTGTTTAGCTTGATGCCTTTGTTTAACTTGTATGTAAAAGTACTTCCATTGCCCTTGGGCTGTACCCAAGCCAGTCAGACAGTTAAATACACATTCCTTTGTCTAGGACAGGCTGCTTTTAGGTTCTACCTCCCACACACATTTTAAGAATATATTTTCAGCACACATTTATAACTCTTTGTACTCAACCCATATGTGAATCACACAATGACTTCCAGCAGACTAGTGTGTCACCAGTTCATATATGACAGCTTACATAACACCTTTATATATATGTGTGTGTGTGTATATATATATATATACGACAATAGTGTATTGGGGCAATGATGTGTTAGGCCTGAGGTGAGTTACAATATGGGGAAGCCTCTCTGCCAGTTGCCCTTGAGGGGCTCCCAGAATCACAGGGACACTCCCATACTATGGTAATGTGGGGCATATAATTACCTTAGATTAGGCATTTATGAAAATGCCACCCTTAGGTCTCTAAAATGGGGTTTAGGGTACCCAAACTTAAGCACCCAGGTTTGAAAATGCCAAATGAGGACCTGGCAATAGGAGAGCGTAGCTGCAATTGCGGACAAGGGAAGCTGTGCCTACATATTAAAAGGTTGAATTTGGCCAGGAAAGTTTAGCAGGGAGATCTTTCCTGGAAACAGGCAGGGGAAATGTATTAGCATTTTCTTCTTTAACTGTGCTCCATTCAGTTTATTTTTCCATGTTTTCCAGCTGTTTGTTTTGTTTTTGCAATCAGAGGCTCCTTGGAGTTTAAATCTAATAGACCCTCTCCTCACTTGACAACAGTACCTATACTTGTAAGAAAAATGCCTTTTGAAAGCAATTGTGTGGTGGGGGAATTGTAGGTAGCAACACAGTTTAAAAGTAAATTGCAAATGTCTTGTTGTTGGGTTTTTTTAAATTAACATTTCATCTGAATAGAAATGCATTAAAATCCCATTAAGATTGGTTCTGCTTCCTAGCTATGTACCATAGAACTAATTCTGACATTGCTGACATTTTATATACTGCTATCACGCACTAGGAAAGATAATAAAATAGATTATGTACTATAGGAACTATAAAATGTGATATTGATATGATACGAACATCACATTTGATATATGCATGTTTATCACTGGAACAATAAAGAGAAAGATGCTGTTTAATTCCCACCTCCACAGCTGCTGTATCAAAATCTGCCCCCTCTTTACAGCTTGATAATAAAATGTTTTTCTCTCCTGATATTGCCCTGTGCCAAGTGGAAAAGATTTCCAATTCCTGTGCTCTTGTAATCTGCTGGTCCTCTTTAGTTTACTTTCTTCATTTATAACAAGGCAGCATCAACATTATCGACACAGGGCTGGGAAGACAATGGGGGGAACTTAATATGGATTCTCTCAAGCGGCTCTGCTCAAGCAGAACAGAGAAAAATTATACAGTAGGAATCACTGTCCTGTCCCTTCCCTGCCCCCGCCCCTCCCTTTCCATTCCTTTACTTTTTTGTTCATTGGTCTTTTTATTTCCTTTCCGCCTTATTTAAAAAAAAAATAAATCAATAAAATATAAATAAAACAAAACACAACCGTACGTTATTAACTGTATTACAATAACACTAAGAGGGCCCAACCAAGATCAGGGTCCCATTGTGCTAGGAATTGTAGGTACCCACAGCAAGGTAAAGGACAGTCCCTGCCTCAAAGAGTTTATAGTATAATAGGCACGACAGGCAAAGAGAGGGGGAAACTGAGGCACGGAGCAGGGATGCGACTTGCCCAAGATAAGGCAGCAGGCCAACGGCAGAGCTGGGATGGTATCTAGGTCTCCTGAGGGCCAGGCCCCTGTGCCACCTGCTAGCCCATGCTGCCTCTAAGTACTTTTCTGAATAGACAAAAATATAACCAGCAGGATACAGAGATACCCAGTCAAAAGTGGGAAGTGTGGAGATGTAGCATTAAATATACCCCATTATTCTGAATTTGTGCTCTTTCCTCTGTCACGAGGAATTCAGTTCAAGAGAGCTGCAATCCACATCCAGGTAACAGGATGATGTGCTGCTGACTGGATGCCAAAGAAATGGATGGCAGTTGTCCTGAAGAATGATGAAGCGTTCCCCTTGATTATACAATGACATCCCTGGAGAAAAAAATGATACAACCAGGAACATCAGCAATTGGATAGAGTCAGAAACATCAGAAACCAGGAAGGTGGTTCCAACTCTTAAAAAAGGATAGAAGAGTTGTCCTGACAATTACCATTAAAGAATGCTAACTTGTTTCTCAGAGGTAAAATAATGGAAGAAATATTTAAAGGGGGAAGCGAAGGGGATTCACTAAACAGGGTGACAATTTAAATAAGAGCAACAAGCAACATGAGTTTTAAGAGCAAATCTACAAAACGGACAGTTGGCAACAATCCTGCACTAAGTAGGGTGGATTAAATCAGTAGATAATTTTTTTTCCATCTCTGATTTCTACAGTTCTGTAGCCCTTCTACTGCTTTCCCTATGAACCCATAGCAGCAGCCAGAACTAACAGATAAGTAACAAGGTTACTGGACTGTGAACTGCCTCTCTGCTAAAAAAGGTGTAACATTTCTACTTCAGTGTTTGGTCCAGGGCTATGTGGGCCAGCATATATCCAGCCCTGTCTTACAGAATGCTGGGCAGTTTCTCTTTCCATAGGCCAGGGCTGGTTGAAGTAAATCTAGGCCATTTTTGCAAATCTATTTCATTGTGGCCTCCTTGACTGTTAGGCTCAAGAGTTCAGTGTGTAATTTCCTTCCTCACCCACTCCCAACCTACACCTGGGCAGTGGGAGTGAAGGGGATTGAATGGAAGAACAGGTAATGTGGCCAGAACTGCAGACGGGTGTGTGTGAGAGAGAGAGAGAGAGAGACACTGGAAAATAGAGGCTCCAATGGGATGAAAGAATAAATCTAGCACGTGTCTCTGTGTGGTTCATAAGAGAAACAGAGACATCCTGATTCCCTAGAGAACTTAATTTATTATCATCACCACCTTCTGTCTGAACGAAGAAGCTCTTTCTTCATACCATTTGACAAAGAACCAAAAGCAGTAAAAAGTCACACTGCGGTGGTGGGACTCCATGACCTGCGAGCACAATCTGAACAAATCCTGTTGCCTACTCGAACTAGCATAATTCAATTCTCCTCCATTACAAGAAATATCTGAATCTCCTGAAGGTGATGCATTTCAGGAGCCATCTGTGTTTGATGGGTCACAGATGCCTTGAGACAGTTTTGCTATTCATGGTCAAGGGATGCCTCTGTATGCGTTTTTTTGGAATGCGATCATCACTCCAGAATTGTGCAGAATGCAGTAGTTTCTGTGAATGCTGATTTTTCCCCTTCAAGTTTAGTTTTGAATTTATGGTTCAGACAAGCCCCCAAATGCAAAGCAAATAAGCCGTGCTGAAGTGGCCAAGTGTTGCCTGCTTTCCACCTGAAACAACAAATCATCCTAGGCCCACTGAAAGGTCTTTGAATCTAGTCCAAGTTTCCCATTACTAAGAAAACCAGATGAGTTTCACCTGCTTTGGAGTTTAAGGCTGAAATTTTCAAAAGAACCTGGAGGATTTCAGTGCTTAATTCCCCTTAGGAATCGGGTATCATTTTCAAAAGTATCTAAGTGACTTTGGAACTTAAGACTCACTGACTTTCAATGGGACTTAGGTGATTTAGAACCCTAAGTGCTTTTGAAAAATTTATCCCAAATCCCTTAGGCAGCTTTAAAAACGCTCAGCCTAAAGTTTTGCTCAGCGCAGTACTGTATGAGGTCCCTCACCCATATTAGCAAGAGAAAAGTATCTCACTAGGATCCCTTTTGGCTGATGGGTTTGTTCAGAATGTGCTGTCAGAAACTTGAACTCATTGCTTCCTCTTTATGCAGGGTGGCTGACATGACTACTATTAAAATTCTCCACTAATGCACTGAGCCATTACTGTCTATCTCCCCACAGGCAAAGCAGTAAATCATTTTCATGAGTTAGCAATTAAAGTGCCTCTTGTTTTCTGTTGTGATATGAGGCTGGCTCTTTAGAATTTTCTAAACCTCCAGAATGTCATGTGTACTTTGTGAACTACACACAGTCACATTTTAAAATTCTGTAACTAGAGCTGCTTGATAAAATGCAACCCAAAACAATAACATAAAACAAAGTGGTTTCTGTTTCACAGAGCTTGGAACAGTTTTTTTCATTTATTTTCCCATTTTTTTCTGCAAAATATTTTTCCAAAAATTTAAAAATTAGGACTGTCTGAAATTTTGAATATATTTTTCCCCCTCTCATTCCCTCCTATTTTCTTTCTTTCTTTCTTTCTTTCTTTCTTTCTATGTTTGTTAGCAAGTGCAATAAAATGAGTGATAGCCAGGTTTTTGGTTTTTTTGCCTTTGTTCATTATTGCTTTTGCCACTCTGTAACTTCAATTGTTCTCCAAATGTTGGAGAGGCAGAGTGTTTTATTTTTATTTTTTGTTACTCTGTACATTTTCCAACATTTGAGGAAGTTTTCAGCAGTTACTGAGTGTCAAAAAAAGAAAAAAAAATGGAAAATAAAAAAGTAAAACTGGAAAAATTAACCCTAGACATTGTGAATTCTATTATAGTCAGTGACTAAAATGAGGTGTGGGGGAAAATGAGCAGAAAAGGGGAAACAAAAATGCAAATTTTTTACATTCAATATTTGATTATTTTCAATTTCCATGAAAAATGGGAAAACTTAAAAAAACTGATTTTGACCTTTAATTTTTTTCAGATAAAAATAATGACTTTCATTTAAAAAAGTCATTTTGAAACAAAAAATGCAAACATTCAGTTAAAAAATCTCAAAATGGGATTTGTAACCCTGAAAAAACTTTGTTTTGTTTCTTTTCTAACCAAAATATAATCAAAATGATACTGGCTTTGAAACTTTCCAATTTAGACAAAAATGGCCATTTCTGGTTGTTGAAAAACTGTTTCAATGAAAAATTTCTGTCCAATTTTCAACTTGCCCATTCCTCTGAGGAGCAGCCACAATAGCTTCTGACCATAAGGAGGGGAAATTCAATCGCTTGAACCTGAGGCACGTCAGTTAGGCAAAGTACCTCTAATTCTTAAGAAGACTTAGGGCTGGATTCCATGCTGTGCCTTTCCACCAACTTTCTGCCCCCTGTCTCCCAGTCCTGGAGGGATACTGAGGACTAAACCAGACCCTGGTGCAAGTTACATCAGCTTTAAGAAAGGAGCTGTTCCACCAGCTGAAATCACTAGGGATCATTGCTTTTTAGCCCCACCGTGCCCTGAAATGCCCCTGGAATGTGGTGGAGTTGGTATGTAGGGCTACGTATACTAACCTAAGGCCTGCTGAGGAGTTAGGGTAGTCTTCAATGGCTGTTTTAAGTTTCCTTTGTGCACCTGCAGTGATACACACAGGAATTGCTAGGGGCTGAGGATCCGGCCTGGTTGTCCAAACCCACCTTTTTATAGGTACTGTCTAGCTTTTGTACTATGCTTAGGTTCGTTGTATCTTATTGTGCACGGATCCTGTCCCGATTCTATTTCCAGCTGATGCAATAATTCCTAACTGGCCTGCTCAAATTCAGTAGTCTGTCACAGCAAGGGCTTGCTGATCTTTGTGAATGACAGCCCATGTCATATCAAATTAACCCACAGCTCTGTCTGCATCTCATTTTGTGTAAACACACATGCCGACAGCACAGTTCTCTGGAGTCCACACTCCAGTCCACTGTGGAATGAACTCGTTTGACCCATTCTCCTCATCAAAACAGTTCAATATTAATCTTAGTTTGGCGCAACAGCAATGCAAAAAATATGCCCTTGGTGTTTTATTAACTTGAAGGATTATGCTTTCAGCAATGTATCAGAAAGTATTTTATCTAAACTGTATTAGCTGTGAAATTTGCATTTGAATTTCAATACCCATCATTTCACATGCAGTAATGACCCCAGAGAAAGCAGGGACCACATTTATCATGTTATACCATTTGTCACTAGAAAGAAACCAGAAGAGCATTCCCTTTCCACTTCTATATTCTCATCATCATGTTTTCTTGCTTTGGTGGATACCTTCACCAGGTACTTTGCAATTCTTTTGGCTGGCTGTGCCCTTAAAATCTATTTTAGACACAAAAAAATGGCATCTTGAGGTGACAGTTCAGGTCTGTAACTTCGGGACTTATGGACCCAATACTTCCTTTCTCCCACCCACTGTCCATCTCATCTATGTCGACTGTAAGCTCCGTGGAGCGGGGACTGTCTCTTACTATGTGTATGTACAGTGCTTAGCACAACGAGGCCCTGATCTTGACTGGCGCTTCCAGGCACTCCTGTAGTACAATTAACAATTATCCTGGAATGTTATAATCACCCTCTTGTAAAATGCTGAACGCTCTCAAATCCCACTGATGTCAATGGGAGTTGAGAGCTCTCCATACGTTACAGGATCAGGCTGTTGGTTTCTTTTGGGTAGTGGTGCTTTTTAGCATTTTGGGAAACCATTGCTTTCACAGCTGTCCAAAGGAGTAATCAAAAAGCTATACAAATCCTTCCACGTGTTTACTTTACCAGCTGGGACCCAGCCGCAGCCATGAGCTCCAAGTGGGTAGACCCCTTGCGGAGAGCCCCATTGAGTTCAATGGGCCTCCAATGTGGGTGCAGCTGTACTGAACTCATTGCAGGATTTGGGGCCTGTTCTGCTCTTGCTCTGTAGATGGAAAAAGAAACTAATGAAAGGCCTGAAAGTGCTTAGACATTTGGATGGTTTACAAAAGGAGACAAATAATATTCTTTGGTTTTAGGAGGTTCCAGAGAATCAGACTGAAGTAAATGGGAAATTATATTATATATTGGGGAATATTTAGCAAGATCAGAGCCTCTTGGCCTCCATAACCATTGATATTCCCTCCTGTATATTCTGAGAGGTGATGGCAGTTACCCAGTTTGAAGCAACCTAGAGGTGCTATAAAATTCTCCTGTAGGCAGTCTGAGGCAGCCTAATGCATTTCAAAGCTTGCAAAATAAGCTAAAAATAAAGAGTGCTGTAATTCGATTGTTAATATCCCATTAAGTTTTATGAGCATGAGGAAAGAAGAAGAAGAAGAAAAAAAAGAGGTAGCTTTGTGGGCTCTTTTCACAAAGCCTACAAAATAGCAAAAAACAGCCAGCTTGCCATTAGATTTAGAGACTTTTAGAATACTTTTGTGAGGCATCTCTTATGCTCGTCTGCTTCATGGAAATATTAAATCAGTGGAAGCATGGCAAGTTGAGGAGGGCTGCTGTTCCTTTTTCTCCCTCCCACTTCAATCGGAGACACTGACCACAGCCATCAGAGACGCTGACATCCCACACAAGGAGAATACTTAAATCAGCAGAGCACTGCATGCGTGAGGGAAGGAGGGCATGGAGTTCAGCAGTAAATTGCTGGGCACCCTGTCTTAGGCCCGTTTTGAAATAAGTAAGCAGTTGCTTAAGATTTAACGAGTCAATCACTGTATGCTAATTGCTGTAAATGGTGAGGATTAAAAATGATAAAAGCAATACATCTCATTCCAAAATAATTAGCCTTGGTGACATGTTTGTACAGCACATGAAAGGAGCCTGTTAATGGAAATCAGCCCCCCTTTCTGTGTGTATGTATGATTGGATTGTAATATGAGGCACTTTTATAGAACGCCTTGCATACACTGGCTCGGCTGCTATGGCCATCTTTTCAAAGGTTCCAAGCAGCTCCCATTTGCTTTCACCGGGCAGGTAGGTAGTCAAAAACCTCAGACAATCAGGGCATTAGAACTCACCAATCTTCTGTCAGATAAATATTATCTCTATTTTGCATATGGGGAAATGGAAGAAAAGAGGTTAAGTGACTTCATCCATAACAGTGAAGGAGTCACTGACGGTCAGATTGAGAAATTCCTGGCTCTGAGGCTCATGTTCTAACCACTAGACTATACTGCCTTCCTTTGTCCTTTTCTTTGTTGCATCTATCCAGGGATTGACTCTGTTCTACCTGGTGATGTGTGACACTGACTCCCTTAGTGACCCAGAGCTAGTCACTTAGCCTCTGTGAGACCTGTTTTCCCCATACACTAAGTGAGGATAACAATATTCTGACTGTGTGTATTACAGCAGTATACATCTAAATCCATTTCAGTGCAATCTAAACAGGGTTAAGTGTGTGTATGGTGGGGGTGGGGGTGTCACTCACATAATGAGATTGGTTTTAGTTCCACAGATAGAAGTTTTGCAAAGTAGACAAAGTCTGAGTATTAATTATTATGTGAAACTCTCATAAAAGCCAGTGAATGTAAAACATAAAGATGAACAGAAGATAATGAGTCTGGTTTCAGGGGAGGGTACATATGGAATTACTGGACTAAACAGACCTGCTCATCTTCAGCCACTCTGACCTGTATAATTTATTGTGTCTTGACTAGTGATGAAGGACTGAGTTTTATAGTGGATGGCTGGACGAACCTTATCTCTAGCCACTAAACTGGAAGGTCTAAGGGGTGTGATTAATGCTGAATGAACAAGACACCTTAGCTGCTTTTCAGCTTAGCCAGTTATCTCATGGATGGAGTAGTTTAGTGTTTGTTTTATAGCTAAAACTGCCCTTTTGCTGCCATCCTGCACTGCCTCTGCAAATGAAAATGTCTCCATGGACAGCAGAACAAATGGACTTTCATTAACAAGTACTGTGTTGGTCTCATGGATTTATGCAAACTGCTCTTGAAAAGGCAACACACATTCATGCCTGGGATCATATTAATTGTGATCTAGCCCAGAGAGCTTGTGTTTGTGCAAAGATCCTTTCCTTTGGCTTTGTCTCCTTTAAAAGTTCAATTAATGCTGGGTGAGAGCTGCATTTGCTTCACCTGGGTTGACAGAAGTCTCTCAAATGGTGGCTGCAACTCCCTATAGAGGTAGGAGCTGGGAAAGATGAAGGGGGCTAGATACAGTGTTAGCTTGGTGCCTCTGTATTGCACTATGGAGTCCTGGGTTAGACCTCTTGCTAGAGTGCTATTGATGTTACTTGGTCTTCTTCTGTGGGCAGCTGCTGTGGCTCTGGTCTTTGGTGGTGCTTTTGTGATTCTTACATACAAAAATTATAAATCCTTTTTTTGGGATTGTTTCCTGCTTGTGCCAGGCTGGCTGGCTATTGTGACTGCCTTTCTCCTGCTGCCCACGGGTGCTTTGGCTCTCTATATCCCCACAAGAAATGCTCGCTATCAACAGGGGATTTTCATGTACTTGCTTGTTGTTCTAATTTGCCTACAAGCCTCTTCTGCAGTCTTGGCCCAGGTCTACTGTAACAAGATGAGCTCTGAGCTGAGCCGTACCATGGGCCACCTTTTCCATCAGTACAATGGGACTGATTGTCATCATCCTGGCAGCAGGGCTGTGGATGTAATCCAGAGACAGCTGCAGTGTTGTGGGGTCCACAACTATACAGACTGGGTAGAGGCAGCAACTTCACAACATGTCCAGATTGGAAATAGAGGTGCTCCTGAAAGCTGTTGTAAAGAGACTTACTCAGATTGTACTGGTGACGTAAGCCAGTCAGAGCAGCTCTTTCCAGAGGGCTGCCTAAGGAAGCTGGACTATCGGCTGCAGTTTGTCATGGACTATATGTTTTGGTGCTGTGTTGTTGTAGGTTGTCTGGAGGTGTTAGCTGCCATTAGCAATGGGATACTTATGAAGCAGCGGCCATTCCAAGATTTCCGAATTCTGGACTCTGCCACGTTTTCATAGACTTAAGAAGTGGGAACTTGTTTGATCTTCCTCATATCTCCTGGGTCAGTGCCAGTTACAACTATACTGAAAGCAGACTTTTTTTTTTTTAAATTTTAAACCCAAGAAACTCTCTCAACCCGCTAATTTCCCCTAAAGTGGACATCCCTCTCTTAAAGAACTATCAGGTCCTGGATTTGATTTTTATAAAACTGATATATTAATAAATATATTATATTTGCAAATTCAATGCCATTTAATTCAGTGGGCACTTGAGCCAGCGAGAAGGGGAGTGTGTTTGAGCGTATGCAAGGATGAAACTGCTGAAAATAAAGGAATAGCCACAGATGTTGTCAGAGGCTTAATTGGGCTAGGCAAAGCTTCATTAGTCAACTTTTTAGTACCAGGGCTAATCCCATTGATTTTAAATACATGCCTAAATGTTTGTAGGATCAGGGCCTAGCTCACTAGAATAAATCTGAAAACTTAATTGACCTCCCTAGAGAGTCATAGGAACAATTTTTTATCTCAGTTAAACTCTATCACTTAAACATCAATTCAAAGCAACAGATGATTATCTCCAGCCTTTCACACCTGGCATTACTACCACAGGTCTGAGAGAGAGAAACACTTTTATTACAGGCTAATGGTATTCTAATATTTACCTTCTACTGTTCCAAAAACCAATCAGGATTAACATTGAGGTAACGTGAGTGTTTGCTAAAACATGTCCTTATCTACATGTTGTTCATCAGGAGTGATACATTTAATGGATTATGAAGTATGTGTGTTTGGGGAGGGGGAATTGAAGCACTGGAAAAGTTGGCTAATGGCATTTAAGTAACTTATGCAGAATATAGAAAAATAATTGGGGAGAAAGTCAAGCTCTTCTGTTCTGGAGATGGTTAATTTAATAAACCCTCAGTTTCCTTGCTTTACTTAATAAATAGTAGGAAGAGTGTTTGAAAGTTATAGCAAAACAAAAGATGAACTAAAGAAGCAACACATGATTTTTAATCAGACTAAATGATTATAGCTTTTGAAGGTGACAAATTGCAGTTGATAAAAGATGGCAAAACTTCAAGGGCAATATTGCAAAACCCTGGTTTGTTTTTTTTTGTTTTGCAGCGGGGAGGGAGGAAAGCATATCTTCTGAGAACACAAGTGAACTAATTCAGTTAGGCCAGTTTAAAAATGTGAAAAACCGTAAATGAAATATGTTGCAGAGTCACTCAAATCAAAGGCCCAGCCCTGAATCTCTGCAGGGAAACAACTTTGTCATTTAATGAAAATGGGAGTGCAATTGACCTTTTAGGAAAGCTTGAGCCAAGAGAGCCTGTACAACAAAGGTAAATGGATGCATTTTCAAGCAGGCTAATAAACACTGTTACAGGTTTAGACTGTAAATGATGCATGATGGAGTGATGTACTTAGGAACCAGAAGAGACTCTGCTGTCATAGCCGCACACTATCTTAGCGCACACACATTTTGTAATGCAATGATGTGCTATGCTGTTTCAATGATGTAATAAAATGGGGATGATTCTACAAATAGTAGAAAAGTGGCCAACCCAGTTAAGAAATGAGGTTATTTGAAGCACTTGGGATAAACTGAGAGAGAATTAAGTCCCTCCTTTTCCTCACCTTGCTGGCTTGGGGAATTTAGCTCCCTCTCCTCCCATCTTGGCTTGGATACTGAGGATGTGTGGACTGGGGTCTTTAAAGAGGGAGGAGATGGTGGAGGGGCTTCCCATCCTTCCTGCTTATAAGTAGAGCAACAGCAACACCTCTCAACTAAAAAAAGAGATGTCCTATAGGGGAGTTTCATTTTCATCTTCCTTCCTCTAAAAAATCAGTTTGGTCCTGGCTTCCCCGGTTTTAAAGTGCTGATATTATATTAAAGAAATAATAAACAGAGTGAATTCATCCTATATTGACTTACTCACCACTGTTGATTTCTGGAGCCTATTTAATAACAGCACCAAAAAAACTGGCTTTGGTCTTCTGCCTAGAGCATAGTGGTAGATACCCTGGCAGAATATCAAATAGACTATTTTGACCCTGTTAGAGAATGGGCTCCTACCGATTAGAAGGTTATAGGTAGTAGGATAACGAAGTATTTTTTTTTAAAGAATAATGCAGTCTTAGGCAAGGTTACTATATAGAACCCGTTTTTTAAAAAGTGGATGTATCTAAAGAAATAGGACAATTGTGTCCCCTTGATAGAACTCCAATGTATTCTACTCCACCAAATATATCTGCTCAGCTTCCACGGTAACAAATTTTTACCCTCATTTCTAATGTTATACATTGCTACTGCACTTCTCATTCTGAGATCTCAAAGTGCTTCTCACACTATATGTGAGCTGTGCTACTACAAGTAACTTGCATGCAGCATGCTATGCAATAGTGGTTGGGAGGGGTGGAGGGACAGAGACCAGCCCCTGTTGCTTACAAAACATCATGTGATTTTTAACATGCCTGTAGAATAACCAGTGTATATAGACAGTCCGGGCCTGTACCAGATCTTCTGAGATAGTCATGGGGGAATCCATGTGTCCTGAAGGATTAACCCCTTTTCTAACAAAAATGACTGAGGTGAATGTAAACAGTGGAAGAACACACTCCTTCTCACTGGGAAGGAAATATAATCAAGCTGTAGCAATGAAAAACAGACAATACACCTAGCTAATCCCTCTTAATCCTCCCTAGGACTGTTCTTATAAAAGAACAATCCTCCAGAGCTGTCCATGTATAAGAACCTTTTCCCCAGCAAGCCTTTCTGGGGCTGGCTTTTAAAATTTGGCTGAGACCAACACCTGCGTCCTAAGAAGTGGCCATTTTGGAGCTGGCTGCTGTTCACTGGCTCTTCTACACCTTCCTACTGTGAGCACTTTTAACTCCAATTATTTTCTCTTCTCTTTTCTGATGTGATCGTATGTTATTGCAGGGGTAACTTGGCCCTTTGTATTGAAAGGTATTTTGTTTTATTTGTAGCTTAGGATACACTAACACTAGAATTTGGTACTGACCCTGATGCAGTAACTGTCTTGTCCCTTGTGGAATACATGAATTGAATACATGGTACTAAAATACAAAGGGGACCTAGTGTGTACAGGGATTGGTGGAGCAGTGGAAAGTGATGTGTTTTGTATACACATGGTTGAAGTTTCATAGCCTGCCTGCTCTGACACAAGGGGTGAAAATCAACTGAAGTTTCATTTTTCAAACAGAACTGCTGGGCTTGATGCAAAAACCAATGGGTGAGGTTCTGCAAAAGGTCAGACTAGACAATCTTAATGGTCCTTTCCAGCCTTTAAAATTTATGAAAAACTGTGAGGCCTTAAAACATGGGTGAGCTGCCCCAGGTAGGAAAGTTTCAACGCAACAGCTGCAACTTGACTAAGTGAACAGAATTTTACTTGCAGCGTGACACCACCAAGGAGAGCCTTTGTCTATATCTGGCAGCTGCCACTTCAAAAGCCAGGAAGAACATCCCCCCGACCACCCCCCCCTTTTTTTTTTAGTTATCCCCTGGATAACTGGATCATTTCAATCAGCAGCATAACTTCTGTGAGCCTTTCAGTGAGGAAGCAGCATGACAGTGAGTTGACAACTGTTTGATTTTCAGTTATTATCTGAATCGTGAGGATGAAGGTTTAGAATATGCTAACATTAAGATATTTAGGGTGTTGAGAAACCTGGCTTTCTGCTGAGTCTCCTTTTGCCTGCTTTCCTTTTAAAGGAGAGAACCTTTTCAGAAAGTCTGTTGTTGTTTGCTATTTACTATGGATTACAATGGAAACCGATACCCTTGCATAATCTAAATAAAAACTAGGGTTAATTGAGAAATTCAAAACACATGATACATTGAGTTTAATTGCCTCAGTGGTGTGTTGTACACAGGGATGGATCATTGTGTTCTGTGTTTATATAGCACCTAGCATAATGGGATCTGCATCCATGACCGGGGTCCTAGATGTTACAGTAATATAAATAAATAATAATGACTAATCACGTAGGTGTACTGTAACGGCATGTGAAGTCATAGTCTGGTATATCGATTTGGGGATTATTGAAAGGGTGGGGGTGAGAGACCTTTTGATGACTTAAGTTTGCACAGCTCTTACAAAACATTTGTATTGTTGGGTGTTAGAATACACAGGTACTTTACGTGGAATTACTCACCTTTGACTTTAAGGGACCTGCAGACACTTGTGCATGTGAGTAAGTTGATTCTAGTGGAACTACTCATTAATCAGCTTTGTGTTTGCATTTCAAGTACCTAAGATGCCACCAAATTTCCTGAATATTCACTGCTTCCAAGGAATTAATAGAAACAAAAAACACAGGGGATGGAAAAGAAGTAAACCAATGCAATGATATTTCCATTCAGCTTTTTAAAGCTGAGTGAAGAGTGAGTTGTCTGACAAATTCAGTAGGTTTTTGGGTTTTTGTTTTTTTTTAGTGAAAGATTAGCCTTGTACTGAAGGCAAGATACTTGGAGCCAGGAGACTTGGTTTTTGCTGCAGTCTCCTTTAATGACTTTTCACAAAACTCAACCTTTCTGTGCTTCACAATCCCTACCTATAAAATGGGGATAGTAACCTCCCAGCCCTGCAGAGGTCTCCTGGCTTAGTGTTTTGTGACATGCACAGACACTATGGCTGAACAGCACAGAAATGACTCCAAATGTTTGTTTGTTTTGTGAATTGGCTGCAAGCAGTTGTGGTTTTTTTTGTTTTTTGTTTTTTGTTTTTAAATCATGCTCTCTTGTTGATCTTTTGGAAAACTCAATAATCAGGGGAGGAAAGTAGATATTATAAGGAACAACCCTACCTTGGAAAAATTATTTAAAAGTTTCTTACTGACATTTCAAGCCAAATCATCAGCTCTTGCAACTTTTGCTAACTGGAGAGAAAATCTTAGGCAAGCAGGAAAGCCTCTTTCAGTTTATGCAACTCTTAAATTTTGTATAGATCCTTAGGCGGGGAAACCTCTTGCAAAATTGTGATTTTTTTTTTCATACATGTTTGTGTGTATTACGTGTTTGGAATATACATTTGATTTGTATACACACACACAAACACATACACATGCTGTGGGATGCTAAAGTAATCTAGTGGAAGTGTCCAATGAAATAAATAAAACACAATTACCTGTCCTGTGGTATTAGGCAAGTAATTAAAAAAATGCATGAAGGTTCATTTGACACTTGCATAGAAGTTCACTGGGTGATAAAGCTGAAATTGGCCACTGGTTAATAGTACTGCAATTTGTTTCTTGGATGTTCCTTTTTAATTAACGAAACTTCATGTGATAGCTGTTGATCATGTGGAATGCCTGAGAGATTTACCTGCTTACAGGAAATTTCTCATCTGTTGCTTCATCCTTTTAAAATCTGCCAACAAGTGTCTCTTCTGATAACCATCAACATATGCAGCAAGCATGCCTTTTTTTTTTTTTTGCATTAGGTCAGAAACTGTTAATTTCTTATCAAGGCTTATTGTTACCTCCTAAAAAGATTAGCCAGGATTCAGCTTTGGTTACTGAAATTATGAAGTTTGAATCTAAATGAATGAAAAAGGGTTTTGATGCTTCATTGGCTAATGAAAAAAGTAATCTAATCACACTGTCTGAAAACCTCCTTTTGAAAAAGGGAAGAAATCATTCTTCTCTCTAAACAACATGATGTTTTTAATCTAAACCTCCAGGGTGTAATGTGTGAACTCTCTTATCTCCTAAAGGCTGCTACCTAGACGTTAACATACAGTAGGAATGTGGATCTTTCATGAAAGAAAAAGGCATATATTACTATTGGCTAATAGGTCCCCTGGTGGACATTCTCATTTCACATCTGGAATAAGAATGTCTTTTTCTGGTTTAGCTTAATCCGTTTCCAAGTCCAATAGTTATTCAAAAACAGCTATTCCAGTCAATTTCCCTGTGTAGCCATAGCACCACTGTCATCAATAGTGTTTGGCTGAATTGCACCAGCTGAAGATCTGGTCCTATATCTCCAATAGACTTTTGGTATATGGAAATTTTTTTCTTGCTAATGTACATTTAAATAGCCCCTCTCACTCTCATTTTTGAGAAGGGGAAGGATGGTCTAGGGACTCTGGCCTGGGGCTCAGAAGACATGAGTTCAGTTTGTTGCTTTGCCACAGCCTTCCTGTGTGACCTTGAGCAAATGACTCAGAGCAAGAATTTTGAAGGAATTTAGAGGTAGGTGCCTAAATTTCTTCAAAAATCTGACCACCAGTATCTCGGTGTCTCTGTTCCCCACCTGTACAATGGAGATAATTGCAGTTCCCTACCTCACAGGTGTGTTCTGAGAATAAATAAATGCAATCTTAGCCTCCTTATTTTCAACAGTGATCAGTACCCATTGACTTAACTAGTAGGTGCTTGCAATTTCTAAAAGTCAGGCTCCTTATTTAGGGGCCTGAATTTAAATAATCAGTTTGAAAAAACCTTGGTTTACGGTGGTGTTAGCAGATCATGTATTGGCCAGATTCTGTTGCCATGTATGACAGCACAAGTTAATTGAGTTACATTTAGAGGAAGAAAAAAATCAGACCTTAGTTGTTAGTTTTACAATATGGTTCTAGTACATTACAGAAAAGCAGCATATTTTGCGGTATAAAATGAGAGTGCCAGTTAAACTTCTTATTCAATTATGTCAAATGATCGACATTCATTAAATGAAGTAAAGTGAAATTAAATTACAGCAAGTAAGTGATTACATTAGGTAAAGTGAGGTTTTAAATTGGATAATATGATCTCCATTCATTTATTACATTAAGTTCAAAATGTCGGATATCAATGCTGTTACTTAATCCTTGGGAAAGCTTATGAAGGGAGACTAGTTAAAACAAAAAATAAATAGCACCTAAGTGAAGCTACCCTGTTTTCAGTCAGGGCCTCCTCATGACCCACTTACTCTGTGAGGCTCACAAATGCTAATCTAGGTCAGAAAAACCTGTTACATCTCTCTTTATCTGCCCTCAAGTATATGTAACAGGTGGGCTTGTTCTGTCGTCTGGAGAGCCTGGGACTAAACCAACCTCATCACAGAATGATCCCAGCCTGAAAGGAGTCAGGCAATTCTCCCTGAAGAGCAGGTGGCTGCAGAGAAGAGGAAGCCAGGTTTAATGGATGATAAAGCCCAGCTGGGAAAGAGCTGGGGTAAGAGCCAGGGAGGCATCTCGGAGTAGGATGAAAAGCTCTCCAGGCAGGAAGGCCTGGGTGAGACCCTACCTAAAGCAGGAAAGAAACAAAGTGATCTAGAGGGAAATGTAAGAGGCTGGGTAGAAAGTGACCCACCGAAAATGGAAGAGAAGTCACCGCAGTGCTGGATCACCTCTTGGCAAGGGGGTCCTAAAGAAGCCAGAGAGCTGCTATGCCACACCTGGCCGTGAGGGGGTGCCTAGTGGTGAGTGGACTCATTTACAGTGTACAAACCTCTGAGTTAGCACCAGGCTCGTCCCCATGTCTTGTATTTCCTGCCTGTTTATGGTATCCTGTCTCTGGGGTATCGCATCATACCTTTCTTTATAGGCCAAGTTCTGTAACTCTTATTCATGGGACTGTAGTCATACTGAAATCAAGGGACTATTCATTAGTTCTGTGTATGAGACTCAAGGTATTTTCTGGTAGCTGTAAAAATATGGATTCAGGTACTTAAGTTTAGGGACCCACTTTAGCCTGCCCCTTTTTTATCTGCCTATCTTCTGGGCCCCCCCCCCCAGGGCTGTAGTACCTGAGCATATAACCATCTTTACTGTATTTATCTTAACAACTCCCCTGTGTGGTAGGGAAATGCTATTATTCTCGTATAGATGGGAAGCTTCAATACAGAGATACTACAGCTAAGACCCACAAAGGTGTTGGAATCCTAAGCATTATGGTGTCTAGATAATCATGGGAACAGCACTATGATCCACAAAGCCCAAGTTAGGCTCCTTATACAATGCTTGGGGAGAGATGGGCACCTTCGAATGCAATCCGCAAGAATCAGCATGCTAGGTGGAGAGCTTGCCCAAGCTAGCTAATGGGAGATAATAATAATAGGTGTGTGCTAAGCCTCACTCATTCTGAGACAGAGTCAGGCATCTTAGGTGCCTGAGGCATTTCTTGTAGGAATGAGACAGACACCTGCTTCACTCCACATAAAATGGCTGGAGGAGGAGTTGATGATGGTGGTGCCCAACTTCCAGCCCAGTGTTTATAGCAGTCACTTGAGATGCTGGAGACCAGCTTCACTTCCCTGTTTTTGCCGG
Source organism: Mesoclemmys tuberculata (assembly GCA_007922155.1). NCBI lineage: Eukaryota > Metazoa > Chordata > Testudines > Chelidae > Mesoclemmys > Mesoclemmys tuberculata. Next base: position 13,671,905 of record ML675650.1, read on the forward strand.
AGGGAGAGAAAAGATGTAAACAGGGGTCTCCCACCTCACAGATGCAGAAATGTAGGTACTGGGGGAATTTCTACCTTGATAACTTAGGCAGAGGGAGAGTTTAGGCCTCTACAGGGTTCGTCGGGAATTCAGTGGGTCACAGGGGAACCAGGTGCCTAAATGATTTGCCCAAAGTCACACGGGAAGTCTGTGGCAGAGCAGAAAATTGAACCTAGCTCTCCAAAGAGCCAGACTAGAGCCCAAACTCCTGGATGATCTTTCTTCTAATGCCAGGATGAGACCCTTCATTTTAAAGGTCTTATCAAAAAGAGCCACATACAGTAAATGACTTGGAATTCAGTTTTCAATCATAAATTGGAAGGATAAAGGCCTGGGATGATCCTCCTAGGACTCAGATCCATTGTCCCAGTAATTTAATAGTTAAGCCACTAAATTCTCTCCTCTCCCATTTACAGTAAGATGCAAACTATGAAGTCATTCCAACAAAGCCTACAACTGTTAGCCGCGGCTCTGTCTGCCTGAAAAACGAATTGGTTTCCATTGTGATTGTTCCTCTATTTGCCTCTGCGTAAGTGACTGTGTCTTTTTCCCATCTGCTTTTAAAATGGTGTTAATATTCTGCAGATGAGAACAGGTAGCATTTTATTTCAATATTTCAAAATAAGAAATGACAGCTGATGGATTTCAGGGCTGTCATGTTGCGCTGGCTGCTGTTGTAAACCTTGCAACTCAAATTTTGTGGCTGGAAATACAGGTTCAGATCCAACCGCTCTCAGCACGAGACACTCGTATAGGAGTTCTGTGTTTGAGTTCATAAATAGAATAGCGTGGGTGGGATTTTCAAAAGGATCTTGTTTAGGAGAACCAGTCCCACTGAAAGCTGTAGGTGGTTTTATAAACCCCTCCTCATACTATTCTGTGTTCACTGGGACCGTTGTCTACAGTGAGGAGTAAGGCCTTCTGTCTAGCTGGTTACCATAGAGTCTGGCACCACCTTACACTCATTCATGGAATTTCGCCTCACAACGTCCCTGTGAGATGTATTATCTCCATTTTTTCACCCAATGGTGAATTGAGCTGTAGGGTGGGTTAAGTGTCTGTCTTGCCCAAGATCACACTGGAAGTCTGTGTCTGAACTGGAAACAGAACTCCCGAATCCCGGTCCAGCGCCCTACACACTAGATCATCCTTCCTGGGCAGAAAGGTTAGGATAGGGAAGTTCTTCAAGCTAGACAGCTGCAACTATGCACGACTGATCAACATATGGGGCTTAATTCAATCCCACTGTAGTAAATAATCATATGAATTAATTTTAACACCATTACAGTCCAAGTTAAACCAGGGTCAGTGTAGCCCATTGTCAAAAACAATGATCAAAATCCATGTTTTCTTCTATATTCTTCTACAGAAAGAAAAAGCGATTAAAGCACTGATCTCAGAGGACCAATAACCTCCCTGGGGTGCTCTTCTTTGGGTATCGAATGATTGTGTGACTAAAGAGAAATTGTTCTCTTGCATAAAGTAAGATGAAGAAGGGATGCGACGTCAGTAATAGCCAGCCAGGGTGCTATAGTAATGTCCCTAAGTCTAAAGCCATTTCCTAGCGAAAATAAAAGAATGTGCTAATGGAAGCATTCACTGCAGGGAAGGGGAGGTGGTGATAACACCCTCTACAGGGGAAGGCAGCTTTGAATGCCATCTGGGCCGCCACAAGAGTACCACCTGCAGAAACTGTGTGGGAAATGCACTGAATCAAAGTGTCTCATGCCCTGCCCCTGGATTTGCTCTGTTGCCAACTCTTGCAATTTTATCCCAACTCTCTTGACTTTTAGTGTTAGGGTTTTCGTATGCTTGTGTTGGTTTTTTTTTTAAAGCCACAGGCGGCTGCTGAAATCAAGCTGTTACACCAGGATCTCACCTTTTAAAATGAAAACTGAGGTTCTAGCGCTCGTGAGTGCAGGAAAAAACTTGCAAATACAACGTGCTTGCTTCAGAGGCACAAAACCAGTTTGACAGTGAAACTGTCGGGGGGGCTCATCTTCCTTTGCAGTGTGTGGGTATGGGTCACTTGCTAGGATTATCTGAGTATATTCCACTGACTCGTTTCCCTGCCATTGCAAGGGCTTCGGGCTCTGGTGCACTTCAGCCCTTCCTATCCTGTCTGTGACACACAATAGTCTGGTCTCTTGGGGCTGTGATACTTTCGTCTAATTTCAGTTGTTAGGTTTATTATGTGGTGGTGGTGGTCATGGCCTGAAATATACAGGTAATCAGTCTAGATGATATGGTGGTCCCATCTAGCCTAAAACTCTGATGCTAAGAACAGAACCGTTACTATTTATGCCAAGGAAGCGTTAATAGATATATTAGGTGTTTTTATGCCTGAATTATCTTATTTTTTTGCACCACAGTAGGCCAAACTCATCTCATTGGGGCTTGTGCGAACTTGAGACCCCCAAATTAATCTGATTGCATGATTGGGGCTGATGTTAGTTAGTTTTTTCATATTGTTTTTGTGGAATTTCACAAAGCAATGTAGGAGAAAATGACACTTTAAAATGGGATTGTAAAATTCACAAAAATTGGCAAAAACTGCCATGGAAATCTTGATCCTTGCAGAGTAAAGAGGACCTCATTTTAAAAGACTAATCTAAAAAAGGCACAGAGTACAGGGCAAGGACACTCAGTTAATCTCCCTTGGGACACTCAGGTGACAAGTTGGCCTTGCCAGGATTTGAACCTGCCATGTGTTTCTGTGCATTGTAAAACAACTGTTGCATTTTACCTAAGAGATGGTTGCATTTTCAGTGCTTCAGGGATTTGAATTTATATCAGTTGATTCAGATAAAAAAGATCTAAATGTTTATTAAAGATGAAGCATATGAAAACATAGATTATAAAACTCAATGGGGCTATATGTGGGGATAGGGCCCACCGGCGTGGTTCCAATTGGAGGACTGGGGCTTAATTATTACTTGAGTAAATGGTGGAAAAAATAGACTTTTTTTACACTAGACTCTTCCAGTAATGATGATCGTGTGGTGCTATAAACAATAGATTTTTTTTTTTTAAATCAGCCCAAAGTGGTGGTAAGATTTTCTTTTTCTTTTTCTTTTTCTTTTCTCCTTAAACTGAAGACATCCCTTAATCTAAAATCACAGCTGCAGTGAGATTCTTAAGGTTTGGCCAAGCTCTTAATGTTCTCTGTGAAGCATTTTTTTAAAAAAAATGTACTGTTTGAATCAGTTCCTCTGAAAACTTTGATTGAAGAAATGTATATTGTTCAACTTTTATGCAAACAGCATATTTATTCTTTCCTCCTCCTTCCTGATGGCTTATTGGCAAGGAGGTTAACACCAGCAGATAAACACAAAACTGAACTGCAAGGCATCTGTAAGCTCCTAATCAACATTCATTGTCTTTGACCGACAAGAAAAAAAATAGTTTGCAAATACTAAACTGCGAGAAATATTAAAATGAAAACTGAGCTTAAATACTGTCTATGAAGAGTGACAATGAAAAATGACTGCTATTTGAGAAATATACTTTAATGGTTTCAACAGTTACTCTCTTCTCCTTCATGCTAATTTATAGTTGTTAATATCCTCTGGCCTAATCATAGGATCAGAATATACTCACAGCAATTGACCCTAAATTAATATTATGAACAGTTATTGCTATAAAATGAATTCATTTGCTATGATGTATTTGCAGTGTCATTTTAAAAAAGTACATAAAAAAATACCAGCCTTCCTCTAAAATGATAAATTATAGGATGACAGTCCCTACTTAAAAGTCCAGGTCCTGGTTTTGGAGTCTTAACAACGGGCAGGTGATTTAGACATGGGGAAGCAGGGAGAAGATGGGGCAAATGGCCTGCAGAGTCACATCAGCAAAAGTAGAGCAGATCTTCATAGATTTGAAGGCTAGAAGGGACCATTGTGGTGATGCATAACAAAGGCCAGTGAAGTCCAGGTTTTGCTGGCATTATTACCCTGATCTAACTTGGACTATCAGTAGCATAGTCTTGAGGGTAAAGCATGAGAGTCAGAGAATATAGCTGGAGTGCTTCATATTGGTGTATGGAGGGACCCCTCCATGTGTAGACCTCCAGGCTCTTGTCCCAAAGGAGAGGGCAGTTGCTTTCATGGCAACATCCAGGTTCTGCGTGGAGGTGAGGAGGGAAGTGTGTGGCCTCGAATCTGGTAGAGATAGCAAATGGATATCAATTGCCCATCAACAAGTTTAGGCTTGAAATTAGATGAAAATTTCTAATCATCAGAGGAGCAAAGTTCAGCCTCCCAAGGGAGAAGTGGGAGCAAAAAACCTAACTGACTTCAAGACTGAGCTTAATGTGTTTATGGAGGACATCGTCTGATGAGGTTGCCTACAATGGCATGTGACTCTTCTGTTGCTGCTAGCAACAAATATCCCCCAACGACCAGAAATGGGGCACCGGATGGGGAGGGCTCCGAGGTATTATTGTATTCTTTGCAGGAAGTCTGGCTGGTGGGTCTTACCAACATACTCAGGGTCTATTGATCACCATATCTAGGATTTGGAAGAAATTTTCCCTGTGTCAGATTGGCAGAGACTCGGGGGGGGGGGGGGATAGGGAGGTGGGCTGTCTGCTCTGCAGCATGGGGCACAGGTCGCTTGCTGGTTTGAACTAGAGTAACTGATGGATTCTCTGTAATTTGATTTGAGGACTTCGGTAACCCAACCAGAGGTTAGGGGTCTATTGTAGGAGTGGGTAGGTGAGGTTCTGTGGCCTTTAACGTGCAAGAGGTCAGACTAGACCATGATGATCTCTTCTGGCCTTAAAGTCTATGAGGAGAGGTAATTCAGCCTGGGTTATGCAGCAGAAGCCTGTCTCTTGGGGGGCAGAGGTGGGCAGGCTTTTCCTTGAATGGGATGCATTCAGAGGGAGGGTCTGATGGCTCATCTGGAGCTGTGCTACTAAGGAGCGGGCCTGGAGCCACCAGGGCACAGGACTTACACGCTCCTGCTGATCCCCCTGAGTGTTGTGTGGGTCCTTGGGCATCCTCTAAGCTTGCAGGCCAATTCCAGGCTCGTGGCCAGAATTCCTTCCCAGAGGAATCAGGGAATAACTCTTGCTATAGAATATTCCTGCCCCTAAGCCTCTTGCCATGGAGTTTACTGTGGGGGAAAAACTGGGATCTGATCCCCCAGTTCAGGCAAGTGTGTCTCACTTGCTGTGTGACTTTGAACAAATTACCTTGTGACTCAATTTCTCCATTGGAAAAACTGCCTCACAGGTATGTTGGGAGAGAGTCTCTATTTTGGAGAGAGGCTTTGAGAGGTCCTTGGATCAAAAGTACTTTAAATGCTTAATGCATGTTACTTTTGCCCCATTTCCTCTGAAGTGCTAGCCATTTTCCAAACTAACTAGCCCTATGAAGAAAGAAAATTGCACTGTGTAAGGGGGGGTGGGAGGAAGGTGATTTGATGGAAATAATTTAGCCAGCAGAGGGGATTCAGCGGGAGCCAAAGAGAGCTGTGAAAGCACTTTGTGCAAGATTTGCTTTGACTGTTTCATCCTTTTGGTGCTCGCCTCCCACCGGGATCCTAGCTACTGGCTTTACTGGTGGGCATATTCTGGCCCACTCATGTTTTTAGGCAGTAAATTTCATGCTTGGAGCCTCGAGTAGATCTGGTCAAAAATTTTCCAACAGGAACATTTTTTGTGGGACTATTTCCTTTTTGAAGAAATTTTATTTAGCAATAAATCAAAATGAAGCATTCTGATAATGTTGAAAAAGAACTTTTCAACGTTTTCAGAAATAAATGTTAGGATTTTTCCTTTCAAAATATGTTTTGTTTTGAAATGCATTTTATTTTTAAAAGAAAGTCAAAACTGCAATGGAAACATTTTGCTTGACTGAAACTGAATGTTTTAGAAAATTTGTTTTCCAGGAAGTTTTGAAATGTGATGGTTTAGTTCCTATTCGGAATGGAAACAAATTTTGAAATCGCACAATTTCCTCCAAAACAGAAATTCCTGCACAGTTCTAGTAATTAATATTTTCTGCAAAGAACAGGATTGTTACAGTCACAGTCATTCAGCCACAACCCCTCTCCCTGCCCCAATACCATACAACGTATAGATCTGAGCAGACACTGAAATATTCAAAATTGTACATGATAGAACTGCTGGGAGTTAGGACTGAGGGGTTACTACACATCATGGCCCAGGCCTGGCTCCTAATCCAGTGGGATTTGACTAATCAAGAAGAGGGCACTTTAAAAAGAGCCATCCAGCTACGTCAATGATTGGATGCCCTTGTGTAGCTGACTGTCTGGTTCCAGCAGCTTTTCTCAGCTGTTTCCATGTTAATTCTGTCTAGCTATCTAAGATACTTAGATGGCTTCCATTACCATAAATATCTAAGAAATTCACCATCTTTATGTATTTATCCCTTACAGGACACCTGTGAGATAAGGAAGTGCTATTATCCCTATTTTATAGATGGATGCACAGAGACTAAGGGACAGGTTACTAAAGGGTTACAGGCTCCTAACTCCCATTGAAACATTGGAGTTGGACATCTCAATAACTCTAAAAATTTGGCCCTAACTGACTTACCCAAGGTCACACAGGAAAACTGTGTTGGAGCAGGGAATTGAACTGAAGTCTCTGGAATCTTAGGCTAATAGGACAATCACAGAAGCATCCTTCCTCCATTAAATTGTCTCAGATCAAGTCTAACTAACCTGTACTGAGAACAGCCAGAGTCTGTTTACCTTAGGGCTCCTAGTGAGTCAAACACTAGTAGAGCAGAACTGGTGTTAATGGTGAGAACATCTTATTTAAAATATATTTACATCTACTGTGGACAAGGATCTAGAGAGTCACAATTTATCCAAACGTCTCAAATGTCTGAAGAAAATAACTCGAGACAAAATTTTCTCCGAGCGATAAAAGATGCCATCCAAAAATCAATTTGTTTGTCATTATGTCCATTGGCTCCAATGTCACACTGTCCTTTAATAAAACCATTAGTGCACAATTGGTCTGAAGAGAAAGCAATCAGTCGCTGTGTCCTGAACCCTCTCTGTGATTTGTTGACAGTACTGTATGTACCATTAGACCAGCTGCTGGTAATAGTAAATAACCATACACACTGCTTTCAAAAGCAGGGCACATAGAACTGGCACAGGTCTTGATAGGTAGATTAGGCAGACATCAGCAAAGAAAAGTTCTTAATTTTATTTTGTTCTTTCTTTGGTTGGGGTTGGGGAGGTGGGGAAAGGAATTTTGCATGTTTCTTCATTAAAACTGACTTTTCACCCAGCATTAGGTGAAACTCCAGGGAACCAACCTTTCCCCGCCCTTAATTAATCCAGAGAATGAACACAGGGATGACTAGACAGATGGGATATAATTTGAGTATGGAAAAATTGTCATCGTCCCACTTTAATTAGTGTTATAAGATGCCTCTCTCTTCAGACATAAGTAGATATGACAAAGATGTGTTTCACATATTCAAGAGGGTAATTAAACTGCCACATGCTCAAACCAATATACATACAGCCCTGATTAAAAAGCTGAATCTCCAGAAACAATGATGGATGAGCTTTGAATGCGCATGGGTATTGGAGGTACAGTGAGAGGGGAGGGCGAGGAGTGAATTGTTTTGGTTCTTAGTTTCCATAAAAAAATATGGGAAATTTATTAAAATTAAAGGAGGGGAAATATCAAAGTAGGGACTGAATACAGCAGGGCTAATTTACAGAGTACAGTTTAATGCAATATTTAATTATAAAGACAGGAAAGCAGACAGGCAAAAGAAGTGAGTTTGGAAGTACCAGTGATCAAGAGAACTAGCAGTGCCATTGATGGTCTCGCTTATGTGGCTGTGGCCGACATGGTTATATATAGACTCTTTCTGTTGGTTGAGTCAATGGGACTATTCCTTTGGTTCAATACTGTAGATTGAGATCTGTGTTTCTGGAGCCCTGTTTGTGAGCTCTGACTAGAGAGAGGCCCAAAGGAAACTCAAATTCGGAGCCTGATGGGCTGGAGCCCGTATCTCGTTCTAACTTGGACCTTGCTTGTCTGCAATTGGTTGATGTTTCTGGCGTCTATATGGTGTTGTGATCCTAACTGTAAGAGTAGCCTGTGGCAACCTGAGGAGTTATTTATTTCTAATGTTTACTATAAACATTGGTTATTGTCACAAAAGGAGAACATCCTGTTAGAGTTCAGGTTTGATTCCGTACTAGGTAAACCCAGGCTGGGGGCCTCTGAGGGTATGTCTACACAGCAAAAAGAAATCTCTGGCTGGCCAGTGCCAGCTGGAACCTGGATTTTAGGACCCTCCCACCTTAGAGTCCCAGAGTCTGGGCTCCAGCCTGAACCTGGAAGTCTACACAGCAATGAAACAGCTCTGCAGCCCAAGCCCCATGAGCCTGAATCAGTGGCTCCATTCAGCCATGGGTTTTGGGTGTGTTTTTGCTGTGTAGACGTACCCTGAGAGTCTAGAGTCTCCTGGAAGTGATAGAAGAGATGGCTTTTCCTTGAAGTAAACCATCTGGTTGCTGAGATAGAGAAGGGGCATACAATGTGAAAAGGTTCTAGTAAGTGCTCAGTAACCATGTGAAATATGTGGTCAAGTCTGCTGACTGCACTCTCAGCAGCGGCCATGACAGTGTGACGGTTTTAGTTTCTGTTCCATCTGTCCTGTGAAGAAGAGCTTTATCCTCAACCAGATCCGAGGAAATGATTTTATGGCACAAGACTCTTTTTGACAGGCTGCAATCCCATTAGTTCTCGAGGAGCTGGCCTTCTTTCTTCTCTGTTCCAGCCATGGGTTTTTCTTGTGTGGATGGCATAAGGTGGGAGGGTGACTACACACAGCCCTTGCCCACTTTGAACACCTGCACATGGAGGAGCGAGCATTTTAGTGCTTGTGTTCAAGAGTGGAAGGGAAATGGGCCAGGTTAGTGTGGCTTGAGAAAATCCCTCCAATTTTTGGGGAGCAGAACCCCACCTGCTTCCCAACCCAGGATCACATGTAGCTTAGCTCTTGGAAGAATGCCTGCTGCACCATATGTCAAAGTGTAGCCGTTGTCTTTTTGGAGACTACTCCTTTGGTGCCACGGGAACAATTCTGCCTGTAACAGCATTCTGTGAACACTTGGGCATTGCATTTCCCCACTCCCCTCCCGACCCCGTCAACAGGTCTGAAAAGACACCACTTAGGCAGAGTCACCGTAAAACTCTGCGAAGGCTCAAAGCTGTGAGTTACTGCAGCTATCCGATCTAGAAGGGTTGGCTCTTGAGAGAAGCTTGCCAGAGCAGGGCCTGAAGAGGAAAGGGTCTCCTGACGGACCATTTTAATTATATCAATTTCTGGTCATAGTGTCAAGCGCATCCTCTGGCACATGATGCCAAGGGAATTCAGCCTGCAGAAGAAAAAGGTACTCACTTGAATGAGTAAAGCTGCCAGTTCAGCTCTCCTACTTACAAAGAAGGTGCAGCACTGGGTTCCTGTTCAGTAACGTTGCTTCCATCCAATCTCTCGGTTTAGGAATGTGCCACCTCTTGGTGTGTTGAAGGGGAACAGGCCAGTTGCGGCTACTAGTGGTGGGCTGAAGCAATAAGTGAGACTAATAGTGCCAGCTGTGCTCTGAGGGCAGGCAGCTCCTATGCAAGCTCCCTTACAGAGCGCTGCCAGTGCATCCCGCTCCTCAGTCAGCATCATCCCTGCTTTATCCTGTAATGGGCCTCTTGATCAGTAAGCTATCAATCGTGCCAAATTGGCGAGTGGGTTTCTTTTTCCAAGATGTGGACAGACACACACTTCGGATGATGCCTCCAGCCTCTCTTTGCTTGTGAACTAATCCAGGACTTGAACTCATGTCCCTGGAGATGTCCATGTTGAATTGCGTTGTGATTTTTCCTGGGCTAATCTCTATTTCGATGCACCAGGCTCGAATGCAACTCTTCACGACCCACTAGCTTGTGAGAAAATTGTGCCTCTGGGAAACAGCCTCCTGATTTATTTTTTTGTTTGCTGTTTCCCAAACAAGATGAATGGTCACATTCTGTTGGCACTAAATATCCTGGCCCTTGACATGTGGGAGAAGAACAGAAATCTGTGTCCATTAAAGCTTGGATCTAGATCTTAAAAAATTAAGCAGAGTAGTAACTCTTTGCCATCTGCCAGAAAAAGAACTGGCAACTTTATACATTCAACTGGCAAAATTTCCCTTTTATTTATTTGCTGGTGCTTTGATTATGATTTATTCTCACCCAAATAAATAACCTCCCTATTATGCTCACTGAGGCATTTCATTTTTTAGAAGATAGAAATCATTCATTTCCTGCCAATGGAAACTGATGAAACAATACATGACAATTACAGCCAGCTGAGTTGGTGATTATGAGATTAATGATTGGCTGGGTGATAGCTCTTAGTAGCTTTAGGTTTCTAGTTATAGTAACATGGGGCAGTTTCTCTGGGCAGAAGGGAACTACTGATATGGCATATTATGTTGAAATACAGTTGTTAGAACTTAGAGGTGGGGTTTACTTATGCACAATACCGAGCAGTTCTATGAGATGCTGAGAACCTTCACCTCTCACTGACTTCAACAGGACTTACAGATGCCCAGCTCCTTGTAGGTTTGAGGCCCGATAATTTGCCCCAGTTGGGAGTTACACAAAGTTTCTTCTTGAACAGCTGGATGCTTTGTAAGGGAACTCTAAATTAATAGGATTGCAATGGTTTAAACTGGGATTTTTGAGAGGGAACTCTGGGTCTGGTGTAGAGATGGGTGGATTTTTTGGTTCATTAGCTATTTCAAGAAGTAAAAAATTATAATTCTTTGGGTCAGACAGAAAATGGAAATGTCTGAACTTTTTAGCAAATTGAAAAATCAATCTTTTTTTGTCTTGGATCAAAATAAACATTTTCTTTCACCAAACTCAAAATATGTTGTTACAGTTTTGACCATTTTAAAAGGTTTTTGTGTTTTTAATATAATTCAAGGAAATTTTGGAACAAATTCAGTGTCAAAATGAGTTGGGTTTTTTTTCCAGAATTTTGGTTTTATGGTATGAAGAATTTGGCAAAACTGACACACACAAACAAAATGTTTTGGTGATGACAAAACTGCACTCCAGCTCTTGATAATAAAAAGAACCCAACAACTTTGGGCCAAAAAATATCTCCCAGCTCTAGTCTCACGTGCATGTACAGGTCTACTCCCTTACCCACCAGAACAGGATATTCAGGGGAAGTTGCCTGTGGACTTTCCCACCTGGATTGCCACCTTTTCCCTTCTTCTCTCAAATCAGCAGGGACTGGACATTGTTTTGATTTAGGGATTTTGTATTTGTGCTGCACTTTATGGTCATCCTGAGCTCTTCTGGGAATTTAAGATATGAGGCCATTTGCCAAGAAAACTTGTCTCCTGCATGCACGAATCTCTTAAGTGACGCTGACAGTGTCTTTGTTCCCATGGAATGTAGCTGGGCATCATTATCAAATGTGCATAGTCTACTGAGGACCATTGCACCCTCCAGAGTCACCACAGAAGATGGGGTTGAAGTAGGAGCGGTTGGTGGGAAAGTCTATGCCAGCCAAAGAGAAGGAAAAGACCAATTTTTTGGCCCTGACTAGTTGCATATCCTGGCGGATCCCAGGTGAATAAAGGATGCAGATGGTTCTAACAACATAAGGATAGAAATCTTCAGTGGAGGGCGATGTTACAGAGAACAGCTGGTTATTCAAAGTATGTCCATCTCCCTGTCACCATTGCCTTAGTCTTTCCTGGATGTAGCTCCAACTAGCTGATCTAAATCCAGTTGCTGTTTTCAGTCATTCCTTGGGAGATCAGGGAAATGATGTACTTCGCATGCGATGCGGAGGTAATGGAGAGCTGAGTGATGTCTGCATATTGTGAGACAGCCTGGAATAAAATATCACATCTCCTTGTGGTTTCATACAGATGTTAAACAGGATGGCAGAAAGATTGGGTCCCTAATCGCTTTGGCTTTCCACAGGGGTGAGGGCTTTGAAGGTGGAGGCGCAAGTATGCTCAGTGAGTTATGATGGGCATTCTGAAAACAATGATGGAATCTATATCCAAGTGATTCCCCTTTGCCCCTGCTACATGAGACTGATGGGTCAGTGGGATTCCATGCTCAGCCTTCTAGATATTGTAGACCTGTCCAGCAGTATGGGTGTGGATGTACAGCTCTTGTCTGTCTCAAGGAGAGATCATCTCCCACTGCCATGATGACCAGCTGCTAAGAGGGTCAGCACAGCATCTAACCCAATGATTCCTTTGTCATTGGTATGTTTGGTTGAGCCTTAAAAGACCATTTTTAAGGGACACCAAAATTGTTCAGTCATGCTCCCAGAACCCTGTAAATGTTGTGGCAATGTACCCTTCTGAGTCTACCTACCTGGGTCACTAACGTTAGTCACATTCCATATAGTATTTGTCCAGTAGTGGCTGGGGCAGGGAGAGAGGGAAAGATTGAAAGGTACATGGGAATGAGAAGGGAAGATAATGAAATCTAGAATACTAGTTCAAGAGCGCCAATGCATTTAGAACTTGTGCCTTGAACTGCATTGGCCTTTCATAGAAACCAGCCGGTACCGTCAAAATCACCCTACTCAAGATTTCCAACCATCGTAATGTTATCATAAGCAATCGTTGTTCTTCAAGTGATCATTAAAATGCTCTAAATGTCAGGGCTTTACCATTTCTTTTCTTCAGTCTGTATACCTGCAGATCAGACAGTTATGAGCCATATAGGTATTTACTATATTGTGCTACTGCTGTAGCTTTATTTATTTAAAAAAAAACAAAGCTAATTAGGGCATTATGTTGGAGAGTGCATGCACCAGATGGAATAGATTTAGTTCGTGACATGCTGCTGATAATCCAGGGAGTAACTGTATGGAAATCCTCTTTACTGAATTATATTTTATTTAGATGACCAGACCGGCCACCTTTACTGGCCAACGCCTTATACAGGTAATGATGTTATACCAAAAAAAAAGAAAATAAAATGTGTAGCAATGACTGGCAGCAGAAAGAACACCGTCATATCTCTCTCCCCAAGGGAAATGCAGTAGCTTTAATTGGCATTCAGGAGGACTGGTTGATTTACCAATGGATGACATGCAAATATTGTGTCAAAAAAGGCATTTAGACTGAGGTTTTCCAAGCCTCTTAGGGAATTTGGGTGTCCATTTAATTTCTTGAGCAGATAGCTTTGAAAATCTTAGCCTTGCTGTAAAGATAATAGCATGCTATTTTGCTCATGTTCCCACATGCACATATAGCCTAAACAGGTCTAGTTTCAAATAGATCAATATATCCTGCTGGGCAAACCACAGAATAGCCACCCAATATAATAGTTTCACACCAGTTGTTATATTCTCCAGCACTGCATTGTTACTTCTCGGATTACATTGCAGAATCCCAGAGAACTCATGTAGCGATTATATATTTTTTCTAAGTAGTTTTCAAAGACTGACCTTCCAGCTAAAAAGGGACACTGTCAAACTGAAATCTAGTCTATTAAAAAAAAGGTGATTTCGCAAATTATACCTGTCCCTGAGTCCCTCAGCCTATTTTTGTGGGCTTGCAATCAATTTTTTCCATCTTTTAAAAAAATGTTTTCTCCATCTCTGTTGCTAGGTGAAAGATCCATACCAACATCAAGGGATTCTAACTAACTAAGTCCCTGATTGTTCAAACCAATCCTTTAGTGCAGACCCTGTGCTGGTGAGGAGCCTAACTGAAATCCCGTTGGGTGAAGGAATTTGCTCCTGTGGACCAGATTACAGGACTGGGACCTAAATGGTTATGCAAGAGAAGCAAAGAAACTGACTATTGTGAAATGCTCAAACAAACTGAAAAGAGGGAACAAAACAGCTTCATTCTCATCTCTTACTTTTATAGTGATCCTAGGTGTTACCTGTAACAATAGCAGGGGATAGGAGTTCAGGCAGGCGTGTGACTATTTTAAAGCTGTGCTTGCCCCTTAAAGGCAAGTGCTGTTGACACAGCTCAATATTGAACAATTTCTGCCCCATTTTTAGAGGGCTCTGCGAAAAGTCAATCTAAATATTGCGATCAAATCAAGCCAGAGGTCCCTAAAGGGTTAAAAACTCTCTGCTCTGCAGGCAGAAGAGAAAACACAGCAGGGCGATTAGAGGCACCTGGCCCCAATGAAGGGCCAGGCCAGGTGTATTTAAACCCTGCCTTCCCTAAAGGAGGGAGAGAGAACAAACGCAGGCAAAGCTGCCAGAAAGTTTGGAGGAGAAAGTTCCCTCCCAGGCCAGGAGACCAAGCTCCTTTACAGCCGGGGGAGACGAGGTAGCTGGGGGCGCCCTGGCCCAGGAAGAGAAGGTAAAGTGCGAGACCCACCAGGGGGAAGTCGGCAGTTTGCCACAATATCTGGACTGGCTTGCTCCTGCTAATCAAGGAGTAACTTATGTGCTCCAACAAAGGCATCTCCCCCTCATTCAGGGACTCCCCTTATTCAAGAACTCCCCTTTCCCTTAAATTGGGGACAAGTCTGTTGAAGTAGCAGGAGAGATACTATTATTCTTATATTCCGCAACCCAGCTGCGATTGGGTCTCAAATGGTCAAATACCGACTAAAACAATCTTGTCCCCATGATGCCTATGATTTATATCAGCAAGACAAAGGGAGGGAGAAGCAGAAGCACAGAGAGGAGAAATGGCTTGCCCAGGGACATAAAACAGGTCAGAAACAGAACCCAGGTCTCCTGACCTTCAATCCAGTGCTGCACTCACTGTGTCATGCTGTCTTTTAATATACTGCAAGACAAATCACTAATGGAATAATGAGTGTTAATACTAAAAAAGTGACACAGAAACAATAAAGCTATCTGGGTGGAATTGGAGCAGTAAAACGGATGCATTATGTCCTGCTGGGTGTCTATCACATCCATGGCAAACTGAACATCAGTGTTTTATGAACTACTCATAAGGGATCCTGCTCCTTTTCTAAGTGAGGCGACACTTGCAAAGAAATAGAAGCAAATAGTAGTGTTCAGGAATCTCTTGAAAGGCCTGGGTTTGGTATTTTTCTCTTTCAGGTTCATGTCAGTTTCATGATTACTCATTGGGAGCAGAGCAATTGACTGAATAGTAAATCTACCGAGTCACTGATGAGTGTCATGTTCGTTTTGTGCTGATTCCCGGTGTCATATTGTTTCATCATTTGCAAGTATTTGGATGACTGCTATGGATTCCAAAAATGTCTCATATTTTTAGCACGGTTTTATTCATTTGAAAATAACTTCTGTCATCCAATCAGGGGAGAGAAATAATACCAAGTGACTGAGATGACTAAGCATGCAACAGAGATGTGTACGTAAGGCCAAATAGTTTGCAAACAGCCTCTGCCCTGAAAACTTTGTAGACAATTCCTTATGAATACTAGGACAATTAGCCCGTTTGGACACCACCAAAGAGCAGATGCTTCAGCCATGTGCTTTGTATGAGCATGGCAGTTTGTTGCAATTCCTGCTTCCAAATGTTTATAGCTTAGTAATACACAATTTACTTCTGAAACTTGATATCACATAATATATATACCTTAACTCTCTGCTGTGTTAGTCCAGTTTTATGACTGCTTAATGCCACTGAAATCAATAAGATCACACTCGTAAAAAAAAAAAAAAACTTGCAGCCTGGCAATGGAGAATCAATCGATAGTGTTTACTGTATACTTTTTGTTATCAGTAATTTGACCTTGGTTCCTGGAGACTTTAATAGAAAGTCTATATTTAAAACACTGTTGGACATTAGGGGACTAGAGAAAATAAGTTAAAAGAGCTCTGTAATGCCAAATAATGTGTTTTATGGTCTAATTTTATGCAAAGAACAGTACCCATTGTTTCAAGAAAACCAAAAAAAAGAAAGGGGGGGGCAGGCAACAGATAAGTGCAAAATTTCAGATTTGGAAGACTCTAGCACTCTAAGACTCTACGTTGACAGTATAGTGTCAAATAATCAGAATCCTACCCCGTGCCTCTGTCATAAGAAAACGTGTGTGGTTGCTTATCATTGCACGTATCAGAGCTGGGTTGAAAAATCCTTTGCTGACCAGTTTTGATTTTTACATCACGCATTTCATATATTTGACAATGAGTTCTGTTCCCTTCAATACATTTAGAAGTGCTTTATGCAGTCTAATTTTAAATGTTCTATATAATGGGTTTCCAAACTTCCCTTGGGAGGTTTATTTCTCAGCCTTCTAGTTCTCCCTTGCTGGGTACACAACACAGTAATATACATTGGAAAGGAAGATAGCCTTATGTGATTGGTGGCAACAGGCTTCCAACAAACCAAGGCAGAATCTAGTGTGAGTCAGAATAAAACCTACTGAAGGTCAGACTGTGGCTGGCTCCGGGGCAAGTATATAAAGGAACTTTGCACTGCTGCGGGATGGCCAGTCACGGTGGTATTCCCTGTGCTTTCTGGAGGAGTGGAACATATGCTACCTCTTCTTAAAGGGTGGCTTAGCAGGGGTGGAGCACACTATTCCGTGACAGGAGACGTTAGATGGTAGTGCATCTTCACACCATCTCAGACTCAAGTAGTGCTTGAAAGATGTAATCTAATATGGTGGGAGCGGTGTGTGCAACAGAGTTTTGTTCAGACCTAGAAATTATAGCGGAAAAGACTATTTTTAGTAGCTATGATGAAAAAAATTAGTTAGTTCTTCAGGGTCAATTCAGATAATGCATTCAAGCCTGCTGCCACAGAAGGCCTGACTCCTGCTGAGATCAATCTGAAATGCTGGTGTGGTGTTTACTGCTTAGGTTTCAGTGCTGCCTGGAGTGGGATATGAGCCTTTTCATCCAAAATGAGAGCTCTGTGGTGAAAATAACTTGAGCTTGTGGAGAATCAGTACAAGCTGAGGGACATCACAAGTTTTCTCCTCCTTCTGTTCAATAGAAAACCTCCTTTTTACAAGGCTACTATTCCAGACCCATCACCTGTTCCCCTCTCTCTCAGCTGACACAACGGAACACAGGAGAGAAGGTAGCACACTGCATCCTGGGCCTTGACGATTGTTGTGGCCATGAATACCCAGAAACGCAGATGATTATTCCAAGGGTATCTGAACCTACCAGTTTGCCAAAACTGGGCTGGAAATCTCCTTAAAATGTAAGAAAAACTTCTCCAGTGGTGGTTCTGCACTGCTGATTCCAGATGGAACCAGGAAGCACCCAAGGCCCAGATCCTCCAAAATATTTAGGCATCCCATGCGCACACACAAAAAAGAACTTTTTCAGATCTCAAATGTGTATTTCAAATGCATTCTGAATTTCCAAGGAAGGCCCAGACTAGCCGTTAGTCATTACAACTACTTAGCAATAGTGTTTATACAGCGTGAGGCTTTATATCTGCAACGCACTTGACACATTAATTCTTTTATCTGCATTTGTATGCACATGCCTGCTACCAAGATGATGTCCTTTGATAAATGATAGTTGCCTGTCTGTTTCTTTTGCTTCAGAGAGAAGGTAATAGTCTCATCTGTTACTTTTTGTTTTGTTTACTGTAGGTAGTTATTTAAGCAACAACAAAGAGTAGGGAAAATGGCTTTACTGACCTGTAGAGTTATATACTGTTTTTTTGCTGCCTCTAGCAAAGCTGAAGTAATCAATGGAACAGATTCCAAAACTCATACATTATGTTTGTGTATCAGGATGCTGAAATGGAAAGCTTATAGTGCATTTAAGTGCAATGCTCTTTTATTTTGCCAGCTCTTTTGTTAGTTATTAGATAGCATAGACAGGTTAGAGGAATGTCTGAATCTAACTCTCTAGGAGAGAAACCACTGCAAATTTCTTAAGGAGTGGAAGAAGGAATTGCTTTAGATTGAGCATATAGTCTAGCAACAACAGAAAATCTGAAGCTATAGCAGAATCAAGTTTAGAAGGTCATGTCACATTTCTTCCCTTTTCATGTTTACTAGTTCTAAAAAATATTTTGCATTATATTAGATCAGTTGTTTTTTATTTGTACTGAGGTAGTGTTGAGAAGCCCCAGTCATGGACCAGAGCCCCATTGTGCTAGGAGTGTTGTACAGACACACTTATTCTGATTATACAAAGGGTCAAATTCATTCCTGGTGTAAGTAGGTGAAGCCACTGAAACCCATGATATCCACAATAAAAGCGGAGTTGCATTTGTACACCAGAACAGAGTTTATTCCTTAACTTACACCCTTCCTATATATCTGTCCTGATTCAGTAATTCAAATAGGCATGTCACTTGTTTGCTGGTGGTTTTCCTGAAAGCACTGTTGACTTCTATGACAAGTGAAGATGAAAAGTAGATGGCAGAGACTCATAGTCTACGTTCCTGTGCCTTGTGTAGTCATGTAGACCAATTCAAAAGGAGTGTACCATTCAGAGGATGGTACCATTCTGATAGGGAAGCATTGTACACTCACTTTGCACTGTGGTAAATATCTTCACAAGGTCCAGGGTAACAGGCAATCAGGCCCAGGAACTGAAATCTTTTGCTTCATCATCCAAAGGCCCAATGCAACACCAACTGAAATCAATGAGTCTTTCTAATGACTGCTATCAGCATTGGGTTGGGCCTTAAAACCTTCTTATAATCTCTAAAATATCTATTTACCTTAACTATATTCTACAGAAAGCTGCTATTTCTTATATACCATATGAAAAATGACCTGAGATTTTGTGGCCTCACAATATAATTGTCATATGAAGGATACAATTGATCATGGAAAAACAAACCTTTAAGTCACCAGTTCAGATGAAGCCCAGGTCAGCAGTGACTGAATTTTGTTACCAGGTGAGATTCTCTGGTGTCCTCCTACGTTACATGAGTTTGGCCAAAGCAGATCCTGGATTCTACATCACCAAAACAACCACCACAATGGGCATCTTGGATGCTAGTCTCAGCAAAGAAGCCAAAGACCCTACTTTCCTATGCACTCCCTCACTAGTCCCAACCAAGTATGTTTCTCGTGATCTTTTAATGGGGAGCAGAGCACATGGTACCTGAACTAACCCTTTGGGTGATAGGTTAAGCATATTGGCATGTCAATGTGTGGAAACCTCTATTTCTGCTTCTATACCTCTTCAGTGGACAGAGAACTTCACTGTTCCAGGATTTTCAAGTTTTCTGTAAGTACTCTAAAAAAACAGCAGTTTTCCAAAACACCCATCCCCAAAATGTATGGAAAAGGCTTGTTCCAATCTTCCATCTACCTGCCCAAAGCATTGACTCGGTAATTCAGCTTCAGAATTTTATGGACTGTGAGGAAGTAACATTTACTTTAGAAAGCGTTTTGTCTGAGATCTCCTTCTCTCTCCCAGATTAAACATAGCCCGTGCTCATATTTTTGGATCATTACCCTTTTATATGTCAGAGTTGCCTATCTTACCTGATCCTGTAGAACAAATATTTCCTCGTTGAGTTTTACGACTGCGATCCTTCATTCTATTTTATCTCTCTTTCATTGCCTCCCGGGAGCTTGAGCTATAAATTTAAAGCCAAAACGATTCCATTTTTTCCCTCCTTCTTGGGCCTTGCCACTCACTCCCAGTGTGTGCACATGCTCCAATGGTCTCTTGTCATTATGCATCATGTTACTTGTCTAATTTAGAGAATGAGTTCCTGTCTGCTTATAAATAATGGAACTGCCTTTTTGGTGGGTGTGGTTAAACTAAATAAGCAGAGGCTGGAACTCTACTCTAGGGTAAACAGATTCTCCCCAAGATTTAATAACAATCACCTTGGTATGATTCACAGAGAGGGAAGATACCTTTAGTGCTGACTCTAATTTAATAAACATTAAATGCTACATTATTTGACTTCATGACTACTTGCTGAGATGGTCAACAGGAGGGAGGGAGAAGGAGAGCAGTTTAGTGCTGATTAGAGCTAGTACCATATTTGCATCCTGGGTGGTCATAAATGTAGTTAGTTGAATTATTCATCATAAATAACATTCATTGAAGACTTCATCCTTTTTACTGTTCACAAGTGATTCACAAGCCCCAATCCTATGCTGCCATCCATGCAGACAAGCTGCTGCTTCTATGTGAAGACCCAGTGACTTCATGGGAGAGGAGCATTAATTACTGCAAATATGCTGATTATTGATCAATATGTGTCAGATTGCCCAGGGTACCTCATGGATAACTTGTAAACTGCTCACTCTATTTTCTATATATTCAAAGTGTGCAACTGGTCTCCTAAATCAGATAGTAGTGTTTCTATTCCTGGATTGGATGATTGGAATTTTTTAGCAGCAGTCAACTTAAATTTGGCACAAAATTTAAATTCCATAAAACAAAACAATTTTAAAATAAAATTTAAGGTCAGCAAATATTTCCACATTTTAAAAAATAATTCCAGTGAAAACAGTTAGTTTATAGACAGGTGTTTCTTCCCCTGGTGTTTTTGAAACCCAAGCATTAACCAAAAACTGAAGCATTAACCGAAACCGAAGCATTAAGAATCTGAAAATGAAACTGCCAGTGAAATTTGTCATGTTTTTTTACCTGTTTTTTGTGCATGTGGGTCTAGTCTGTTTTGTATATAAGAAAAAATTCACTCAGATCTTTGTATAATGAATGCAACCAATCAAAATATTTTTGTCAAACATATTTTTTGCTATGAAAAGGTCTTAGGGAAATTTTGTTTCTAATTCAAATTTTAATTTCATTTCAATATTTGGAAACTGATTTCCTCCCCTGCCCCCCATTCTCCTTTTATTCCATGTTCTATCTGAATGGTATAGAATGAATAATTGTTTAGGGTTTTCCCCATGCACTCTTTGCACTTTTGTCCATTTTTCCTTTTTCCCCACTCTAACTTTTCAGAAGTCACAGAGCAAGAAAAATAAAAATGCAAGAGTAGTGAAAGGTGTGCAGAAGGAATTAAAAATCCCAGATGCTTCAATTTTATACAGCTGAATTAGAAAGGTTTGGTTAGCTTTGAAACTTTCCCAAAGAGAAGAACTTTCAAAGAAAAATTTAAAATGAAATACTTTTGCTGTATTCTTTCATTAGATCATGTGGCTTAGCAGCAATGGGACTGGGTTGTTTGCCCAGTTACTGTTACCAGTTTGATCAATTTCAGATTCGGCCATGCTTTCAGAGAAAGCACTGATATTAAAAGGCAAGATTTTGGATGGTTTGTGGTGGTTATTGTGCTCACACATTGTAGTACATGTACTTTGCATGCCTAGCCGGTCACATCCACAGCCAAACAATTTCTGAACAATGAGCATGAGTGCTTTAACTGTGTATATACTATGTAGCTATTATAGTGCCTTGTGCACAAGTATCCTATTTTAAATGGATCTGGTGACATTTCTCTCCAGCTGGTAACCTATGCAAAGCTTTGGTCTGTTGCAGATAGAGCTGCTGTCACTCAGGCCCTTGAGTAGGTTGCTGCTTCCACTAAAACCTTGTCTGTGCTGTGTTCTGGATTTTCATCCCTTCTTTGGACTTGCATATTTGTGACCCGTTTGGCCAGTGTGTCTTTGTTTCCCGCAGGTTCCCTTTGTTTAGTGGTTTACCGCCTGCCTGCTTGTCTGAATTATTATATTTTATGTGAGATCCTGACCCATCGAAATCAATGGGAGTTATACCTTCCTTGATTTTGAAGCTGCCTGAAATTACGGTGAGGCTTTGCTACTCCGTACACAGTGTCCTCTGTAGCAGCATTGCCAATTATGCAATGTTATCACGAGACTCTCAATATTTGGCGTCTCCTTAAATCCCCAGCCCCTAGGGTCATGTGATTGTAAGAGAATCTGTTTTCACTTTAAGTAAGTTTCTAGCTCTCCTGGCTGCAGAGAAAAGCTTGAAAATATGAACCCTAAAATATCAAAACTCAGAAGGCAAATAAAAAGCACCCCAACTTTATTTTTAAGAAGTCCCATGATATTTAGTGACCTGACTTATGCCTTTTGAATATTTGGAGTTAGCAATATGGCTGTAGTTACAGCTTTTTAGCAGAGCTTGTGACATTTCTTGTGTTATAGCAATAGTTCATTCAGTCCAAGCTCTCTCACCAAGTAATCAGCTGTTTACAGACTTCTGGTGAATTTGTGTTAAACTCTACCCTGTCCTGAATCATTTTCTCTGTCAGTAAAATAAAGTCTTTAGCCAACAACTTTAAGTGTGACACAAGCTATCCGATGGTTTTGTTCAGACTGAGTAATTTGTTATGAAATGTATCACGTGTACGCAATGGGTAAATTTCTGAGATGACCTCATCCAGCCTATTGTAAAATGATTCCCTTCCCCTCACAAGAAGGATCTGTGGAAAACATGAGTTGAAACTCAGTTTTCTGGCTTATAGGTAGGTTATTTCCCAAGCAGTGGACAATTCTACCCTTTAGTTGCCAGTGTATATTGTTGGAGTATGGCAGATGATCCTGGTTCTGAGCGTACAGCATATGTAACAGTAGATCCACTGGATCATGATGTACACGCAAGAGGTCTAGTCAGGTGCCTGATGAATCCATTTAAGGCTGACAAGCCCCATTTGAGAGCGATAGTGTTACAAAGTTCACTGGTCCTAGTGTTGTCTGTGTTGGACTCCAAGGTTATAGCACGCTGCTTTCTTCTTTCTCACTTTGCTTCCGTCCTCTGAATTAAAGACGTTTCATATTGAGCTATGCCCAGTGCCAGATACTTCCTCCGGATTGGACGCCTCCTAGCCTTCTACACTGATGTTGAATGACTTCATATCCTTTTTGGATGCATGGCGATACTGCCATAAGCTGAGCGAAAGGCAGCCTAAATCAATTCACTGGTAGTGGATCAGTTTAAACAGCCGTAGCTATAAGCACAACACCAATGGACCAGAACAGAGGATTTTCCTCCAACTGTGATTCAAGACTTAATGCTTTGGCAGCAAATTCTGTCAATTTAGAAAATGGCTGTTTGCTTTAAAACATTCGGTGGACAGAGTAAGACAAACCGTTTTGTGCAGAGGTTGTAATGTCCCTATCTTTGCCAACTGCTCGACAATCCGTATCTGGCATTATTACACACAGAGGAGAGATTGGCAGTTGATTAATTTGAAATAGTTATTTCTTAGCACAAGTGATTGTTTTCTGTAATGCACAGGGGCTTTGTTGATTGATTGTGTTTCCGTGGTAACGTTTCACGTTAGCAGGGAGAAGAGTTTGGGTTAAGCAAGGTATTTGAATAGTTGCTTCATTTCACGTGTCTGTTATGTCGTCTTGGCAGATGATTTCTCTGATATTCAGTGGTTGTGTTGAAAGGAAATACCAGGTGCTGCAAGGGGTGGTGGATGGAGAAGAGAGGCCATGGGGTCTTGGGGGAGTCAGCGGGGGCTTGGTGCTGGCAGAGTGGCACGAAGAGACAGGAAAGAGGTAAGTGGGGATTGCAATATAGGTGAGGGATTCCTGGATAAGAGGAAGCAGTGAGGCTAACAGATGATAGTGGGGACACGAGGGGAAGTGGAGGTGTGTGCTGGTGCACATGGTGGAGGGAAAGTAGCGAAGGTATAGGAAGAAAAGGTGTCATTGGTAGGGGTGGGGAAGGCCGTGTGGCCTTGGCAATAGTCCCTTCACTGCCTAGTGTGCAGTGTGGCGTTCATCCATGACTGTGGTCTGAGGGGCTCCCACCAAAAATAAGCTCCACTCCCTAATGGGGGAGAGGCCAAGAACGGGGAGGGGAACAGGAGCATCCCATCTCTTGCTCCGCTCTTCCTTCCATGCTGATTATTCCAATTAGTTGATGCTGCCAGCACATAATTACTGTTTGTGATGCCTGCCCTGTCAGTGTGGTTTGCACACAAGTCATGCTTGGGGAGACACATAGTTGGGTTTCAGGGTGTGGGAGGAGAGAGCGAGCGTGTGCCTAGGTCAGTAATTGCCATCCTATATGATCATTTCAGGCTCTGTCTCCTTCCCTGTATATCTGCAAAGCCTGCTCACATAAAGGAATGATGCATGGGAACTGTAATTACCAAATCCCATGATAATTTTCATCTAACTGTTGCCTTTCTATGTGTGTTTGTGTTGGAATGGATTATGTTTCTGCCCCATGATGTTCCTCAAGGCACAATCTGCTTGACTCCAGAACTAACTTTGTTCATAGCCAGATCTCCTACTTTGTTTCCTGATGGCCCACTTCTTTTGAATCAATCTCTTCATCTTCTGAAGAACGGATTGCAAAATTCAAGCTGCTTTCTTGCTACCAGCATGCACAGATTAACTGTGCATAACTCTTCCTTGGCTGGACTAGCTCCAGTTACAGCTGTCATTGCTTGAAACTTATTTTCTTCACCTCCTTTTTTCTGTAATTCCTTGTATATAATAATGTCCGCTCAGGGATGGGAGGAGAGAACAACTTTCAGCCAAGCTTCTCTTCTCTCCCAACCTTCAACCAACTGTAAAAGAGTCCATGCTACAAAATCCAATAGACTTACTCTAGATGAGAAGAGGGATGACTTTAAGGCAATGCACTAGGATTCAAGAGAACAGTTCAAATGGGTTCAGTTCCCAATGACTCTGTGTAAATTGGGATCAATTTTATAATCTCTGTGCCTCAATCATCCATCTGTAAAATGGGGCTACGACTTCCTTTGTTTCACCCCTTGCCAGTCTTGTTGATTTACCCTTTCCAAATAATTTACAATCTAGTTTGTACAGCACCTACCACAATGCGGCCCTGATGACCATGGTATTGCTTCATTGCTAGGTGGAAATGGTTGAATTATCAATAATTCATAAAAGGCAGAAGTATTCGATAAATAATTCTATTCTGCATTTGGGAAGAAGAGGGGATATTCTTTTATTTCTATATTTGGTGCGGCTGCCTCTGGAAAACTGTGTCCAATTCTGGTGCTCACAACTCAAGAAGGGTGTAGATAAATTAGAGAGGGTTCAGAGAAGAACCATGAGACTGATTAAAGGATTGGAGAACCTGACTGACAGACTGAAGGAGTCCAATCTGTTGAGCATAACAAAGGGAATGTTAAGGAGCCCTTGATTAGTCTCTAAGTATTTACATGGGGATCAAATATGTCATAATGGCCTCGTCAATCTATCGGAGAAAGGTACAGCATGATCTAATGGCTGGAAGTTGATTAGACAAATTCAGATTGAAATAAGGCATCGATTTTTAACAGTGATAGTAATTAACCACTGGAATAATTTACAAAGGGTTGTGGTCAGTGATGGAGAATACACAATTTAAAAATCAAAAGCGGATGCTTTTCTAAAAGATATGCTCTAAGAATTATTTTCACAAAGTTCAATGGCCTGTGGTAGTCAAGAAGATGATCACAGTGGTCCCTTCTGGCCTTGGAATCTGTGAACCACCAAAGCTGTTACCTCCAGAGTATTTGTCCTTTCAATTATTCATATACCTCCTATAGGCAACCCCTGGTTGTGCTTGAGTACTGTATTGCGCTAAAGAGAAGTTAGATTCAGTCCAAGCTAAGCCATGGTATTATGTCACAGAGTTTAGTTTTGTTCATTTGGATATGGTGAGAAAAGCAGAGCACTGAGATTGCCTGGGTAGCCTCTATGAAGATCAATCAGCTTGGGGTTTATTGAAGTGGCACTTTCTCCTAGTTCAGCTAAGAAAGAAATTATAGGAACATGTTACATAAATGAGAAGCTGTTCCTTAATTGCACAGAGAAAATATCAGTTTTAATGACCTCAGCAAGAGTTATCGTATTAATAAAAAATTAAGCATCATGAAATTACTTTTACATGTTACCTTATTATGAGTAAATTTATTTTTTTTTATATGATGCAGCTTTTAGTGGGTATATGAAATGGAATTTGCAACTTAATAATTGAAATGCTTCATTTAAAAACATTGTAGTGGTAATGGTAATTGCTACCGATTTAGTTTCTTAAAGCTGCTGCAATCATCACAACACAAGTGTGACATATTATTATTAGGCGCTCAATGTAATGTTTTTCCAATTAGGCTCACAAATATAACCTAAGTCATACTCCAATACACTTGATGCAAAAGTGCCCTAAAACTCAATCAAAGCATTAGAAATTTAGTGAAAAGGAAAACTTTTAATTTTACTTTTGAGAAATCCTACCCAGGTAATGGATAATATAACAAAATATCAGCTGTGAGACTAAACAACAAAGAGGAGGGAAAATAACAGATTATCATTTGGATTTAAAACAATGGCTTTAATTGGGGCATTTTCCGGCATGTCACGAAGTTGGTTGTCTTTATTATCCCTGTTTTACAGCTGGGGAAACTGAAACAAAGTGTCTGTGTACATGGCACGCTAATACGCTGCAAACCAGAGCATGAATCTACAGCGCCCAAGCTCGTCCTCCAGTAATATGCTTTGTGGGCACTGCTGCAGCACACTGAAAGTCCTAGAGTGCAGTCTGGTGCACTACGTTGTCAAACAGTAGGCCATCAGACTGAACTCTGGGACGTCAACTGTTGTGGTGTTAACACAGGATGTTGTGCAGCAGGCTGGTGTCCTTTAGAGTCACACCCTGACTGGCCGCACAGCAGTTTGCTGTGTGTAGACAAGCTGTAAATCTTGTGTTCAAGGTCAAACAGTGAATCACCTGCAAACCCAAGAATCAAATCCAGGTCCTCTTACTTCCCATCCCATGCTCTGACCATTGCTTCTCTTCACCACTCGAGGGGTGGGTTATGCTCTTTTTTAGCACTTAGCCCTGAACAAAGGGCAAAGTTTAGCTGTGCTGACCCAGAAGGAGCCTTGGGAATAATGGTGACTTGAACAAAGTCCTTTCCCCACTTTGATGCATGGGGCGGACAAAGTTAGCTCACCTGTTTTCATGGAGCAGCTTACACCCTGCTGTGCAGCCAGCCAGCTGCTCTGCTTGGCATATAAGGGGTAGAAGCAAATCCCCTGCCACACCTCCACCTCCTCAACACCTGTCCGTCCCCATGTGTTTACTCACAGCGAAGGAGTTTGGTTTTAGCCGGAGGCCTTGGGAGCTAAGTAAGGGAATGGAGGTGGGGCTGCTCCTCCTTTGTAATACTGCATGGCTGAGTAAGGGCTGTACCAACATAGCCCAGAGAGTTTGGACGAGGAAGCTTTCTGAATTCAATATTTCAGAACAGCCTTGTAATTGTGGATGAGTGTGGTTAAACTGAGCGTGAGATCTTTCAGATGTATGAAAGAGAGGCAGTAATGCCTCGAATGCTTTGCTGCTATTGATGCATCTTGCTTGGGAAAGTACAACTAAGGTTGCATTGGCAACTTTTTTGCTGATCGCATCATATTCGAGCAATGATGATTAAGGTGTGGGGCATTCCCTTGGAAATTAATGACTGGCTGGGAGGAGTTTATGTAGTAGGCAGTCAAAGAACGGGTCTTACTCTGCTAGGCAACATTCATGATGAAATGGAGAAAAGAATTTGAAGTCATGAGTATGTTTGCTTTGCAAAGCATCAAGCCAGATCCTTTCTGCACTCCCCGGATAATGAAATACAGTGTTGTACTAACCCTCTAATTTGCATGCCTTAAAAAGAATGTTCCTCAGTTCTCTGTGACTTCCTTCCATTCTGGTTTTCTGAATTTCTTTGTTTTCAACCCCAGCTTCAAAATCTCTCTCCCTCTCCTCAGTGCAGTTTCTTTTTGTGATTTAATGTGTCTTCCCTTCCTTCTGTTTAACTATTACAATCTCCCTCTCTTTCAGGACAGCCAGTTGCTGCCTTTTTTTTTTTTTTTTTTTTTTTTTTTTTTTACTGGGGATATTGTTGGGTTATTTGGTTGTGTCTGTTATCCTTTCCCCTCACCCTGGATCAAAGGGTGCAATTAAAAATAAATCCGATGGAATGTAACTGCCTAAGTAGGTCAAATGAATCGGAATTTGCACGTATTCATTGACCAGCTCAACTAAGAGCGCAGTGGATGCACTGTTTCTAGATACATCTCCGCTAATGACAGAGGAGGTGAATGTGGTGGTATCTGCAGCACAAAATCCTTAATCTGTAGCACGGCTTATCGAAGGTAATAAAACAAGTATTCAGGCAGAGTGAGCATAGGCACTTACATCACAGCAATGTGAACATGTGGAAAAAGCACTGGGCTGCCTGAATGTGGCGCAGTAACTTGCTGCGTATAATTCTGAAGAGGATTTTTTTGGTTTCAGCTATTTTCAAAAATCAGGGATTAGCGGAGATCACCTAGTAGTCATCATGCTTATGAAACCTTAAAGACTAAATACATGGGACTTCACTCTCTCCTTGGCTTTGTTGTGACTGGCTGTGTGGGGAGACCAATGTGATTTGGACATGCATTTCACCCAGTCTGAAAACGTACGCAATTCCTAGGGCTGTCTGATTTCGATTTGGTGAATAATAATGGCCGGGATATTAGCAAACTCAAAGTTCCCATGCTGCCCCTCATACGTGGAAGGAGTTCCCCATAAACATCCACAAAGCTACAATTTTGTCCTGCCTCACTTCTTCTTTAAAACACTCTCCTTTGCCTGATGCCTAAAGCAAATTGACCAGGTTAAGCTGCTGGTGTGCTGAGACCATGCTGACCTCTTTTCCCCATCTGTAATATGGTGGTAAGACTTTCTTTCTCCCACCCAAACTGCTTAGCTTCTGTACCTCCCAAGATTGCAAGTGGCTAAAGCAGGCTGCAGTTGGTAACCACCAACCTCTGTGGAGCTGTCCTTGCTGCAGTAACCGGGCGCAGCATCTTGCCTGCCAAGCCCACGCCATGCTCAGTCTGTATGCAGTGTGGTTCCCATCCTTGAGCTCCCCTGCAGCTACTTAGTGTACTTGAGAGGGCCGACTGTGCTCAGGAGAAGCTGAAACTGCTGTCCTCCCTAGCTGTGCTCCTGCTAATAGTACACAATATGCGTAATACACAGCTATGGGTGCCATGAAATGTTCTACTTGGACCAGGACAAGGGGTTTTGGGAGGTGAAAATGGGACCATCCTATGAAACCTGGGAGGTATGAGATTCTGAACCCTATGCGGGCAGGGACTTCTGTGTGTTCCTTCCTAGCTGGTTGCAGTACCTTAAATGTAATATTTGCTGTCACTAAAGAAGTGATCCCAAATCTCTGATCCTGCAGGGATCTGCAGGCGTGGATGCCTGTGCCTTTACGGACTTCAATTCAGGGAATGTGTCTGCCAAAATGGATTTTAAAAAGAATATCGGTTGGGAGGTGGGTAAACATGATGACTTTTAACTTCAGCTTAACTTGAGCTCTGCATGGGCAAAGGCAGATCACCCACATACAGCTTGATGCAGGATCGTAGCTCAAGTGAGCAGCATTTTTCAACTGAGGGTTTAGTCAAGCACAAACTACCTTTTCTGTTAACAAGATCTGACTTGTAATTCACTTTAGTAAATCTGGTTCCTGAACTTAAGGTCGTTCTTGCCTTTTCCATCTTTTTTAAAATATTATATATGCATCAGGCTCAATGTATACCATTTTCAAAAGGGCCACACCGTCCTTTACACTAGGAAGATCTTCCATATCTAAGCCCTTTGAATGCTCCGCCATTTAAGCAACTCAGCTTTTTATACTTTATTCTGAAATATGGCTTTTCTTGCCATGGATACATTTAGGTGCAGGGCACTATGAAGGATGACTATGCGAAACTGCTGAAGGCCAGCTAATTTTTCATACACTTGATCAGTGTACAAGGACCCTGTATAATGATGATTCTGCTAAGGGGGGGTCATGATCATACTTGAACATTTCTTCTGCCTGAAAAAGTGTTGCTGTTGGCTGTGTGATTCTCTTGCAATACAGGAAGCAGAAAAACACGTTTTGAGCTGGTGGGTCATGGACACACAACAGTGTGCACATCTGTTATGAAATTTCTTCAGGACAGTCGGAATAAGCCCAAAAGCTGGAAGGGAAATAATGGGACAATGGGTGTATGGTAATGAAGAAGGGCTTGGGGCAGAGTGGCTTTTTTGCTATTATTCTGAGGTTGGTGACGCACTGGACTCTGAATCATTCTAAGAAGTGTAGCCCCCTGATTTGATCCTTGCAAGGATGTAAGAGGGATACCACAAACAGCCCTCGAGGTTGTGAGTATTTTGACGAGGCCTGATCTGCAAAATGTGGATCCAGATCCAGCTTTGAATTGCTGTAATTTGGCATTATTCTGATCTGAGGTTTTGTCCTAGTCCATTATACAGAGAGTGACTAGTCAAAAGTTTGGGTCCTGATCAGAACATCAGCCACTGAATAGAACATCTGTTCAGAGATGCTTGGTTTTGATGGAAGCTCAGATCTAATTTTTAAGTTTTTTTTTTTATGTCCTAGGTGGTGACTCTTTCTAATGCTACTTTGAATATAGTGTTTTATATCCTAGTCTTGTGCAAAACTCCAAAGATGGGAGCATGACTGTTAGCTCATGCAATGTTAGACAATGTACACTCCATGCTCCACTGATCTTCAAATGTCACAGTGGCCCCTTGGAGCCAGGGGCAGCTGCATACAAACTAGACAGCCCAGCTGTCTCTAAAGTCCGAGATCTGCAAAGGTGCTGTGGAGTCACCTTTCAGTACAGTTCAGCCACTCGCAAGATTTAGTATTTTCATGTTTTGCTGATTCCTGTATCATTCCTGAAAAGCACAACAACTTCTGCAGCTGGAGTTAACTATTGTCTTTTATAAGCTGAAATCTTTCAATACAAGCAAATGTGCACTAGGCCTCCTGCTTCTGGAATTTTGTTCTGTCAAACCTTTTCACCTGCTCATTGTAAACTTGTAATCAACTGTTCTCTGTAGTTTTATTTTCTAACACAAACACTATCGAATGTAACTTCTTCTATTGTATGTAAAACATGTTGCATATTAAGTGAAATTCTTAATCCTATTATGAATGAGCAGGGATTTGCACATTCTCAGTTGTATATAGTAGCTCATGACAAAAATGTATTGAAACCTGAAAGCAAAAGGAGACCGGCTGCAGCAGTAACAAAAACAGGGTTCATGTTCAGTGGAAATGGACTATGGAATCTACCATAATTAACAAGCTTGAAACACTGCTGATTGAAATTTTTCAACCAAAGTAGTTTTTTAGTTGAAAAAGACAGTTTGTCAAATTGTTTCTGTTGAGGGTTCCATTTCAGTTGTTTAATTTTTTTGGAAGACAATGTGAAAGGCCGTGAAAATTTCATTTCAGCATAAAGCAAGAATTTTTACCTTCTTTGTATTTTCCCCCTTTTTCTGTTGGAAATTTTTTGGGAGGAATAAAATCAGATGTTTTCCAAGAGCTCTACTTTGAAAGGGAGCCCAAAATTACATTGTTGGTTCTTTTTTCAAAGCTCAAATTGAAATTTGATTCAGTGCGTGTAGAATTTCAAGGTCTAACAGGCTTGGTCAGTCCTTTTCTCCTTCTCCTACATTGCTGCCAAATGGAGCCCAAAAGCACACCTGGAATAAAGTACTTAACACACAGTATTGCCCAAGGAAACTAAGACACTAATGTGTCTGATTCTCCACTGCCCTTTTCCTGGTGTGGTGACTCTCACGTGTACAAAACACTACCCAATCGGAATGGCAGCATTTTGCACAGGTGTAAGTAACCATGCAAGGAATAAGGCAGAGGAGAATCATGCCCAAACGTGTTTACAAGCACCCTATAATACACTGTTCAAAGTTTTCTTCTGCACTCAGGCCATAGGAGGCTGCTAGGCTTCCTGGACCTGCATTGCTCTGTCCTAAAAACCATGTGTTACTATATTCAGAACAGCCGGGGCAGTGCACTGCATCAGGAAAGTGTTGATATTTGGTAAAGTGCATAGATTAAAACCAGTCTTTGTCATTAGTCTTAGAATGGAGCAACAAGACTGAGGCAGAATCAATATGCATTTATAACACTGGAAGAAATTTTGTTTGATGACTGGCCCACAAGCTCTAGGGAAAACACTTCAGTGTATTAGGAAATGAGCAGCCAGCTGTGGTACAAAGTGGTGTTTTGTACCTGAGACGCCTGCCAAGGGGATTAGTTCACAACATATATTTAGTGCTGCTGATGGAACTAAACAAAATATTTTAGGTGCCTCACTTTAGTAAAGTTTACACTGGAAAGCTTTGTAGACACCAGAGGATGTTACCTCAGTCTCCCTTTTAATATATAGCTCAAAGAAAGAGGTATAAGATGGCTGAGAAAGATTTCATAAATGGATGGCTGCTTAATATCTTTGCAATCGAGGTTTGAAAAAGCACCTGTCGTGGTCTGTGTACACAGCTTGTTAGCACGCCACAGTGGCTGATGTTCAAAATATTTTATTTTGTTGTTTTAGAACGCACTGGGTAATCAGGTGAGATGGCAGATTGGAGGCAGCAGCTGAGAAGTTTAGAATATGAGGAAACCACACACACAATGGGGTTCCAAGTAACTGTTTACTAACTATATAGAAAAACACAAGCCCGAACTACATGTCATAGAATATTAGGGTTGGAAGGGACCTCAGGAGGTCATCTAGTCCAACCCCCTGCTCAAAGCAGGACTATCCTCAGCTACATGATATTTAGTATCATTTGGGGTGTGTGTGTGTGTGTATTATATATATATATAATATGGTATATGTTGTTGGAGGTTCTGGCAACTCATTCCATACTATTCCTGGATTGGGATCCCAATCTCTTCGTTGCCAGTTGTGTAGTGAGCAAGGACACACCAGGGACACACAAACGCGTGCGCTCTCAGGGCTAGTCTGTACGCTGGTGGGCAGAGGTGCGGGGAGGGAGGACAGAGAAGAGCTGAAGCCATGATGCTTGGGGAAACACAGAAACTGCCGCTGAGATGTTCCTTCTCCCAAAGCAAATCACCCAAAAAGGGACTGGGAGGTATGCAGAGTAAGCACAACCATGATCTTTTTCCCAATATACTGACTAGCAGAGCTGGCTAGTTGCCCAGGGGATTGGTATGCTGCACTCCCTTAAAGGAGCGTGTCCCAATATGCTTCCCCCAGTGCAACCACTGCAACATGGGGGGTTATTTCTAGGGCTAGCTGCTAGCGCTTTCCTGTGTGCAGTGTCCCCTTGCTAGTCCAGATCCCAGAACCTGCTCCGTTATTATAGACTTTCAATGTCCGAGAATCACATAGCAGACCATCATTATAACAGAAACAGGCGTGCGCTCGCTATAATTAAGGTTATGTCAGGCTTTCCATTATAACCTGCTATTTTCAGTTTCCCAGAACTTTTCTTAATATTTTACCGTCTCAAAAGAAAGTTGTCGGGCTTAATCCCACGTTAAAGGTGAAGTTTTCTGGAAGGGCTGCTCATAATCTGTTCAGCGGTTTGTGAATTTATGGGAAGATAGAGCTTTTTTTAACTCCCACGGTATGAAAATAACTTAATTTACAAGTGGTAATTTTCAGGGTGGACAATCGAGCTCGGGGATTCACAAATAATTCATCCAACAAATGGCATGCTATGTCAAAAATCTTTCTCAGCTAATATATTTGTAATTGTTTGCTGGCCAGTTAAATACGAGGGCTCGGTTTACAGCCTATACTCACAAGCAAGATCTCCCCAGTGGGACAGCTTGTGGAATAAAGTGCTACTTGATGGGACAAAGAGTGGCAGAATATTTTCAGAAAGAGAATACAGAACTTGGGACAGTAAGGATTTGCACTAGAAATAGGAGTTTAATAGTTAGGCTCATCCAATCAGAAAATAAACACACACAATCTGTGTTGGGTTAAAGAATTTTGTGGCTATGTGCCTTGTGGAAATTGTCATCTCC
Organism: Mesoclemmys tuberculata; assembly: GCA_007922155.1. NCBI lineage: Eukaryota > Metazoa > Chordata > Testudines > Chelidae > Mesoclemmys > Mesoclemmys tuberculata. The sequence continues at coordinate 13,705,673 of ML675650.1, forward strand.
CCCCCCACCTTCACCTAAAGTAGGCCTGCTGCCCATCTCCTTTTTCCATTCATGATGGAGGGATGGCTGGGCGAAACCTGAGTGGCATTGTGATTTCATGCTGCTGGTTGCAATGCCAGCCACGCAAATCTGGCGGTCAGGGCAAGTGCCCCAAGTGCATTTTGGTTAATCCAGGCGTATATCTGAATAATGAATACTCTGCACCATTGGCAAACAAGCAGTATACAAACCAAAAATGATTTGTTGAATCCTTGGGAATTCAAATGGATACATTTTGAGAAAAGTTTCACCCCATTTGCAGGTATCAGATATATTACTTATTAATTTGCTCAGTTCCAGATCTCATATAATTAAAGAAGGACTCAGCACTGTTGCTTTCTGGTAACAAAACAATCTGTTTTGTCAGATTAGTGTGTGTGTTTTTTTGTGGGAGGCGGCGGGGAGGGGGAATTTTGACCAAAATAACTTTCATTTTTGTTAAGATTTTCATCGGAAAAACTTCTACCCTTTAGTGAAAAACTGAAAAAATGTTTCACTTTTTGGCAACAAAACTGAAAATTTGCAGCTGAATATGGAAAATATTTTGGGTTTCAGCTGAAAATATTTGGTTTTTTTGAGTTTTCAGTTTTCCAAAGGGGGGGAAAAGCCCTCCACATACTTTTATCTGGGGAAAGCAGATCCTTTCCACAAATATTTTCATTTAATCAAAAACACGAAGTGTCATCAAGAAAGTTTTCAGGGAAAATATTCAACCAGCGCCATTAATTGCTTTCCAAACAGAAGCAGGAAGAGTTCCTGCTTTGAGGAGCTCAGACTGCAGGTATCCTAGAAACTATTTATAGCTTTGTCAACAATTCCTTTAAAATAGGATTTGTAAACTATTCTCAGTTCCTCCTCTATTATCAGTGACAAAGGGCTTAGTTACGGCTGCTTATTGAATCTTAACTTTGGGATTTCCTCACTTTTGAGAATGAAGCTCCAGAGAGAAGAACTGCATCCCATCAACGATCACAATCCTATTGCATAAAAAATGTTAAATTCTTTCTAAATTTGCAAATGTCCTTAGTTTATGATGCTGTTCAGTTGTATTTGATCTGGATATTCAGGATTGTTTTAGAGAGGGTATAAAATATAAAGAGTGGGAACAAATCCTCATGTTTAATTTTAAGTTTAACAAGAAAGTTGGTTTCAATTTTAAGATAGCATAGACGTATGTCTTAGACTATGAGCTTGGACTGTGAATCCCCTGCTCTTGTACACACACTTGCAATAGCTGTCATCAAGCTAGCAATGTAATCATGGTAGCGTGCATAGCAAACGTACACCTGGGTTCGATTGAGTACATACCCAGTGGCTTCAGCTGGGTTCGTAGTCAGCAGAGGTCAGGCTTGCTACCACGGCTGCACGGCTGTGTATGCTCAAGCTAGCTCAATGAGAGCTAGGGTGAATATGTGTGCACAAGCATGGAACTCATAGACTCATAGGTCAGAAGGGACCAATATGATCATCTAGTCTGACCTCCTGCACAAGGCAGGCCACAAAACCCTACCCAACTCGCCTCTACTAGCTTGTAGTGCAGATGTAGCCTTTGAGTATAAAAAAAATGGAGTGGAAAGGCATTTTAAAAGCCAAGATTTAAAAATGACTATGGGGAATCACTTTCTTGCAAATTGAAAACATCTGCCGTAAAGTGGGCATAGGGATGGATCTGAGAGGGAGGGGTTGCAAGACTCATAATGCAAGTTGTTCTGGGACCTGTGACTCTACTACTATATTGTTTAAAGTGATGGCACTGTAGATGTAGGAAAAAACACAGAATGCAAAAGTAAGGTTTGAATGCTATTCTTCCAGCGTTTGTTTTGTCATGTTAATCAGATATTTTAGAAGCAACTTCATAGTTTATTTTCCCCAGGAAGAGATTACAAAAGATTTGCAACACAATAGCACACCAAAAAACATACGCAGAGACGTTTTATTAACTCTTATCGATATACATCAACATTTTACAACATAACCCCCATCAAAGGTTTAGCAATTATGTTCTTTATTCCACATATCACAAAGAAACACAAATGGATTGATCTTGTCATTTATTAGAATTATTTTTTAAAAGTGTAGGATAGGGAAATGTATATAAAAAAATAATCTTTCGTTTCCACAGAGATGGACAGGCTTGATCAATTGTTGTCATATTTTCAATCTCAAATGTCTATAGCCCTGAGTCTTTCTACTGACTTCAATGAATACTGGATGATTTTATGTTCAGGTACTAATATGTCTGGCCAAAACCAAAATAAACCAAAACTATTGCCTGTGAAAAAGATGTGTACAAAGAAGAGCAAAATCAATATTGTATGACCAATCAAAGATAACGAAAAGTGAATAGCAAAGAGCAGATGTGAACATTTGTAAACAACCCATTGTCTACAAATTACTCCTTGAGATGTTTGCAAATACTTAAAATTATCGAGAGGCTCACAGTCCTTCACGAATCAAAGACTGTATCAAAGTTAACCTCCTCATTTAATGTTTGACTTGAAATATAAGAAGCTGCAGAAGCCATACACATTTCTCTCCCAACCATAGAATGCACTTAGGAATGCAAATTACCAAATAACCTTTTTCTGGAGGAAAAATATGTTATCACATGGCCCAAATATATTTGGAGATGGATCAGAACCAACACCCAAGATATGAACACTTCCTGGAGAAATTTGGATCCAGATTCAATCTTCCAGGATAAGGCCTACATCTCCCTCTAATAGCCTGACCCAAAACAACTAATATGAATATCCATATTAGAAATGCAGAAGATGTGGGGTATATAGGTGTGCGAATACTTGAGGGTATGTCTACACAGCAGAAAACATAGCCCAGGGCAGTGAGTCTCAGGGCCTGGGTCAACTGATTTGGGCTCATGGAGCTTGCCGTACAGGGCTAAAAATAGACGTGCAGACATTGTGGCTGTAAGCGGAGCCCAGATTCTGAGATCCTCAACAGGTTTCAGCTCCTGAGATCCAGCCCAAGCTCCTATTTTTATCCCCACAAGCCCAGGTTAGTTGACCCAGGCTCTGAGACTCGCTGCTATAGGGTGTTTTTTTGCTGTGTTGATGTACCCTTAGGGAACCAGATGTGGGCTGATGATTTGTAGAACTTAAACTACAAGAGTGAAATTCTGGCTCAATTGAACTGCATAGCAAACTCGCATAGAGTCCAGAGGTGCCAGGATTTTATCCCAAATGGTCTTGACTTTCACTCGTCTAGATTTGTGGTCATTAGATTTGTAAGGCCATTTCTTCTGCAGGTATAAATCAGCCTAACCCCATTGACTTGAGATGCTGCAGAAGAGAATGCTCATTCTTATTGGTTCTTTCCTGTACAAGGTAGGTATATTTAAAACTCTTGCCTTAAGAAAGGTATTTGGGAATTGCTTAATGCCCTTCCTTCACCCCAGGAAATTGGGGGACAACTAAGAAAACAAAAAATCAGACTTCAATAGAGATTGCCTTCACTATGGACTTGATTTTTTTTCATTTCATTAGTATTTATTCTGAATAACTCTTGATCTGTGTTGGACATTACTTTGGCAGGTTTCTTTAGTAAATCACTGCGGGTGGGGAATAGGCAGGCTTTTTTGTGTTGGGTGTTGTCTGAGATATTCTTAAATATAAAAGTATGACCAGGGCAACTATTTTGGACAGTGCCACTGTTTCAGTGTCTTGGCTGTCTTATTTTTACAGCCTGTTTTCCTAAATCTTCTCATCTAACAATCATAATGTATAGTTACTGGCAAGTTTTATTCAGGCTCTATATTATTTCCATTTCATAATATTTCATTAAACTTTATTTGTGTGTCATTAAACTCGCACATTCTCCGTTCCTGCATTGTACTTATCTTGTCATCATAAATCCTCTGTTAATGGGATTTTATTTCTGTACTAACAATAAAAAGTAATGAAAAAATGAAAATTTTTGTAATAAATGATTGTAAAGTGCAGAAACTGAGCCAGTGGGCTGGAAAAATGAGATAAGTATTTTTCTTCACTTACCCAGCAATATATTAACAATTTATGTGCTATCAATTCAAATCATCTAATTGGATGGGAGGAATTTGGACAATAAGTCTGAAGTGTTATTAGGAACCATTTTCTATGATTTTTCTGCCATGTTTCAAGATGTGCCACAGCGGTGGTGTGTGGAGAGCAGTATGGGCCTCTGAACTTTCTCTGACGGCTGTTCTAAGCAACACTGCTATGTAGGTTAGGTCCCTGATCCTGCAATGAGCCCTGCCTGGCAGACCTCTGCACCTACATGGAGCCCTGCTGACTTCAAAGTACAGCCTCACTAAGGATCAGGGCCAGGATTTTATATATAAGTGTGTTCAAAGCTTTAAAAAAAGTCATTAATTTTGAAATTAGGTTTAAATATAAAATACCTTTTTAAATGTAAACACTTCCTAGAAGTGATTTTAAAATTTCAGGGCCCCATTGTATTCTGCTAGTAGATGCTAACCAAAAAGTGAAATGGGCTTTTTTTTAACTTTTGGGGAAAAGAGTGGGCTCAATATTGCAGAGGGTTGGTGGGATTTTTATGGCCAGCTGTCTACGTTGCATGTCTTTAATTCACAAAATAGCTGTATCATGGGAAGAGGCTTAAAAAGATCAATCTGTTAAAATTATTGAAAAGAAGATCAAGCGGTGACTTGATTAGAATGTGTATGTACCTTCTTGGGAAGGAAACACTGGGAACTAAAGGGCTTGTTAATCCAGTGGAGAAAGGCAGAACAAGAATGAATGGTTCGAAACTGGATCCAGACACATTCAAATTAGAAGGCACCAATTTTAATTGTGAATATGGTTAATCTTTGGCACAACCTGACAGAGGAAGGGGTGGCTTCTCCATCTTTTGAAGTTTTCAGATCAAGACTGGATGCCATTTTGGAAGACATGCAAAAAGTTAGTTAAATACAAGTTATTGGGATCAATATGGAGGTAACTGGGTGAGGTTCTCTGGGCTGTGTATACAGGAAGTTAAACTAGATTATTTAACGCTCCTTTCTGTCTTTATTAATCTAAAGCACAGGATGGGTGTATAGATATTTTCATTAATTTGAAGGAATTAAAAAGAATACAGAAATCAAAATAGACCTGAGTGACATAATTTAATAAAAATGACATATTGGTGAAAGGCAAATTTAATTTTTTATGCTCTTTCATTTTAACTGTCTTGTGGTATTTTTAATAGCTGAAATAACCAATACATTAGCATTTTATCTTAGCAGTGTCCCTCTAAGAGAACTTGAATCGTGCCTCGTTTATTAATGTTTTTTACACCATAGCTAAACAAGAACTATAAAAAAAAGATTTGTTCCCAAAAGGGACATATTTTTCTCTCAGCCTACTCCTGCTATCCAGAGCCTATCATAAACCTTTCTGTTTATCAAAGATGCTAGCCTGAAAAGGTCAGAATTTACTGCATTCTATTTCTGAGAAGCAGCTATGTTTTCCTTGCAATTAATAGGCCCATGTAGTTGATTAAGGGATCATAAGACATCTTCTTTCTCTCCTTTGCTACTTACCCACATCTCAGGTAGAAGTGATGGCCGTCATTTTTGCCGACACTGAGGATTGATCCAGTGCTTTCCAAAACTATAAATACAAGTCTCTACAACTTAAGTAAGAGAGCCAGTGCTGTCAAACTAGAACTGCAGCCAGGGCCTTCACATGGAGGGGTGGGGGAGGAGTACACTTTCCTGGGGCCCACAAGCCGTGGGGGACCTGGCCCAGGCTACAACCCCCATTACTCTATGAGGAAAAAATTTTTCATGGCTCATGAGATTGTATGTATGGGATGAGGGATTGTGGTATGTGTGTGGGAAAGGGCCCGTGTTACAAGTTTGTACTGGGCCTGAAAAAATGATGCTTGGGCCCTGGCTGCAACAGATCCAGATCCTCTGTGAATTGGCAAATTCAGAACGAACACACTGATTAGTGGGTTACAGAAGCACAGTGGGATGAGCTGTCTGGTGTGTGGTCCGGGGAAGGGAGTAGACAGAACCTTGGTACAGAACTATCAGTATGGATAATATGCAGAATACACACAAGTCTTCCCACTTCTTACTGTCTTGTCTCTCATAAGATGTATGCAAAGCAACACTGTTTTGGGATAGGTTTTCTTTTATGTACATTAATGATTTGCATTGTAAGACACTTCATTTCTGTCTGTAGAAAGAAGGTTAACTATCAATGAAAAAAGCTATTAGTCAACGTATATAGGTGAGAGGGAAAATAGCATACACCATAACCTGTGCCAGAACAAATTTACTGATACAGATTTTGCATGACTTTTTAATCTACTTGAGGTTATGCTTCACCCTGACTCCTAAATATATCAGGCAGAGCTCCTGTAAAAATTTAATATTTAGATGCAGATTTTTATATTTACATCTCTGTCTGCATATATAGATTAATATCCATTAAAATATGGTTCAATTCACCTCTGTGCAGAGGGCAACAAATGCTTATGAACTATTTAAGTCCCACTTAAACTGTATTTTGAGGGCATAAATTGGATTTCAGTGGTTCATAGAGTGAATTCCACCCACAGGTTTGATATTATATAGGTAGTAATAAGTAAAACATGCTTTGGGAGTTCTGAAATCAGGATTAGTTTGTTTCCGATGTTCTCCTCCTAAATCATGTGTGCATGATCAGTGCTTTGCTTATTTAATAATGTGCTTGGATGTGGGCGAGGTATGTTACGTGAGGGCTCCACATGCTACTGGTTACTCATCTTAGACCTCATTACATTAGCTACCTGTTTGTTTATTATTAGACCCTGGGGTGTCTGCCCCACAATGGCCACTAAAGAGCTAATAGAGCTCCAGAGAGGCTGTGCAGGAGGCACCCAGTTAGAGATGGGCTGAGAGGAGCACCAATCAGGGCCCAGCAGCCCCATATATAAGAGCTGCAGGGCAGAGCAGAATCAGTGACTCCTTGGAGCTTGAGGAGGGAGGACTAAGCTGCCTTGCAGTCTGAAGACAGTGATCACCCAGGATAGGGCAGTGCAGCAGCTGGGGGTTGGGAGAGCTAAGAACAATTTCAGCTTGGCTTCAGGGATTTGCAGGCTCGGGCTCCGATGCCAGGGCCGAGAGGGTGCTGAGGGCTGGGGAGCAATGTCCCAGGGGAAAAGATGGAGGGGATGCAGCAAGTGGCTGCCGTCTATAAGGTCCCTGGGTGGGCCCAGGTTCTCCCCATAACTTCCTGCCACTGGGGAAATAGCCAGACAGTAGACTTCAGTAGCCACTGAGGGAAGTGGCAGGACAAGGACTGCGGAGACAGCCCCTGGAAGGGCGTGAGGGTACTGAGAGTGACACAGCTGGAGGGCTGTGTCATGAAGAAGATGCCATGGTCCTGAGAAAGATGTGGGTCCAGAAGCAAATGAGAGGATGGGTGAAGCACCACCAAGGGGGGCTGCATTGGCTAACAGAGATAATCCCCAGAATGGGCAGCAGGAGGTGCCGGAGTGGCGAACTGACCCCATTACACACCCTGTTTTAAGGGTATAGGAAGTCAGTGAGCTGTAGAGGAATAAACACCAGACTGGTTGTCTGGTGCCTGAATTTTTCCAGTACTGCCCCGGCCACTGATTGGCTTTGTGAACTTGTGCAAGTCGCTCAGGCCTACGCGTTCAAACCTGTGTGCCAACAGTTAGGCGCTTACGGCAGGATTTAGAAAACAAAATACGTGGCCTGCTTTTCTGAGGTGCTGAGCTCCAGCCGCTGGTTTCAGCGGGGACTGCGGCTGCTCAGCACCTCAGAAACTTAGGCCCTTAATCTTTAGCTGAGCCGCTGTTTCTCAGTCTCTACAATGCATTGCTCTGTTTGTAGGGGCTTGTGAGAGCCAAGAAAGTTTGTAAAAGTGCTATCAGGGTAAGGTTTTGTCAAGATCAGCCAGTGACAGAAGTGCACATAAAAGTCAGGAATCCCTGAGCCCCCCAGTTGCTCCACTCCATCCTCCTATGGCCACTCCAGGAGCTCCTCTTCCCTCAACATTTGGAAGTAGTTCCTCGCTGTTTCAATTCACAACCAATTCTGACCTCCTGGAATATTGTGGAAAGAATAACATTTTGGAGCATCACAATTCACATGAATTTTAACACCAGATGTGTTCCAGATTAAATAATTAATAACACACACCGTTTATGTACCCTAGCCCATAGCTGGACACCTCGCCTACCTCAGGCTGACGCTTGACTCCCCTCAAAGGCCTCACTCCTCCCTGTGTGGAGGAGTTCCTGCCTCTGACTCACAGCCCTTGGTTGTGAGTGCCCCAGTGTGGCTGCTGCATGGGTGGCGCACCCGTGGCTTCCCTTGTGAGTCATGTTTCTGAGGCACAGTTCTTCCTGGAGTTACACTGCTACAACAGAACACTAGTAAATGGTATAAGGAACAGATAATGACGTTTGAAGTGGAAACAATCAGAGGATCATAGCCAAACAAATCTGGAACAGATACTGTAACCAAGGAACCACAATGAATCTTTGATTATATTATTGCCTCAAGCAACCTTTTACAGCTTTGAATTTAAGCAGAGCAAATGTGCAATACGCCTTACCAAATCAGGTTTGTTCACAGTTATCCGTATACAACCTTGTAGCCTTTAAAGTTCCACCTGTCCAATGAGGTGAATTCCATTATAACACTGGCTCCTCTAAAAATAAACTCTATCCCCTTCCTGTAAGGCAGGTGGAATTTAAGCTCCAGGACTATAAACAAACCAATACTATGAAATAACTCAACATTTATAACTATCAACAGCACAAAAAGCTTGGTATGAAACTTTAGACAGCTGATCAGCAACCATAAATGCAGGGAAAAGTAGAGATATCTGTCAATCATGGCTAAGGACCTCACAGATTTCAAAGAGAATGAAGCAACTTAAGCAATGAATCAACAATTTTCAATGCAAACTCAAATTCCTGTTTTATGGCTGCAACCCAGGAATGAAGTTGAGTGCATATGAGATATTGAGAATGCAGTTTGCTGCTTTATGCTTGATGCTATAATCAGTTAGGTAACAAAGTGTCTCAGCTTTCTATCGTTTCACCGTTTTTGCATCTGTTGTTGTTTGTGTAAAGCAGAGTAGCATGTATTGTAAAGGGCAAATAAATGCATGTTTCATATAGCTGATTATTTTTTTTTACCTTTTTCTAAGACTGGCCTTTTTTCAAAGAGGATAACAGTAGCAGGACTGTGCTTTGTGACTAGCTTGGTGTGCACGATGCAGTACAATAAACAATATCTTGTCTCAAGCTCTGAAAATATAAACAGTTACAATGTCCTCTCCTTTTAGCTGTAGGTTTTTGGGTTTTTTAAAAAAAATAATTTTGGTTACTTCCGTGACAGTCTCTATGGTAGTTACAAGAACCCAGAGCCCTTAATTTCTTTCCAGTTATAGGACCAGAATTCAGGTCAGAGGGGGCAAAAGGATGACAATTAGAGCACTTAAGTTCCCTAAATCTATTCAGGGACGGAATAGAACATGCTGTCTCTTTCCATCCCCCAGCTAACACACAAATATTCCTCAGTGCATACCTCCTGTGTCCGAGAGCCATAGGCTTTTCAGTTCAGCACCAAAAATGGCAAAGGGGTAGCTGAGAAATTTCTGGCAGGCTGTATAACCTGAGCCAGAAAGGGGCCTGTTGTGGATTGAGTAGTATCCTCTCTGAGTCCTCTAATGTTCCTCACTTGTCAGCTATGTTTCAGAAGCTGCCAGGGCAGCAGGGTGTGTATGTAGGTTAGCCTGGTCTGGCCTGTTGTGTATACTGTAGTTACTAAACAAGGTTATTTGGTCCCACCTGTTACCATGGTGGTTCCTGAACATTACCTACGCTGTGAAAAGAACAAAAAAATCGACAGGATTCTGATTTAGGATTGAGAGGTTCCCCCGCAAGGGGTGAAGAAGACTAGGCTGAGCACGCTCATTTCCTCACACCGTGTACTAGGAGTGATCTGCTGAGTTTAGTGCTGGAGCTCAATCCTCCTGACCCTCCTGAAACATGTGGTCTAAGCCATCAGTAGTGGAGTCTGTGTGGTAAAAGCTTTACCTCACTTCTCCCCTGAGACAGGAGGCAAAGAGGATTTCAGTGGGAAATGAAGTTTTGTAGCATTATTTACTTCCTGATGGCATTACAAAACTGGGTTTCCATTTCTTGTGTGAAGATTATGTGCAGATTTTTAACAAGGTAGGTAATTAACTCTTGGAACATCTTTCCTAGGGACATGGTGGAGTGTCCATTACTTACCATCTTTTAGAAAGCCATCCAGTCTTGACTTAAAGATATGCTTTAGCTCCAAGAGAAATGAAGGACTTGTTGCAGAAACTACTGGGTGAGGGTCTATGACCTGTATTTTGCAGTTGAAACTGGATCATAATTGTCCCTTCTGGCCTTAATATTGATGATTTTTCTCTAGCAGAAATTCCATTAGACTATCAGAATCCTTCAGATGGTCCCTACCGTTATCTGTTGATGTCTAGTAGTCTTCTTTGGTTTCTATTGAAGTCCATTGCTCTGTTCCAAAACTTAGCTGGCAACTGGCACCAGGTAAAAATTTTAAACTGGATTTCCACTCAGCTCTTGAGAGCATGTGTCCTAATTTATCGCTGAAGCTGCAGCTTCCACTGAGTCTAGGAAACCAATGTTCCCCAGACCCAGCAGATGATGGGTATGCTCTTGCAGATGAATGATGAACAGTATATGTGCTAGGCTATCTGCTTTTATTCAGTTAAAAAGGAGTGTTTCCACAGCCCATATTTCAAGTCCATTCCCCCGAATCTCATACACATACCAGTTAAGGGCCTGTGTATTTCCTTATTTCTCAGTGATGAATAGCACCATGGAGACAATACAGCTGACCAACCACAAAGATTATCTATGGAATAATGAAGACACAATACAGCCATGCCAGTAAAATTATGATGAATATTTTACTGCTGATCCAGACCTGGGGTAAATGAGTACGAGTGGGCTGGGAAGGCATCCTTTAGCATCTGGACCAAAAAACTTCATACTACATTGCTATATTAATATTCTATTGCCTTCCTTGTAATTCATCCTATTAGCACAGAAATTAAATTCCTAACTTTCAGTAGCCTGGTAGTACCTGTAAGATGGCTCTGTTGTTATGTTACAGGAGCATGAGTATGAGACATTACTAATACATGACAATGGAACAGTTGAGAAAGCTATTGTGCTGCCTACACTACATACTTTGGGCTTGAATGCATTAATAAGAATTATGACAATGTAGGAACTTGAATAACACTGCAATTGAATGGTTGTAGGGGAGCATTTTTATGGGTTTCTCTTTCATGAGGAAGTGAAAGAGTCTGACATTCATGTACAGGAGTATTCCAGAATAACATAGATATAACTTCATTTGCTATGCTGGTTTTCATGCAATGTTTTGGAGGGTGTAAAAATGCAATAGTACAATGCTTCCACTTTGTTCTTGTACCGTCTTACATCTGTGTGTAAAGCAGTAGAGAATGAAGTCTGTAATTCATAGTCCAAGCAAATTGAACAGGCTATCTCAATACCACTATTTAGATGAATTGGATTCTGCCAGTCACAGGTAGAACAGATTTGTCAATTTAGTAAGTTTGATTAATGTGCTAAAGTTAAAAACAAACAAAAAAACAACCACCTCTCACCCCCACACACACAAACAGAAAACAGAGATTTAGTCAGTATGAACACTTATGGCCATGCACTCTTTTAAAAGCACTTACTTCTGTATCTCTTATCCAAAAAGCCAACAGGCTATATCGTTAGTGAGCAATTTCACATGTTGAAGCAAAAATGTTCTTTTGCACTTCGGCGTGTAAGTGTGGCTCACAGAGGTGTGGAGCTAATTCATTAATGTAGTGATTTGCCAGCGTTTTCTTTAGCGGTCTAGAAATATACTTTTATATTAAATCTTTCTTTTGAGAATATGCCTAATTAATAATCAAAACATGTATTGCAAACTTCCCTCCCTCCACATACTGGTAGGACTGATTTTTTTTTTCCCCCACTGCTTTGTGCCTTGTGTAGTCCTTGTAGTGTTGTTACATCTCTGCAAAGTAACTCTAAAACTGTATAGGCTGATTTGCCTAGGATGAAGAAAAGCAAACACATGAGTGAGTGCTCAAGTGCTAGGGGAGGAAATAATATTGAGAAATGAGATACATAATACCTGCTGGTACTTATACAGGATGTAACTGTTCCTTGCTGCCCAGTGACCCAAGTGAAACCAGAGGTCAGACTAGGAGGAAGGAGGGAAGGTGGTGGCGTTCTTCCGAGCTCCCTCTACAAAATAAATTCAATGCACAGGAGACACCATTCACAGTACATTGTACAGATGTTCCAAAGATGATTATGCATACGCTTTGGGCTCTTGGGGTTTGGCTCCCTCTTCATTTGTGGGCATAAACGGACCAGATTGCACAATCCCTTCACCACTGTGGGTTTGTGGCATGCCCTGGGATACATGGTGCTGTCTGCTCTGCAATAAAAAAAACCATGTTACCGAGTCTCAGAGTCCAGGCCAATTGACTCAAACTGCGGAGCTGAAAATTGCGGCTTATGTGCTTGGGCTGGAAGCCCGGCTCTGAGACCCACCCCCACTCACGGGGTTTTAGAGCCTAGGCTGCAGCTTGAGCCTGAATGTCTACTTTGCAATTTTTAGCCCTGCAGCTTAAGACCCACGAGCCCAAGTCAGTGGATCCAGGCCAGCTGCAGCCATGGCTGCGGGTCTCTGATTGCTGGGTTGGTGCACCCTGCGAGTCGGTCCCTTTGGTACACCTTTCATTGGTGGTTAGGCTGTGCATCACCTCTTACTTTGTAGTTTAAAGGCAGAGCCCTATCTAGCCCTGTATTAACATTAGGATCAGGAGGAAAACAACAGGACTGAAGAAAACAATAACTGTGCAGTGTGCTTTCCGTTTTTTTATTGTTAAAATACATTGTAATTGACTGTTTTTGTGGACTATTTTTGCTGTTAGAGACCTTGAACAAGAAGCTAACTGTCTGGTGTGTGGATTTACACAAGCTAGTTTTGCGTGCCAATTCTCTGAACCTTTACTTCTATGGTAAATGAGCTTTGTTAGCTCTCTAACTCTTATCCCATGAGGAGATACCTCACTAATGTAACATTAAATTGGATTTTGAATTCCATCATCTACACAGCAAAAGTTAATTTTGGAATATAATTTAATTACAGTGGTAGGGTACACATGAGCATTTTGTAATGCATAATGAATGTGATATAAGTTTTATCCACAAAAGATTTCTGTTGCGTTGCAAAATTTATTTACCAAAATTTAGTGGGAGGAGGGAAAGGGAGAGAATAAATTGATTAACTTATTAAAGCAAAATGAATGGGACCAACCAACTAGTGGCTGTTCCCATAACAAAGCAAAGAGAAATTGGTTGTCTTTAATCTGCTTAGCCTAGTGTAATGCAGGACTCTGTGAAGTGCCATGCTGTCGCATTCTCAAGTGGTGAGAAAAAAACAGGACTCGTTTGTAACAAATATAAAGATAACTGTTGATTAAGGCCCAGTTCAACAAAACCCTTCAGCACATGTTCAAGTCTGCTGCCATTCAGCAAAGCACTTCAGTGGGACTTAAGGATTGTAGCCAGATAGGAGACTATAGCGCGTCATGGAAGATAGTCTAATCAGGGAGTCCAGCCCCCAGCGACACATGGGGGCATGAAGCACTCAAACTACACCTCATATTGGCACTGTGTGGCCTGGGGGCCTCACAGATTTATTTTAAACCAATTTAAATGATTTTATTTTTCCTGATGGTGAAATTTTAAAAATATTCAGCAAGAAAAAATAAGATATCACAGAGACCACATTTTCTGTTGGGGGGTGGAGTAGGGGAGAAATGCTGAGTGAAAATTCTTTATCAGCTCTACTAGGCATCTTACTGGATCTTCCAACTGATCTGGCTGGCCAAATAGCAGCATCGTCCAAGAAACCATTTTTTGTCTTCACTTTGCTAAAGGGCTGTGGCCTTTTCTTCTCAAGTTATTGTTACCTTTGTCTCTCAGGGCTGGGTTACTGAAAAAATCAGGGAACCTGCATCCTGTACAGAAACCAGCTGTCTGCTTACTTGGGGGTGCGTCCTGTGGGGTAACTTTGGGATTCTCAGTGCTGGCTGCCAATTTCTGAGCTCAATTCAGTGTGCTGGTGTTTCAATATAAATGGCTTTGAAGTGTGACCTGCCTTTCCTTTGCCTGCTTGCCTCCTAATCTGATACTACAGCAGTTGGGATGAGATGAGGTGATCCTTGACTTTGGAACTTACATCTCTGATTAGTCTCACAGCAAGCAAAATCTGTTGACTTTTTGGGTCATTCTCCAAGGGCTATCATTTTCCCCAGGCTTCTGAGAAGGGGGTTAATTAGTGAGTGAGTATGGGGTGTTTTTATAATGGGTGTTTATTATTCCCAACTGCTTGATGGGGGAGGAGTCCATAATCTATCACTGATTTGTTTGGATAGTTTTTCATTGTATATAAGCACTGGTCATTAGTTGGGTGCATTTTTATTAATCCATAGAAACATCAGAATCATAGGACCATAGTGTTAGAAGGGGCCACAACAGTCATGTAGTTTAACTCCCTGCCAAGATGCAGCATTTGTTGGTCTAAAGTCAGATGACTAGCCAGTCTCTTTGAAAAACTGCAGTGGAGGAGATTCCATGACTACCCTTGGCAATTTGTTGCATTGTCCCGCTGCTTTTACACACAGTCTGACTTAAAAGTGAACCACATTTAAAATACATAGCAAAAGTTATTCTGTACCAAAAAAAAAAAAGTTGCTCTTTGACCAAACTGCTCTTGCTACTGAATGATAAACATAACCGAAGTGTGTATTCCATGCTGCAAAAAAAATGATCAGGTTGTTAATCAGTGTTCCCATAACATCTCCCAAAGTAAAATTTTTCTGGCATTGCTCTCTGCAAAACAAGCTGGTGTAAACTGTCATAGCTCCATTAATTTCATTGTATTCTTCACTGGCTTTTCAAGTATCTGTGTTAGGGCCCATTCATGCTCCCATTGATTTTAGCGTGTAAGTGTTTGAAGGGTACTTGGAACCTTGCAGGATCGGGCCCTTTATTAAGTTTATGGCGTGCTACTGTGGTTTGGTAATTGTAATAATTAAAGACTTTTCATTACAGAATGACACTAATTTGACACAGAATCAATTATGATATTTAAATAGGGCTGTGGTTGGCAGGACAAATGAAAATGAAGACAAGCAAATGAGCAGACATTGCTATAAGCTTGTTTTTTATTACCAAGGTATCATTGGACAGATTCATCTACAAGTAGCGCTTTTTACCCTCTTCTGATAATGCATTTTTATAATCCAGCTTGATTAACTCAGCATTTCATGACCTGTGTATTGAATTTTGATAAATCGATTAAAACCCAGCAAATGGTAACAGGCGATTCATTCCTTCCCATGCCTTGTGTCCAAGGCTAGATATTTTTCTCCTAGAAAAGTATCCAGCAAGCATGTCCCAATGGGAAATACATTGGTTTTTTTCTTTTTAATTGATAGATATTAGGGATTTGTTGTATGCGGTGGTGGTCCCAGGATATTAGAGACACAAGGTGGGTCAGGCAATATCTTTTATTAAACCAATTTCTGTTGGTGAGAGAGATGAGCTTTTGAGCTTACTCAGAGCTCTGTTATTTACATGCATACTCAGAGCTCTGTGTAAGTTTGAAAGCTCATCCCTCTCACCAACAAAAGTTTGTCCAATAAAAGATATTACTTGCCCTCCTTGTCTCTCTAATATTAAAGATTTATCAGTGTCTGCACCTGTGATAAAATAGTTATTAGGAACAGATAGTGATCCCCTTACTACATAAGGAGTCTCATAGATTTCAGTGGCTTACTATTGATGCAAGTTTTGATGTAGTTACATGGGTACAAGCACTTGTGAAGACACTATTAAATTGATTTAAATCTGCCTTAAATTGATTGGTTTATTTTAAGCCAGTAAGAAATCAATCTAAAACAAGTTCAAATCAATGGAATAAGATCAACGCAGAAATTTTGCACGAAATAACTTTTTAAAGTACATCCATGGCAGATGTAACCCAACCAGGGAAGGTGGGCCCATGAAAGAGAGAGGGGGTATGAGGCAGGTTCATTTTCTTTAAAAAAATTTATTCTCTGATGAAAAATGTCAGGTTTTTGGCTGAAATGTTTAAGTTTTTCATGAGGCATTTTCTTCTGATGAGCTCTAATTCAGAGTCCTACTGCTTGTTTTGGTGACGATATGGTTTTACTGCTTTTTCTTGTTAGCACTACGTAGCTTGCACAGAGTGATCTGGTTCTATTAAATTCTGTTGATGATGCATGGGAAGGTTTACCTCCGTGCAAACCCATTGACACTGACTGCATCGGTGCCAGCGAGGGCATGACCTGAAGAGCTGAGTTTGCTCAGACCTCATCCAGGGCATCATTTTACCTGAAGGAAACGTTGTTACAGGTGATGTAAAATGACTTAGCTTAACTCTCGGAACTCAAGCTGAGTTTTCATGGTTAGAAAATGGAAAAGCAAAAGCAAAGCCATTTCTAAGTTGCCATTTTGATCATTTCTCAGAGTAGAAGAAATGCATTTTCTTAGATTCACTTGTCAGAATGCAACAGTTCATCACAGCAAAGGTGAAATAGAACTAGCTGCAGATGGTGCCTATTAAATCATTTGGCACTCTACTCGCTTCTGAAAACATCAGCTATGCTCAGTTTTTTAATGGTTGTTATTATGTCAATGTCTATAAAAATGTATACAAGTCATTTATTGTTAAACTTATCAGTAGGGGAACTTCGAAACCCTATAAAAGGTTTTTTGTAGCATCAACCACCCTGGTGGAACACAATGTTTCTTGGATAAGGGTGTGAAAATAAAAAAGGTCAGAATCTTGTAGAAGTGCAGAGAATTCAAGCAGCTCATGACAACAAAGAATTAAAACTGTGGCCTGTAGTCAGCAAGGAAAAGTCAAGTGATAGCAGCAAGCAAAACTATTTCAATCAAGACGCAATTGCTGAAACCTTAAAAAAGATGATTGCTGCTCTTTTATTTCTGTTGGAATTGAGCCCCAGAGCTTAGCCCTGACAAACAAAAGTTCTTTGCTTTCTTCATTTCTTTTAGACTTGATTTATCAAAAGGCTGACAAAACAATAAAACTAAATTAAAAGAATCCCTCCCGTTTCCCCTTATTACTCCCCCCCCACCCCCCCGAACAAACAAACAAAAAGCCCACACATCTTGATTCTGAGAGTAGTTGTATTTCTTCATGGCAAATCTCACTTGTAACCAGTGGTAATGATTTACCTTATTTGAGAAGAGCCAAGATTTGGGTCATTCGGCCCCATCCTACCCCCACTATTTGCTGTGTGTTCTTTTTGAAACTACATTTGAAGAACATTACTAGGGTTGAAAAGTCAAGCACTCAGAAGTCAGAATTAAATCGTCTCGCATGTCTGATGATGGTCTTTAAATGCATAATCACATACTGCAGCTTCTGTCACCCTCCGAGGATATGTTTGCACTGCAATCAGAGGTGTGATTGCGGCATGTGTAGATATACACGAGAGAGCTTTGATCTAACCATCATACGTACTGTTGGCAATGAAGTCGTGGTAACATGGGCTCCAGCACAGGCTAGCTCCCTGAGTAATTACCTAGGGTTGTGAACAGGCTTGTATAGCTCCTGCTGCCACAGCTTCACTGCTCTCAGTAGGTGAGCTACCTAGAGTAAAGCTAGCCATGAGTATGTCTGTAGGGTTGCGATCACAAATCCCAATTGCAGTGTAGACAAACGTTGAGTCTGCAGGAGGCAGTCAGAAAACATGGAGTCCGGCCACCTCTAACCTTATCTCTGTGCTAAATGTAAGGATGCTGGGTAGGATTTTCCCAAAATGTGTTAATTTCAATGGGATTTGTGCTCCCCATTCATTTAGGTGGTTTTGAAAATGTTGCTCACTATAAGGAAAGGGCATGAGCAGAGCAAGAATTTCTGCAATATCTCCACTATGCAATGTGATTCGGTCTTGCACATGGGAGAATAAGTGTCACGTATTCTTATAATCCACTTAGATAGCTTTAGAAAAGGTAGTTAACTAACTAATTGAGTAACTCAAAAGCACGGTGATATTTGCTTATGATGCTCTTCTGATGTCCTAATCTGGTTATTTCATGTCTGCAAAAAAATGAATAATAATTAAACAAAATGATGGCGATGTGCATATCTGTTCAATCTCCTAAACGAGAAGAAAAACATTAATCCCCTTTCAAAACTAACAAACTCTCTTCTGCATTGCAAGCCACACATCTGATAATCTCTTCCTGGGCATGGTAGACTGGTTTGAATAATTGCTATTATTGGAGGAATTCCCTGGGTGATGATCTGCTTTACAGGCAGCTCGGACTTGATAGAATACCTGCCAAACACTGAGTTTTGTTGATGACCTGCTACAAAGACATGTGATGAGCACAACACGTTTAGGTTTCTTGGATCCGAACAGTTACACTGAGGAGAAGTCCTGCTGATCACTTACCCTCTAAGAAAGTAGGAATGTCATTCAATTAAATGAAAAAGTGATTCAAAACTGATGCAAGGAAAATACTTCTGTCACACGAGCAATGAAACTGTGGATCTTAATGCCACAGGATGTTGAGTTCATTTTAGTTTTAGATTCAAAGGGATTTAGTTTTAGATTCAAAGAGAGAGGACATTTCTATGGATAATGTTACTCTCCCAAGTTGTTGTACTTAATGCTAGCATTTTAAATTGATATGTAATCTCATGCTAAACTAATCTCAAGGGTTCAGGAGGTTTCTTCCTCTGAGGTGTCTGTCACTGGTGTCTGTCCAGAGACATGATACTGGATTAGATGGACTTCAGATCTAATCCGCCAAAGCACCTGCCATCCAAGTTATTGGTTTAGGTAGATTATCGTCCCCATTTTACATATGTGGGTGAATCACACACAGGTTAAGTGAGTTGCCCAAGTTCACATGGTAAAATCTGTGGGAAAGCCAGGAGTTGACCCCAGATCTCCTGAATTCAAGTTCAATGCCTTAACCACAAGATGACCCCTTTTGCAGTCTCCTTTAGCTTTGACAAAACAATTGCCTTACTGACAGTGTTGCTGAAATGAACTGATAATGGTATTTTTCTCCAAGGATATTGGAAAAGGGGTAAAACAGGACACCCCTGTTAGTATTCTCTTCTTAGTATACATTTCCAATCATCCAGTCATGGAGGAGAAATAATACCTTGTGGCCGAGGTCTTCTACAAGAAGAAGAAAAAATAGTGTATTGTGAAATTGAAAACCTATACCCTGAACACTATTTTTCCAAACCAACTTATGCTTAAGGATAATAAATCTATCACAAAAAATTAGGATTGATTTCTAAAGTGAAAAAGGGTCTGAACTAATAACAAACACATCTCATTGTTTCCTGGTGCGGCCCCATCAGTTTGTCAGTATCTATTTCTTTTCTGATACTTACCTTGTAAACCTATAGGGACAGGGACTTGCTTTTTGTTCTGTGTTTGTTCAGTGCCTAGCTCAATGGGGTCCAGTGCTATGGTAATACAAGTAAATAATAAATGTTCCTAATGCAGTGTTCAACCAGAACTACCTTTAATTATAGAAATGTGAATGTATGTGAAATTTCAGAAATGTTGCTGAATTTTCTAGATGGCTTTGTTTTGTGATTATATAAGAACACATTTGAGCAGAAGGAGAAAGCTCTATTCTTTACTTCTGCCTCTTAAATTAAAAAAAAAATCAGTGTGGGAGGGTTTTGTTAACAAACTACGTGCCAGGGCCAAGCAATAGATATGAGATTTTTTTTTTTTGCTTGAAATCAAAAGGAATACAATCAAGAATTGAAAAAGAAATTGACATGGAATATTTGCCACAATGGCTATTTGACTTGTGATACATTCAATTGCTTTAAAAATATTCTTTGTCTTCAACAGCTCAGCTCTCTCTGCATATGTGAGCAGACCTGTCTGATTCTTTCACCTTAGAAATCTTAGAAATACGTGTCTCTCTCTGTGGACTGTAGAATGTATTTAAAGATATATATGCTCCTGACAATTCTTATCTCTGTAACTGGAAAGCATGTTAGGGCTAGATAGTCCATATTTCTCTCTGCAGTTTTTCCTGTGCTGAGAGCAGACATGTATCCATAATTGCAAACTGTTTTATTAGCCTGGTGAATTATTATTTGTTTTCGAAGTGCAATGGTGTGCAGTGCCTGGTAGAAAAATTCCATGGGGCTGAGGGGTGGATAGAACTGGGCAATCTTGCTACTGAGGTGGTCTTTCCTTGCTTGCCCTAAAGGCCTTTGAATGAAACCGGAATGCCTCTTGTTTTCTGTGTAGGACTCTTGAGATTGTGCGTGTGATGTGCTAGTCAAACGATCAGCTTTCTAGGCACTGTTCCTGTATGCAGAGCTCATCATCTTTCTTCTCAGGGATCGGTGTGAGCTGTCATCGCGTGCACATGCACACGCACACACACACAGGGTGAGCCTACACTTCAAGCTGGAGGTGTTTATTCTAGCTGAAGGAGACATACCCAGGCTATAATTGATCAAATTAGGACACTAGAGTGTAGGTGTGGCAGCACATGTGGCGAGAGGGGCTAGATGCCCTGAGTATGCGATGGGCGCTCTTGTTTTCTTATTTCTAGTTTTTGTTGTTCTGTGTAACCTAAGTGTCGTGTGCTCAAGACAGAGCGTGTCTCTGATTTATAAATAGATCATGGGATGGAGTGTGGACCACCCACAGACCTTGACTGGGTTAATATAGGGCCAAGATGCCGACTATGGCATCTGTCTGCACCTGGAGGAGAGTCCGGGCTGACGAACTCTGACTGATGAGGAAGACCAGGCTGGGCTGGGATATGATCAGGAAGTGGAGAGCAAGAGAAGGCTGCTAGGACAGCACCTGCAGTCATGATCTGGGAGCAGAGGGGTGGGAAGGAGGATACCCAAGACGGAGAAAAAGCCCTGGGATCCTAGCTTTGGAAGAAGGGTGGACCTCCAAGGAATTGTGAGGAAAGAAAGCCTGGGAGAGTTGACCAGGAAGATACCCAGGGAAACATCAATAAGGAGTAGGACTGAGCAGACCTTGGCTGTTTGTTATAGGGTTCCTGCCTGGAACCCAGTGAAGGGGGTGGGCTGGGTTCCCTACCAGCCACTGGGAAGTAGCACAGGATTGTAGGAGATGCCAACTGGGTGGCTGGTCCATGGGGACTTTGAAACCCCTGTAACTCCTTATACATTCTAAGAATAAAATGGACTCTTCCCTCAGCATATTTCCATCAAGGCAATTATAATTCGCATTCTTCGAAAGTGCTTTATATGTATAGGGTGTGATCGCAAATTCCTTACCCGCATGCAGCTCGCCTCGGCTTTGGTGGAAGTTTTACTTGAGAACGGACTGCAGGATTGTGGCCACTGTGTACTTCACAGAAGGCTATCAGATCTAGATGCAATCCATTTTATGAGTGTATATTACTGGTGGGGAATAATAACTCTGTAAAATAATACTAACATCTGTAGATTCTGTACTGTCCTAGTCAATACCTTTTCACTCTAGACATTTGTTGTACCTTGCTGTATTTCCATCACTGTAGTTTGACCTTTAAAAGCTTTTTGAATGCTATTGAGGGATGTTGGAGCCAGCTGATAAGAAGATAGATAGTCCATCCAGTCTTAGCCTTCAGTGCACAATGCATCACCTCTGTTTAACCTGGCTTAGTTTAGATGTCACTTTTTTAATATCCACCATCACTGATGTTAAACAATTTTATGAAAGCTTCTTTTAAAAAACATCTGGTATCAGAAAAGGCCAGACCTCTGAATTTATATCCTTGTTATGATTTACGCATCAGGGGTTGGCATAACCATTCCAAAGCTGATGTTTCCTTGAATTAAAATGCCAAGGTATAAAATATTTGCTCATTTCACAATGCTAATTGGCACATGTGGCATATGTTACAGTGGCATTCATTTGAGCTAGTACTGAATAATAGAAAGGTTTGGCCAGGTAGCAGTCTGAGGATGATTGGGGGAAGCACATCCACCAGGCCTGAATATACAAATCTTCACCATGGATGAATCAGAACAGGAGTACAAAGTTCACTGCGATCTACTCGGATTCAGGGGAGCTGCGTGAATTAATAGGAGAAAGAAGGGAACTGATATTCTTTTTGCTATATATTTACCGTGTAGGACACTGGTTTCTGTATTTTTCAAAGATGTCATATATGCACATGGAAGTTGATAAATAAAGAACAATAATCTAGAGAAGCATAAACTATCTACATACACGTTCAAGGAAACCTGAGGGCCAAATTCAGAAGTGAGAAATTCAGAAATTCTTTGTTTACCTTTAGACATTCCTCTGCCCCTTGAAAGTTTTATATTTTACCATGTTAGACTCTCTCGACTATGACTCTCAGATCCTCTCATCATTGTGTAACTTGCAACCCCTTTATGCACCTCTGTCTTTAGTCTGAGTGATAAAGAGGTCTGAGGAATCTAGGGGTCACACACTGAAGGATTATAAGAGAAGAGTGTAGCAAGAAAAGCTGCTACCCAGACAGTGCAAGAGGGGCTAACTTGATCAAGTCCACAGAGGAAGCTGGACTCAGAATTGGGGATTAGAAAGCAAGACTCCTTTGCTCTCAGTCCTGTGTTTTGTCCAGTAACAAGGTCAACTACTCACTCTGTCGAGCTTTTTGGCCAGAAGCAGCAATGGCTACTAGGAAGGAGCAGTCAGATGGCTGTCAGTGAGGAGAGAGCACTCATGCCATCAGTCACATCCTTTTCACAGTCAGAGATTGGCCTGGGAACTTCTTCCTAACCCTCCTACAAAAGAACAAGCCCCACACCCCATAGTAGGCCAGCCCCAGCAATCATTCTACACTTGAAGAGAGATCTTTACAACAAAAAGGCGCTAGAAGCTGAGAATCCAATGCGGCAAAACTCTTACTCAGGGGACACGTTGAGATCAGTGAGAGCTCTCATGTGAATAAGTCCTACCAACATAAATAAAATACCTTTTTCCAAAATATTAGTAATGGAGGTTAGCTTGGAATTCATAATGTCCTCCAAATCAACTCGTCCAATCCACTGCTGTAGGCGCCAATGCTAGTTTTGATTGTAAACTTCTTAGGTCAGAGATTTTGTCCTCTGTCTGCAGAGTGCTTTCTACACCTCTGGGACTCTATAATACATAAAAAAATGCAAGCAAGGCTGCAGAGGTTTCAATAATGGCACAAACATTACTTGATTTATTTTACAGTATTTTTCAGTTTGTGGGTGATATTTCACTCCTCTTCATAACCACAAGTCACTCGCCAAGTCATAGGTGGAATGACAAATTAAAACATAAGAACATTTTGTTACAGAAAATGAAAGATCCATCAATGACCAGTCTCCGCTGGGAAGCTGGTTTATCTGTGGTCTTGTTCTATTTTGTCCTGCTGGTTGTTTGTTTTGTTTTGTCTTTCAAATTTGTTGTTCTGTGTTTTTATGTCCACTTGCCGTGTACATTTTTTTTCTAGATTGGCTGGGAATTTTTTATCAAAACATTTTTCCAGTGGAAAGTATGATTTCCATAACATCAAACTTTTCCATGAGACAGTGTTGATTTTGCTGAAATTTTTGACTTTCCATTGTGAGAGTATAAACAAAATATTTCATCTTGGGCTGGGTCGATTTGAATTGAAATATTTCACCTTGTCACACTGAATCAAAGCATTTTGTTTCAAGTCAGCTAAACATTAAACTCCACGTGTCTGGTAATGGATACCTGGGATACCTCATGTCTCCATTGTCTCCTATGGCCTAGGCTGCTTGGCCAGACTACATCTCCCATGATGCATCACAGTTTTCTCTATGGCTGAGTCACTGCAGTGCCCCATGACTGTCCCCTGTCCATTGTGCATCCTGGCTAACCAGGAAGCCAGGTGAATATGGGAGAAAATGGAGCATTCGCGCCTGATCTACAACTCCTGTAAAGCACTGTGGCAGTTCAAGAGGACCCACTTGAATGCCAAAACAAACCATTCTGACATTTTCTGAATGGAATATTTTTGAAACTTTTTTCTTCCATGAAAAATTTCAGTTTTTTTTTTTTTTACTTCACCTTGATTTGGAATGAAAACAACTGTTACAATATCAGGATTTTTCCATGGGATGGATATCCCAATTTTCAATCGGCTTTAATTATTTCTGTTTTAATAACACATGGCTTGGGTTTGGATTCACTTTGTGGTTATTGCTTTTGCTTTTAGGCAGGTATAAACGAAACCTCCCAAATATTGTTTTCCCGTACTGGTAGAAATGCATCACACCGCCCTGTGCTGTCAGTTTCCGCCTGCCAGCAGAAGCCCCTAAGCATAGGAGTTGTGGCTATGCCTGACTTGGGGAAGCAGCACAGTCGCTGTTCGGTATAATTGAATTCAGCCTGTTCTTTGCCAGTGAAATCGATACATTGCCAGTCCTTACGGGGGCTGGGAGACGTCTGAGAAGATAAGGTTGTGCCCTGTTTCCCCCCACTCCTTGTAAAGGGGACATGATACTTGAGCTTATCCATGACCTGTCCTGACACCATTCACTTGAAAAGTTGGTGTGTACATCTAGTAGACAACGACTCGTATGTGGAGTCCAGTTGCTTTTCTGAGATGGAAGAAAGGCTGACTATTGTTCTCGACTGGTACCCTCCCTTGTGCTTTTTCTGACCCTATGAGTCTGCAATGAGAATAGTTTTCTCTGTATCTGTTACATAGAGCACCCCCCACTACCATCACCTTCAGATCCCAATCCAAAGTTTCAGTCACAGATAACCAAGCATGACTTACTATGTTATATGTGGCTGTGTCTCCAGAGACACTATGATGTTGAGTGCTCTAAAATGCAGCTAACAAAGGAAGTTATGAAACAGGGAAAGAACAAGTTAAAAATTACTTAGACAAAGTTAGATGTCTTCAAGGACCAGGGCCTGATGAAATACATCCTCAAATAATCAAGGAGCTGACTAAGGAGATATCTGAGCCATTTGCGGTTAGCTTAAAAAAACTCATGGAAGATGGGAGAGAAGGCAAATATAGTGCCACTCTATAAAACATGAGAATCAGGACGGCCTCAGGAGTTACAGACCAGTCATCTTAACATCCATTCCTGGAAAGATAATGGAGTAAATAACTAAGCAATGAATTTGCAAATACCTAGAAGGAAAATAAGGTAATGAGCAAGAGTCAGCATGGATTTGTCAAGAAAAAATTGTGTAAGACTAACCTGATAGCTTTCTTTGACAAGGTAACAAGCTTTGTGATAGAGAGGAAGCAGTAGATGTGATATATCTTGACTTTAGTAAGGCTTTTGTTACTGTCTTTCATGACCTTCTCATAAGCAAACTAGGGAAATACAACCTAGATGGAACTACTATAGTATAAGATGGGTGCATAACTGGTTGGTGCATAACTGTTTCCAGAGAGTAGTTATCAATAGTTCACAGTCAGTCTGGAAGGGCATACTGAGTGGGATCCTGGTTCTGGGTCCAGTTCTGTTCAATACCTTTTTGTCAATGATTTAAATAATGGCATAGAGAGTACACTTATAGTATTGCAGATGATTCCAAGATGGGAGGGATTGCAAGTGCTTTGGGGGATAGGATTATAATTCAAAATGATCTGGACAAACTGGAGAAATGATCTGACATCAACAGGATGAAATTCCAAAAGGACAAATGCAAAGTACTCCACTTAGAAAGGAACTATTAGCTGCGCGCACACACACACACAAAAAAATGGGAAATGACTCTCTAGGAAAGAGTACTGTGGAAAGGGATCTGGGAGTCTGAGTGCATCACAAGCTAAATATAGGTCAACAATATAACACTGTTGCAAAAAAAGCAAACAGCTGGGTTGTATTGGCAGGAGTTTCGTAAGCAAGACACAAGGAATAATTCTTCCTCTCTACTCCATGCTGATTAGGCCTCAGTGGGAGTATTGTGTCAGTCCTGGGTGCCAGGAAAGATGTGGACAAATTGGAGAAAGTCCAGAGAATAGCAACAAAAATGATGAAAGTTCTAGAAAATGCGACCGACGAGGGAAGACTGAAAAAACAGGGTTTGTTTAGTCTGGAGAAGAGAAGACTGAGAGGGGACATAACAGTTTTTAAATACATACTAGGCTGTTACAAGGAGGAGGGAGAAAAATTGTTCTTCTTAACCTCTAGGATAGGACAAGAAGCAATGGGTTTAAATTGCAGCAAGGGCAATAAAAACTTCCTAACTGTCATGGTAGTTAAGCATTGGAATAAATTGTCTAGGGTGGTTGTGGAATCTCCATCACTGGAGATTTTTAAGAGCAGTTTAGATGAACACCTGTCAGGAATGCTCTAGATAATGCTTGGTCCTGCCATAAGTTCTGGGAACTGGAATAGATGACCTCTTGAAGTCCCTCCCATTCCTACAATTCTATGCGTTATTACGTTCTGTTCTGCTTCAGAGAGGGATTGCTGAAGTAGCTCTTTATTTGATGCATGTTCCTTTTCTGCAACATTTCTCCAACAGTGCATAGGGGGAGGTGTATTATAAAAGAAGAGAAACTTTGCTTCTTATGCTCTGATAACTTGTATGCCAGGTGTCTGGCTTCGCCTTTTATTGCTTCCTATCTGCTTATTGGGTTCCAGTCTCAGTAGCATGTGAATGTCTGTCAAGCGCTACCACATTTATCCTTCCCACTCATGAGAAGTGAGGAAGATATTAACCCCATTTTACAGATGGGGGACTACAGATTAAGTGCCATGCCCAAGGTCACA
The DNA here is from genome assembly GCA_007922155.1 of Mesoclemmys tuberculata. Lineage (NCBI taxonomy): Eukaryota > Metazoa > Chordata > Testudines > Chelidae > Mesoclemmys > Mesoclemmys tuberculata. Next base: position 13,732,602 of record ML675650.1, read on the forward strand.
CAGGGAGTGTGGGCCAAAGCTAGACATTGAACTCAGATCTGCAGAGTCCCAGGCCAGTGCTTTCGCCAGAAGACCCTCCTTTTTTTCCCTCACCCTTTCTCTTCCGCCTCCACCCCCTTGTTTCCCATGGCAAAAGGCCCAAAGCAGTGCACAGAATGGAACCTCTGGTTTTGTGCCCCGTTTGTTGCATACTGTGTTGTCATCTAATAGGTGCTTTCAGAAAATTCCAAAGGCCAGGCATCCAGATAGGGCCAGAAGACCAAGATAGCTTGGTAGCCCAGAGAGGCAGCTAAATTTTCAAAATTCCATCCCCACCCAAGCTCACTTTTGAAAATTCCAAAGATCCTAAGGGTAGGCAATACTGACCGCTTATCTTCGTATGCCTCTTGAGTACCCACTTGGAAAATCACGCTGCAAAACAAGACCTTACGATAACCGGCATGGAAAATAATTACCATTACACATCTTGGAGAAAGTGATTCATTCAGTCACAGAGCATAATAATGTCACCTGCTGCTCTGCTGTTGAAATCCTTGAGCTGCTTTCACTGCACAGGGGGACGAATGAAAGGTAATTGAAAGCGTAGGCCGTTCTGATTAGTAAGATGATGTCTCAGCACCAATGAGACTAGATCAGTAGCTGAGTCCACAGATAGGCTAGTTTTATGAGGTCTTCAAACTATATATATATAAAAGGCAATGTGGCATCAAAATCCTCTAAAAGCACAAATGTGTCTTGCTAGTGATTGCTTTTCCCTATTTTCTGCTCTCCTGTCTCAGGTGATTTACTGCAGGAAGCTCTTGAACTTTTCTAAATGAAAATAATATCTTTAGTTAAGGGACATCAAAATATGGATTTGAGAATGTTTGTTTATTTCTGCCTCTGATTTCAAAGGGAGGTAGATCGTATAGAAGAAGAGATCCTTCACACCGGCCAAACTTTCCTGGTGTTAGTTTGTAGAGGCAATGACAAATAGCAGTATTAGGTATGTACACATTTTTTTTGAAAATCTCATGCACCTGGAGGAAGAAGGCTGCTGCTTATTTTTCCCCGATTTTGATGGGGAAGAAGTAAGATGTTGAACAATGGGTGTGTGATACCATAAAACTTCAAGATGACTGAAAGTGCTAACAGCCTTACTGTGACCTTAACAAAGTAGAGTAGTTCCATTTATAGGAAAATCAAAAAGCTGAATGAGCGCAAATTTGAGTACTATATTGCGCTGAATATGTTAAAAAAAAAAGGGGGGGGGAAGGAATGTTCATACTGAAATTGCATATTACTATTATTTATTACTTCTATTACCATAGCACTTGACCAAATGTGTATGGGATAACAGGAAACTAACACTGAATATCAAGATACAGGTCTACCAGATGTGTATTCTGAGCATGCTGTTGTATGGGGTAAGACCTAGATAATCCACAGCAGGCATGAGAGAAGGAGAAACACCTTCCACAATCACCGTCTTTGTTGTGTTATAAATTTCAAGTGGAAAACCAGAGTTTCTGATGCTGATGTTGTAGCTTGAAAAAGCAAAGCTGTGAAGTTTAATCTCTATTCTCAAACACAGTTGTCTCCATTGGCTTGGTCATCTGCACCGGATGGACACTGGCTGTATTCCAAAGGATCTCCTGTGTGGAGGACTTGCTCCAAGACACTGAGACAACACAGGCTTAGGTTCAAGGACATTTGCAAACGGGACTTGAACACTTTCAGCGTTGACACTGCAAAGTGGGAAGATGCAGCTAGCAATGGGCCCCATTAATAGTCTATGCTGCACCAGAGAGTCCAAGAGGTGGTTGAGAGAGAGGAGAGTGAAGAGAAAACACAGCAGATCTGACATGAAAGTTCACTGGCTTTGTGCTCTGGCATGTTATGCCATGCCTGAACTATTTGTGACAAGGATTGTCACTTGCGAATTTGGACTTCTTAGCCACTCGTCATGCTGCAGCATGATGTGCAGCAACTGAACTGAACTGCTTTGGGGCTTCACCCACTGTCTTTCAAAATGGCTAATTGCCGACTACTATACCATGAAGGAGCTCTAGTCGTGAACCAGGACCCTGTTGTACAAACAGCATCAAAAGACAGACCCTGTCATATCTTAAATTTGACACAAACAGTTCATTTTACCTTTCAAACAATGTATTTCCCCAATGAGCACTGCTGTACTTTGGTATATATTAGCCCTTGTATGTGGCAGTCACTGGTAGACAGTTCAGTGTGAGGTAAACTCGTTTTTATCCTTAAATTCCATTGCTGCCACTGTAGGAGAAAGCACCGCAGATCCAGGCCCACGTTGGTGTCACAGGCTTTTATTAAAATGTTCTCAGTGTAAATATAGATATGTTTCAAAAGGCTTCTTTTTAATATAAAATCTCCTGACTTGTTAGGCCTGCAGTGATTATACTGAGAGTTGTCCCATGTTGTAAATCGTATCTCAAGGTTTCTGACCAGGCATTTTGTTTAGAATCAATGATTGATACAGCACCTTTCCTCTCTGAGTATCAGGAGCCATTCATTGCTTTGTTGTGCAGCCCAGATTGACCCTCTCCAAAAAGTGGATCATCTCAGCAATTATTCAGCAGTTTATCTCAGCAGTTTGGAAATTCATAAGCAATGCTCAGCATGAACAAACGCTGAAATGCATTTTCAATTAAAATTTTATAATTGCAATTGACCTTCTGAAGATTATTTGAGATGGCATCCATCTTACTAAAAAAGGTGAGATCATTATAAAAACAGCAGTATGAAGCCCATTGTAAAAGTAAAAACTTCCAGACAGCTGAAATGAGAAAAACAGATATCAATTTTCTCTTGAAGGGCATCCTATTCCCCAGTGCCTCGGCACTATGTTGGAAGGAACAGATGTCCAGCTAAAACAAAATTTTGCTCCAAAGTGATACTCAAAAAGGGCTCAATGCTGTATACTCAGATGTAAGCAGACATTACTTATAAGGGTAAGTGTTTGCAGATTACAAACCACAATATGAATAATCAACAGAGAACTCATAGTTACCTCATCCAGTTGATGGTACCATACCTGCATTGGGGCAAAGAGGAAGAAAACATAGGACTGAGGCAGGAGACCAGGGTTTTATTCCCAGCTCTGTCACTGACTTCCTCTGTGCCCATGGGAAAGTCACTTAACACTTCTTTGGGAGCAAAATCAGACCCTTAATCTTTCTGTCTGCTGCCTCCATTTCTTCATCTGTAAAAGGGAGATGGTAATGCCTACTTTACAGAGGTGTTAGTCCAAATCTATTAATGTTTATAAATCACCTCGGGATCCTTTAAAGAAGGATGGCCTTGGGTTTAATGCACAAGACTGTTGCTCAGGAAATCTGGGTTCATTTACTGATTCTTCCACAGGCTTCATCTGTGACCTTGAGCCTTGGAATTAGCTGCCTAAATTACAGAAGTTTGAAAACGTTGGCCTATGTGACATAGCAAATGCCATAAAGAGTCAATGTTAGAATAGCCCCTTGTTATCAGTCTTGTGCTAGTCCACTAGATCTTATTGACTTCTCAGAGAAAAAGTTGGTTCTTTTATTGTTGGCGGTGTCCTAGGCAGAATGTCCTCTATAAGCTGTAGCAGTGACATGATCTAGGGCCTTCTCAAAAAATCAAGGGACATATTGCTGTTGTATTCTGGAAGGCAGTAACTCTGAAAAGGACTTTAGGGCTCACCACAATAACCAGGTATACTTGGGCTCTGAGTGTGATGCTGTGGCTTCTCTGTACAGGGTCCTTGTGAAACCAATGCTGGAATGCAGAGCCCAGTTCTGGTGTGCACACTCCTGAATTATTTGAAGTCTGTATTTAAAAACCACAAAACCCTTCCAATGAGACTGAAGGAGTTCAGTCTGTTCTGCTTATTAAAAAGACCTTGAACTGATAACTTGCTCCCCATCTATAAGAAAGGAAGGAAGGTCCATGGAGAGGCAGCTAGTATGCGACTTGGTTTGATACTCTGCTCTGCCACAGGCTTCTTGTATGACCGTGGGCAAGTCATTTAATCTCTCTGAGTCTCAGTTACCCAACTGTAGATTGGGGCTGATAGCACTGCCCTGCCTCCCAGGGTTGTGTGGATTAGTACACCACAGACTGTGAGGAGCTCAGATACTAAAATAATAGGAACCAGATAAGAACCTTGCATAGACAGATAAAGTACCTATGCAGGGGTTTCTAATCTGGCAAATAAAAGCAAAATGAAATCCAGTGGTTGGAAGCTGAAGTCAGAAAAGTTCAAGTCTGGAAATAAGAGATCATGTTTAACAATGAATGCAGTCAACCCCTGAAACCCTTTTTGGCCTAATCAAAATAAAAACCCTCAGTTATTTTTATGTTGCAGGGTTCAGTTTTGACCCATTTTCAGTTTAATTTTTTTAAACGAGTGATTTGATTGAGCAGATGATGGGATGATTGTTGAAATATTTCATTGTTCTAAAAACAGTTTTTATTAAACAAAATATTGATAACTATTTCATCGGGCTGTCAAGTGATTAAAAAAGTTAATTGTGATAATGCTGAAAAGAAAAACAGAATGTTATTTACTTAGACGTTTTGGATGTTTTCTACATTTTCAAAAATGCTGATTTCAATTACAACACAATACAAAGTAGACAGTGCTCATATTATATTTTTTGTTACAAATATTTGCACTGTAAAAAGGAAACAAAAAATATAAAATAAACAGTATTTTTATACTATAAATACAAAAAAATCATAGTTTTCAATTCACCTCATACAAGTTTTTATCATGAAAGTTGAACTTAAAAATGTAGACTTATGTAAAAAATAATAATTGTACTCAAAAATAAACAATGTAAAACTTTAGACTTGTATGATGACCCAGCACATGGTGTTTGATTTAAGAACACGTTCACTGCAGATTTGACAAAACACAAAGAGGGTACCAATGTGAGATTTCTAAAGACAGCTACAATGCTCAGTCCCAGGTTTGCGTCTGAAGTGCCTTCTGAAATCTGAGCGGGATGAGATGTGGAACATGCTGTCAGAAGTCTGAAAAGAGCAACACTCAAATGCAGAAACTACAGAACCCAAACCACCAAAAAAGAGAACTTCTGTTGGTGGCATCTTTATCAGATGATGAAAATGGACATGTATCAGTCTGCACTGCTTACTGTATCGTTATCGAGCAGAACCCATCATCAGCATGGATGCATGTCCTCTGAAATGGTGGTTAAAACATGAAGGGACATATGAATGTTTAGCACATCTGGCAGGTAAATACCTTGCAATACTGGCTACAACAATGCCATGTAAACGCCTGTTTTCATTTTCAGCTGACATTGAAAACAAGAAGCAGGCAGCATCCTCTCCTAAATAGAAACAAACTTGATTATCTGAGCAATTGACTGAACAAGAAGTAGGACTGAGTGGACTTGCAGGCTCTAAAAATTTACATTGTTTTGTTTTTGAGTGCAGTTTATGTAACAAAAAAAATCTGTAAATTGCACTTTCGTGATAGATTGCACTAAAGTACTTGTATGAGCTGAACTGAAAAATACTATTTATATTTTCTTTTTTACAGTGCAAATATTTGTAATAAAAATAATATAAAGTAAGCACTGTTCACTTAGTATTCTGTGTTACAATTGAAATCTATAGATTTGAAAATGTAGAAAAAACATCCAAAAGATTTATAAATTGATATTCTATTGTTTAATTGTGTGATTAAAATTGTGATTAATCCTGATTAATTTTTAATTGGGTTAACTCAAAACAAATTTATTGCTTGAATTAACTATGATTAATTGACAGCCCTGCTATTTTGATTTTTCCAATTTTGGCAAAAAAACCCAATTTTTAATAAAGATTGACAATTTTTTAAAACACTATTTTTCAACTTAAAATTTTTGTTCCAAAAAATGTTGACTAGCTGTACATATTAACATTATATTATCACATTTTATAGTCACTAGTTGCTTGATACTTTCACAAACTGGAGGTTTTGAAATTTAGGAAGAATGTACATGTTGAGAATGCAATTTGATCAAGAAGTAAGAGTTACCACTTAACTCTTAAAAGTAGCAACATAGAGATATTCATTTTTGTGCTTTTAAAATCTTTAAAATGTTGGCTCATTTCATATAAATATGCTGAACCATTTAGAACATGTGGCATGTGTTATGGTGCAGCTGAATAGGATTAGTATTAAATAAAAGTAAATTTTGGGCAAAAGCTGGTCTGACTAGGGCCAATGTGGGTAACTGCATGAACAAAGATGTCCCTGCAGACAGTTACCCTAATTAAGAAAGACAGGAGTATGCTGTTTCTCTTGATATTTCTAGAGCAAAAATGGGGAAGATCTGTGCATTGGTGTGTGCATGTATGTATATATGTGGGGTGCGTGTGTCTGTGTATGGGGGGGTGCATTGGTGTATGTGAAATGCAAATCTTGTAATCTTGAAATAAAGCAATTTAGTTTAATATAAAAAGTAAGAGCAAAGAAGAGAGACTGAGATTTGTTTGTTAAATATTTACTGTTCAGGACTTACGTTTCCATGGCAATATATGTACACATTTATTTAATTACTATTCAAGTGCCATAAGCATACACGATGGATTCTTTTTCCCCCAAACACGTAGGACAAAGTCTTTGCCTGCTCTGTATAGTTTATAATTCAAACAGAAAAGACATGCCAGAAAGTAATCACAGTTCAGATACGTGAACATTGAGTAGCAATTTTGGAGTCAGGGAGCAACATTAAAGGATTTCCCAAAGGAAATGGGTTTAGTGGGTAGATTTGAAGGAGAGAAGACAGGCTGTTTGAGAGAGACACACTAGAAGCTAAAAGAACACGTGAATTTAAGAATGGCAAGAGACATAGACCCTGCTTAATGTTTGGAAAAATGATCTGAGCAACCCTGTCTCCTTGCATGGCTGCAACCAGTGTTCGAGATTGCGTCAGTGCTACTGGGTCAAGAGCTGGTGGAAAAATGGAAGGGAAAAACAAATCCTGAAATGTTTTTCAATTTATTTCCAATTTTGAAATTTAAGTATTGCAATTTGAGAAAATTCAAGACGAAACCATTCTCCTTTCTTTATTTGGAACTATGTCTTCAAAATGTCAAAATTAGAAAAAGAGTTGGCTCTATCTAGGCAAAAAGGTTTTCTGCATCATCATGAAAAGTGGGGTTGAGCTGATGTTCAATTATGCTTTTCCCACATTCACTGGCATTAAAACAGTTTGAGCACTCGGGGAGTGGGAGCTGGGGTTGGGGGAGACACACTTTGCTGCCAACTGTTGCCTGCAACAGGTTATTGATGGACCTCCAGGAAGCAAACAGAAAAGGATATCAGGAGAAATTCAAAGAGAATGTGGGATGTTGGGGAAAGGCAACTTTCACCCTCCTGCTTCTCATCTCTTTAGAGCTTTTAGAGAAAATGAAGAAGGAAAGCTTAAATTTAATACAGAAAAGGAGGACAGACTTTAATGAGCTCTTTAAATAAGAGGACAGGTTTTATCTCATGCTGAAAGATGACCCCTCCAATTGCACTGTTAGTAACCTAGTTTAGTACAGAACCACTGAGCCCCGTTCCTGCAGCACCCTTACTTTAACTTTACGTCTCCTGTCCGAGTATCATAATGAGACTTGGGGCCTGATTCTTACTTCCCCTAAGTCCACTTGACACTACTGCAACAGGACAGAGGGGCCTTGAAGTTGAGGTTAAGTGTAATTTGTGCCTAGTTTATGACCGCTTTCCACTGCAGAGGCTGTGTAAAGTGAAGTTTGTATAACTGGAGGATCAGACCCTTGATGTAGAAGTCCTAATTTAGTATCTGCGGAGTTGTGCTTTAATGGGAAAAGAAACTCACTTTGTTTATACAGCGTGTGAGCTTCTAAATGATACAGTCTGAGACCAGAGGGCTTTCAGAAGTTATTTTTGTGCAAAATCAAGCTCTGTGTGTCCTGTGTAGACCTTTACAAAGATACAAACAAGAATCTCAACCACTTATTCAAAAAACAAACAAACAAACCAACCCACAAACCTAGTGATGTCTGACACTTCCGAAAATGGACTTTATTGATGTTCATCTTGTTAAACATATGGGCAATAAATATTATTGATAGATATAAAGCTCTAATCTGTACACAGATTTCCACACAGCTTTATGTGCTATAGAGCCATTATTGCATTAAAGTGTAATCTATTACTTTCCTGCCCTCCCCACCTCTAGACTCTTCTCTTTGAAGATAGTTTATTCCTCCACCAGATAAGGCAGCAATAAAAATAAAAGCCAAGTTAAAGGTTATTCAGCTCCACAAAAACCTAGGCCAAGATTTTCTCAGGAGTCATTTTGGAAGCTTCCATTCTGGGGGCCCCAAAGGAGCCTGATTTATTTTATTTTATTTTATTGAGCATAGGTGCTCAATGCTTTGAAAATCAGGCCTTTTCACGATGTCTCTGTCTGGGCACCCACACAGGGAGACCCCTAAAATTACCTGGCACTAGAGCTGAGTGAATAACTGGTTTTGGTTTTTTTTCAGTTTGGTCACTGAACCAAAACATAACAAAGAAAAAGAAATGGATTTGTTTTAAATTGACATGAATTGGGTTTTTTTTCTTGCCAAAAAAATAAATGAGGGGGAAAAGAATGTGCAGGAAGAACAAAATGTTTTGACTTTTTATTTGAAATTACATTTTCGAAGTGAAATGTCGATTTGCACTGACATTTTGTTACAGAAATGTCAATTACAAACAATAGTAAAATGAACTGTTGTGACACATCCAAAATTTTTGTTTGGCCAAAACTATTTGCCTTATTCAACATGAATTTGCAAATAGTTTCACTACTCCCCAAAATGCATTTGTTGCCCAGCTCTATCCATCACTTTTGAAAATCTTTGTTTTGATAGGTTCCCCCCCCCCCAGAGGATACAATGAAAACTTTGCATCAACATCAGATGAGGAAGAGATTTAGAGTTAAGAGGAAAGAGAAGACTTGCACGAAAGAGACAGCAGGGATTTTTCCTATAGTGAAGTAACATTTTAACAGGATTTTCTTTGTATGTTTGTCCTAGAATGTCTTTTTTTCATACAAAATGCTGTACTCTTCAGGCCTTTTTCTTGGCTTGATTTTTTTGGTCTGTGTGTGGTTTGGAACTAGTTCTAAATTAACAAGCAAGTTAGGGATGGGAAAAGTAAGGCGTTCACGATTTTTCTTGTGTTTTTCAGCTTTTACAAGAAAAAAATGACTCTAGGGTAGCATGCAGACTGGTGGTGGTCGGCAGTAATTGTTTTGGAATGCTTTCCTCCTTCAAAGAGAGAGCAAGAGGGGTTCATGAAGCTGTAAAATCTTTGAACTGTAAGGGAAGTTTTATTTCTTAACCTTCCGTCTCTTTGTGGGTGGCCTACACTGCGCTGTCAGGTGCTTTCTCCACGTGTTTTCTCTCTCTTTGATCACTGTAAAGTGCACAAACCATACCGGTTTTAAACTTGTGTATATGCTGTTAAATGAACTGTTTCCCCCCCATGGATCTGCCATATTTTTTGTCAGAGGCACCTCGGTAAAATGCTCAGTTTCACAAAACTTTAAACTACTACATGACAGGAACCATACTTGTGCTTTGTTGAGGTTGTCCTCGAGGGGTTGAATTACTGTCACTTTGGTAGATGTCCTTGTTAGATGGGGAAAGAAGAAGTAGCTGCTGTTACCCCTGTCCTCAATACGCTCAAATTGAAGACAATCATATGCTTTTCAGGACCAAAATCTACATATCCGCAACATCCCCACTTCATACAAATTTGTGAGTGTTGTACTTATGAGAATGGGGTACTGGTCCATGACTGGGGCTCCTAGATGCTATCATAATACAAAGAAATAATGATGTAACAATAAAGTGTTGGGAAAACAAACAGAGTTCCATCTCTCTTCCCTTTTTGCTCTATAAACATTCAAGCAGTTCTCCATTTTGGGATTTATAATAGGCTACGGGTAGGGGAAACTTTTTGTGAGAACCACTTATTGAAATATTACTTTCTAAGGATCTGGCTTAAATAAAGTCATTGGCTGAGGTTTTCAAACCCAACTAGGCGATTTAGTCACTCACATAATCTTTTATCTTCTTTAGAAGTGTCTAGTGAATAGATAACAACTAATTCAGTTTTAGGTTGAAACTACTGGGAGTTGTATGGTTAAATTGCCCAAATGGGCTTTGAAAACCTTAACCCATGTATAACATAAGCGGCCTAACACTAAGCTAAATAACTTGTGCAAGTTAAAAACTGCAGTTGGAGCAGTTTGGCACAAGAGCAGCTTAAGCTTTCAGTAGTGTATTGCAATGGATTTGGTAAGCTACAGCTTATTTGTGAGTGTCTCTCCTTTTCAGAACACATAGTGTGGCACTTGCGACTTGTGACAAACTGTTATATGCAGGTCTATCGTTATAAAGCCTATAGCATTTCTTGATGGATTACAGCTCATAAACAATTCTTTTTCCAAAATGTGTCTTTCCATTTGGTTAGACTAAAGATAAAACACCAACGTACTGAAGTATATTTTCTCTTAAGATACCATGCAATTTAATTAAATCTTTTTTCATTTCTTTTGACATGTGAAATATGAGCTCTCTTGTGAAAAGCTTCTCTTGATTACTGGGCACAGACTATGACGGGGAAGATATAACTCTCTCTGCGTACAGTATAACTCTCATCTGTTTGTTTTTCCCCAGCATAACAGATATTCATAACATTTCATAGCCACCCTTTGCTGATATTGGCTGATCCCTGTAGGCAGATCCCTGCACTTGCTTTGAATTCAAGCAGGGACAAAAGCAGGGTCAGCACACAAAGTACGATAGGAGGCCCTAATCTATTTTGTAGTTGTGATCCATCCGTGCCTAGAGTAGCCCAGCTGAAAATGCCAAGGCAAGGGCAGGCTGCAAAAGGAGAGAAGATTCTCCCCAAACCAGTGGCTAACACTGCAGTTAGATTCACCAGTCAGTTACAAACAGTGCTTCTGATTCCCTACCTTGGTTATCAAGAAGCTAAAATAAAAAAAATTACTCAGCCTCCTTTACTGCACTTCAGTCTCTGGCTCTCAGTTAGCAACCAGGTCCAGTAAAGAGAGAAGTTACTTAAAACTCTATTCCCTTTGCCAAAATGTTCTTCTGACCTAAAGGGTCAGACACATTGCCAGATCAATTTAAGTTGGTTCTTGCCCAAAATACCACACTGCCAGCCAATCCTTTAGTAACTAAAACTAAAGATTTATTAAAAAAGGAAAAAGCAAATGAGAAGAGAAATGTTACATAGCTGAAGCAATCAGATATGTACAAGTGACATTAAAGTCCATGTTTATTATCATAAATAGTGAATTGTGGAGTTGCAGGCTTATACAGTTCCTTTGAAGTACATCCAGTACCTGGATGGGTCTCAGTCCTTTGTTTCACAGCTTCAGTTGTAGATGAGTTGATCCAGAGTTAGAAAGTGGGAATGAAGATAAGATAACGATGGTACAGCTGCCTTTTATAGTCTCTGGTCTGCCATGTAGCTTGTTTCAAACATGAGCTCACAGCACATAGGCAGGGAAAGGCCCTGCAGTCCCACTGACCACAAATATGTCTCTGTGTCCTGATGGTCATATGTCCTGGCTCCTCTATCTGTGTTTATTGAAAGATAATGGTCCTTGATGAGTCATTAAGGCGGACACCAATCTGAGTGGAGGATGTAACCCAATAGCACCTCACAAGTTTTTGGATACAGATATATTACACCTAGCCATAACTTACAGTACTAAGCTGTTACATGTGCTTAAACAAAATAATCCTATTTAGCAAATTACAACCGCTCCAACAGTATCTGACATGACTGAATTATTGTAATTTTGCAATATTGATATTATAAATGGTCACCCCTAATCCAGACAGTGTCACAGAGTGGTATCTGCATAAATGGGTATGAACAGACACTCATTGAAATTCACCTTCCCAAAGCCCTTCCTTTCTTGAATTAATACAAGGCACAGTTAAAACCATTTGGCCTAATTTGGGACCAAACAATTACTGTTGATGTGAAACCTGGATTTGAGTGCGTGTGTTACTGGATTGTCATTTCAGTTTGAAGCGTCAGGTGACAAATGTGGTGGTGGTATAGAAGTGGAAGGAGGAAAGGCCAATATTTAAAAAATACAGTCCACTATACTATATAAAGGGCAGCCCCTTGTGAGTGATGGGAATGTGCTATCCTTGATTTATCATACAGGCTTCTCTTCACCTAGGAATATGTGTCTCCTTCATTTTTTCTGCATTTTGATTTGTTATAACCCAAACCATCCTGGAAAACCCTCCCAAAATACATGTTTAAATTAGAGGTTAAAAGATTTGTAGACCCAGCTACTTCTGTGACTCTCTCAAACCCTCATAGCATACATGGGTCTACGCATATGCAAGGGTCTGCCCATGGAAGATTCTGGCTGTATTCTTTCTCCTTTCTTCTGTACTCTTCTGACTACTTTTAAAACTGCTGTACCGAGCCTAGTTTATGCTACCACAAAGGTGTGCCTTGGTGGATGTATATGTATGGCCTTCTTAATTTAAAATGTGAATCCATTTAAATACCTCCTGGAATGCTCCTCTCCTTTACTTGTCAAGTAACCTTTTAGCTTCTTATTAACTTTTCCAGTTTTATCTTCTTTAAAGGTGCCCAGCAAATAGATTTACCAAGGATCCAAAGATTTTAGAATTATGAGCTTGACTGCCTTAAATAAGCCCGTTAAGAGGGTCACGTCCCGCACAATAGTTACTAAGAGTCTGATCCTGCAGACTTGACATATTGTTTGGGCTTGCAGGACTGAATCTTCATTGCTAGGTCATGGGATGTCAAGTCCCTCTGCAGATTGCTGGACTCCACAGCATGACCCGGCAGGCACTATGCTGGTGACATAAAAAAACACGTTCTGCTGCTGCAAACTGGAGCAACTTCAAGGGAACAGCAAATACTTACTATTTATTTTTGTTGCAGTTGTACTCAGAGATCCCAACAGAACTTGAGGCCCCGTTGTGCTAGATCCTGCACAAGAGAGTTCCATTGTACAATGCAGACAATACAAAGGCTAGAGGGGGCGGGGGGAAGCAAGCCTTATTTAATCCATTTTGTACAGCTAGGGAACTGAGGCATAGAGGCTTTAACCTGCCCGTAGTCTCACAATCAGTCGGCAGAAGTACTAGAAACTGAACCGAGAACCCCTGAATTCCAGTCCAATGTTTTCACCCCAAGACCATCCTTCCTCATCCTGTAGGGGTATTTTTATCATTTCAGCGTTACCAACGTAGAATAATGTTTGATCACGGTTAACTTCAGCAATATATTACTGTTCTACCAATGCTACAATCACTCTAGAGTTTAAGGACTCTAGGAAAAATAATCCTGTGCACGGAAAAATACGTTTCCCTATACTAAGTCTTGGAGAATTATCGACTCAAGATTTTGAATTGAACTGAACGCACTAACACATTTTTTACATTCCATTTTGTTCCTGTCTTTGACTGTGCTGTTGAAACCTGGTGGCTTTTTCCTTCTGTCCCATTCTTCTGTTTTCTTCTCTTGTTCTGGCATACGCTGACAGTCAGAGAGGAAAACTCTCTAAACCAGTGATAGTATGTTTTTAAAGAGGGAAAAAGAGAAGGAAACTGTGCCCTGTAAAATAAATAAAATGCCATTCTCTCTTCCATGGCACATCCTACATATTGATTTTTTCCCAGCTCTGTTTCATGTTACTTTCCTACCTAAATTTAATAATATGTTGCACTTACCTAGAACTTTTTGGCTGGAGATCATAAAGCACATTGTAAGTATTTCATAATTTACACTACCTCTTTTATAGCATTTGAGGCAAATAGACTGGATAAAGTTTAAGCAAAAATTTAACAATTGCTAAGGACTCCCTTCAGGGTTGGAAGAGAATTGTTAGAGAGAAGTGAACTCAGTTGTCATGGTTCAGCTGCTGTCGACTTGAGAATCCGGGGGCGGGTTTTGATATGAAGCATAACAGCACCCAACCCAGTACAGTGAGTGAATGTAGAATATTTTATCTTCCCCTTTTCCTGCAGCCATGTCCGTGTTCCCAACTGAGAAGGATGCCTCTACCCATTTCCCACCTCCTGCAGCTGGAATTCGATTACTAGTCTGAGGCAGCATTTCTCCTTTCGTGGAAGTGGTTGCCAATTGAGCCCCTGCTGCCTCTAAAAGTAATGGGCAGTACAGCTAAACCTCCACCCGCTAATTCCACAGGGGACTTCTGTGAGATGGTGGTCAATTAACTGACTAGCACGATCCACTTGACCCTTGAATATTGGGCATAGCACGATCCACTCTTCTACTATCTATCCAGAAAGGTTGCTACTTAGCATCCAGCACTGCTGTCTCTCATGAATTACAAATAATAATGTCACTCTTTCTTCATTCCCAGCAGATAGGGTTTAAGTGATGTGATTTGTCAGGGATGTATGTCTGATAGAAAGAGAGAGATTCTACCATTACCACTTATAATTATAAATGCCACAAGTTGTTATGCAATTCCCCAGCCACCCATTCCAGAAGACAATCTGAGAGAAGGGGTAGGTTGTCCTGAGGACAGAGGCAGGGTACTGGAGACCTCGGTTTCATTGTCTCTTCTGAATTCTGGCAATGGAAATTGGTCTTTTCCAAGTTTTAGATCCAGCTATGAATAAAACAAAAAAGATGGACCAGGATCCAGCATTCATGAACTATAGTCCTCAGGATGCATCCTGAGGGTGCTAGGATCCCAAATTTTGGTTCAGGCATATCTCTATAACCTATCTGGATGACAGATTTTATTCAGTGGCTCATGGAGGAAAGAAATGCTGCTTCCACTGGATGAGTAGAAAAACTGAGTTTAATCATCCAGAGCAAAATCTTGCTGTCTTTGTTCAGGTCTACAGCTGAAAAGGATATTTAAAATATTATCCTTCTTCAATTATATTAAGCTGTACTTACAACATCTATAAGTGTCTCTAATTGGCATTCAGTGCAATAATACCTGTTGGGACTAAGCTGAGGAAGCATACTTTCAACAAATTGCTGAGAAGGACAGACTTCATGGCTGGCTTGGGGCATGCTGGCACTGCAACTGGGGTGAAATTCAGTCCTTGGGCACAGGGCAATCGAAGCTCTGTGCTTCACTCAGAATAGGATGTAACTGGGATTTGAACTACTGCTCTGTAATTTAGATTACTGAGAGACAGGAAGGAAAATATTCCTTTGCATTTATAGGCCATGCGCTTTCCTCTCGTTGCAGACAAGATGCAAGAATTCTCAGGCTGGGCAATTTTCACAGTGGCCTCTAAAGGTTTCCAACCCTAATTGCATCATTTTGATTTTACTCAATACACGGATTGCGTGTGTGACTACATTTGGTTCTGAACAAGTTAATGAGAAAATGTAAGGGCCAGAGCCTCCACGGGTGCAAATCAGAATAGCTTCATTGAAGGAAATGGAATCACATGGAAAGATTTAAATCAGCTGAGGATCTGACCTTATGTTTCCATGTGTGCAAAATGTGTCCCAAACCTCATACTCCAAAAACTTAAATGATTAAGAGTGAGCCCAGAACCGTAGGCCAACTCCGAACATGTGGGACTTCACGGTGTCGACATGGTTACTGTCTAACTCGTTCATGGTTTCATCCATTACTCGCAAAGCACTCTACAAGTGAATCATCATCCTCATTTTACAGATGGGAAAACTGTGGCACAGGGTGCTGAACTGACTTGTCTGCTGTGTGGCCTCAGACAAGTGGCATTGCTGGGAATAACATCCAGGACACTAGAAGCCCCGTCTGGTCCCCAACACATTGGGTTCTGGTGCTGATGATGTAGAAAGAAAATAAAGAGCAAACCAACCACTGAAATAATGGCCAGGATGAAATTTCCTTTTGTGTAAGAAAATATTTCTTTAAATTTCATGATGGGTTTGTTGCATTTTCTCTCTCTCTCAGTTCTAGTAAATAATGTCGTGAAAGTGCTAGACAGTCTCGTTGTCAGTTGGCATTAAAAGGGACATCATTGCTTTCTCGCGCTGGTTTTTTTTTTAGTGTCTTAATTACAGTAAATTAGAATAATTAGAATGAAATTATATGAACCCTATGATTCCCCAAGGCCTTTATGCTGCCTTTTAGCATGATAATTAATGTTAATATAAATAATTGATGTATTCTGACTATCTCCAAATCTTTACAGCTAACTTTTTCTCCCCTTCTTAATTTTCTTTTAGAGAGAAGGTGATGCTTTTAGAATGAAATATAATATTGTGTAATGTTTCTGCCCAATAAAAGATGTTAATTAAGCTTTTGGTGAATTTTCTTGAAAATAAAAAATATAACAATGAGCAATTTCCTAATAATGGATGGACATGTTTACATAAAATTGACTTTTTGTCAGAACCTTTCTCTCTTTCCTAAATATTTAACTTTTTACTTACAGAGTAAAAAAAGAGTTCTTACCAAGATAAAATGATCATTAATACAAAGGAGCCATACATCAGAAGGTTTGTAGCAAATAATAGCCTTCCTTGTTTTTTAATCAAGGAAACTGTTTAAATTAAAATAAAACAAATAACTTTTATTCTCCCATATAAGTTCTCGTACAGCCCTTGTCACAGTCGCATCTGAGCGCCTTCCGTTAGTGACTAACATCAGTCACATATGGTGCATTTTTCTCTCTCGTCCTCTTTCCAGGATCTGGAATTGTGTTTGCAAGAATCAGGCCTCCTGCTATAATCGCTGTTTATACACAGCTTTAGAGATGCGCTACATTTTTATGCACTATATACTCTAGATTGTGATAGTTTCTTACAAGAGGTAGGGAGAATGAAAGGAGCATGCCAGGATCTGCCTCCAGTTGGGCAGCCCCAGGAAAAAGACTGCAGTTCCTGGGAACCATAGAACCTCAGAGGGGAGGGGAGGAAGTGGGAATCTCTCAGATGATCCTGTTTACCCTTTCCCATTGGGACAAGAGGGTTTCCAATGAAATGTTAAGGCAGCATACATAAAACCCAGTAAAGAAAATTATTTATATATTCTTTACCTCCTTGCCACTAGGTGGTGCTGATGCCCAAAACTTAGCTGGGTTCAAAAAGGACAAGTCATGTATATGGCTAATGAGAACATTCACAGTTAAATTAGATATGGTAAGGGCTACATGCCAACCACTAACTGTTTGGGGTTAGGAAGCGACTCCCCCTTGGGAAAGTTACTGTCCATTATCAGGGCTGCCTTTTCTGAACCATTTGAAACTGGTTATCATCACAGGCAGGACAGGTGAATAGCTGGACCATTGATCTGATTTGGTGGCAATTCTTGTGTTCTTGTTCTTACCTTTAAACAAATGCTTAAAAGAGTAACTTTAACTGGAATGCTGGCTTCATTTACTTTCTAACCTCTCTGTTACTCCAGGATCCTGAACCTTTTTTGGGTGTGGTCAAGGGCAATTCAGCTGGAATGTAACAAGCCAGAAAAGGATTTGAAAGTTTAAAAAATATATATATTTTTTGAAGTGTCCATGTGTTGCCTGGACATGGGCTAAGGCAATTTACAGAGCAGTGTAAAGATTCCACATACATCCTCCACTTACCCATTTGGAATGCTGATGTAAATGTGATTTTTCAACTGAAAGAGCAAAAACCAGATCTCATTTGCAGAGCAGAAATGTACATTAATTATAGAGCTGCTTCCTGTACCGAAGCCCAGAAAAGAGTGAACTTCTACGCAGATTTCAAAAGCTAGCCCACACCCCTCTGCTAATGCACCGTTTTCTAATCCCCGGTGGAGTCTGTGGGTAAAGAACACCAAGTAACTATCTTAAATATGTATGAAGTTGCTGGGATTAATTAAATTGCCTGCCAGTTTTATGCGTCAGGTGCATATGCTATTGACTTCATTATTGCAGCAGGCGGATTATAACAGACGAGCAGAGAAAGGAGTATGGTGAAAGCTGATCTATTCTAGCATTGCACTTCAGCCCACCCTATGAGACGGAGGTTTGAGACACTGGCGTAATTGATCCAAAGACTCTTGTCACCGAGACGCTAATGGCAGGCTAAAGCCTCCTTTTCCTAGAACAAGAAATCTCAACATGCTGGTTCAGCTAGACTTTGGGGACTGTATGAAAAGCATGTGGGTGCTTTATGCACCACAGCAGATGGTAATTATAATTGTCATCACTGCTGCCCTTTAAACAGCATCAAAACAATGAACACCTTGTTATTCTCTGCTCCCTCAAAGGAACATCTGTTCTAATGAAAAATGGTTTCACTTGAGTTATTATATGTATTTTTTACAATATGGGCCATCTTCTATTAGTCAATTGTTATGATGAGCCTTAAAGCCAAGAGCTAACAGACATAAAAACGCAGTCCTCACAAATCAATAGTCACATTTAAGCAAGACTGCTCTGATTAAGCTCTTCTTTTTCACTCCTCACAGTGAAAGTGTTATCTAGCTTAGGAAGACTGGGAATTAACTTGCATTTCTTATCTGCAGGAAAAGTTTTCTAGCTTGTTATCCTTTAAGGGGCAGCATGAGCAATGGAGTTCCAAAGGAACTGCTGCATCATGCCACCCTCTCTATGTGCCAGATGTGGCACCAGGAGCACAAAGAGAGGAGGGCTCAGGGAACCGTCTTCTCTAGCATCTCTGATCACGAGCTGCACAGAGCCTTGACCTAGGGAGTGCGAGTGTTTGTATTGTTCTAGCACGTCCATAAGTGCTAGTGCCTGAAAGGGTAGGGGGAGGGCATGGGTTAAGGAGATGCCATGGGTCCACCACCACCTCCATGCTCTGTCAGCCAGAAAGGGATATCCACAGGCTGATTACAACCACCACACATGCTCCTGTGCTTATTCTTGTGACAGCACAGGGTGTAATTTATTTCTAAAGTGTTCACTCCTATTGTAGTCTAGGTAGTACACGTTTGTGTATGCAGAAGCGCAAGAAGAAGGTTTGCTAGAGGTGAGCAGCTGGGAAAAGGTGTGGTACCATTAAACACGTGGGGTAATATTTTCCTTTGAGTATTTTGTGTAGATCAGCAGCTTGCCAATAATGGGTGTAGTAGGTTGGATGGAGTCTGTATCTCTTTCATTAGATAGACCTGCATCATGCATTATTTTAGCCATGGTATGCATTCATGTCCCATCTTCTTTCACAAGCTGTGCCCTGTGATTTTTTTTTTTAGGGGGGCTGATTCTTCATTTTTGGTTACTAAAGTCAATGATAATGCTCACCTATGCTGGCAGAGGAATTTACCCCATGGGAGGGTAGGCAGTTTTTCTACAGCTGATTTTTCCTTTGGAAATCCACTCGGGAAAAGGGGATGTTAATTTCTGCTGCTGAAGGGATGGATCAAATCAATGTATCCCTGATCACATCCACTTCCTGTCACTGCAGACCAGTTTTTGGGCTCCCCTGATAGTCAGCAGAAGCCCTGGTGAGAGAGGTTAGGTAGGCATTACACTTCTTAAACAACCCCACTTGAAGCCGATTTTCTGACTTTAGAAGCTCTACACTAAGGGTCTTTGTGAGCTCTTGCAAAGCCCCAAGTGTGTAAGGAGGATAAAGCAGCCATGATATGACATGCATGCGAAGTCTGTGGAATAAAAGTTTTGTGAGTAGAGATGGCATAGTCCTGCTTGGAGCACTTATTCACACATGTGCTGATGGCATAGCATGATGTGGCCTTTACCCGCATTCATCTCATGGCTCTGGCTGTAAGACAAACAGTCATGCACTCTTAGCATCTGACATAAATTCTAGATTGGGTCTAAATTCTACATTTGTATGAGAAGAGGAGGAGAGTAACGAGATGCATGTTCCATTTTGGTGACAGAGAATAATGAGTCTGTAACGAGCTGTGTTGTGTGATGGATTGAAGGGCAAAATCATGCTGTGTGAACGGTAACTTTCTGCAGAGCTTTTTTTTTTCTTGGTTTGGTGAGGCATCACCAATTCTATCTTGTGCACTGTACACACAGATACATGATTGATGCTTAGTAAATCAGGGTATTACCTGAAAACCCCTGCCTGCTGGAAGCAGCTTAATGTTATGTCCCCAGATTTAAATACATAAACCTCCTGCCTCATTCCCTTCCTTCTGTACTGAAGTGTTTAATGAATAAGAAGTAGAACTGGACAGCCAGTAGATCACATGAACAAATCATAGGATAAAAAATGTAAAGATAAATCTCTACCAGGGAAAGCAGCAGCAATTTTAAACACTTCCTTGTCTTGTTTTCCTCACGATCCCTTCCCCCCCTGTGTGTGTGTGTACCTAAACCTTGATAGAAGATGTATGTAGTGCACATAGGCAGTCACAGGAGTGAAGAATAGCCAATTGATATTTAATCAAATAATAGGATCTGCTAGCAGCAACAGATAAGCAGCCATTTTCCACAGCAGCATCCCACAGCTGTTGAAGAAAATAAGCTGGTTTTCTGTGTCAAGATCATTTGTGGAATACAGAAAATTAAAGAAGGAGGAACCAAAAATGGAGAAAGGGATGTGCTGATCCACCGATTTGAAAGTGAGTTTTGCACATAAAGGAGCAGTTTAATCCAGCTGTTAGTTAGATAGAAACCAAAATTGAGAGGCTATAGTTTTATTTCAAATAGGTGTCCGTCCAATTCTTAGGATGACACTAAAATTCCCATGATTAATATAAACAATCCATATATTCAATTGTCAGTCCTCTCTGTCTCAACTTCAGTTTCCAAAATAGGTCTTTTGTACAATAAAGGGGTATGGTTTTCTAAATGAGAGGTCAGCATGCCTTTAGATCATGCTAAAATAAATTCCTATCTTTACTGAAGCAGACCAGAATGTTGGTTCCTTTGTTAAATCACTCTTATACACTGTGGGATAAAATTTCAAAAAGTATGTAAGTGCCAATTTCAGAAGTGATTTAGGGCCAGATTTTCAAAGGTATTTAGGTGCCTAATGATGCAGATAGACACCTAGTGGGATTTTAAAAAATGCTTAGCTGCCTTACTCCCATTGGGGAGTATTTGGAAATGTGGCCATTAGGAGCTGAAATTCCATTAACTTTCAGTGAGACTGTCTCCTAAACCAGTGAGGAAGTTCAACCTTGAATGAGCAATACTGAAGTACCTTTAAAAGTCTAGTCTAAGTTCCTCTGATGGACACTGTGGTGCACTCTTTTTCAGTCACGTGTGGGGTGTGAGTGAACATTGCCTCACTTGCTGTGACCCAGACAGAACTTTTTAATTAAAAGAGCTCTCATTTCTTCATAAGAGCCACATTCAGCGACAGGAGCTCACTCAGATACACCTGGGGCTATTCAGAATCTCAAGTCAGTCCAACTCGGCGTCTCTGGGTCTTTCCTTCAGGACACTCTTGTTTCCTGCACTTGTAAATGTTCTCTGTTTCTGGCATCCGTCCCAGTTCTCTCTGTGTTCCTTTCAATCCCATCTTAAGCAGGAACCCCCATTTCTCCTCTCTGGTGCTGTGCCGTATTAAGTAGTCCCTCACTCTCTCCTTAAACCAGTGTCAGTGGCCGTCTCTGAAGCTGAGTTTCACTAATCAGATTCTCACCTGAGGTCTGGGTTAGTCAGAGTTAGGGCCTTTCCCTGATGGCCGCTTTTCCTTAATTAGGCTTCAGCTGTTCTGCAGGCCAGGCGTTCCCTGCTAATGTCTCCTGCTGTCTGCTCTGCTCTGCTGTGAGTGAGGAGACAGCCTTTACATCAGTCCCCTTCTGATAGCTCAGCTCCAGCTAGTTGGGGGGAGAGAAGAACCTTGCCCCGCCATCTCTACAAGGCTTCTGGCCCTCAGCTCATAAAGCTACAGAGACTGGATTCTCCTCCCATCATTCCAGCGATCGCTTCCTCCACTCCCCATATTTATTGGGCCTTTCAACCTCCCTAAGGCCCATGCTACGGTGTGGGCCGATCATTAGGCCCCACTACCCTTAAGGGGCCAACTACCCTATCACAGTGCTCAAGTCCCTTTTGAAAATGGGACTTCGACCCCCTAAGTTATGTAGGTGCTTTAAAAAATGTTACCTTGCGTCAAATATGTGAGTTTTGTTCACCGCAGTCGAAGTCAGTGTTTCACAATGCATGATTATTGGCATCTTGTTGTCATTTTCACCCTAGACACATATTACCATGAATGTGACTTGCATAAGCAAATAATTTCTTATTTGGTCACACTGCTCCAGCAAATGCTCATGTGCAGTTTTATAACATCAGTTAACTCTGCAGAGTCATCTTTGTGGTCAATAGATAAAATTGGTCCCAGTATGGATGTTTGCAGTTCTATGTTAATGACAGGCATCCATCCTTCACACACTCTCTCTTTTAAATATCTAAGTCAACTTTTCAAAATCTAGTGATGACTAACTCCCATCATCTCAGATCCCCTCAGTTTTGAGAGTCCGGCTATAACTTATGCTAAAACTATACTTCTATCCATAGAAATATTGTATTTGTGTACTAGGCATGATTTGACATTAAAAAAAATTAACAAATGGAGCAAATGCAATGGAAACTGAGAATTATAGGGAAATACCTAAAAGCACAAATGTTTCAAAGATCTAAATCTTGACCTGTTATCATTTCTGGCACATTTTTGCCAGAGAACTCATTATGTCCACAACTTTTTTCATCAATAATCAAACTCCCGATGCTGATTGCTAGCTTCAGTGAGTGGCTAATATCTGGAACCTAATTGTATCTTGACCATATATTTTGAAACAAAATGATTTCTCCACAGATTCAAAGATACTTCAGATACTGCTTAAAAGCAGCAGTAGAGAGTGTTGAGAAAATGCCATTTTAAATCTTGCAGCTGCATTTTACTTATCTGATACTGTAAAGGACTTGTTATCCTGACACCTTAAATCTAATGAATCTTACCAAAGTCCTATCAAGAAATCAAAAGACGGGTTATCAGATCACCACAAATTGCGAAAAATATACACTACTGGTATGCTGAAACCCAAATTTCCATTTTTAATTTCATAATCCATATGATTATGAGCCCATAAAAATTCATATTAACTTTGAATACTGTAATATCACTAAGTTTACATACTTTGCCCTAACTTTCCCACTTTCCTATGTAAAAGAAATCTGAGATTTTACCCCATAATCCCAACCCAGTGGCCATTTTGGAACCAGTGCTGTTTCCTGTTTATCTTTCAATCAAGACACTCTTATCCTAAAGATAGATGAATGGGTATGGGTGTATGTTTCCTAACATTCAGGCTTTTCAACAGCACTTATCTTCACAGTACCCAAGCCATTCATAAATATTGATTCATTCATTCATTATCTTGGGACCTCCTGGGCTAGATGTAAATGCTGAACATCCCGCTTCTCCAGTGGGATGGAGCTACAATTTGTACCCTGCTGAGGCTGAGCTATTGGACTTTCAAATTCACATTTTGATTTGTGGAAAAGCTGTTACACGCACAAAGCAGAAGTTTGCTGTTTCAGGGCCTCAAGTACCATGCAGGGAAAAAAATCCATGTTTTGTGGCAGGAGGAGGAGGAAAATTAGGGATAAGCTTGGAATGCTAGAGAAAATCCTACAGAAAATGGGTTAGTGGGCTTAGGGCAGGATAGACACTGGTAGCTGCTATGCTTTACTTACATGGTTCTGCAATTGGTGAATTTTCACATCAAACTATAGCTTATTGTGGGGCTGTGAGGGTCATTACAGTCCAATTATCTGCCCTTGCTAAAACTGAGGTAGCTTTGATTCCATTGGTTCTTTGATTGGCTTACCTGGGCACTTTCTTTTCACTCTTTAGAGTTTTCATTGTGATCCTTCAGAAAATAAATTATGGGGATCTTATCCACTGCCTTGGAATTCAATAGGATTTTTACCATTGACTTAAATAGGAGCAGGATTGGAGCTTTGTGTAGATAATATGGCTATCTTCCTCATTATTAATATCCTACTGTACATTCCCGTAATTTTCAAATTATTCCAAAATTATCTTTTGCGACATGCCATAAAATCCATGCACCAATGTGCATTATTTGCCTGGATAAGAAAAATAGCAGAACAACCCAGAATGGCTTTTAAAATAATTGGAGTGCTATAAAGTATTGTACATCACTTGAGAGCATCCTTGTTTCCATCTGTTAAAATACCTATACCTCAGATATAGGAAAACATTCTCATCAAGACATCCAATATTTCTGGCATGATACACTGATGTGATTATTGTAAGCTGTAGTGTTGAATCACATGCAGAGTGCACTTGTATTTATTTGTCAGGATTGTTCCATTAGTGGCTACTAGTCGCATGATATGTTTTCTCTGCAATCAGGTTTGGACCCCTGCTGCAAAAAATTGTTTTAGTGGAAAGAAATGAATATTAAGCAACACAGAAATGATTATTATTGTCCTGCCTTGATACAGAAGGAAGGGAATAATTCTTATTAAACTTATGCTAGAATAAGCAATGCAATTCCCTGGGTCTTTCCACAAAGCCAACACACTATCAACTTTTACAAAGAGACTTTTTTCTGGCACATGAACAGAAGCAGGTATTAACAATTCAGGGCGCCTACCTTTTTATTTTATTTTTTTCAATATCTCTTCTATTAATATTTAACATGCAGAAAGTGCATATCATGTGAAGAGCTAGTCAAACATTAGAGGGAAGTTTAATGTCATTCCAGACAATTGTTATCGTCCAAAATGGCTCGTTAGGTTGCTATTACACTTTCACTTTGTGATTGTGGCATTTTATTTTTGTGTTACTTGATACCACTTTCCTCACATGTGAATTTTCTGGGAGCTAATCTAGTCATAGAAAATATAGCTATGGAACTTTACAAAGTCACAGGCTGGGATAGAAAAATTGGTTCGTAAAAAAAATGGCGCCATTATTTATTTTAAGCACAGTAATGTCTAGAGGCTACAACTGATATTAGGTGTCCTGTTGTGCTGGAACATACACGTAGTCAGAGGGAGCCCCTACCCTGAAGTGTTTACATTTTAGATAGACAGTGGGGGAAGTAGAGGCATAGATGGGCACATTGGTTTGCTTGCCATCAAACAGCAGGTTGATGGCAGAGGTGGGTCTTGAATCCTTATCTCTTGATTCCCCTTCTCGTATTTGAGCCACGGTACTACGCAGCCTCCCCAAACGTGCTTTGAGGAGATGTGGCCCAGCTCACAATTTTTATCAGGATTTTTGATCCTCCCAAGAGTCCAGGAGTATTCTGATCTGGGCTTTTGTTGTGGGCCCATTTCTATACTGCCGTTAAGTGACTGCTCTAAGAAGCCTGATTTCGGCTATAACTATGTCTTTTTTTTTTTAAAGAGAGAGAGACACACACAGGCTCTGATATTCATGGGCCAGATCCACATCTGCTGTAAATTGACACAGCTCCACTGCAGTCAACGGAACTACACCAATGTATGTTGATTGAAAATCTGTTCCCATGTCTCTAGATTCACTTTTGTTGTGTAATGTTATTCCCCTGCTTATGGCTGTGCCCAAAACTAAACCAATCTGTCTGAAATTCTACATACATCTCCTTTTTTTTTAGAGTAGAATTTTCCTGAGAAGTTGATCAGGTGTTTGTGAGACAAAAATTGTGAGTAGCCTCACTTTCTCCCAGTTCATTGACCTCGTATTTATTTGCATCAGTGTAAATGACGGCAGACTCAGGTACTTCATGTTTCTTTTTTGGGGGGCCCATCCAGGGTTCAATAAAACCATTATTGCATCAGGCCTCGCTAAACAGTTCCCTTGCCTTTTTTAAAGCTGTGTCATATCTCAAACTGTTTGAGCCAGGCACTCTAAATTTGTTTTATTCTCTTGGCCTCAGTTAAAACTCAAGTCTGAGACTGCTTTGTGAATTTGGGGATTAATTGTGGCTCACTAATCTGTGCATAAATTGCATGCAGAGTCCTCCTCTGTTTGGATTCTGTGTGTTGGGAAGGGAGCCTGTGTATGATTGGGGGCACGGGTGCTGGAACAAGGGGTGTGGTGGGTGCTGTTGAAGTGGTTTCCATCAGATACAGGGTTTACAGTTTGGTTCAGTAGCTCTCAGCATTCCCACTATACAAATTGTTCCAGCAACCTGGCTTGCTGGATGGACAATGGGATGCCCAATGTTCTGCCAACATGGATCAGTGAAGAAAGATAATACAAGATAGGTGCGGGTTACTTTTTTCACAGGTGGACCCTATAGGGGCATTTCTGTGCAGCCAATCACAGAGGAGGCATGCTGGGGGTCCCTGAGCTGATTTAAAAGTACATCCCTGGGCTTTGGGGGGCCACACTCCTGGATCACTGAAGTTATTGATACACATTCTCACCTTGAATTCCAGCTTCACCAAATTCTTAGCCTAGGAATATACAATTTGTTTGTCGCTAGGTTGATATTCCTTTGGAAACTATAGAATACAGTTCAGAACTGGCTTTTCTGTACACAGTTATACCATCTCCACCGACACATATGCAAACATTTAATTGGGGAGAGGAGGTAACTGCTAGGCTACTCTACCTTCTGCTGGGGTTGGTGCATCGTAGCCACAGAAATATAACTGACTCCCTCGTGGTCCTCTGATTCTCTTGTACTGAGTGGATGTTGGACCCAGGAGAGAATCTGGCCCTTTATCTCCAACAGTAAGGCAATAGTATAAAACCTCATTAGATTGGTTGGTTCTCCTTACCTGGAACTATATAAAACTCTGCATTTGTTCCTCCCTTTACTCAGATGGTATGGTAATCTTTGTGAAGCTGTGTGGTTGAACATAGAAACAAAACTACAGGTATTATTTGTTACGGAAGCATGGCCAATCATTTTCTCATGGGTGGCTTCTGCAAACCAGACCACGCTTCAAGCAGAGTTATTGGTACCTGCTAACCTTACAATTTTCCAAGCTCTTTTGCTGCCACCCCTGAGTGAGATCTTTTCACTTCTCTCCTTTCTGCGGGAGTGCCATGCTAATTCCTCCCTTGAGATTGGTTTCCCCTGAGTTCTGGGTGGTGGAACTGACTGCTGAACAGAGGAATTTGTCAGACAGCTCTGGAATGATTTGCCCAGACTGTTCCCACAAGGGGGGAAATTGAAAGAACAAAAGAGATGTTTCATTATTGTTGTCTGTTGTTCTTCCTCCGTTAGCCAGATATGGTATGAAGGAAAAAGGTGAAGAAGGAGGTAGGAAACAGAGTGAAAGAAGTGAGAAGAGGAAAAAATAGCCCAGATCCTTAGCTCTGCCTGAAATGCAATGAAGGTCGGGGTCCTAAGGTCCTGGCTTTTAACTGTGCCACACTATTCATTTAGTTATTCATCCATCTCTCAACTTCTATATAGCGACTTATCTCTGAATTTTGAATTCAAATAAATATTCACTTTTTACATTATGAGAGTAACCATCATGTAACCATAAAGCTTTTTACAAAGTACCACAAGCTTCACACATGTCTCACTGCCCTATTTATTATTAATATTCTGACAAGTATTTAGCAGTACTGTAACTGGGGCTTTATTTTGGCGAGGCACCATTGGCTTACAGTTTAAATAGAGACGATAGACTAAGCCGGGGGCGAAATGATTATTATATCATCCCCAGGATACGGATGGGGAACTGAAGCCCAGAGAGATTAGGTGACTTGCCAAGGTCACACTGGAAGTCTGTAGCAGAGCCAGAACCTGTCTTGAATCTCAGGCCAGTGCCTTAACTTCAAAACTTTCCTTCGTCATATTAGAACTATCTCTTTAGTTCTACTAAAGTTTGTTAGTACCCTGGATTCACTTTAAATTGTTTACATTTACATGGAAAAGATCATGACACTGGCCATGGTACTGCACTGTCATGACCAGCCCTGGGATCCTCATGGAGAGTGGTTTGTAGGTAGAGCTCGTTGAGAATTTTCCATTTTTTCCATCCAAAAAACCAGTGTTGTTTCCCCAAATGACATTTTCCCTTAGAAAATTTAGATCTTTTGCTACATTTTTAAAATGTTTTCTGTTGGGAAAATAGAAATGAAAGGTTTCATTTCTGACTGGTTCAACCTCTATTCTGAGCCCACCTGCACCCCACTGGGGGGCTTTGAGAGAGTCATAATTCAGGATCCTTGTAGCTCTTTTCTCCTCTAGGGTTAGGGTTCCTCTGCCAGGCTACATATCCCATAGTGAACTGCTATCATGGGGCTCCAAGGGTGCACTTCCGCCACAGCGAGATATTGTGGCATATCATGGGATGTACAGTTGGGCCACGGTGCCTGGCCTGCAGCTGAGAATGTGGTCATAAGGCACCATGGTAGGGCAGGTGGATGCAGATTAATGTCAAAGCCAAACTGATATTTCCAAATTGAAATGTCTCTCTCTTTTTTGTTCTGCAGGAAGTTCTGATGTTTTCACTGCGTCCCGATTTCAGGCAAAAAGCAATGTGGGAATATCGGCATTTCCTGCATGGTTGAAATTCCGCTTTTCAAGTGGCACTACTTGTAGGCACCTTGGCTACAGAAATACTGCCATTAGGCCAACACCCCACGTTCTGCTAATGGGAACCACAAACTGGATCTATACAGAGAGAGAATTGATATGGAGATACAATTTGCAATGTCCTCTTGATTTCCATAATACGCTATGTAACTAATGATTCATGCTAAGTTATATTTGAGGTGGAGAGTGTGTGCGTACACAGATATATTTCTTTATCTCCTCACTTGCAAGGCTTGTGGTACTTCAATTTGTGACTGACTGAATTGGTCTGGGAAAACATACTTGCAAACATGCAAACTTCCTACCCATCAACATCCGAGCATAAGAGATCATTTGCTGTCTGTACTTGACCTAATACCCACCAGCTAATGAAGACGGTTGCTAACAGCTGACAAATAGTGGAGAATCACAGAGAACCTTCTCTGATTATGGATGAAATCCTGGCCCCACTGAAATCAATGGGATTTTAGCTCTTTACTTCAGTGCTGTCAGGACTTCATATTTTTTGTCCAAAAAGGAGCAGGTATGTTTAATTTCTAATTTGTATTCCTTTGAGGAGAATCCCTTCCCAAATGAGCTTTTTATTCTTAGGACAAGATGGGGAAATGAGATGGAAATATAAATTAGGAATGAGTACCCAGGAAGAAATGATTTTTTTGCTAGTGACTAAAACAAACATACATTTTAAAACTCTGCAAAGAATGCATTAGATTCTAGCTTATCAAATCTTTTATGCATATAATTTGATTATGTCCAAAGATGACAAGAATCTGGTCAAAAATATTAAATAGCCAGGGTCATAAAACTTTGAATTAAAAAAAATTTTGACAAAAAAAGGGCACGTAGGTTTGGCACAAGTTTTCACAAAAAATCATCTCACTTAAAATGTTGATCTTTCTGAAAAAGGGCTACATCCTTTGCAAAAAGTTGGCAGATCAGCTCTAGCATTTTATTTCTATTTTTCAATCAGCTCTAGTATTAAATGTAATAGAAAAATCTGGACTCTACATAACAACTGTTGCTAATAAATTATCTTATACATTTTATTACTAATATTATTTTTATTATTGTTGAACCTAGGAGCCCCAGTCATGGACCAGAACCCTATTGCGCTAGGTGCTGTATGTATGTGTCCTGTTATCGTGTCTCTTGTACACGTTTTCAAATTCTTAGTCAAAATATTATTGCCCTTTTGGCCTGAGAAGATCGTCAATGTTCAAGGCCTTTGAGGGTTGTTTCCATTAGGATGAGAAATCAAGAATACCCATCATGTAAATACTTTAGTGAAATCTTATTTATGTGCAAAAAATGTACATACAAAGTCCTGTTCTTCTGAACACAGCAGAAACAAACTATAGCAGGCTGTTTCCTTCCTCAGAAATCCCCAACTCTACCAAGCCCTGTGCCCAAGAAACCCTGTCTCTGCTTCCTTTCAGGTCACACTCACAACTGCTTCTTCAGGTTTTCTCCTGGCTTTTTGCCTCTAACACACACAGGCTGAAAAACTCATCTCCTTTCCCCTGCATACTCCTTTACCTTCCACAGGTTTAACTCTGACCGATCTTTTATCCGGGTCAGTCTCTTGTTCATAGCTATCTCTACTATGTAATACAAATACATAATAATGGATCTTAATTGTTCCTTCAATTGAGTTTGAGTGTGTTTGGAATACCCATTGACTTTAACAAGACCATCTGTGGCTCAGTGGCTCACCTTCTGATAGCCAGTAGCACCTTTCAGCACCCTATTTAAAATAAGTGCTGACTTATTTATACATTCACTTTGCTGACTAAAGTAAGTGAATAGTCAGAGTTGTTCATGACTTACAGATGGGCAAGCTGGTTTGGATCAAACCAGAACAATCTGAACCTCCCTCAATCCTCAAATCACACCGGAAGCTTTTTAATGCTCAAAAGTTTCACACTAACCCAAAATGAGCAGAGTAGAACACATCACTCCAGACCCTGAGGTTAACATCTCCACCCCTCTCGTTTTACATCCGTTTAAAAAATGCTTTAAAGCTCTGTCTCAGTTTTTTCTTGTTAAGTAAAATTATAATAGCCCACTTCCCTCCCCCCCCCACTTAATTCAGGAGAAAGCTGACTTTCAGCTATCTTCTGAGAGCTCCTGCTGACTAAGCATTTACTAAAGTCCAATACAACCAGATTTGGTGCTTCAACTGCTGTTACAAACAGGCTGAAATATGCTGTTTCATTTTTTCCCTATTTTCGTTATCACGTCAGATGCGTGCATGATCTAATGAGTCCTTTCCATTCATTCCCATAGGCTGCTACATCAGTTGAGTATGCTGAGAGTGAAAAGCAGAAATCCCACGCCGAGTCTCAACCTCACAGACAGTGAAGTTCCTTTGTTTAATGAAATAAAACCACACTAGCTCGCCAACGCTAAGCACTGAGTTTATAGGATGCCCATTAAATTATCCAGGGTCTGATTCTGTTCCCATTGACAAAAATGTAAACAATCCCATCAATTTCAGTGAGAGCAGGATCAATCCTGTAGCCTGTGCTGCTTCTCTTAAAGATTCTCATTGATTTTAATTGGGAGTTGAATCAAGCCCTTATTGACTGAGGAATTGGGGAAGGTGAAGCTTTACCTAGGGGCATTATGAATTTTCTTATTTAAAAAAAAAAAAAGGCCTTGTCTTGACCTGATTTAAGCAAAGATAAAGGCATTTTACATACACTGCATGTGGATTAGTTGTGGCACCTCTATTGTATGTTGCATTTCATTCCATATTTCAGAAATTCATTTCCATATTTCTAGCAAGATGTTTTGATGCCTCTCCCCCCTCCACACACACACACGTTTTTGTACAACAGACAACCATCACAAAATGGGCAATACCTGATGGTGATCTTTGCCTATGGAAAACATTAGGATCCAATAGTTCAGTGGCCTTGGCTGCTTTGAGAGAGCTGCCATACCTCTGGTTTAATGCCCTGGAAGGACGCTCCTTGCATAGGAGAATTCTCTGATTAAAAAGGGCCATAGTGACTCCTCCAACAATTTCTCTTTCTGGTGCACAAGGAAGGGGTTGAGATGAGGGAAAAGGGAGCCTTGCCAGGGGCCCCCATGTTTAGCTGATCCCCAGCTGCCAGAACAGATTCCCTTGGCTATCAGCAGGCTGAGTAAGATAGAGCAGCATTTAGTCTGCTTTTCATTTGCCAATGGACCACCAGTGCCTACTGTTCCCAAGATCAGGTGACCACAAACGTATCTTAAAGCCACCTTAACCTCCCCTTCTCCCAGTCTGGACACATACCAATCCTTGCTCAGCTAGTCCGGAGAATGTGGTTTTTAACATGGCATACAGAGATCACTAGAAAGACATTCTCAGACAGAGAGAAATTCAGTTTGCATTCTCACCCTCATCTCCTAAATTCACATAAAAATACATACTTTTCCTTCTCACTGCTCTCTTTTTATCTTCCCTTCTTTAAATATTATTTGTGGGCTTTTCCCATCATACTGTGTACAAAAGCAGGTTCGTATGATGCGATCGTAAGATAATAACCCTCTAAAAATGGATACCAAATACCTGTTAAGTACTTTTTTTTTTTCACGACTAGGGACACTTGATTACTCATGGGCAGTTCATCAGCATTTGCAAGCCTTCACCCATGTTGGATATTCAAGAGCCAGCCCAAGGCAGTTAGAAGGCCCCACTCCTTCAGCTCTCCTAGTCATTTCGCCACCAGGTGGCATTCTTAGTTAATTCTCTCTGAAGCTCTGTAAACTGCATAGAATATGTTCTTGTTTTAGTCAAGACCCTCTTGGCTTTCATCAGTACACACCACAGTGTATTTTGTATAAACGTTAAAAAAGTTAATACAAACATCAGTTTCTTATCAAATAATAAAGAAAAATGAGCTATAAACACCAGCTGTTTTGAAGAGTTTGATTTTTTTTTAAAAAAAAAAAGCCTCAGGCTGCTGTCACTTTTGTTTTCTGTCTCTTATGATGCCTGCCAAGTGGATATTCAGAAAAATCAAATCAGACCATGAAACTGATTTTTTGTGAGTGTGTGTGTTTATATGAAATGAGTCATTATTTTTTTGCCTCTTTCTCTAGGCTGGGGATCCCCTACTGAATCTTTGCATCTATTATACAAGGACCCTTTTGACAATTCAGCATGAGTGAAAGGGGTAGGATTTCAATCAAAACAGATGCAAAAAACAAAAATCAAACCTTTGGTGTTGCCATGCCTTGCACTTAATCTACCAGGGTAAAAATAGTAAAAGTCTCTTCTAAGCATCTATCAAATATCATTTTATTCATTGATTATTTCAGCTGGTTACGTGTAGACAAGATTATAGATACTACTGAAGGACTCATGGTAAGTATCATAGTTCTTGTGGAAGCTGCTTTTTCTGTTCCAAAGATCCCGGAAATTGAAAACAAAAGACTGATGGATACAATTTGTGACACACTCTGAGCTGCCAAGTATTAAATCCTTGTATTTCAAAATGTTTTGTATCATTGATTCTTGATGTTACCTTTAATAAATATTAACTAAGGTTCCTGATTTTGTGGGGAAATGTATTTATTGTCTGAAAGTTTGTAACATGCAGCATCCAAAAAGTAATGAAGAGGCAAAAACTCAGCACCTTGTCAGATTCAAATTAAAAATGTATAAAGGATAATTAGACCAGATAGATACTGAATGAATGCAAAATGAATACAGAGTGGAGAAAAATCATTCTGAATTCTAAGCCAACTACATTTTCTTGCACCTTATTTAGAGGTTTGAGGATGCGCAAAGTGTGCTGTTAAGTCGAAATGTTCTGGTCTATGCAAAACTTATTCTGAGTTGCCTTCTCAAGGAGTTAAATGTTTTCAGTGGCAGACAAAAATGGTTTTGCTGGTGCACTTGAATGAAAGAGCAATCCATCTTGGGGGGAATGCACGTATGCCTAGCAATAGTCCAGAGAATAGTTTTCTACTGAAAGCAGTTGATTGATAAAACGTTGATTATCAAGCTACTGTGAGTGAGATCCATCAAGGAACTGGTAATGTAATACAAGGACTTTGCACTGTCTGACACCGTTTCAAATCCTCGTCCTTGTTTGGTAGTGGTTGAGAGCTATTGCATCTGCTCGATGTTTGTTTGGTCTATGTGAACTGAGCTGGTCTCATTTTATTTCCTAGTACAGATGTCCACACCACAAAGAACACTGCCACAGTTGGCAGTAGGTGCATTATTTGTTGGCAGGCTCCTCTGAAAAGTGGAGGGTTGGAGAAGCCAGGCAATCTCAAATGGCCTGTCACCCTGCAGGAAGCTTGCTCTGTGGAGCTTGAAAGCTTGTCTCTTTCATCAACGGCACTTGGTCCAATAAAGGATATTACCTCACTCATCTTGTCTCTCTCATCATTTCAAGTAGTCCCTCTAGGCCAGAATGGGCAAGCTTGAACTGTGACTGCATGTGTAGAAAATGGACGTGTTCTGTGAATAGAAGACTTCAGCCACCAGCTGAATTCAATGAGCTAAACGATTAAAAACATACTGTTATTCCATTTCATCACTGAAACCAAACACACATGCTCTTTAGAGTAGTTTTGTCTTGGTGCTTGGGGATTTACTATAACTACAATTCTGTGATGCTACACTCCTGAGATAAATACCCCCTTTCGTTTGCCAGCTCCATCCCCATCCAATCGTTTACAATGGAAGTTATGTTCCTGAGTTTGGGCCCTGAAGTTGCACCACTGAAGTCCTAGGTAGCCTTGCCATTAACTTCAGGGGGCACTGAATCCAGCCATTGGCTAACAGCTTCAGCTGAACCCTTCCGCCAGTGATGAGCATCAGAGCTTCCACCCACTGGACAGAAAGGATTCCAGGTGGAAAACTACTGAAACAATGAACGAGAGATCATCTGTTTGGTTTGTGAAATACTTGATTACTTATGAACAGGAAGGGAGGGTAAAGAGGTGTTTTGGCTTCTAAAACTCGGGGAAAGGTCTCATTCAGGCTTCCTGATGTGGATTCTGAAGGTCAAAATGGTCTCTAGAACTCTCACCTTTCATTGCAATAGGACTCTTTGTAGTTCTGATGTGTCTATTCTGGATCAAGTAAGCTGTCAACTCACTTCTTATCGAGGCTCCATTGAAAACTGGTATTAAATAGATGTTGTTTGTCATTAAGGTTGCCCTTTTCTGAGAGGTCCATATTGCTGTGCTAATGGAGAATTTACCTTTAGAAATTCATTAATTTCTCTGGGTAACTTTGTTTCTTCATACATCAGATTACCTCCACAACATTATTTTATTCCTTTTGTTTATTGATTCTCTTATTAACTCATTTTCCATTTAATTTTCTGTTAGTTCATCATTTTCAGCAGTTTTGTAGCTTTTTCTTACTTTTTAAGTGTATTTTTATTGCAGTGTGCTGTTCTTCAGTGGGGTTACTTCAGGTAAAAGTTGGAGAGTCAGACCATTGCCAGACAGAATAGGCACTAATCAAGGATGCACTCAGATGTTCAGGAAATGCCAGAATATATATACGAAATGCGATACATGTGCAACATGTCTAAATTAATGTGGCCATTGGAACCTTAACTTATGGAATTTTCTGACTCTTTGATGTTTGATTAAATGTAAGCATGAATGAAAGTCAGGACTTAACTTTATGAACCTAAATAGTCCCACTGAACAAATTAAATGAGTTGTTAAGCATGTACATAAGTGGTTGCAGGATTTCAGGCTGCATCTTGACTTAACCCTAATTTTTCATTTAATTTCCCTGATTTGTAAGGACAAGAAGAAGCTGTTTGGTTGGTGTGGGTTGCAAATTTGGCAGGTTTTGCTAGTGAATTTGTACTACACCTATTTGGTGTGCATGACTTAGAGGCACGGCATGTTTTACCAGAAGAGCTTGTTTATTTCTTGAATCACAGCAGTATTACAACCAAAATCGTGAGACGGCCTCCCCTCCCCAAATCATAACTGGTTTAAAAATCCCAGGATTTTTCTTTTAAAGATAAAGAGCACAGAGTAAGATGGAAAGTTTCTGTCACCAAAAGTTGGGCCAATAAAAGATATTACCTCACCCACCTTGTCTCTCGAATATCCTGGGACCAGCACAGCTATAACAACACTAGAAATAATAACAATAATTAATTAATAATAAACAATAAAAAGTACATTTTGGGTTCCCTTTATTTGCTTTCTGGTTTTTAAATATTTAAGTTTCACATTTTAAGCTTTTGTACACAAACACAAAGGCCAGAAACATTTTTTTAATAGAAGCGGAAATTCTCTTATACTAACATGGCTCCAGGGTTGGGGCTTTAAAAAAACCATCAAATATTGCAAAACTAAGAATAAATTTGTGGACGCTGGTAATGCTATCACAATTAGGTACTTCATTTCCCTTACAGACTCCACTGGGTACAAAGCCTCACAATCTCCTTTATCATTATCTGAACTTGTGGGTTGCAAAATGGCTGTGCAATTAAATGATTGTGCTCACAAATGCACACTGCATCTATCTTTAATCTTAATATAATTTTCCACTACATATGCTTAATTCTGCATTTTGAAGTTTCCATAACTTTTGGGAAATTTTCCACTCTTAAAAAAGGCCATGGTGAATATGACATACTGATTTGAAGTTTCAAATTTCAGTCTTTTCTGGATTAGCTCAAAAATGGTCATTTTTTCCATTTAAGTAATTAAAACATTGATTTTTTTTAAACTCATAACTCCAAAATGATTGCAGGGAATTGGGCTCAAAATTAAAAATAATTAATAGGGAAAGCCTAAGAATAGAAAATTCCTGAACAAAAGTCAACTGTTTCATCAGGAAGTTGCGAGCTTGTGAAAACAGGGTTAAAATGGAAATGTGATTTTAACTAAAGGAATTTGGATAGGCACAATCGATATTATATAGATTGGACTTACAAAGCCACTTCTGATTAATATTATTGCCTTTTTCTTTCATAGCCTTATTTCAATCTTTTTTATTTTTTCCTGCATATGAGATTTAGAATAATGTATGAATGTCCAGAGTATTGGTGGGAAAGATTACATAGCAAAACAACCCCCCACTCGCCTCCCCAATTTTCTAAGCAGAGATATACAAAACATCAGTCAGACTGTCTGATGTACAAATATGTTTTTGCTATGAAGTGTATCACTATATTAATTGATTTTTTTAATTCACTTCTTTCTTTTGTAATTCAGTTTAGAAGCTGATTAATAATAAAAATATTTCTCTGGGGAAGGCAAGTTTCCTATGAATTCTCTGTGTATGAGCCATGGCATTTATTGTATTTGAGACTCAAAAAAGGAAAACAGAAGCCCTAAAATTATTAGGTGAATTATTTATAACATTACAAAATACCCTACTTATTGGCACAATGCCGGATAAAGGAATTCTAGAAGCAACGTGGAACTGTCAGAGTCATTAAGATGCTAATAACCAAAATGCTTTTCCGGTTTTAGCTTACACAGCTGTGTTGTACGGTAGCTTTACTGGATTTGAGCTCTGGGAACCCCCCCAAATGATTTTCGAATACACTGAACTTCTGTAATTTTAGTAGTTATCTGAGTATAATTTGCACACCCATATCAATTACTGGTGAAAGGGACCGAGCGTGTGAAGGAAGGCGCTTATGCTTCAGCTTCATCCAGCTGTTGCCCTGCTAGAGCTGAAGTCCTATGCTTAAGATAACATCTCTTTCAAGTAGGACTATACGAATGTAAACTAGGTACCTTTTTGTTCATGCCATCCGTGTCCGAGGGGGGGGCAGTTAAAACAGAACACTTTGGTGTACTCTGCAATTCAGAGCCTTGTGGTCCAGGGGCACACACAAGCTGGGGCAAGCAGGGGCACAGATCCCCAAGTAATCAGCAGGAACACAGAACTCCTTTGGCCCCAGGGCTACGGTGCGGAGAGCAAGCTCCTCTGGCTACGGGGCCATGGCAGGAGCACAAAATGCCCATCCAAAAGCTGGCAGATTTGTGTTGCTGTGCACGCCCCTGCTGTAGTCCATACAGGGTCCAGGGTAGACAAACCCAGCCTGTTTTGAAAAGCTTATTGTGAAGGGATGGGGGAATGGGAAGAAAAAGCAGAGAGAGGGCAACACAGGAGAGAAAAACATAGCCCTGAGAGCAGTGGAAGTGGTTTGGGCACGTCTCTGAGAAGCCAGCTGAAGGCAGAGGATGTTAGGTGAGGGCCCATGGGCAAAATGTGGATTAGTGGAAAATCAGAAGAAAATTTTGAAGCACCATTGGAAAGGGCTAATGTAGGACATTTAGGAAGGACTCCAAGAGCTTGACCTCCCCATTCTTAATCCCCTGGAGTGAGATTCACCCTGGTGAAGAGAGCCAGCGCCCAAGGGCTGTGCATGCTAACATTAGACCTAATTTGTAGCTGAAGCTTTTTAATATGAAGCGAAACCTGGATGCGAGGGTTTGGGCGTACCGTATCTGAGGGCTGGCCTCGTATAACCTGTCGTTGAGACTGTCCCTCTGGTCAGAGCGCAGCCTGAGCATGAGAGTTTTGCGCTAAGTAGGTCTGCAAGCGTTGGTGCAGGGTGACAGGATCCATCCTTCTACCTTGGCTGTGTGCCAGTAGCAAAGCCACTCTGCAGCGGTTAATGCAATTGTAGGGCAGCAGTACACAGTGCATTTGTGAGAGTGGATGGATGGTTGATCTATGCTCTTGTGGAACCCATAACTCTCCTATTCACTAGGGAGCTCCATGGATATCACATGGTGCCGAGCCTCAGATTTTGCCCCTGCTGCAGAATGAAGAAACAGCCTTGTGGAGATCATGCAGTTCATGCACCGTAACCAAAGGGTAGGTCATTGCATAACATAGAAAATGATTGCTCAGCAAGAATCCACCATGACAGATATTGAATAATGCCTTACTCACAGGAATAAACCCTGAGATGTCGAGGGGCCTGTTGGCTAGTAATAGTAAAGAACACTTCCATGCTTTGAGATAGCAAACCATGCCAGAGTGGACTCTTGTGGTTACCTTGTCAGTAAACTATAGCACTTCTTGCTCGTGACTCGTGCAATCTGCTCCAGCGAGTTTGCTCTATGTCATGAAATGAGGTGAGGTTGCTATAAATCCACCACCAGCAGGTTTGGAGAAAAATGGGAGGTGGAGAGGGAAAACGTTAACTTATTTTTAAAACAGTAGCATTCATGGAGTTCTAGGCAACCGCTGCCATCAGGATTTTGTTTTTAAAGTAGCTTAGCTGTTATTTTTCTTCCTCTCTTCAAAACCACATGCTAGTGTAAAAGTTCAAATTCCCAGTCATCGCAAAGTAGGTTTATTTTAGGTTGTCTCTCCCTTGCCAGTTCCAGAAATACTTCTGCAGCTGCTACAATCTTAAGGTTTCAGCTGTTTAAGGTCTATCTGTTATCCTTCATCCTGTCAATCATTTTCATAGAGATTTCTAATCCCCACCTCTTTCACAGGCACTGCCCCAGAATGACAGCCTAGCTCTTTCATGGGAAGCTTTTCTTCAAATAGAAAACAGTGAGGTTGTAGATGCTTCTCAGGTTTGTGGTTTCCTCTGAGGGGGTCCCCCTAAACATTCAGTTCTTTTTTTTTTAAATTAATATTTGCTGGACACTTTTAACCACTGTGTGAGGTTTACTTCCCTTGCAGACCTCCAAATTGCATCCCAGAGAGTCATTTTTTTTTAACCCCAACTGGGTATTTTTATGGTAGCAGGCAGTTCTTTTCTGGTGAGATGCAGTACTGAGGTTTCTCAGAGTAAAAACAAAATACAACCTTTTGATAACACTTAACAACAACAGAAAAAGGAGGAAGGGGCTGAGGATCATTGGATAAATAAGATTTTCAGTTTAACAGAACTCCCTGTAATGTCTCTGAGCTGTTACAAGTCTGTATTCCTTGCCTTTTCCTCCTACTTTTGTCCCATTAGTAGCCAACAGTGAAAAAAGTAATAGCCTTTGAAGGCTACCTTTAAAACATCAGGGCTAGGCTCTCATGACCTCTAGCCCTCAAAGATCTATATACACCTATTCAAATAGTCAGAATTTAGAAAACCAATCCTTACAATAGGACAGTAATAACATTATATATTAATGCACATTGTGCCCCTTCCTTGGGTAGATCTTGGATCCAGAGGCCCCACAAAATTACACAACATCAGTATTGAACCTTCTGCAGTTTATACCTGGCCAATGCCTAGCTGAGGAAGAGGCTGATTACAATTTCCAGGAAGCGACTAAGGCTGACTTTAGGGTCCAACAACTTTATTTAAACACATGTTTGACAATGAGGTAATTACCTGGATGCGACTTATAGTCATATCCCTCCTGGGCAACCACCAGCCGGGTCAATGATAAAAATCATTATATTCGACCACAGGCAATTTCAGTGAGCTGCCAAATCCAGAGGTAGCAGAAAGTTGACTCTCACCCCATGATGTTTTTGTAACCATTCAAGGTCTATAAATGCAAGGTGAGAGTTAGAGGGGCACAAATCTCATTAAATTCAAGCTTGACCCCTGCATGCAGGTTTTAATCTGGTAAAGGCAGAGACAATATTCGTTTTAATCTGTATTCTGATACAAAAATCAGACTGAAACCCTGCAAACTAGCATCTGTCTTTGGACTGTATTCATCGGTGAGCTAGTCTGAAAACAAATCTGACTGAGCAGGTGCAAATTAGGGAGAAGCCTCTAGCAACCTACAGATGTGTTTCCTGCTGCTAGATTATTTTGAGTTAATCTATTTCCTCTATTTAAAGCAATAATTGAGTTTTCTTTATTATTACAAGTCATGTCAGCTAATGATATTTTTATATCTGCCCTGCAGTGAAGTTTCTCTTAATAAAAACTGGCTAGGACTGGGTCAAAAAATACATGAAGGAAGAATAATGAGGTCCTTAAACATACAGAGTTTTGAAGAATGACAGCCTAAAATCCTCAGGGTCCTAAATCTTGATTTAGGTGCCTAAATAACAGGCCAGGCTTTCATTGAAGTTAGTGGGAGCTGTTGGCTGTTTAACACTTTTGAAAATTAGGCCATGTATTTAGATGCCTAAATACAGTTTTAGGAAGCCCAATTTCAGACACCCGTTACAATAAATAATGGTTCATCCCCTTGCCGCTTACAAAGAATGGCTAATAGTCCTAGTGTTTGCCAGTCCTCATTGTGTTTTCTACTTCCTGTCCAAAAAGCAGTGTGCATCATCCATCAGAGGCTGCATTGTGGAAGAAATCTACTTCAGTAGAGGGATAAGTAGTGATAGAACTGAATGTGCATGATTTAAAACTGGATTTGCTTCAGCTGTGTTTGTGAGTCTATTTTGTTCACTCTCCATTTATATCGTAATAGATGACTTCACAAGCAGCAGATTTTTGGAAAACAGTGAATTTTAAGCACACCTTAAAGTAGATTTGTGGAAAGTGAATTTTGAATTCAAATTTAGTATTTGCACTGGAAATCTAGGCGTAACTTTCATCTAGTTAGGGGACAAAAACGATAATATATGACCTCGTCCAATAACAGCTGACCAGCTCAGTTCAAAATTTCAGCTTCTAATACTCACAATAAACTACTGATGAGAGCTGGTTAAAAATGCAAAATTTTGATTGTTTTCAGTGAAAAAGGTGCAATTCCCCCCTTCCCTTTCTCAAAATATCCCCTTTTTTTAAACAGCTCTGCTCCTTACAATCAGTTCTACAGAGAGAGGATTCTTCAAAGTAAGTATTCAGAAAATAATTTCACGTTAGAAAATGAACTTTTTCCTGCCTCACATTGCTGGTGCCTTGGGCTGATGCTTTGCAGTGAAACAAAAGATCCCTATAG
This sequence comes from Mesoclemmys tuberculata, assembly GCA_007922155.1. NCBI lineage: Eukaryota > Metazoa > Chordata > Testudines > Chelidae > Mesoclemmys > Mesoclemmys tuberculata. The sequence continues at coordinate 13,773,905 of ML675650.1, forward strand.
TTTCATTTCATCGGATTTTCCTTATATTAAACTGATTCCAAGCAGAGGAGAATAATTTAATACAGGAAATGGCATTAAACTTAACCTTTCAAGTTACAAAATTGGGCGATAACTTTTGTGACTACACCTTTCTTTCCGTATTTCAGCACTTCCACGTAGGTCATCAGCTGGAGCCAGGAAGTACATATATGAAAATGAAAAATAATTAGGGGGAAAAGTGTTTGGGTTGAGGAACATAGGAATTGCCATAATGGATCAGAATAGTGTTCCATGCACTCTAGTATTCTGTTTCTATCTCTAGTGCCAGATGTTTCAGGGTAAGGTGAATGAAACCCTGAAGTAGTCAGTTATGGAATAACTTGCACCCAGAAGAAGTCTCTTCCTAACTTCTCAGTTAGTAATTGGTTTATGCTTCTAAACATGCAGGTTTGTATCAAGAGCTGGCCAAAAAATGGAGTCCTTGTCCCACAAGAAATTCCGACGTTTCAAAATTTTATTTTGTTCCAAATCCAGCACGAAAAGTAGAAATCTCAGAATCTTTCATGAAACAAAATATGTTGTTATTAAAATATTATTAAACTGTTTCCTTTCAATAAGATTGTAATGTTTAATCTTTATTATTTAATCTTTTATATTTATGTTATATTATATAATGTCAAAACCTTTCTGTTTTTTCTAGTAGTCAAAATGATAACACAATTGAAATGGTTTGATCAAAAAAACAACTCAATAGTTTCCTGCTGAAATCAAGACATTCCTGTGAAATACTTTGATTTTGTCAAATCAGTCCTTTCCAATAGAAAAACATTCCCTCAGAAAATTTTACGCTAGCGTTATTTACATCCTATTCTGAACTTTTCTTTGGATGAAGTTGAGCATAGGTCCATTAACACATCCCATGGCTTGCCCTCAGTGTTCCTGACCATGACATTATATCTGAAGAAGTGTCTGGTACACAGTTAGAAGAGCCCTGTTGAATGGGATACAGTAACCCATTAAAGTTATGCTAAGTGGTAAAAAGGAGATTTTTTTTTTTTTTGAGTGAGGGCCTTATTCTGAATTGTTTTTACAAGGTAAAAAGTTAGAATCTGAATACATATTAAAGCTGTCTTCTTGTGACCCTGAATGTTACTGCTTATCTCCAACAGGCTTTAAAGCACATATTTTATTTCAAAGGTACATAGAATTTACTTTCATCTTTATCGCTCTCTTTGCTTTGATATCTGAGTTTTTTTCCCCATTATCTGGAATTCTATTTCTACTTTTTCTCTTAACAAAGGAACCAGGTTTGCAGTTTGCAGAAAATACAACACTCTTTTGTAGAGATGCATTTAAAATATTTCACCAGGTGTCTGCATTGTGTTGGAGGCCCGGAGCAATTTAAGTTGCCTGACCACTGTCCAACAGGCCTCGCATAGCTTCAGTTGCTTGCTTGGCTATTCTAACCCCTATAGCATGACATCTTCCAGTTAGCAAAAATAAATAAAACTACTAAGTAGCCTTGCAGATGTCTCAGTTTCTACATACCATGCCACATATCAAAACAAAATACACAACATGTATGTTTGCAGCTGCACATAATACTTTATCCTTAGACGTCTGGAGGTACACTTTTTCATTGCCAAAAAGAAGCATATTTTACTCCGCCTCTCCTATCACCAAATGCTGTTTTAACAACCCCAATTGTCATAGTAAAAATAAAATATAATTGAAAGTAAAAACCCAATATAAATAATTAGCCTATATAGTAAGTAAAAAAAAAATTAAATAAAAGCTGTTTATAAAAAGGTATAAAAAGTCACTACTTAAACAAAGGGATGTGCTCTACCAACACCTGACTCTGCAAAAAGTGCTGCTGGTCAAACCAAAGACCACTGACTCCCTGGTGGGGCCCCTAAAAAAAGCCGTTCCTGTATACAGCCTTCTAAGTGACGTCTTAAATCCCCAAGCTTAATAAATATAATATATTGTAGTTAATTTTGAGCTTTATAGTCAACTAGTATATCTCTAAAAAGCCTTGCACATTAAACCCTGTTAATCTGCAAATTAGGCATACTGTGTCTCACTAGTATTCACACTAGTATTAGTAATCACTAATTACTAACAGTAATTAAAATTAATTACTAATTAAATAGTAAATCCTAAATTAAATAGTAATTAAAAACTAATAGTAATGATGATGACTAATTACTAGTATTAGTAATGACACTAGTATTTACACTAATCACTAATCAATGGCAGCATGGCATGGGGACAGAGGCAGTCTCCAAGTGAACAGGTTTATGGCACCACGTTTCAATCTTTTTCCTCTACCTGAGGTAGAAGCAAATATACCCTCTAGCCCTCAATTAGTGGGTATCAAAGAGTCTCACAATCTTTAATGTTATCACAACACCTTTGTGAGGCAGGGACGTTATCACAACATCTCATTTTACAGATGAGGACCTGAGGCAGAAAAAGACTAAAGGACTTGTCAAAGGGCACAGTGGAAGGCTGTGGTAGAATAGAGAGTTGACCCCACATTTCCTGGATACAAAGCTATCATCCTAACCATTGGACCATTTTTCATAACCACAGCAATAATAAAGAAACCAAGCTTGTTGTTTAAAAGCTTTTCAACATGTTTTTGCAGCCTTTCATTTAAATCACTGAAGTCTGTACCCAGCTTCAGCTAAAAGTAGAACTGGTTGAGAACAATTATGATATTTATATATTTTTAGACAATTTTACATGGAGATTTTTGTCGACATTTTTGTAATCAAAAACAATGTTGACCAGTCTAGAAACTTGCCAAAAGAAATCAGCAGCCAATTCTTTTTCTGAAAAACTTTTTTCCCAAAACTTTGAAAATTCTGAAATTTGCACCCAGCTCTTGCTAAAAAGTTACATCCACTAATGTTTCTAAAGTTTATTTTTATTCCTCCAGGCATTTTTAGGGTGGAGAAAAAGGAGGACAGACCTAAAGAGTTAACTGGACTTGGCTGTCCTTTCAAAAGCTGTTGCATCGATGGATGTCCAAGTCGTGGAGGAAAACCAGGAGAGGCTGAAAATTAAAAAAATCCCCAAAACCTGGACTGTTAACCAGAAGGGAAATTCATCTCTTTTTTTCCTGATTTATCCCTTTACCATTGTTCTCCTTTTGCCTTTGTCCTCTGTATGCTTGACTGCATTTCCCACCAAATTAATTGTAACGCTGGCAAATGACTAGAATTAAATTGTAAAGACAAATTATTTACTTGTGGTTTCATCTTCCTTACCAAGTAAATTAACTAATTAAGAACCCAGATTTAATCCCAAAGAAGCTGAAGAGAGCTTTGCCATTAACTTCGTTGGTTGCAGAATTGGCCTGTAAACTTTAACAACAAAATAAAGTATGCTAAAATCTAAACCACTATGTAATCCGGAACCTCTTCTGGTAAAATATGGCCAGACAATATTATAAGCGATCCTGTATGGTCACTCCACCTATGCTTTGTTTTATGCAGAAGTACTATGGGAGTTCTGTGGTGCCAAAGTCTTATATAATCCTTCTGTCAGCAGATGAATTTTAGTCTCTTGGAAATTGCTTTTTATCCTTTGTCTCATACTAATGCTTATCATCGCTCTCAAATTGGTTGGGGTGGCTTGGGAAATTCCTGACAGAAAAACTCCTCTGAATTTCAGTTCTAACTGTAACAAGCTAGTTTTATCAGCTGGCCTTTGTATGGTGTAGCGCTGGCATGTTGATGGGAAACAAGCTGTGGCAGTGTTGTTTCATACTGTTCTCATACCAGTGTAAATCCAGAGTAATTCCCCCAAAGTCAGTAGGGTCACATCACATGTTGAAAACTGGTGACAGTGAGGACATAATTAGACCTTTGGTCTTGCCCACATTTGGAAATGTAGAAGAAAAATCCCACTGTCTGGGATACTACTAGTGCAGGAATGTTTTCCTAGAATTCCTTTGTGTAGACAGGACTTATGAGCCTGTATCAAATTGGAGCTGACTCTGAAAGAGGGATTCTTGGAATGGTATTGTGCCCCAGTGTGTGCATGTGAAACAAACACAGAAAATCCTACCAAAATAAACCACTACAATTTTCCCCCTGAGGAGAGTATGCATGAGAATGAACCACACAGAACAGTTGTTAGTCATGTTGGTTAATGCGCAAAAGGAAAGTGATGAGGGCAGTTTAAAAACTGATAGAGAATAGAAATAAAGGACTGGTAACTGTTTCAGCACTGCCTCATCTCTGATATATACCTCAGAGCATGTTCCTGACCGCCTCCTTGACATTAAACAGCCGCTAAAGCAAGCTCAGCAGGACAATGAAGACAAATAAATGGAGATGTCTTCATTATAACAACAGTTAAAACAAATAGTTGCTGCACAAGTGGGGACAGCAGACAAAAGAGCCTTGGGTAACTGTGGACTATGCTCATCTGGCCTAGCTGTCTAAAGGGTCATAGTTCTGACAGCTGAAAGGACTGAGAGAATGCTCCCGCTTAGGAAACAAGTATGGATTTTTTTTTCACATGCTTAGCTGTATTTTGGATTATTCCTGGTTAGGCACCAGATAGGATTGCATTTCCAGTAAGGCAGGCTAGTGGTAAGAGTGGCATAAAGGAAAAATGTTAGGTACATTGTTGCCCATCCTTCTCACGTCAATGTCCCATTCTGACTTCCATTCTGTTGTCTCTCTAACAAGTGGTAGCACGTGTCCTAGCCTTGCGGGTTGACTTCCCACCCAGTGAAGGAGAAATCAGTGACTCAGAGTCTGGGAACACTTTGAGTGTAATTACCTTTGTGTGCACTTATACATCAGTCCTGAAATGAGATGGCCAAAGAGCATGCAAAGCCGTTCTTTCTTCCGAATCTCAACCCAATACCAATTCTCTTGGTTGTCACTCTACCTCAAGAGTTGACTCTAAACAGAGCTAAAGGCAGACAGCAAACTCACCCGCTGCTTGCACAACCCCCTCTCTCGCACACAAAAATCCTTGCCTAATGCAAAACTAACAACAACACAGATAATGTCTTCCCAAGAATCAAAACTCACTCACACACCAAGAACTCTCTTGACTAAATGTAACATTGCCACCTGGTGGCAGGTGACATAACTGTTTTGTGTTTTGCTGGTAATGGACCAACACAGAACCAACAGCCTCTCTTTTTACACTCCCTCTTGATTAATCTGAGTGGGTGCTGCTAGTGTAAACCAATCAGTGTCAATAGCTTTAAATTGAGCAAGAGCTGCAATAAGCTTGGACTAATACTGTCACTTGCGAAGTTAGGAGAGTAAAAATTAAGATATAGTTGACTCTAGCAACTCTGTTTCTTTCCTGTTGTTGCTATGTATTTATTGACAATGTTAAAAGGTAGACACTAACGATAGGGAAATAAAAACAACGACAGTCCTGTAGCACCTTAAAGACTAACAGATTTCTGCAGACATGAGCATTCGTGGGCTGCAACCCACTTCGTCAGATGCATGAAGTGGAAATCACAGATAGGAGGTATATATATATACACATCCAAGGGTAAGAAACACTAATGGGGAAATAGGTTTTTATCTAAGCCTTATGGTCAGAAAAGGTTAAGGGAAAAGAGCTCTATTCCCTCTATTGATGCAATGGACAGCTTCATTTTGTGGCCTATCTAGCTACATCTCCTGGAGAGGCACTTGGGGAGTTACCATAACTGTATATGAACTTGGATTTGGGAGAGTAATAGGCTCCCAGAGAAGCTTAGTAGGGTGGCTCAGGAAAGAGCTTTTATTTTGTGGCAAAGACTTGGTTTCTAAGAAATTGAGAGTCTGCTTAAGTGTCCTAAGTGCTCTTGGCTCTTCTCCCATGGAGACTTTGCTGCAAGAGTCGACAGACCCACAAAGAGAGAGACTCACAAAGAGACATTTGCACTGCTTTTATTTACTGATCTGATCCATGACTAGGGTCTAGGGAATCGGTGAGGTGATGCAGCCAAGGCACTGTTACCTGTGGGACATTGTCACTGGTGGGTTGGAAGGGAGTTAGATGGACTGCTACCAAACTTACTGGAGATGGGGTGATATTTTAGTCTATTTTCATATACATTTAGTTGCTGGGTTTTCCCAGACTTATGGCTGTGTTCCCTTTACCCTGAGAAAGGTTTCTTTGTTTGTACACAGTCTTGGAGTACTTTTGAGTGGGGAAGTGCTACCTGTTAAGGGCACCCAGGTAGGGTGTATTTAGTTTTCCCAGGTAGCTGGGTGTGGATTGATCTAGTTCAATTATTTGTCAAGAGGAACCCTAGGTATATTGAACCTAGTCCTTACTGCTGCCTTGAGCAATCTAGCCTGTGAATTGCATTTGGTTGACTCTTCTTTGTTTATTTAAAAACCAAAGCAGTAACCCTTCTTTCAGCATATCTCCAGTGATCATGCTCCAGACAACCATTCTAAGAGCTGGAAACTCTGATGGCTCTCCAGATCAAAACTAGATGTTTTGGGGGAAATTATGTGGTCTGTGTTATACAAGAGGTTGGACTAGATAATCAAAATGGTCCCTTCTGGCCTTGGACTCTATGAATCTATGACCTTGCATGAGTGGACCCTTAAATGGATTTGGGACAGATTTTCAAAAAGAGTTCAGGGCTGTACTTTCATCTGTTCGGCATTCACAAATGGGGTGAGATTTGCAAAGGTTCTCAGCACCCAGGAGCTCTCATTGTGGCACTCATTGCCAGAGTTTCAAAATCCTCAGCACCTAACATGCAGGCCTCTTTTGTAATGTGGCCCTTAATGACTTTGTGCTTCTAACTAGCTGTTGTAACGGTGGGAGCTGATCTAAACTGAACTGTTAAAAAATGATATCCTTGTGTTTTCAATCTCCCTTACCAAGTTTAAAAAGAAAAGAAAAAAAAGGTAGTGCCTTGCTTATGCTAGTGATGTAATTCTAGCCACACACAGACATTACTGCAAAACTCCTGTTGGCTTCAACATGATTAGAATGACACCCCAGGTTTTTAGCACCAGTGTATTTACTCTGATGTAGCTGCATCAGTGGAAACACACAGTGCACATTTGCTGCACTTCATGTAAATTGGCCCAATCTTGCAAGAAACTGAGAACCGCCTTTTCGATTCTGAGTGCCATCAACTCCATTGACTTGACAGTAATGGTCAGCCTCACTTACATATCATTAAAAATATCTACTAAATTTACAAATGTTCATTACACAAGAGGTCCATTTTTGCCCTCACATAGTCCTGCTAGCAGTATGCAAATAGTTATTTTTTCAATTAGCCAGTTGGACTGAGAAGTTGACAGAGAGGGAGAAGATTGGAGTGGCCCCCAAATGGAAAAAAAAGGAAATTGTTTCAGAAAAATAAAATAACAAAATGTGGGTTTGATGAAATGTTACTTTTAGTTTTTGAGGGGAGGGTTTAATTTTTTCGTGTACATAAGTGAAGGAAATGTCAAAATAAAAAGTTATTTTTGAACTGAAAAATGAGGGGTTCCCAAAGTGATAGCCTCCCCATACAGTTGCCTTCTGCTGCTTTGTACTATTAAAATGAGAAGCACTAACGATAAGATGAATCACATGCCTCCTTGAGATTGATGGCTGTGATTTCGCCCTTTAATTAACCTAACTAGGGATAAATTAAGCACAAGTCCCTGCTTAAAACAAAAGGAGTGGTTGCTACAATTTGTGAGTCCTGAGTGGCAGTTTTATTTTGGGGAGAGGGGAAAAGTAATCAAAGTATTTAGGGGCAAACTAAGCATGTGAATGCTTCCTGCGGGGGGAAGAGTGTTACAGGGTGAAGTAGGAGGGCAATAGGGGGTGAGGAGTTTGGGGCTGCAGTGAGTCAAGTTTTAGCCAAGGTAGCGCAGGGCAACCGCTAAATCTTTGGGGGACCCATAGAGAGAACCATGTTTAGGAATGTGTTCACCCAATTGTTTGTACACAGGTGCAGTCTGGAAGAATTACAGTGTGCACGCACCAATAAAGAAAATAAAACATGAGAAGTTTATGCTTGCAAGGCTGGTTCAAAGGGACATGACAATGTCATTGCCCTAGCAAGCACCCCACCATCCATGTTTCTAGTCTGAACCTTTGTACACCAGTGCAACAACGATTTAACAACTCGTGTTGTTTGCTGCAAGTTGGCTATTATTTTATAACATGATTTTATTTTATGGAGAGGTTTGCTGTGAACACAGCATAATATTCAGCAGCTGGTCTAAACAGCATTTTTGTTAAGGTAGAGAGGAGCCAGAGAGAGAGGACTGATTCGGTGTTGGGAAGGAATTTTCCCCCAGGTCAGATTGGCAGAGACCCTGTGGGTTTTTTCAGCTTCTGCTGCAGCATGGAATCACGAGTTTAAACTAGTTGAATTTGTAGATTATCTGTAATTTGAAGTCTTTAAATCATGATTTGAAGATGTCGGTAACTCAGCCAGAGGTTAAGGGTCTATAGCAGGAGTGGCTGGGTGAAGTCCTGTGGCCTGCAATGTACAGGAGGTCATACTAGATAGATGATCATGGTGGTCCCTTCTGATTTTAGAATCTATGAGGCTCAGACTTTTTATGTGGGTGGAGAGGCTTACAACAGTGAGGTTGCAGCTGCAGAGGGGATGGCATGTCACAATGGGTGTTAGACAAGCCTTGGATTGGTTGTTTGAGAAAAAAAATTCTGTATTTTACTAGCCCTGGGGAACGGGGAAGGTGTATGTGGCTACTTCTTGATCTTGGAGCCCATTAATGTGGTGTTTCCAAAGACACATAGCATGGCGGTTTGGAACTGACAGTGTCAGAACATTGGCTGCTGAGGGAAAAGAACTACGTGCATTGCCAGGGCTGCCAATGTGTGGATTCTGGATGACTCCTGGCTCAGGTTTTCAGATTTTTGCAGGAGAACAAGGAGTTCAGCATGATATGGTGATTGCAGATTACAGGCTGGTTTGGATGGAGAGAGGTAGCCTGTGTTGGCAACATATTTTGCCTACTCTGTACTATCTAATGCATGACTTAAGTTGTGATCTACCAGACACTGTGGTGATTCCCTCAGGTGCAAATGATCTGGGTCTTGTGCCTGGTGCACACCTCATACGATGTAGGTCAGCAGATTTGGATCATATCAGATGTTTGTGTGCAGAAGCTGTGATAGTTTTCTGTGATTTGTCTGTGTGTCTGAATAAGTGCTGCAGCAACAATATGAAAGCTATTAATAAGTGTTGGAAGAACAGTAATTGGGAAAATGGAGAGCCCATGGCTGACCAGAAAATGTGTATTATATGACATAGAAATGTTAGAAGCGCTGACACCTCACTTTATCTCAGAGCTGAGGGACAGCTATTGGAGAGGTGTAGGAGGATCTCACTCTCAAACATAAAACAATCCATATTTCAGAACAAACATCCAGTCTTCTTATTAGTTGTGTCAGCCCTTCCACAAGCTCTACTCTCCAGCCATTCTGAAACCAGGAACGCCATGCCATTGTAACATAACTGTCCTTTGCTCCAGGCACTGCACATGAACTGGGTTATTGGGGGACTAGGGAGGGAAGGTGCGGAGGAGAAAATAATGGCAATAGAAATGGAATCCTGCGGGTGAAGGTGAACACATTCTAAGAAAGGGAAGAGCTTGTATATTTTAGCAACTGTAGGCTAGGCAGAGTAAAGGTCTGTTTGTTAATAGGGCATGTTGAGGAATTGGTGAAAGAGGGCAGAGTTAACTGTGCATTCCCTGGTTTTCAGAAGTTTGTGTTTTGCTCATCTTAATGTTCTGCAAGGGATACTACAGACTACCAAGCATTCTTAACTCAGTGTTAACATAGTTTTTGCCATTGAATTTTATAGTCCCTGTTTCAGCTACAGCCCACGTGGGACCAGGAGAGGATGGGGGAAGCTAGTCTCTCCCATTACATGCCAGCTGGCAAAGTCAGTAATTTGTGTAGCAGGAAGGAAGCTACATACCCTCAAAAAGTATCAGAGTACCAGCTCCACCATGCACCATGCTCATGTCAAGGGCCCCCAGGAGAAATTAGCCAGAATACTTGATGGGGAAGGAGGATACAGTCACAGTTGGCTCTCATGCTGCATGCTTGAAGGCACTCAGGTCAGAATCTTGCCCTTAATGTTCTGTCTTTGGGTCCAGTTCTGACCTCAGCAACCTGGTTAAAATAGTTCAACTCAATCCCGAATATAAACTCTGTTGGAATTACTCATACCTTGAAGGAGAGGCTCAGGTCTTGAGATTTCTTCCTAAATCCAGGATACACTGCTCAGCTATGGCACATAATACCTGTACATCCCAAGAGTTGTTTGTTTCGGTATTACACTTAATGTAAGGTTATTGTAACATAAACATAAATAAGTATGAATAAGCTCGGTCCATGTATATTTTTGTATTGAGAATGAACAACACTATTCCTGCATTCTGTCACGGACCTAAAAAGATTTAGCTGATACACCCTAAATACAAAATACTCTGTGAGTGAGGAGGCTATTATTATACAGTAAGTATAATAAGGTGACACAAGTGGTGAGTATCATTTCTCATATGGGAGCACTGGATATGTATTATATACATTTTAAGTGGAAATTAATTAGGTCTCAGTGGAGGAGTGCTAGATTTTTTTAATTTTTTTTTTTACCTTTGCTCAATATAATTTGCAGCAGCATCTTTAAAAAAATATGCTCAGATTTAAATTTGAGCAGGGGGAAGTAGAAATGAAACAGGAATTAAAGTGATTCCACAGCAACCAAAAAGTAAATGTCTAGCTACTAACTGGAATATTGCAAGGGAAGAGCAATCTATGCACTTTCTTCTTTTATTGGAAATAGTGAATCCAAGAAGTCCTGGAAAGGAACTCAGAGTTACTAATTTTCCTATGTCTGGTGATACACGAGTCTACTAGCTTTTGAAGGCAACTTCGGGACCCAATCCGGTAACCCTTTCTCATGTGCGCCTTAGGAGCCAATACAAAGCAGTGAGACTACTCTTGTAAGGGAGACTTGCAGAAGCAGTGTAATAATGCCAGAAATCAGTCTGAGCCACACAGTTTGGATCCAAATTAAGACCCAAACATCCCAAATTAGGAGACATTTGGATCCAAGGTTTTGAATTGGTCCGTAGGGAGTGTGATGATGAGATTCGGAACCAGATTCAGTTCCGAATTTCACCAGAATATGCATCTCAGTGGTTGGTTCTGGCCCATCTCCAAGGAATACCCCAAATGTGAATTTCTGAAGCATTATTTACAATTCTGTTTCTTCCATTCTGTTTGCCCCACCCCCCTGCAACCAACCTAAATAAAAACAAAATGAAAACCAGAGTGATCTGACTCCTGTGGAGAGACTTCTAGGCTCTTATGACAGTCTAATATTGCAAAACCAAAGATATATGCCTAGCTTCTATTCCACAGGAGCCAATGCAAGTGTGTGGAAGCCAGAAAAATCTAATTTCAGGGCCCTCAAGTCACTGGATATATATATATTTTTAAATAACTGAATTTAGCCCAAAGTTTGTTTATTGGGAACATGGATTAAGAAGATTGTAGAAAGAAAACTGTAAATCTGTTTTGAAGCCCAAGTTTTATCTTATTACACTGCTGCTAAGGTTAAGGGTATAATGCTATTTCCATTATAAGCCTATTTCCAGGGGGTTTATATCTTGGCAAATAAATATGTTGAAAAACTTGGTTTATCAGATTAGTTTAGGAGTGGCTTAACCCTGTATCACTTTATATGATACTGAAAATATTTTTTTTATTATTATCATAATATAAAACTATATAGTGGTTTTTCTGTAACAAGAAATTGAGAGGACATCTATCTATACATATCTATATCTAGCCATCTAATCTATTTATACACACACAGTGGGAGCCTGATTAGACTCTATGTTTGGATAGTACCATCCGATATCAGGTTTGCCGTTTGAGATGGTTTCTTAACCGTAGAGTCATTACAGAAATATATAAGTAATTTTGTAGAAGGCTAATATTTAATGGACTTGATTGTGGCTGTCCCTGTAAGGGTGAATATGTTAGACTCATAGACTCATAGGTCAGAAGGGACCAATATGATCATCTAGTCTGACCTCCCGCACAAGGCAGGCCACAAAACCCTACCCATACACATTTATAACAACCCCGAACCCATGACCGAGTTGTTGAAATCCTCAAAAATGAGATTTGAAGACCTCAAGCTGCAGGGAATGTTGGGGGAAGGGCAAAAGGAGTCCGACCTCAGGAACCCTTGAGATCCTGTGTGTGAGTCAGCCCTGAACCTGGTCCTTCCTTTGCCTGATTTCCAAAACTGAGTGAGTGTTGGTAATGCCAGGAATTGTAAACATTCCAAAAGGGGCAGGGAACAGCCAGTATAGGGTGCCTGGGGAAAGCACACTATCCATTCCACAGGAAGAGTGAGAGCTGTTTATGAACACGTTCCTCCTCAATATCCCCAGAGGAATTCTGGGTGAAATCCTGGTCTCATTGAAGTCAGTAGTGAAAATCCCATTGACCTCAGTGGAGCCAGGATTTCACACCTTTCCACTTGTATAGTCTGCAGGCAGCGTATCTCTTGGAAACGGAGGTGGTGTGATGCCCTTATGTATCTCCCCACACATGTGCATACCGTTTTATGTTTTGGTGCCTCTTACAATTTTAAAACATACAAATATTTATGTCTGTCTTTTGCTTGTCTTCTAGATCGCAAACTCCTCAGGGCCAGAAGTGTCTTTTTGTATTGTGCAGTACCTACAATGATTCTGGTGCTAAGGAAGTAATACATAATAACAAAGTTTTGCTACAATGGCTACTTTTCCATCGGATTTTAATATTACACATACTAATGAACAGATGAAGATCAGACAAAAATATAGGCCAAAGTTTTCAAAAGTTACCGTTCATTGTGCGTGCCTCAATTTTTGAGTGCCGCACTTGAAACACATAAAAGGGGCTTGATTTTTAGAAAGTGCTGGGGACCCTCCTCTGTGAAGAGGTCCCCTTTAAGATGTCTGAAGTTAGGCACCCAAAAGCACTGCTTAGTTCTGAAAATCTTGACTTAGCACACATATGATATAAGAGCATCTTAATTCCTCTTGCATGTGTATATTGAGTGCAAATTATGGTATCACCTAATGCAATTTCACCAAGATGTGTTTTCTTTATTACTTGTTTTACTAAGTACTCAAATGTTTAAATACAGATATAAAACAAAGGAAATGAATACAAAAATGAGTATTCGGTTATGTCTTTGACTTAAAACTACACGCAAACAAGAATGTAGTAGTTAGGGTACCTATTGTCCTTGTTTGGTGAAATTATGAATACCTGAGCATTACAGAATATATTATGATCTAGGTAACAACCCATACTGTTTTCTGATCACTGTAATAGTGAAGCTCACTGAGGATGTAAAGGACCTAACCCAGCAAGGTGCTGATTGATCTCAAATCTCATTGGACCAGTTTCTCAGGAGGTATAAATCAGCATTGGTCTACTGAAGTCAATGGAACTATTCTGATTTATAGCTGTTTAGGAACCGATTTATATTTTTTGACCATTGCTCGTATTAAAGTATGACTATGACTGGAAGTCAGTTTCCGCCTGTAGGATTCAGGAAACATGTCTGGGCACACTGGTGTCTACGTTCCCTCCTACTGTTGGCCAAGGTGGTGCGACAATATTCTGTTCCACGTTCTGCTTCCTTCGTAGCAGAGTGCCAACCTCACCTGTCAGGGGCTCTTTCCTTCCTGGTCATTAAGTGAAGTCCAGCAAGCTGTATGTGCTGCTTGATGCAATCCATGTGGTGCAGTTTGAGACAGACATCCTTCCTCCTGCCTTTTTTAAATTCACCGAACAGAACTCTCTTAGATAGTCGACGGTTATCCATATATATAACATGGCGGACCTAGGTCATTTGCCTTTGCACTAGCATGGCCTCCGTGCTTAGCACGTCTGCCAGATGTGTTGTTAGTGATTTGTCAGACTGTTTGATTCCCATTACCTTATGGAGTAGTTGCTGTTGAAGGCAGTTAAGTTTTTGGATGTGACGACAATAAAAAGGGCAGGTTTCTAATGAATATAGAAGATAAAGGAGCACAACAGCTCTGGAAACTTGGCATTTTGTGGGCACTTTAACCCTACCCTCACCCCATCTTACCAAAAGTCTTTTTCATAGACAACTGTAGTTTATATTAACTACAACAAAACTAAAGGGAGCTCAGCCCTTTGCAGGACTCGAGTTAATAGGCAGAATACAAGCTTAACTTGGAGTCGCTATGTTTTTGTAAGTATAAAGTATTCTCAATAAGGCACGTTTTTGTTTATATTGTAAGGTCCCTAATTTTAAAAAACAAATCCATTATTTTCTAGTATCTTATAAAAATCTTAAAGTAATTTCCCCCTCCTGATATTGTCGTGTTGCAATTAGCAGACATTCCCTCTTATCATTTCTCTGTCTTGTGTATTTAGAATGTAAGTTCTTTGAGACAGGGACTCACTGTCACTGTGTGTTTGTACAGAACCTAGCACAATGGAGGCCTTGATCTTGGTTGGGAGCCTCTAGGCCAGGGGTCGGCAACCTTTACTATCAAAAGAGCCGCATGCGGCTCCGGAGCCGCGGGTTGCCGACCCCTGCTCTAGGCAGTACTGTCATTCAAAAAATAATTTCCCTGCTTTGAACGTGTTGAAAATAACATTCCTTTATTTGCTAATCAACCATTTCAACTATATAAGCCTCTTTTAATGCTAAAATGTGGGTCAAATCTTGATTGCCTTACTTTTGTCTAGTGTTACTGATGTCAACGGCTCAGAATATGTTTATAACCGGTTCTCCCGTGATGAAAGACGAGTGCATAAACCCAGAGCACTGGCCATATTCCAACCATACTCGTCTTTTTTTTTTTGCTGGATGATATTTTATGGTATCTGGAGAAAACCAGCAAATTAATCATATGATTAATGTGATTTAATGTTTAATGACATGGGTCAGCCACGTTGTGAACAAAGACGACTTGTGTGGTAATAAAGAGAACAAAAATATTCCAAAGTTAATGTATCTCTAACAGAGTAGACCCTTTAAGAGTACCGTTTCTGAAAGCACACCTATCACATTTTCCCTTTGCTGTGCTGTGAACTTACAAGCATGAGTTCAAGGCTGGCAGGTAGGATTCCAGGCTCTGGGCCAGTGAAATCTCTGGGACAAGGGGACATGGAACAGTTCACTTCATCACTCCTGTGGTTGGCCCATACATTAAAAAAAAATCCAGTCGGCGTCAGAATACAAGATGGTAACTAATAAAGAAGGAAATGTAGAGTTAAATCTGCCACTTGTTCTCCCCTTATAATGAAAGTATAATGCAGTACCTAAGATTTCTTCAATTCAGCTCTGCAGAAGGATATAGCTGTCCAATGGTGCCATTGTGAAATTGCCTGTGCGAGACTGGTATAAAACATTTACACAAAGGCAACCTTTGAAGCATACAGTTAAGGCCAATCAAAACACAAAATTAAATAGATGGAATAAAATTAAGTTAACACACACACACAAATGGCTGTAGAAAATTATATGCATCTGTCTGTGTAAGCTGTGCAACTAATTCATGATGAAAAATGTATTTGAGAATTTTTTTCCTTTTTTCAGTTTGCAAATTCTCTGCCAGCTCATTATGGCTTTTCTCAGTTTCGTTTGCCATTCAAAATTATTTATAGAACAACTTCAAGGAATACCATTTGATCGGTAGTTTTCTTTTAAGCCATTCTTAAATTATTCAATGTTCACACCTTGAGAGGTGAAATTCCAGCCCCTCAAAATCAGTGGCAAAACTCCCATTGAGTTAAATCAGACCAGGATTTGACCACCTATGCCATTTCAACCTTCCATCCAACAAGGAGCTCCATGTGAATACTGTAGATCCCTGTGCCCACAAGAATGGTCAAACTGTAGCTCTTTTACAGTTAAAGTATGGCTCGTGGAACCCCCTGTGTTCCCCCAATTCTCCTCCTATCAGATGGGGGTGGGGAGCTCGGAGCTTCTGCCCCGCAGCAGAGTGGTGGGGCTAGACGATCCTGTCCAGTGGAGAGGAGGGTTTGGGGGAGAGGGGGTCAGTAAGTTTGGCCACCCTTGGTATATGTACAACCCAACAAAAGTGAAGGTGCAAACACAGCTGAAAAGTGCTTGCTTTAACAGTCAAATCAGCATTTTCAGAGTTTGTCTGCAAAATTCACCCCCCTCCTCTCTCACATTTAGCACACCTGCTCTGTATGCATAGATGTGCTGCAGATACACACAATAAATAAATGGGTTTTCTCGTGTACCTTTCATCACCTCTCCTGCATACTGATTAATCAGGATGAGATCCTTGTTCCTGCTCTGGCCCCTTTACACCAGGGAAAAGGACCAGACCATGTAAAGGAGTCCTAAATGCCCTGTATCTGAAAGGGAGGGAATGCCCTATATGTAGGCATTGCAGAAAAGGGTCTTAAGGCTGCCTTCTGAGGACCCCCCCACAAGCCTTTGGAGTAGGAAACATGCCTGGGGTGGGGGTGAGAGGATATGTATCAGGGCAGGATGCTAGCATGCAATGCTACAGAGATTCCATGCAGCACGGCAACCCAAAGGGCAGCCATAGGCAGCTGCCATAATTCAGTCAAGCCATGACAGCTTTCTAAATTATTCTAAGGATCGCTCCATTCCTCAGGGCAGCCCAGGATTAGGCACAGATACAATTTTAATACCACCATGGCCCCCATCACCTTGAGCCATGAGTCTTGAACATCTTAGAGTAAAAAGCTACATGAATTTACACCAGCTGAGGTCCTAGTCCAGTAATTATAGTAACGATGTGAACATGTGTCCCCTGTTACCTTTGTGGGAGAGCGGTAAGGAAGAAGACACTTACAGTAGCTTATTCAAAAAGTCGAGCAGATTGAAAGAGTTAAAAAACTGTTTGTAGAAGTGTAGCCTGCAGGTTGCCTGTCTTAAATTGCATTCTAATGTACTCATCTTTGAGTGCTTTTAAACATTTCTATACTTTATTGTTCATAATAACACAAGAAGTGGAACCTTTTATTCAAGGTAAAGATTGCACACTGCAAAAATTCAACAACCATCTGGGTAACTCAATAGCATCAGAGGAGGCAAAATTTCAGTCAATCTTTATCGAAGCCTATGTCAAAGTTGTCAGCGAGTCTTTCTTTGTCCTTCTAAATCTTCTTTCAGAAAATGAGTTACAGCTTTTACATGCTAGAAAAGGTAGTTTCATCTTGATATTTCAATCTAAATTTAGCAGGGAATAAAAAGGGCAGCTCTAAAGCCTCCTCTGTAAAATCTTGTTTTATCAGCAGAAAGTCTCTCCTTCCACTTTGAGTGATAGGACTCAGATTAGGAAAGATATAAATCTTTTTACCTTCAAATTCCCAAATTTCCTTTTTCTTCGCAGCCTGAAAATCCCCCCCCTCTCGCCCCCATCTCTTATCATATGAGATTAATAAATCTTGATCCATCTATACAGCAAGCAGGGATTCTGACACACTATTCTATACAGGTGATCATCTTGCACATTTAAACTAAGAAGCTTGAAAAATACAATAACCACCAAATCAGAAGAATTTGATGGTCTTTTCTGTGTTGATATCCGATCCCTATTCTGAAATTAATTGATTTTACTTGATTTTACCTTTTTTTTTTTTTCTTTCTAAAGCTTGATCCATACACAGATTTTGTACTGGTATAACTCTGTTGGTTAGGGAGGTTGTTTCATTTTTTCCCTGATGTAATTATACTCACACTGCCTCTAGTGTGGAAGCAGTTATGCTGGGATATATCATTCCCCTTCCTATATGGGAAAAAGCCCATACTGATATAATTGTATCAACATTAGGGTTGCTGTACCACTTTAACTATGTCCCTATAATTAAAGGGGTGCCATTTTGTTGTGTAGACGAGGCCTAGGGTCTGATCCAGATCCACTGAAGTCAATGGAAATTCTCCTGTTGGCTTCAATTGGCTTTGAAGCAGGCCCTCTCAAGTAATGGCATTGTTGGGTTTTTTTAATATCACGATATTATTATGGATAAACTCACTTTTTTAGGTCACTTTTCAGATGCTTCCAAAATGGATTAGTTAGAAATAACTATTTTTACCAGAGGTCTCTTCAGTTGGGGTGGAATCCTGACCTCACTGAAGTAAAATTCCCATTGACTTCAGTGGAGCCAGGATTTCACCCTTGGAATCAAGGTAAGTAAGCTCCTAATTCTTCAGATCTCTATGTATGTGTGTAAAAAATGGAAATCAACCTGACTACTAATGTTCATATAGTTAAGCATATGTTTTGCATGATGAGGGCCTAGTGTCTGATCTTGTTAAATGACCAGTAGGGGTGGTCTGTTATGCCCTCACAGCATCTCATTAACTGAAATGGGAAACTATGCTGTGTAAATGAACATAGCTTCATTAAAGTCAATAGAGAAGCTAGGTTCTAGCCCATATTTCTAGAGCAGCAGTGTCCTTGTTACTGTGGCGGTGATGGGGAGCAAAGAAGAACCCTAGGCAGTAGGCAGCTTAATTTTATAAGTGAAAGGACAAAAAAATAGTACAGAAATACAATAGTAACATATTTAGTCAAGTGAAACATAGACATAGACATACCCAGAATACGTGAGGGGTCGTATGATATAAAGGTTTTATTGGTGCTCCTGTGGGATGACTTGCATAAGGCATGCAGTGTAAAATAAAAATAGACATGCTGTATACAAAAGCCTATCCGAAAGGCTCTGAAATGAATAAAAGACAAATCAGTGAAATACATTTCCCAGCGCCAGGTGGAAAAAGACAACAATACTTTAATTTGCTAGACAAAGAAAGAAAAGAAACTGGGATATTGCCATGCAAGAAAAGTTTAGGGTTTCCACCATACCATTTATTTAATTACCAGTGCCAGCTTCACAGAATGCTGCCATCAGAAAGGGAATACACTGAGGGAGTGTTGAAGTGGAGTAGGTTTAAAATGTTGTGACTGCCTTAATAGCTACATATCCCATAAAATGCATTAGTTTTCAAGAGGGTGATTATGGTTTGCTTTTTATGTGCCATTATGTCTAATTTGTTTTATGCTCCAGCAGAGAAAATTATTTCCTTCATTCCAATTTATATGACAAACACAAAAGAATAATCAAGTGAAAAATATATTGATTTAATATGATCATACTCGGCTTCCCTATGTAAGTACATACCACTCCTGAACTGCATTAGTGACAATAATAACTGTGCTTTTTAAATACATGCAATTCCCCATTCTCTAAAGGGTAGATTTTAAAATAAATTAATCTTGTTATTGAAAGGAGGTGAAAATGTAAGTATTTTTGAGGAAACCCAAGGCTACATTAACACTGGGAAATTTAAAATCGTGACACTTGAAAATGGATCTGGCTTGGTGTTTAGACTTATGATTTATTTTGGTTTACAAGCAAATCACGGTATCTGCATAACTTCTATAAACATAACTTTCTGTGTGTTAATGCTAGGATATTATGGACCATATTTTCAAAAGGCTTGACTTCCTTTAGTTGTATGACCAAATTACATCTGCATGTGTTTTTTTGTTTACTGTCCCTTGCATACAAAATTATAGGGCTAGATCTTCCAGTAGGGCTACAGTGCGCTCAGTGCATGACTAGAAGGGGACATCAAAGTTCACTTTAAGCCATTTTATATCCCAATTCTGGGGCCAGACCTCAGCATAAACTGGAGAAGCCATGAAGTTGTTCTAGTTTGTGTCCAGTTACCCGCAGCCCTAAGAAGCTTTTTCAGCAGCCAGTGATCAGCTGGGTGTAGTTTATCCTGGCCATGCCCCCTTTCTCCGAGAACACCCTTTACACTGGCAACTGGGAGGGAGAAGGGCATAGCAGCCCTATGCCATCTGAAATTTTCTCTAAACAGGGATGTTGTCATCTATTGAATTCTATAGGGTTTTAGAATAATTTCTGCAGAGCGCTGTCCAATTTCTAGAGAGATCAGTTGGTTTCATCCTTATTTATTTCTATAAGACATTTCTATATTGCTTTTTAAGTCAGAACAGTATGATAAGCTAACGTCTGTGGGAAATTGCAGGGGATGAAGAGCTAAAATTATTCATCTTTTATGGTAAAGAACACGGTGGTCTCAGCATCATTCATTAAAAGAGAAGCCTGCACCAACTGCTAGTTTTAAAGGTCATATTTTGTTTGAATGAAGAGGAAAAAAGAGCTGTCGCAAGGACAGTAAAAGGGCAGCTAGGATGGAGCATGTATGTTAATGAGCAAGGGTGAACGCATCTCCCTGAACTTTTTAAGATCCTGATAAGATTTTGTATGCACAATTTAGGGCAAGAGCTTAGGAGTACAGATAGGCAGCACAAATCTCATTTTGAGTTTGCGTTATTAATAATAGAATAGTACTAGTACAGAACGATGGCACTTATATAGTGCCTTACATCTTCAAAGCAGTTAACAGACACTGCAGGTCTGATACTTCATGGTAATGAGTGTGTCCAAGGAGCTACTAAGGGCCAGGTTTTTAAAGACATTTAGATGCCTAAAGATACAGATAGTTACTTATTGGGATTTTCACATGAACCTGGAGTCTAGATTTTTAACGGTATTTAGGCATTGCAGTGCTCGGTGTTTTGAAGCCTGTCTCATTTTCACAAGGAATTTAGGTATTCAGAAGCCTAAATCCCCTTGTAAGTCAATGAGATTTAGGCTCCTTAGTGCCTAAATCAGTTCTGACAATGAAATTTAGAATTTGTTATGTTGAGTGCACCAGCACCTAAATACCTCATAAAATAAATACCTTTGCTTCTTGCAGGCAGTGCAAAAACACTATGCAACATCAGACACTTACTAAGAGAGAACAAAGTGAGCATGTACATCTTTCCCTGTAACACAGCATTAACTCCAAGCTCCTCCCATGAACACTTTGCCCATATACGCACTATATATAACATATACTAGCTGTTCACAGACTCGCACTGGTTACGTGTGTGACACGTTACGTTCATACAATATTGCACTTATCTGGTGCACAGTTGTAAGCTGTATCAACGTCTACAATTTCTGAATTCAGAGTTAGGTTTTGTGTTGAATTGTATGTTACAGGAATTTTGTGTTTACTGGAGCTGGACGTGAGCTACTTGGAGAGCAGTGTCAGCGAGTGGTTCGTACGATGTGAGGATGCCCAGGTATGTGAATGGAGGGCTCCTTCTCTTGTCATTTTCCTGCTTTGACAGGTTTGTGTTGGTGGGTTTTCCACTGATGCAACCTAACCTGGCTGTTAATGAAGGTTTTATGGGGAGTCAAGGGAAGGTGAGCAGTGGGAAGGAATGCACACAATACATAGCGCAGTAATGCAGATTAGTCACACTGTCTTGCACTTGCCGGGGCAACTGTGTTACCCAGGGTTCCTTAACCCAGTAACTTTTAGTCTCTGCGAGTTGGTATAAGGCAATAAACCAAAAGGAAATACAGGCGCTCCGCTCATTATATGGCTGGCAAAAGACAAGTCAGAACCAAATGCTTATGACTTAAAGCTTTACTTCTGGTCCCGAGCAACCCCCCCACCCTTTGGTATTACCTTCACCACCGTCTCCACTTATTAGTCTTAAGCAACACAATACAATAGGTGATTAGAGTACTCCAAAACTTTTATTACCCGCACAAGTCTTCGGCAATCTTCAGCCAGTGTTCGGGTGAATCAGTCACAGATTTCCATATGACTGGTCCTTTTGTCTACACCTGGCGATCTTTCAAGGTGTCCACAAAGTAATCCACTGATTTAGGCTTGCTACTTCCCTCTTATACCCCAAAAGTTACAGAGACATGTCAGTCAAGAAAAATGTTACATAGCTGACCAAACCAAATTAATCACTGGGCAGAAGCAAAAGTTACAGCAATGCCGCTAAAAAAAAATGGTAAGCAAGCAATCTTAAGTTGTTAGTCTAGTAGCGAGATTTCCACATAGCTGCAGTTCTAAACTCCAGATGTCCTGTTTTTCACAGACATCTGCCCCAGCATATTCAGAGAGAGAGAACTCACTCAGCCAGGCTTACTTCACATGACCACTGTCTACTACTTCCTCTCCCGGTTTGCCTAGTTTTATGTAAGTCCCTGCAGATGCCTGAAAATGGATAAAAGCAACAAGCAGAATAGTTGATAGTCCATCCCAACAATTGGCAATGGCTTGGATTGCTAACCTGGCTGACTGCTAAAATGCCCCTGTACAACTGGACCAGAAGAGCCATTTTCCTGGTGAGGGTAGCCACTGGTATCATGTCAATCATTCCCCATGGCTTCCATCAGATGGGAGCGCTTTGAGCTCCATCTCAGATGCCACAGTAGCTCCAAGGCAGAATCCCGAGAGAACTGGCACATCTGTCAGGTGCTCTGGTCCCATCACATCCCAAGCCAACTCCAGCACTCTTCGAGTTGCCTTTGGCCAGCTCTGGACTTCCCAACAATACAAAGGTTGCAGGCAGCTTGGGCTGCTGTAGGCCTCACTGAGGAGGACTTTCCACTTCCAATGCTTCTTCGAACACAGTCAACCTGCCTGTTCTATCATTCCTTTGATATAGCACGGAGTTATGTATGTTTCCACTTATAAACTGTAACAACTAAACAGTACAATTTGCCCTACAAGTGTCAAAGCCCCTGAAGAAAAGCCTTTCAGTATGACCTCAACTATGACCACCTATTCTCCAAAATAAGGTCATACCCTCTCTGGTCTGTTAATCATTGTACATTAGAAATTTCCTCAATTATCTGAAAACTTGGTTATCTGAATTAACTCTCTCCTGCAACATGTAGACATTTGAGGTTGTACCATACTTACTGGTATGAAGATGGTAAATACAGTTCTTATTTAACTGTGGCTTGCTTTACTTACAATGACACTTACCAAGCCAGAATAAGCCAGTGTTCAGGCTGCATTAGCAGGAGAGAGTGCAATGAGAACTTTAACATTGCTCCAAAACTTATCAAAAGGCACATCAGGGCAACACGTGGCAGTGGAAGACATCGTACGACATCTGTGCCATCTGAAGTAAGGAAAAATCAGAAAAATATACTGTGGTGAGATTTCACTACAGCCAAGTCTGACCAAAAAAACGGTGAGGAAATAAATTCCAATTAGGAATTTCTGCATATCTCAACTGTTTTGTAGTTAAACTGAGAAAAAGGGTCAGAGATTGTGATTTTGATGCAGTTTATTAAGGACACACAGAGAAAACGGGGAGGTAGCACAGAGCTGATATAATGATGCTTAAAGTAACTGTAACTAGTCCCCTTGAAAGCTCATTGGAATCACAACCTTTTCACATCACTCCATGTTTTGATGTACGTGTTTGCGGGAGCAGAGAAATGCACGGATAGGATCTGATTTGGAGAACCTTGTCAGGGAAGGAATTGCAGCAATGTCACCCGGCACGTCACTATGTTCTCACAAATCTGTCAGGGGTTTTCCAAGTCCCTCTGGTGTGATTACTTCACAGCCTGTGGAGCAATTAACAACCGTCACTGAAGAAATGAAGCACCAGCTGTTTTGAAGCTGCAATGGGCATTTGTCATGGTTGCATTACTTTTTAAAATTATGTTGAAAGTGGGAGAGCAATTAACTTATTATAGCTAAAGCCAACTAGCAGTGGGATGATTTTTTTTAAAAGGATATTCAGTAGAGGAGATGCTGGGCCATATGTTGTCTATCTGTTTCTTTATTTTTGCCCTTTAACTTTTGCTCAATAACATAGCATATTGGTTTCTTCTTCTGTTGGTATATGAAACAGCCCACAGTTGCTTGTGGAAACAGTAGTGATAGACTGCTTGATACATAACATTAAATAAATAAATCATTTCCTCTGCCCACCTCAGAAAAAACCCAAAAATAACAAAACACAACAAAGTATGTTCTATCACATTCTGCATTCCGGTGTTCCTCATTGTGAACAGTGGCTTGGGAGGTGGTTAATTGCTACAGCTTGATTAGATCCTCAGCTGGTGTAAATCAGCAGAGCTACAGTGACATCAGTGGACTTATGTTGATTTAGAACAGTGAAGAATGACCCCCTTGTTCTAATTTAAGTGAAAACGATAAATATTTGGAGTGACCATCTAGAGGTAATAACACTTCAGCCAATCATGTGTGTCCTGTAAAGTTAGTTTTTGGGAAATGTAGAGATGCCACGTAACAGAAACAACACAGGAGTACAAGACGGGGCATAGTCACAGGCTACAGTTGAGAAGTCATGTTACCTTACATAGTTTCTTTCCTAAGAAAAGGTTTACCTTTAGACCAGTCTTGCTTGTCAGTAAAATACTACAATTCTGTCTCTGGTGTGAATCTACCATATCTCAGACTTACAATATTTAGTTTATTTTCGCTTCAAGTTATGCTTCAGGAAAGATGAGTCCTTGAAGAGGTTGTTCTGTGTGTAGCTAACCACAGAGTTGACATATCTGAGTTTGGCCACAGACTAAATCTGCAGAAAAAGGCTCACTGCTAGCAAAACACTGCACAAAACGTATTTTCACAATTTGCAGGTTCACCTCAGGCGGTTGCTGGTTTCTCTGAAAAGTGGAAAATAGTGATCAGACAAAACCAAAAATAATATCAAAAACATTGTTCTAGGTAAGGGAGGGTGGGAAAGGAAAATAATTCCTCTGTAAAAATGGTTAGATTTAACAAAGTTATGGAAAAATCAGCAAAATTCACGTTTTCCATAGCAAAGTCTTACCAGCTCTTCTTCAGTGAATTTGTCCAGAAACAAATCAACACATGCTTGTGAATACTCATGAAAATCTCAGGTTTTCATTTGAATGCTTAAATTGTCTATCCATTTCCCACGTCTTGTTACAGACATTTTCCGACACTGGAAGTTTCCCACAGATCATCTGACACACTTTGCTTATCTCCTGAACCAGATCGAGCAAAAGAAGTTGAGGTGGTTTTTTCATGTTTAGTGGAGCAATGTTGACAGTGTAGATTCCTGAACAGGATTGAGCACCAAGAAAACAATCAGTAAATGGGCAGAGAAAGTAACTGGTGTAGTGATACTGCTCAGCAAATAGGGCTGCAGTTTAATCAGACAAAATTTAGTCTACTAATATATGTTACCGGCATTAGAGGAAAGAAAATAAGAGCAAACTATTTGATGTGGCAAGCAGTAGCCGTAGAAGAGGCATGATTAGGAAAAGCATAAAAAGGAACTAAAAAACTTTCTAATTTAGTGGATGGGAATCATCCCTGGGCTCCCCAGCTTAAGTGATCAACTACTAACATGCCGGAGGGAAGGAAGCCAATACCAACAGAGTAAAATTTCATCCAATGAGCTTTTCCTTGAGGAAAGTCACTTGAAATTGACTCAGCTGCTGATATTTTTTTTTCTCATATTGAGCTATAATGTCAGTTTCCGTTTCTTAACCCTGAATGTTTTCCACAGTCTAGAGGGAGCCAACTGTGGCAACACATTATGAGATTGCTTCAGGATACAATCTGTAGGTTTTCTTCAAACTCCAGAAACTTTCAGGGTAACAAATATCAGGAGAAAAATTCATAATACGTTTTTTAAACTGAAAATTAATGGACCGACTCGTCAGTTAACTCATTCTTTTGTACTCGGTGGTATTGCACCTGTTTATACCAGTGATGCCGATGGTTTCAGGTTTTTATTCTCTCCATTTATCTTACATGATTAATGGTATTTTCAGAGACTGCACTGTACTGTTTTGTTTTTGTTGCTGTCACTCAAGACCTTTATGCGGTGCGGAAGTGAGTTGTGCACATGCACAAAGGTGTGCACTGGGATTAAACTTCACACTTGTGCAGACAGCCTGCCCATTGCCTGTGCACCACTTTAAGACCAAGACCTATAAGGAGCAACCACATGGTTTGGAAAATGTGCACTGTGCTCAAGATAAGAAGTTGGAATCTTCTCCTCCTTCCTAATGGGTGCTTGAATTCCAAATTGGGATAGGCATAGATCATCTAATCTGACCTCCTGTATAACACAGACCATGGAATTTCATCATAACTAAATCATCTATTTTAGAAAGGCACCCAGTCTTAATCTGAAGACATCAAGAGTTTGGTAACTTATTTCAATGGTTAACCACTCTGTTAAAAATGTGTGTTTTATTTTTTCTATTTGAATTCATCTGGCTCTAACTTCCAGTCATTGGTTCTTGTTCTGCCTTTCTCCACTAGATTAAAGAGACCTTTAGTAGCTGGTATTCTCTCCCTGTGAAATTAGTTATGTATCTTCATCGTCACCTCTCGGCCTCCTTTTGATAAGATAAACAGAAAACTTTGAAAACTGTAAGGCAGTTTCCCCCCAGTCCTTGAATCAGTTTTGTGGCTATTTTCTGTACCTCTCCAAGTTTTCAACATTTTTTCAAAAAGGTGGATTGCAGAACTGTACACCATGTTCAGTTATAGATCTCACCAATGTAATAAACAGAGGTAAAATAACCGCCGTACTTTTACTCACTACTAACCTGTTTATACATTCGAGGATTTTGTTAGCTCTTACTAGGGAAATGCAGAAAATGTCTTGAGGAAAATAAACAGTACTTCTGCTAGGAAGAGGATCATAAATGACACATCTAAATTCCAACTCCAATTTCATGGCCAGGTATCACCTGAGTGAATCTGTTAACCTTTTAACCTGCCTCTCCTGACACACTGCCATGCTGGGGGCTACATTAGTGGAAGCATTACTCGCTTTAATGGCGATTCCAAGCAAATAGGCATCCTGTAGTGTTACCCAACATACTCCTCAACAATATAATGCAATCTAAACTAGCAGACAACAATGGGAAGCAGCTACAAATGGTTGAAAGGGTTACTTATGTTTATCGATCAAAAGTTAAACTCTGTGTATATGTTTTAATGGAACAGGTACTATAGATTAATCCAGCTGTTTGGGGCTAAGAACTCTGAAAGTTTGCCTTTCATCGGTGGTTTTATCTTTAGGCATTTTTAAAATTAATAGCTGGAGAACAGAGAGAACAAGTATGAAGATGGCATACAGACAGGGTTTATTTCTCTTCTGAGTGAGGTAAGAGAACAGTCAGACTGTGCAAGACAGAATGTTTATACTGATTTTAAAATGCCTTTTAGTTTGATTGGCTATTCATTCTTCCTGACAGCACATCAAGGTCCTAATCCTGTACCACTACATGCAATGGGAACTTTGCCATTGGCTTCAGTGGGCACAGACTCGACCGCTAAGAGTTTAACTGTCTACTTTGGTCCTTTCCCGTTAAAGCATGTGGAGGGAGAAAAACAATAGTAAATAAATTTGAGTATAGTCACTAGGGTACTGGGAGTCCGGAGCCTGGGCACTAATGATGGCTTTGCATTTAGACTCTGTGTTTGATATTTCTGTGTCTCAGTTTCCCCATCTGTAGTACAGAAGTTGTATTTATGCATCTTTGTAAATGGCCTTGCACACATCTGTGATGTGTGTATATACAAAATTAAGTATTATTTGAATAAAATATTTACTTCTCTTGCTTCTTTGTTTTGTCAAAGTTTGCAGTGAGATCAGAACTTGGCACAATCATGGATTTCTCCTCATTATAACAAGGAATCTAATGAGAATCAGAAATGGTAATATTCCTATTAACCCATTCTAATTAACATCCATTAAAATTTTAATCTTGTGATCTTCCTTGGATGCTTGAATGGAATTTTAAAAGGCATTTCATTTGAAATGGAAATGAAAGCATGTCATAATAAATCCAAGTTATCTGAGCCTTTAAAAATCTAACGGGTGAAAAGAAAGGAATTATGGTTGTTTATTTTTTCTAATGTATAGCAATGTGCCAATAGAACAGGAAAAATCCATCCACTGAAGTGAATGGAATTTCACCAGGGACTAATATAATCCAACAACTATGACTTATATACAAATATTGTCAACAGAATATACATATTAATACTAAAATCCTCCCTGCTCTATGTACCCCTCAAAGTGTCCTTTGAAATAAACCTTGAAGAAACGGGCCTTGCAATGTGTCCTGAAGATCAACAGATTTGGAGTCTGTTGGATGAAGAAAAGACAAGAGATTAGTTCTTCCATATATATATATAATAGGTACCAGAAAGTGGGGAGGGGGTGGGGGAGAGAAGCCATTTATTTCCACAATAACTTCAACTATAAAATTGCCCTGGTGGGGTTGCAAGAAAAGTAAATAAGAGAACATGTGGGTAATCTGAGATGATAATGAAAATGAATAAACATGCAAAAAATAGCCTCCCCTGAAGGAAAACTTCAGATAGATTTTAATCAAAAGAATAGAGCACTAGGACTGCCAACAGAAATGATCTGAGAAGGGAAGCAGAAAATCTGTCTCATAATGCTCAAGAATTAAAATGCAATCCTAGTCCCAATGGAGATGAAGTAGAAAAAAATTGTTGGGGAATGAAAAGACCAAGTACCTTGTGATAATGCAATTGTAAGTGGTATTCTAAAGGAGAGTGGAAAACATGCTGCGTGAGTAATTCCAAAAGTACTGATGAGCAGAGAGAGAAAGAAACCAAAATTGCCGTACAAGTACAGCAGTGATACCATTTCACAAGAAAAGTGACAGACAGGGCACTGCCAACTGTGGACCACTAGTCACCCCAACATCTGAGTTCACTGCCTGTGCCTTTGCCATACAGACTTTCTCCACTCCATGTATGTTCTCTTTTTTTAGCTCTGCCCCCCTTCCTTGTCTTTCAGCACTAAGTTAAAGATTTCAGTCATCATCTTTAAGGTATTTAATGACTTCTGCTTGGGATACCTGAAAGACTATCAAAAGATCTCTGACGTGAACCATTGTCCACACCTTTGCTTCTCAGGCACAATAAACAGAGCATTTTGGGGGTGGGGGCAGTCCAAGCTTATGAAACCAATGATCACAGAACCTAAGACTAGCTCATGCCTCACCACCTTCCATTCCAAATGCAAGGTGTACTACTTCAGCATGTCTTCACTAATAAAAGCACACGACACAGCATAGATTAATAAAAAATTAATATTCACACATAATTTTCTTCCTGGAGGGAGGGAGGAACAACACCATACATGATGAGCTCAATGCTCTACTGGGAAACACTCAGCTATTCAGACGGTGGGTATGGTATAGGAACCTCAGTGGAATACTTCCCATTGCCCTCATTGACGTCCCCATGCCCACAACTCCTTTGACTTATTGCAACCTTCAACTCCCTCCTAAATTCCTTCCTCATATCCTTATTCTTTCTTCTCACTGTAATAGTGAGCTGACTTAATTCAAGATATCAGCAAGACCCACCATGATCTCCTCCCACTTTTCCCCCTCCTCCTACTGACCTCTCATCAGTCACTAAGACTTCCCACTAGCTTTCATTCTCCAAGCCTTTACCAATCCCTCATCTCTTGACTTCCTTTGCCCCTGTGACATAATGTATCCCTGTGTACACCCTTATGGTGTGATTGTGTATCATTCATATTAACCCTTATAGTGTAACTATGTATTGTTTAATGCAAAGTGTGTCATGTAAGGTGTTTTTGGTATGCTCATGATATACTGAATGTTATTGATATGATAGTGTGCTTCTTGCAATATCATATGTGTGGTTATGAAGTTCTGCTATGTAATATTCCCAAATATGTGTCTCTCATTGTGTAGAGCAGATCCAGGCAAACACTGACTGCAGCATGAGAGTACATGATTTGCTGAGGCCTGCATACAGAAACAATGGACTGGCCTAAGTATCTGATAAGGGGAACGCTCATTGACTCAGGATGTGGAGGAAACCATTCCAGACATTGCCGATCACCTGACCCAGCAGGGGAGAAGGATCAGGGGTTAAAGGCAAAGACATTTTGGTCTCTTGAGCTCTCCCTTGTAAACCATCTATAAAGCAACATCAAGCAACTGTGAAGGTCTGATTAACCACAGGTTTGAGGCTGATCAACCGGCCTGTGGTAAGATAACATCAAAGTGTTAAGTTTAGTTTAGAATGTGATTTCTTTTATTTTCTTAATGATAAAATCTGATTTCTATTATTCTGGCTTATAACCATTTGAAATCTTTCTGTACTTAATAACTGTTTGTTTTATCTAAAGCAGTGCATGTGGTATGGGTGTGTGTAGGGACCTCATTTAGAGTGACAGAGCTGGTGCATATCAAATTATTTGATAAATTGACCAACCAATGGGCTTGCAGAGTCCAATGGGCAGCACTGAACTCTGTAAAATGGCAGTTCCCAGGGTTGCATCTGGGACTGGGGGTGGTGGCTGGGGGTGTCACACCATTGCATAATCCCATGAGTGGCTGGCCAGAAGCACTCATTCACTAGGTCAGAGAACACTTGCTGACCCTGGAGTGGGGGTTCACACAGCGAGGCAAGTGAAAGACGGGCCCCAGGAGTGAGGGATTGGGGAGACACAGCAATATACCAGTCCAGATTGCACAGGGGAACATCACACCCCTCATTCTCTCTCCTTCCCTTTCATCAACCTTCTATTCTGCTCCAGCTCTATCCCTGCATTAGATAAGCATGGTCCAGTCTTCCCCACTGTTAAATGAATCTGTCCCTCCAGCCCACCTGCCTCTCTAGATACCTTCTCATTTCCCTTCTTCCTGTTCCCTCATTGTAGTTCAATGTGAGTACAAAAATGCTGAAATGTTTTGCTGGATCAGGGCCCAAAAGAGCAATTTACAACAGTTTGCATCAGTTTCTCTTCTTCAATTGGGGTTCTGCCCTCTCTTCTCCAGTGTAACCTCTCTCATCAAGATGTTAGATGGCCAGATCTCAGGGCTTCTTACTCCAGCCTCATCCTTCCTGCCCTTTCTGCTGTTTTTGAGTAACAGCTCCTCCTGTTTGCTACTCAGAAAAAAACAGATCTAAGATAGATGTACAGGTTAGAATATAGAAGTTTCTTAGCCCTGTAAGAAGATTTGAGAAAGCTAATCATGCATAAATTTAGGTTTATCAGTAGTTTAAAAAAATACTGTGCTTGATTCACCCAACACTGAGGTTGAAATTACGCATCCATGCACCAATGAAGAACACTGCTCTCAGGAGTAGGGTTAGCAGGGAAGTTTCACTCCTTGCAAAAGGCAAGTTATGATTTACTGTCCTTCTGTCCCCAGAGCTTCAGTGGGAAAGGACACTTTTACTCTGCCAGTAGAGGCCAAAAAGGGAATTCACTGAATTGGTTGTCAGTGCTATGCCCATCGCTGCCCAACACTGTCCGTTATTGAAATTGTACTGGTAGCTTGTGAGCCCCAGCAGAGTGGAGGTTGTGAGTGTGGTGCACTTCTCTTCCCACAGTGTGGACTTTCTACCACTATGGGCCCTAGCTCTGGTATTTTGTTTGGCCGTAGCTAGGATAACCCAGGGTCAGGGAGCCAATTCTTGACTAGTTTAAATGGGCAGTGCTCCAGTTGGCTTTGACAGAGTTTCCTCTATTTATACACCAGCAGTGAATTTAGCCCCAAAATTTGTAACCTATTTAGCAAGAGTCTAATTTAACGTAAATGTGAATGATGCCATTTTACAGACAGCTAGTGTATCTGCTTTGTTTTTGAGTCATAGCTGTAAACCATATGCGCTTTTGATCAAACATAGTAAGTGTCATATCAGTCTGAGGAGCTACAGATAATCCATATAGATAACTGACTCCACTTCTAAAAGATAAATCAGGTCAGGATATGAAAACCATTTAATTCCCAAAGGTGAAATAAATAACAGACACCCACAATTTAATAATATTTAAAAATACAATATTTCAAACACACGTCACTCACAAACTGCCTTACAAAATGAACAGAAGCAATTTTTGGAAAATCTAGGCAATGGTTACTCAACTTTAACACCAGAACAGCTTCCTTCATGTTGCAGAGTAGAACCACTAATATCAAAG
This sequence comes from Mesoclemmys tuberculata, assembly GCA_007922155.1. NCBI lineage: Eukaryota > Metazoa > Chordata > Testudines > Chelidae > Mesoclemmys > Mesoclemmys tuberculata. The sequence continues at coordinate 13,805,800 of ML675650.1, forward strand.
GGGATGGGGACATACGGCAATTTCACTAGATCTCCTAAAATCCCTATTGAGGAGGAATTTTCCAGGTATAGGACTTAGGTGAGTCTGGTCTTTCTGCGTTGGTGTGGTTGGTTAGTGGACATGTAAAGTTTTTGAAGCTGTGTGGTATGGTTAGTGTGCTGCCTTATACTTAGATTCCAAGGCCAGATGAGACCATTATGATCAACATAATTCCTAGAGGAGATTTTTTAGAAAAACATCCAGTCCTGATTTTAAAATGGTCAGTGATGGAGAGTCAACTGCTCTCACCATGTATGCCTTATTTCCAGACTGAATTTGTCTAGCTTCAACTTCCACTCAATGCCTTATGTTATATCTTTCTCTGCTAGGCTGAAGAGCCCATTATTAAGTGTTTGTTCCTCATATAGATACTTACAGACAGTAATCAAGTCACCCCTTAACCTTTTCAGTGAGATAGCAGAGCTCATGTATTTTCCCCCCTACTCACAAAATCACAGCAGGGCTATAGGGAATATAATAAAAAGCTGCAAGGAGAAAACAATGTTGATATAAGCAAATAAGGCTGAGTATAACCAAGGACATGACAAACCAGTATATCATATAAAAAGATATTTGAATTGAAGCAGCCTAAGTGTTGAGACTAGATTCCTCCATGGGCAATATATATTCAGTGATGCCCTTGAGGTGAAGAGAAATTGTCCATCTTCAAAGTGCTTTAAAACTGAACTGAGGGGAATGGGACAATGGACTCCAGAAATGAACAAAAACCTATATGTACACAGCTGTCTGTTTATTTGTCCAGGTTAAAAACCCCAGGAGTTTTTCAAAACAGAACTTAAATTATTGGGTTGTCTGATGTGTCACACTACAGTGGAAGCATGGGAGCTATGGATTGTAGACTCATGAAAATAATGAAGCAAGGAAGGGCAGAAAGAAGTCAGGAGTCCCTTGTAAACATAAAAAGTGAGGGACTGTAATTTAAGATTCCATTAAAAAAGTTCAGCAACATTATGATTTGATTTATAAAATCCCAGTAACAACAGTCAAGTGAAAGTCACCCCTTCCTAAAATACTCTGAAAAGGACAAATAGGCATTTGACTGAAACACTTGAACTAGTTTCTAACTAACAGTTTGCCTTGATCTAGACAGAACAGATAGCGATGGAGATCACTTTTATATCTCCTTGGCTCCACTCCATTTTGGTATCAGCCCGTTAGCCCCCTCCCCCACCACACACACACACCCACCTACCTCTCTAAGTGTTTTTTTTCTTTTCCTTCCTTCCCTCAACTTGTGTGTGCATTTTTCTCCCAGTAAAACATTTCTGTACCTTACTTCCTTTGGCTAGAAGGAAGTAAGGGCCACCACCAACAAAGCGCCCACCTGTGCAAACAAACCAGAATTTGACCAATTTACTAATAAACACAATTTTCTACTCCACAGGAGGAAGCTGCAGCACTGCCTTCCTGCCAATACTGCTTTGCTAACACCAGATGGTGCTGTGTAAAAGTATAAACAGGAGCACTTTCCAGGTACCTCCCCTCTCAATTATCTACAATGGAGTCCAGCAACAACTGGAAATTGTCTGGTTTTTCCTTGTTCCAGAGAAAACTAACCAAAGATTTTGCCCAAAGGTAAGAATGCCTAGGTTGCCTGCATTTTGAGAGCATGAGAAAGCAGGGAGGAAGAAGCTAGCACTTCAGTGCGCACCTTGCCGCTGAGTTTTCTTTTCTTATCTTCCCCTTGGGATTTTACATATCATTCAGTGAAAGAGGTTTTAATATAATTAACTTATAATTAACTTACACTTCTTAATTAGCCCTTTAGCACCTCTACCTTTTGGGTTTCCACAGCTTTTGCTGTGGCTTGCTCTGCCAGGGGTTGTATATTGGTGTAGACCCATTGAAGTTATATGTAGTCAAACATAAGACGTCTCCAGGGCAGCCTAGCAGTCAAGCCATGAAACTCCAATAAGTCTGACTCTTTAGTAGTCAACAGAACAATGTGTGTGATATGATTGATCTAAAATAGAGAAAGTGGAGGCTTGGGGTTTTTTTAACCTAGCTAAGATTTTCAGTCAAATTTTATAAGACGGTTCATTGGCATAAATTGGGAGTTGAGTTACTCCCCTGAAAATACTAACAATACTTAGCTCTGATGTAGTGCTTTTCATCAGTAAAGTGCTTTACAAAGGAGTTCAGTATCATTAGCTCCATTTTGCAGCTGGGGAAACGGAGGCACCGAGTGGTGCCAGGAGTTGCTGAAGGTTGCCCAGGAGGCCAGTGGCTGAGCCAGGATTAGAACCCAGTCCAGTGCTCTATCCATTAAATTACAAAGCCAATGGAATTACTCCAGCCTAACTAATAGCACAAGTTGACCCCGGTGCATAATTACACTATAACGAAGAGGAGGGCCCAGCCAGAAAGACCAAACTATTTTATGTTGCGATACTGGCTAGCTATAAACAACAGGATTTAAAAAAAAAAGATGGGAAGAGAAGCGAGGTTATAGCACTTTTAGGAATCTTAACATCATCATGAGCAATAGACCCATTGGGCCTGAGTCCTTTGCATTACTCCACCAAGCTGAAGAGGCATGGGAGAAAAAGGCAGTTTGGGTGGGAAATCAAGGGGATTTAGGTGCTTAAATACCTTTGAGAATCCCACCCTTTGTGATCATTTCAAAATACCTCTTCATATGCCAGTGTAAAACTAGAGGTGCATTGGGGTGAATCAGTTCCATGATCTTCCTGACAACAAAGACATTGAGTCCAATACATTTATGCAGCCATGACATAGAAACAATTGACATTAAGCAAATCCACTGCGATAGTGCTACAGGTGAAGGGAGACATGGATCAGCTGGCGCTAAGACCTGCAAGCACGGAAGAGAGGAAAATAAATGTGTGAGGGGCCAGACAAACGTCAGAGATAGCTAGTTCATTCTGTTGTACGTGGTTGGGAATACAATTCACAAATAAGCGTACTACAGGCAGATACACTGGTCCATATTGATTGCTGACTGAAAGGAAGTTTGGTGTAGAAGTTAAGGCACTGCCCCGGAATTAAGGACATCTGCCTTCAGTTCTTGCCTCTACTATATACTCCTTGTGTGAGTGTGGATAAATCACTTAAGCCAAAATCTTCAATTGAAATCAGTGGGAGCAAAGTATCTAAATATATTTGACAATCTGGGACCCCAGCCCTCGGTCCTCCATCTGTAAAATGGAGATAGAAATGTTTCCTATCTATCATATCCATTTAGGTTATGATCTGGACCATCTTCTGTAAATTATTTATTGCTTAACACTTCTGGATAGCATATGGTTGATGCTGACTCCGCTCTCCCACTGGTCCAATGTGGGCCCCAGAATATGAGCATCAGACCTATATCCTGTTAGTATACAAGTCTGGATGAAACAGACACCGTCTTTTTGTTCGCAATTATTCTCTCTTCTGTGATAAAATGCTTCAAATGCTGCTGGTTATGCTTTTAGGTCTTTCCACAGCTGTTCATTTGCACTCTTTTGTGTTTGAAGGATTCAGCCAACAGCTTTATTTTCAGTGATTATTAACAACATCATTTCTATTACAGATGTACCCAAAGGACCCACTCAGGTCCAGGGCTCCATTCAATTTGCTGGCACTTCTGCAACTGGATGAAGAAAGGTAGAGTTATAGAAGAACTGAAATTAAAGATAAAAGGACATATTGATTGGCTTAATCTGATTCTTCCCCTGCCAGTACAGCACTGTGCCTCTTGTAGTTTTTAATGCTTTGTGCAGTCTAGGTTTAAACGCCTCCTAGGAGGTGGTCTTGACAATATCCCTTTTGAGACTATGCCACTTCCTAAAATATTTCCCTCTCAGGAAGTGTTCCTGATGTTGGATCTGACACTTGTTTAAATGTTTTTCCTGTCTTAACTGCATCATTTTACTTGAACTTATTCTCCCATGTGCTAATTTAAATACGTCCCCTACATTCTTGGTGTTTACATATTCAGATACACATTGTGTTGTCTCTCATTTTTTGTTGCTTGGCTAAATTACACATATTTCATTCTTCTACCCTTTCCTTATAAGTCAGTTCTTCTAACTCCCTGATCATTCTGGTTCCCTTCTCTAAACTTCCACTATCTTTCCTTGTATCTGACGAAGTGGCTTGCAGCCCACGAAAGCTTATGCCTGCAGAAATTTGTTAGTATTTAAGGTGCTACCGGACTGCCGTTGTTTTTGCTGTATACAGACTAACAAGGCTACCCCTCTGGAACTTTTCACGATCTTTCTAGTAACCATAATGTTCCATGCAAATTGTGGCCACATTGTTTCATTACTTAGTTGAACTAACTAAGTCAGGACTGAGGAGTGGTTGTACAGCAAATCTGTAGTCCATGCCTTTAATATATATGCACAGATTATGTCTAGGACAGGACAGTAAGGGCAACCTTTTCCTACTTAGCTCATATTAAAGCATCCACAAAGTAGTTTGACTTTTAAGAGCTGTTTTGCACCCACGACTGCAACTGAAGTGAATGAGAGTCGTGGGCACTCAGCACCTGTGTAATCCTGCCCCTTATTTTAGGTCCTTAACTGGAGGAAGGGAAGTTTGCAAAAGCCAAAGTATGTCTGCATGCAGATGTGCAAAGGGAGTAGATGCAGCTGCCCTGGAGTCCCATCGGTTACCAGAAAATGTAGAAAGTTTTGAAAATGTTTAGTTGTGGATGGTAGACAACGCAAGAGGACTTATAGCGGGTGTGTATAGAACAGTTGCCCTCTAAACTGACACAACAGTGATCGAACTGGGGACCTGCACAGCTGAAAGCACATGTCTCTGCAGCATGAGCTAAAAGCTGTAACTGACCCATGCCCTCTGCGATCAGGCACAGAAAGGGACAGAACACACACTGACCAGTGGGTTACCTGCACTGCAAGAATGACATAGAACTGCGTGTGCCCTGCTCTCCTGGTTCCACAAGTGGCATTTCCGGAAATGTGCAGTCAATAAGAGATGGTGTGCTATGATAATAATAATATCTAGCTTTAATAAAGCCCTTTTCATCTGTAGATCTCCAAGCACTTCACAAAGGAGGTAAGGAAAAAGAATTAGATGTCCCAGAACAGGGCAGCAAAGGGCATTGCTAGATGCGAGCAGCTCATCGGTTGGCTTGCACCCACTAATGAGCTCCCACTCATATTGCTTTTGCCCAGGGAATGCACGCTGCCAGCAAAGCAGGAGCTGCCTCCAAAGCCCAGAGTTCAGAGCAAGATGGGGGGGCAAACCAGAAATAAAAACTAGAGGGGAAGCATCTCAGTAATTGCTGGGGAAAAGGGAGAGACTCTGAGATTACTGTGTCTCAGACAAACCAAGCACCCAGAATGTGGAGTGGTACGAAGAGAATTTACTGGGGGCTGACGACCTAATGCACTGACAGACATGTCTGTGATAAAGCAAGGTTGTTTCTTGCCTTAACTTTCTGAACTACCTGCACCATGCAGAAAGCAGTCTCCCCCGGGGCACTATTCCCTTCCTCATTCAGGTGTGTAGGGAGTAGATGCAATCTTGGTTCTGCCTTCCAAGAGCAACCAGCAAAGCTGAGTCACAGTGCAGGGAAAAGTCATCTGATACTGGACGATGCTGTGAGCAAGGTGGGGGAACCAAAGAATTAATTACAGCTGTGTCAAATTCTTTCTCTCTTCTGCCTCTAGGGCCGTGCAGACATGTGCTGCCCCTTACACAAGGAAGATTTGTTAAATTAGTCTGGTCTGCAGTCTGCCAGTAACTCATCATATACAGAATACATGATGATGTCATATGATGTATAGATTTGATCAGCACTCATTTGGGCTGACCTGCTTCATTCACTCCTGGCTTTGCCAGTCACAAGGTGCCCATCCCAAACTCATACTGATCAAACCTGTACAAACTGAACAGATTGAGAACATCACATGTTCTCAGTCTCTCTCTCTACCGTATACAGAGAAAGAGGGAGAGTGTGTGTGTGTCTATACATACATATACTCACACCCACACACAGTGACATTAGTTTTGTATATACAACTATTCTACTACGGAATGGGAGAATTTAGTGTTGTTTATACTTAATAAGGTATTCTCGACTGTGTGATGGTGACTGAAGAAAAGTAATGAAGCTCATAATTCCATGCAAATATAGGTATCCTTGGATACTGCTGACACAAATTGCTGTTGGGATAATAAGAAAATGATGATAGTGAGCCCAACAATGTGACTTAAATACCAACAGTGTATCTAATGAATTGTTCTGTCATTTCTTTATTGTCAAGGCTGGAATTATTTTCACAATCATATGGCCAGGTCCAATTAAATGTCTGTGATTAATTTAATGCTTGGAAAAGGTGAGGATCTGCCCGCCTGAAAAATGAATGCTTTCTACTTATCCACATGGCCCACACCCCAGATGAGCAGGCTGCAAACCTGGCAGGTTTAGCTCATTTATAGAACGGTGAGAGGGGATCTCACTGGTGCACAACTAGTTTCTTGAGGCAAAAGGTATTATTTTTGATTCAGGAATGATATATATTTTGGGGGGTGGGTTAGGTCTCTCCTTTACTGTCTAACATGTTGAGTGGGGCCTGATCCTCAGCTAGGGTAAAGCTGCATAGGTGCTGTTGAGTTCAATGAGTTACGCTAATTGACACCCACCATAATTTTTTTCTTAATCGCTCTGTTGTTTTAAATTAGCATCCACTGCATTAGTAGAAACAGGCTTGTTGGTAGCCCAATATAAGTGTGTGAATATACTCAATACATAAGGCACTTTCAAATGGAAGCTTCTTGTTTAGTCATCTCTAAAAGCATAAGAGGTGGGTGTGTGTGTGTGTGTGTGTGTGTGTGTGTGTGTGTGTGAGAGAGAGAGAGAGAGAGAGAGAGAGAGAGCTATTCAAAGTACAGTTGGCTGGATCCTCAGTTGGTCTATGTTTCAATGTCGCTATATCAATTGATGTCAGTCAAATCCAGTTGTGTGTATGTGTGAGTGTGTGCATGCATGAGCAGAGACAGAGAGTCTCAAAAAGATCTGTATTTTTCTCCTGTAGTTCTAAGAATTGTCTTATGGAGATGTGTTAAATGGCTCTGAACTAAATATATATTAGTTTGTCATTCTTTCTCTTACCATGCCTTAGTTACAGTATCTAAGTCTTAAAGACTGCTCTAAGATACATGTGTGCAACACCGGTTGACATGAGTGGGAACTGTACCCATCTACTTGGGAACAAAACTTAGGCAACGGGAGGAAAAAAGTTGAAGTGGACATGGGTACTGCACATAGTGGGTTAGATTCTGGTCTCAGATATATAGGAATTTCCATACCAGATAGACAATTGGTTTATGTATTCTAGCATCCTGCCTCCAACAGTGATCAATACGAGATACTTTGAAAAGAAGATGTCCGACCCCTTATGAAGGATGTTTGTGTGCTGATATACCCATAATAGTAGTTTTCTGTGGCCTCAGGAAGTTAGTAGTTGGTCTGTACCCTGAAACATGAGGCTTTTTATCTATTATACAGGGTCATCCTATGTAAGGTAACTCTGAATTGTATTTTCCTTATTTGTGCAAAAGTGTTATTTAAAAAAAAATTATATGTGCCATGACTCAGTGATATCTTCTGGCAGTGAATTCAACAAGTTAATTGTATCCTACTTCTTTTTATGTGTTTTAATTTTGTTGCATTTTAACTTCATTCACAGCCCTTCATTCTTATATTATGATGCAGAGTAATAGGATCACATAACTGATGTGCACTACACTGTATTTTTACGTACCTCTAACATGTTACTTCACGTTATGCTCCAAATTATTTTAACCTTCCTTGTTAGGGAACAAAACAGGAAATAATAATAATAGCAATAATAAATAATAATACCCTAGGAAAATATGGCAAAGATTTGGTTCAAAATTAGACTGAAATTTAGAGTTACAAGGTGAGGATCTATTCTCAATTGGTGTAAATCAGCTATTGATGGAGTTATGCTGATTTAAGCCAGCTGACGATCTGGCTCAAAAACTATTTAAACTTTGTTTTCATTCTGCCTGCTTACTGCAGCACATATGGCATATACAATACTTTACTTTTAGGAAACCATCACGATACCGACTTGCAGAAATCTTAATTAGAGAGTTTCAGCTCAACTCTGAATGTCCGAGCTTTTTGTCTGTATAAACCAGACCTCGCACTTTCTCATCTTTACTCTTCTCAAACATTTTAAGAGACTTTGTTAAATTGCTACGTATTGCTGTGGTTCTGGAAGAACTCAGTACTTTGAAATAGTTCTGTAAGGCTCTGATCTTGCAAGATGCTGGAAAGTCTGAACTCCAGTAGATTTCAATAGTAGGTAAACGTGCCTGTCACCACATAGCATGCTTAAAAGTGGTGAGGTCAACTCACGGGTTCTGGAAAGGCTAAGATGCCACATCAGCATCAGACCAGTTTAGAGGTACAGGGCTGCAGGCTTAGATGGCAGATGGTTAGCTCCAGCTTCTCTTCAGAGCTTCTGTGGCACTCAGCTCTCTATTGGAAAGCACCAATGGATACCTGTCCTCAGGAGCACACATATAACTTCCAGGTAACTGAGGAAATGAGGAAGGGGAAGAATTTAAAAAAAAAAAAAAAAGAGACAGAGAGAAATATACAAAAGAGAAAATGAAGGGGGAAAAAGAGGGGAGACAGAGAAAAAAGAGAGATGGATGGCATCAATTATGTCAGGGCATGAGGCACAGGAACATGGGTTTGGGCCCCCCAGTGACCAATCCAATCCCAGAGGGGAATTGCACCCTGCTACCACTCCCTCCACAATTCAGGCCCCATTAAGGTTTCTCAAGTTGGTGTCCAAAATCACTTGTCACTTTTGCAAATGTATCCCATAGCAGGTCACAACTTATATAGGGGGTCCATTTACAAAGAGCTAATAAATAATTAACACATGAGCATGTTACAGACCTGCATAATGTGTCTTAGAGATGGTTATAAGCATAACCGAAGAAGATGTTACAGCTGGTTATAAGAAACAGGTCATTTCCTCTTTTACCTTAGCTATATGTTACAATTGATTAACCATTAGGGCTGGTAAAAAGTGTTCTGTTCAAACAGTTTTTAGTGAAAATTCTGATTTACAAAATAATAATTTTCTTTTCAAGAAAAAAATCTGCTTTCTGTGGAAAAATTGTAAGTTTTTGTTCCAAACTTTTTGGCTGAAAATTTTTGGTTTTCAGTTGTTCAGTGAAAAGTTAAAATTGTCTGCAGGGAAAAACATTTTCTGACTAGCATTTATTAACCATTTATTAAAGCAGCTATTAATTATTAACTCTTTCTAAACTATATATCAATGGAGTCTTAATATACAGTTTGATGCCATAGTCTATAATTACTTATTTTCACCCTTTTCTGTAGGTTGTTTGAAAACGAGGTTCTACTAGCTTGTTTTTAGAGCACATTATTTTACATTATTTCCAGTCCTGAACCAAGTGATAACATGAAAATGGTTTAAACAGGATATTGTACATTCAAATGCATTGTAAAATCAAGCAGAGGAAAAATGATTCAATTAATGTTACGCAACACCTTTTCTGGCATTCTTCCCCTGAGTTAATTGGAGCATTGTGTTCACATTTACACCTTGCCTATCCCAATAAGAGAGTCTAATTCATTGTTAATGATTTTCAGGGATATTCTGGGGAGAATAATAAATGGGTATAACCACACTAAACCTATTAAGGAACATCACTGAATTTAGGAGATAATTTTAAGATAAGGGCAGAGAGAATTGAGTGCACTGCTTGTTATCTATTCAGTGATTAGTGTCACACTAATTACACTGAGTGTGTAAACAACACCACGCTTCTGGTGCTACCAATTTCACTAATGTAATACTAAGTGGCTTTTTCAATCTTACACAACATATTCAGACTTGTTATTGTACAGTGACAGGCCTGAATGCAGTGTTACTGCTATGCTATGTATCTGGGCATTACTGTAAAATATTTCAGTGATAGTCAAAAGGCCAGTTATCCTGCACTGTAATTTGTTCATTAAAGGCCCAGATATTGGATGTTCTCTATGCTGGGATATGTGGAACCTCAAAGAGTCTGGGTAAGGGCAGAAAATAGTTAAAGCCATGGTTTGCTTAGGTGCCAGAGACTGGGTTGGGGAGATGGGCCAACTGCACAGAAGAGAAATGAAGTGAGATGAAGATTGACAGAAACCATAACATTGTCAGAAGATGTGCATTCTTTTCTTTTCTATTTTATAGCCTGGCTATGAGGCCTTGTATACTGTGAATAACACCACCCAAGGATAGCTATTAATTAAACAGTAAGTCCCCACATGTTCATGCTTGATACAGCATATAAATATGAGGTTGTAAAGTAGAGCGTGGTGGGAAATTGTTTTCCCATCCCATGTCAGGATGAAACTGAGACCTTATGAAGTTCTAAGAGAAAGCGAGAAACCTCCCACCCTATGAGAGCCAGGTGGTGCTCACCTGTGATGTGGGGGAATGGTTCAAGTCTCTACTCTACTTTATTTAGAGAAGGAATTTACCCAGTTCTCCTATCTCCCAGATGAGTGCCCCAAACCACCAGGCTATTAGTTATTCTGGGTGGCTCTTTCCCAGTCTCTTCTGTTGAAGTGGTACTGCTTTGTATAAATAATTAAATATTGTTTAGGTGAAGGAGTGGGGGTGGGAGGGTGGGGAGAAGATTGATTGATTGGGTCTACAGCCTTGTGGTAATGTTACTCACCTGGGATGTGAAACACCCTGTTTTGAGGCCCTTTTCTACTGAAGACTATTGGCTATTCTGGGGTTGACCTCTCTCTCAAAGTTCCATCCTGAACCTGGGAAAAGTTTAGTCAAAGTTGCTGCTTTCCTGCAAAATCTTGAGTTTTGACAAACATTTTCTGAACAGAAGTGGTCATCTGAAAAGCAGCTTCCCAACACGCTCCATTGTAAAGATACATTTTTTCCTGGCCTTAACTTGGAATTTGTGGCTTGGACATTTAGCTTCATAAACTTGAGACTAAGTGTAATTTAAGCAAACACATTCAGTTTTTTTCCACTGTAAAACTAATTTCAACATTAAAAGAAAATATTTCATTTCAGGAATAGCCTGTCTCTTATGAAACTGAAGTAGTAACAGGCTTTCCCATGGCCAAAAATGCTGGCAAACAAAGTCACACACTAGATACCATTATAGAAGGTCAATATAAATTCATTACATACAGTCTGTTCTTTCTCAGAGCGGGTGCTCTTCTGGCAGAAACAGTGCTGAGGCTGCATGATAAAAATTCCTCATCATTTTATCTCTGAGTCAATTGTTGTACACAATTCTCAGTGGACCTTCTATGAAACTCATCTTTTCATTTTATGCCTACTATCCCCTCTAAAGCATCTTAGATTTTCCTGAATGAATACAGAGGTGGAAACGAAGACTCCTAGTTATATTAGTGCTGGCCTCATCAACTGCAGCCCTCGTTTTCTTGTTAAAGTAATAGCAGATTTTCAAATGGGAATATAGACATGGTTGATTTAAGCATAGGCAAGAGAAGGGCCCAAGTAAGGTTCAAAGGCCTCGTTCTGCAGACCCTTACAACTTGTTAGTCATTTATATGCATGCAGTGTGATTGGAAAGTGGATGTAAAATGCTACCAGTTCAGAATAGAAGATGTACACATGTAAATGGCTCCCCAAGGTGCAGGTCACTGGAGTATTGTATTTAAAAAGGCACCAGAGAGATGTTTACCACTGAAATCTCATTAAAGCCAAAATCACAATATTTCGTGTTGCCTTGTCTTGCACACGGTGAAAAACTCTCTGAAAAACTTCTGCTTAATGCACAGCAGTGGTCAAAAAGGCTAACAGTATGTTAGGAACTATTAGGAAAGGGATAGAAAATAAAAGAGAAAAAATCATAATGCCACTATATAAATCCATGGTGTACCCACACCTTGAATAATGTGTTCGGTTCTGGTCTCCCCATCTGAAAAAGAATAGAGTGGAACTGGAAGAGATTCAGAAAAGAGAAACAAAGATGATTAAGGGTATGAAATAGCTTCCATATGAGGAAAGATTTAAAAAACTAGAGGAGTTCAGCACAAAAAAGAGAAGACTAAGGGGAATATAATAGAGGTCTATACAATCATGAATGGTGTGGAAAAAGTGGAAAAAGATTATTTATTTACCTTTTTGCACAATACAAAAAATAGGGGTCACTCAAGTTAATAGCAGGAGGTTTAGTACAAACAAGAAGACATACTTTTTTAAGAATGCACAAATAACCTATGGAACTCATTGCCATGGGATGTTACTATGGGCAAAAATATAACTGGATTCAAAAAGAATTGGAGTAGTTTATATAGGTTAGGTTCATCAATGGCTATTATTCAAGATGATCAGGGACTCAACCCCATGCTCAGGGTGTCCTTAAACCTCTGACTACCAGAAGCTGGGAGTGAAAGGCAGAGGTGGATCATTCCATAATTGCCCTGTTCCGTGCACTCCTCTTGAAGCTCTTGTGCAGGTCACTGTCAGAGATAGGATATTAAGCAAGGTAGACCATGGTCTGACCTAGTGTGGCAGATCTTATGTACCTCAAGTCCTCCTCATTTCTTGTGTCAGATGCCACAGCATGTCCTATAGAGCACTGTTGCAGCTAGCGCATAAGATTATAACTTTCTCTTCATGTTAGAGAGAGTAGGTCTTCAGTTCAGTCATTGTCTTAAGAGCCTGTCTACACACAAAAGATAAGCCTCTTTAACTGTACCAGTATAATTAAAGCGCTACAATCCCCTAGAGTGGACTCAATTATACTGGAATAAAGGTGCTGATACAGCTGTTCATATATAGGAAGGAGAATAAGATATCCTGGCATATTGCATCTTTAAACTGAAATAACTGCGTCCACACTAGTGGTTGTTCAGGGACAACTGTGTTGGTAAAAAATCAGCCCCTTTACCAGCATAGTTAAACCAGCACAAAATCTTTGTGTACACCAGGCATAAGGTATCTATGTATCTAGGGACCATCTTGAATGTAAATGTTTACAAAAAAGTTTCTGGAATCTTTTTCCTATCCTAGAAGAAGAGCTGCTGCTGAATTATTTAAGGAAGGAAAATAATATATTTTTAAATAATCTGAGTATTATTACATGTCATTGCTGTAATGCTGCATGTTGACATGGCACAGTAAGGCATGTTCCTTGCCCTAAAGAATTTGCAATCTGAGAGCTTGATCCAAAGTTCATTAAAGACATTGGCAAAATTCCCATTGGCTTCCAAAGGAAAGAGGGTTTGGCCATAAGAGAAGACAAACTAAGAGGGCACGAGCATTATATTCTTCTGTTTGCAAAGTGCAACCTTTTATTTTGTGTGTGGATGACTCTTGTTTTGAATTAAGAAAAGCACCAAGAAGAAAGGACCAAGTCACAGATCAAATGCACAAAAGTCAAGCCTTCAGGGGAGAGAGAGAGAGCACAGTATGTGTGTAAAAGACTGTAGTAAATCCCAGAATAAAATGGCTGTTCCAGTGCAGGTACACAGAATACTTAGAAATTTAAAGGTGAAGTGCACTTAAAAATACAGACAAGATTGTCTCACAGATACAGGCAAAACACCAGGACCTCAGATCAAGTATGGAATATCAGGGAATTCTTGATGATGAGGAGACAACAGGAAAGACCACTAGAAAAAATGGAGTCCCAGGAAGAAGAGAAAGCATGTAATATACCCAAGATCTAGGTAATCCACACAGGCGTTTATTTGGGTTGTTCTTGCTCCCTTTGTGTGGATGCACATGGACCCAGATTTACAAAGAGGATTTAGGTGTTGCAATGTTCAGCATTGCAACTCCTGGCATTTAGGCACCTTGCCACCCACTGGAATCCTCTGACCTGATTTAGGTGCCTAGGCTCCCTATACAATGCAGGGAGAGAGGCAACTGTCCAAGCATGGGATCCACAAAAGCCAGCATGCTGAGCAGGGAGCAGTCTAAGACAACAGCAACTACCAAAGAGAGGGATGGGTCCTACGCCTCATAAAGATGTAGGTGACTAAGTGTGAACTAGAAGAAGGCACCCATCTCCACTGGGGATTCACAGTCATGAAAACATTTGCAAAAAATGCTGCGGTATGAGGTGGTGGTACCTCCCCTTATGACTTTTAACCCTGGGATTAGAGCACTCACCATGGATGTAGAAGAGTCAGGTTCAATTCCCAGCCGCCTGGTGTGGAGCAGGAATTTGAATTTGGGTCTCCCTATTCCCTGCTAAGCCTTAATCCCTGGGCTATAAGTGTTCCAGGGTGGGTCTCACTCAATTGCTCTTGTTGAAGCTGTCCCACTTTTCATCGGGGATGAGAGATGTAACCACTAAGATAAGAGTTTTAAGGAGGCACCATCGCTTCCACCTCTTCCCCCTGCTCTGTGTGGGTTTAGGTGTGGTCTGAAAATGCCTCCACAGGCAAGACTGGTGCAGGAATAAATCCTCCTGGGGCTTAAATGTGAGATAGGTGCCTGGGTACCTAGACAAGGCAGCTGAGCATATGGTCACTGGCAGAAATGTAGGCACTAGGGGACTTGAACCGTGGCAACGTAGGTGCCTTGGGACTTTTGGTGTTCATAGAGTGAGGCAGCAGCTGATCCAGATTTTTAGGATCTCCATGGTTCCTAAAGTGGTAATGAGGCACCTAAGTCCTTGAGGTGGGAAATGTTGTAAAGAACATTACAATGCTAGTGACCTGAGTGGAAAAGATGTGTTCATTAAGGAACAATTCTACATCCCAGTTTTGTCATTAATCAAACCGTACAGCTTGTGTTTTATAACTTTTTTGTCACAGAACAACATATTCACAAGACTGAGTAATGAATACAGTTCTGTCATGCGGGTCATTTAAGTTAATTAAAAAGTTTAGAAAAGTAGGCTCCAACAAAGAAGAAGGTTAGCTGGTGGTCTTGGCCTGTTTTCAAGCTAGATTGTTCTGATCCCAATTTCACACCTAATTCTAACCAATTGACTCTCTTTCCCTGGTTTGATTTTTACAGTGTGTTCCAATTAATGGTTGAACTTTTCACCCAAGCCCTTGTTACAACCTGTAGCTGTCAAGAGAATGCCAAGATAATATACACTTTGTGTGTCATCGTGTTAAGAAAAAGTTCATAGTTTTCTATAATCTTTTTTGTTTTGTTTTTCCATGTGTTCTTTATAAAGAAATATAAAGAATATGTAAAATGTTTGTCAGATTTGTTTGTGCTGGCTTTGAGAACAATGGGTTTAGTGTCTCAAGTTGGCGTTATTTTCCTGAAGTTTTTTGGTTACTTATGTCATCTTTGTGTAAACATTTCTTTATAGATTTTAAGTGGTACAAAAAGGTAGTTTTAATCAAAGGAGCATGTCACTGCAACATGGAAAAATGGCTAGACAAAGAAAATAAAGAACCCCAGCAAAAAAGACCAATTGCCATGGAAACCTGCATAAAGAGAATCTCACAAAACAGAGAAATTTGTGTTTCCAAAATACTTGGTGAAATCATCAGTTGGTATAAATTCATGCAGCTCCGTGTAAATCAGTGGAGCTACGTTAATTTACACTAGCTGACGATCTTGGCTATTAATTTTAAATTTACATTGTCCACTGATATAAGATCGCAATTTTGGGGTTTTGTGTTGGGACCTGTTGTTCTTTGGACTGATGCTAAGGAACATATAGAGAAGTCAGATTGAAGGTGATGTGACTATCAAAAGCGCAGAATGTTACCTTGATAACAAATATAAAAATTATACTTACAATGAGGGCAAAGGAGTTACATTTGGTGTTGTTGTATTTGGGTGTGAAAGTAAGGAATAATATATTTCAGTGATGACTCATTGAAGCAGGAGGCAGCTGATTATCTCACGTGTTGCTCAATTGTTTACCTTTGCACCAACCCAGAAAAGTCAATGGAAAACCATCAAAAATAAACTATAAACCCTGAAACCACTTGGACGTGAAAAGGAATGATATGACAGTGAGGGGATGGCCCTGTCTGTAAATTAAAGACAAAAGACAACTCCCCATATAATGGGATGGAGAAAGAATAGAAAGATCTATTCACTGAGGAGGTACCTTGATGAGTGGATGTGAGATGAGATGAGATGAGATGTGATGAGTGGGGTGAGAATCTACTTTATTAGCTAGGATAGGTAGCTATTATAAGGGTAGGCCCTCGTTTATGTTTTATATTTTGTTTTATATGTAACCATTTGTTTCTGTCATTCTCACTCATTTCTGTTTGAACCTCTATTCGTTCTTAAGTACATTTCATTTGGTTTTACTATAATTGAAATCAAGTGCTGTGTGTGATACAAGATCGTTGGTCTAAGGTAAAACTGGTGAACTGGGGCACACCATATCTTTAGGAATGGAGGATCTGGGATTTCTGTAGGTATTCAGTGATCAGGGGCTACATAACACTGGGGGATAGTTGGAAGGAACCCAGGAGCTCAAGTCCATCTATTGTTAATCTGAAGGGCAAAGGCAGGACTGGTATAGCCAGTGGCTGACCGGTTGGTTGTGTTAGTGAGTTAACACCCAGCTGGCACAGTCAAGACTCCTTCAAGCTGGGGCCAAGTAGCAATTAGGTGATGAACAGTCCCAGGTAACCCAAGAAGCATCACGGTTCCTAAGCCACTAGGGTGCTTTTGAAAATTTTACCCTTGACCTTCGTGGGGTTTCTAGGTGCTACCATAATACAAACAACAAAGAATGATAATTAGGGTTGGTAAATTACTCGAGAGCCTTGGTTTAGAAGTGCAAAGTGTGACTATCAAAAGTGCAGAATGTCACCTTGATAACAAATATAAAAATTATACTTACAATGAGGGCAAAGGAGTTACATTTGGTGTTGTTGTATTTGGGTCCCCATAATAATACTGCTGTTATTTTAGACAGCCCGTGCACACATTCAATAAAATCTGTCATAAAATGCTTCACTGAAAGAGAAAAAAATCAATAGTTCCAACTTCCCATCCATTTTATTTTTCTAAATGTCTCCATTTAAATGCAGATTATGACTACACTACTGCCAAAGGGGGCCAATATGATGTTCCATATAGAAGGAGTCAGCAGAAAACAACCGTAACCCTTTGGAAAGTGTAGGGGAAGGGGAAGCAACTCCTCTACAATTTTGATCAGTGCATGAAAAGGAAATGAAACTCTCTGGCTGCCTACACAGATTAGTTCTACAGAAATAAAAATATTTCCTGGATCAGATTATGCTTTGAGAGAGGAGAGGAAAACAGATTAAGATTGATTATGCACTGTAAAAAGTTACCCACCACTAATAAAAAGCAAAAGGGCTCATTCTCAAAAGGGCCAGACCCTCAGAGACTCAAAGATTCTCAGGTCAGAAGGGACCAAAATGATCATCTACTCTGACCTTCTGCGCCATGTAGTCCACAGAACCTCACCCAGTCACTAAGAACTTCACCTACTCTGAATGTTAAGGTAATTAAGGGGGCATTTCTGGGGATCTTTGCCCTCTGCCCCACACTACAAAGTGGTACTTAATTATTCTATTGTTTTAGAAAAATTGTTTCGGAGATGAAATAGGGAAGTGTTTCTTACTATAACTTGACAGCAACCTTGCCACCGTATGGTCTCTGTTTTTATTATTATTATTAATAATACCATGCACTTAGCAACTTTCTCAAAATTCTGTATAAAGAAGTGAACTGCAAAGTTCAGAAAAAGAGACCAACTCCCTTGGATTTTTGCGTCTAGGTATGGCTCGGCCATCAGCCCTGATTCTATAATGAGCAATATGCAGGGATCCTGCAGAATTCATTGCAGATAAATAAATAGATAAATGTGCCTAATTAGCCCTTGCAAATGGCCTTGGGAAGTGATTAAGTATTTTTATACTTAGAATATACAAAGAATAATAGGGAGGTGTCTCAAAAGGCCTCTATTGGAAGCTCTGGGGAAGATTTCGTCTCCCATTGTCAGTCCCTTGTGAAAACAAAGGGAGTTTCAAAGCAGAATGTGGGTGGTGCTTGTTCTCTGAAAATATGGCCTGATGGCCAAAAGCTTGCCGAAACACAAATAGCCATTTTTGGGGCACTCATCTAGAGCTGAAGTGTGAACAGATTGCCCAAGGGATTTTCAAAGTTGGTGTTTGACATTGCCTCATATTGCTTGAGCACCTGGTGCTCAGAGGGATTTTCAGAAGCACTCATGCAAATATCCTGGCTGCCGAGCAGAAATGCCCCATAGGGGGATACGAGCATGTGGAAATTAGTGATGTCCTTGCACTAATGAGTTCCATGTGAACTGTGGTGAGCGGCCTAAAGGCAGGTTGTTCTCAGACATTATGGGGGAGTGGCATACCCACAGGAATTGGGGCAGGCACAGGAGATATGGGAAGTGGCAAAGAGGCTGAATGAAAGATGCAAGACCATGCATAGCTACACTGACCCACAAAGCGATGTCCTAATTACAACTATGACCCCTCCTTGAGAATAAGATGGCTGGGGAGTCATCACAATCCCTCCTTCTCAGCATGAGCTTTGTCATGGGAGAGGGCATTGTCAGGCCATAGGGGTCATGGCAGGGTCCTGGCTATTTCACAGCTGTGGAGACCATCTTTGTGAGCCAAACAACTGCCAGGATTCATGGGATGTATATCGTTTCTATACACTCCACTGTTTCCTCTTGGCTCTTTCAGAAGGATATTTGTGCTACCTACCATACCCAGTACAGAAGAGAATTTCATCATGGCACAGAATT
This sequence comes from Mesoclemmys tuberculata, assembly GCA_007922155.1. Taxonomy (NCBI): domain Eukaryota; kingdom Metazoa; phylum Chordata; order Testudines; family Chelidae; genus Mesoclemmys; species Mesoclemmys tuberculata. Next base: position 13,824,589 of record ML675650.1, read on the forward strand.
CCTGCATAAGCTGATGTCTAATCTCTTTATCTATAGAGAAGCGAAAGTAGTTTGTCTTCCTGTGGACTGTAACATTAACACTAAGGGGTCTGTTAGGTACATAGAGGCAACAGACTGGCTGATGTGAACCACTGAAAGGACCCAGTGACAAGGGTCACTTGTTTTAAAATCTGGGTGCTCAATCTGAGCCCCTAGACGACACCCACATCGATATTCCCGCTCCCCAGGCTTTTGAGAAATGGAGCATAGTGCAATTTGTGTGATTCCTGTTGTTTTGATGTCTTGGGCTTCTATCTTTCTTTTACCTTTTCTGCCCTTCAGGTCTTTCTGGTTGAGGCCTTGTAAGTCTGTTATCTTTTTACTCCTCCCCTCCCTCACTCCCACTTTCTTTCTCTTTCATTTATTGTGCCCTCATCCATTTTCCTGTCACATATTTCATTAAATTTTTTAAAGAAAAAAATCCCAGCGCATTCAGCCGAGCTGGTAGTACCAGCTCATCAATTCACCTGTAGCTCTCATTCTTTAGTCAGCTCCACAGATCATAAATGAAAGAGACTGAAGCATCTCAGGAAAGTTAGCATGATTCAATTTTGGCTGAATAAAAGTGGTCTCCGCCCTACCAGAGAGAGAGTTCCAATTATTTATTTATTTCTAGGCTGTTCAGTAAGACCTCATGTGGAGAAAAAGTCCAGAAATAAGGTCAACTGGGAGGAAAAATTTTAAAAAATACTGCTTCTTCCACACTGCTTGTTAAAGTGTTTCTCATATTAGTAATCTCTCTGCATAAGGAGTCCTCATATCATGGTGCGGAGAGAACGAGCAGGATTCTGGGATAAAAGACGACCACAGCTTTAAAAACAGAAAAAAAACCGAAAAAAACCCTAGGATTGGCTGTGAGACCAAATCCTCATATATTGGCAGAGTTCAGCGAGATCTGAGTATGTGACACTTGCGCCTATTGTGGAAAGTAAATCAGCCAGAGAAATTTTCCTTCTTTCAAAGATTCTCCAGAATGGTGAGAGGTTAATTTATGTCTAAATCACAAGAAGTGGAATGACTTTTTTTTACCAATGTAGTCAGATAAACTGAAACTAGCTAGAAAGAGATGATTCTAATTTCATGGTCAAAACTGAAAGTAAACAAAGGTAAATAAACAGCATGAATAACAATGGAAAGGAAATGAGATTTTTAAATCCCTTTCATTTTTAGTAATCTGAGGCCTTATTAGTAACAGAGGCAAGGGGGGAAAGATTTGAATACATCATGCACTAGTTAATCAGGTCTCATTGAACTGGTCAGTTAATTGTGATGTCCCTCGGGGATACCGTTTAGTCTAATAATCACAGCTAGGTGAACTCCCTTTATATATATACACACACACACACACAAAATCTGATCCATGCTAAAGTGTCTGTCAATTGCAAACAACTGCCTATACATTCCTCACAGACAATTCCCTATCAGTATTCCTTTGATTATTTGGTATTCAAGCTCAGGGACTGGTCTTCAATGTCACATGGTATTGCATTTGTTCCATGAAACTCAAATTGTAATGTCATCCAGCTAGGTTTTTAGTTATTTGATTTAATTTTCTCTGGACATTCATGCAACTAGATTTTGCTTGTGTGTTTTGAGAGGTGCTTTTAATCATGCAAATGTCAGTACACCCGCACAAACACCTACACTCACATGCAAACTCAGTTGCATATACTTAGATATCTGTATGCATGTCAAAAGTGGTCATTCAGCCATCCTGTATACCCTGGCTTCATCATAGATTCATTGATTTTTATGGAAAGAAGGGGCCATTAGATCCAGTGGCATACCATGGGTTTCCGGCACCCAGGGGTCAATACACATTTGCACCCCTCCACCTCCCATTGGTGGCAGCGCCATATGGGGGGGGGAAGGGTCCTGCGGGCCTGTTTCCTGCTTTCTCCCACTCCCTCTCTGCCTGTGGTGTGGCGGGGAGCAGGACTGATGCGGCAGATGGCTGCGGGGTGTGTATATGTGTGTGTGTGTGAGATGGGTTCTGTCCTGGAGTTCTGCCGTTGGGTTAGTTCTAGCCCCTGCACGGCCAGGATCCCTGGTGTTCTTAAACTCCCTGGTGTCCTTAAACTTCCAAAGCTGGGCTGTCTGTGAGGATAATCATCCCTGAGGGCAGCCTTTCTCCATACGCCATTGATTAGATCATCTAATCTCTCGTTTAACATTAGAGCTAGGCAAATTTTTAAGGATGAATAGTTTATTTGTCAAAAAATGCAGTTTTAGTCAACCCAAAAATATTCCTGAATTTCATATGAATTTTTCACACAGTTTCAGTCTCACAAAACAAATTTTGATACACAGCTGGGCAGCAGAGGTGGAAATAGTCTCCCTTGTAACTTTTTATCCCAGTGGTTAGATCATTCACCTGGGATTTGGGAGACACTGGTTCAGTTCCCACCTCCATCTGCTGTACAGAACAGATTTGAACCATCATGCCCTGTATTGTAGGCATGTGCATTAACCACTGGGCTATGGTGGAACAGGAGTCTCTTAAATGCTCCTGTTGTAGCTGTTCTGTTTTGTATAAATTCTTAAAAAGCAATTGGAGCAAGGGCTTGAAATTCGGTGTTCCACTTCTTAGGTGAGTATCTTAACCACCAACCTATAGAGTCATTCTCATCTTCTCTCTTTGGCCCAAATCATTGTCATTCACAGTAGCACATCATAGTCATTTGTATGTTTTCAATTTGCTGAAATAATTCACAATTTCTAGATTTGGTTCAGCTCAAATCGATTGGTTTTGTTTGTTTTTCAGAACTGCCAGGGAACTAAAAAAATCAGTTATTCACTGACCTCAGGTATAACAGAGGTCATAGATTTCATCCGGTTACCCCAGTATTGAGCCCAATAACTTGTTTGACTTAAACATATCTTCCACAAAGTCATCCAGTCTTGGCGTGAAGATTTCAAGAGACGGAGAATCCACCACTTCCCTCGGTAGTTTGTTCCAAAGGTTAATCACTCTCTTGGTTAAAAATTGTGACTTATTTCCAATTTTCATTATTCTGGCTCTAACTTCCAGCTGTCGATTCTTCTTATGCCTTCCTTGGCTAGTTTGAAGTGCCATGTAGTGCTCTGTTTTCTTCCTGTGAAGATACTTATACCCTACAGTCAAGTTACCTCTTGATCTTTTTGTTGATAAGCTGAACAGATTGAGCTCTTTAATTCTATTACAATAAGGCATTTTTGCACCCCTTGAATAATTTTTGTGGCTGGAAAAAATATCCTTTTAAAAATGTTGTCACCAGAACTGGACACAGCATACCAGTATCAGTCTCACGAAGGCTGTTAAAGAGGAAAAATGACCTTCTTTTTCCTGTGCATGGCTGGAGAGGAAGGAAGAGAGGATCCAGGATGCTTTAGGAAAGTGCTTGTGAAGTGTGATGTTGAAGCTTATAGTGTCTTTTTAAATGATTTGGTTGCATTATAATTCTGTTCAGTCTGCCCTCCTGCAAAACTGCTACAAAGAATTCTCCAGGGTAGAAACTCTCACCAGATCTGCTATGGGATGGGTACAATTTCTCATGGGATCCCGTGAGAGTTATTGAAATTCCAGCTAATTAAAAAGAACCTAATTGAATTTGAAATGGGACAAGTCTCAAGGCAACCTGTCTCAAGTGGGACAAGGCAGTGTTCTTTAAAATTAGTCAATCAAGCTGAGACTTCTCCCCAATGCTGTTGGCTGAAAAAAAGCATGCACATTACCAGCAAAATGCTTTGCAATAAAGAACGTTTGGTTTATTTTTTAATAGGAAATGGGAATGAAGCACAGAAACGAGATATAGGAGTACTAGTGCACTCCCAGTCATTTAAGGTTTCTACTGCATTGAAAGAGTGTCTTTTTTAGGAAGTCAGTGTTATTCACCCTGCAGGGCAGGAAATCCTTCAGGACTAGATGAATTTTGAAGGGCTGGGGTGAAATTCTAGTTCCATTAGAGTCACTGGGAGTTTTGCCATTGATTTCAACAGAGCCAGGATTTACCCTCAAGAGTGTAGGTCATCTACTTCTCTCTGCCAATGCAGGATTGTGTTCTCCAGAGAATTATCTAGTGCAAAACAACCTAGTTTTAAATGACTCAAGCACCGGGGTTTCACTTCTTCTTTTGCGAGACCACTCTAATAGCTTTCACTGTCACAAAGTTTTGCCTGATACTTAGTCTGAATTCCTTTTCTGATTTCACCCTTTTACACTTAGTGATATCCTTGCACAACCCTAAATCAGCTCATAGGGAGCAGATCTAACTTTAATGACAGTGTTACACACAGAATTATCTCAGATAACACCGAGAGAGCAATTAATAGCTTCCCCTAGTAAGGAATCTTGCTACTTCCAGGAAGATATCTGAATTTTATGTACCCAAATAAATAATTCTTACTTATATTGTGATAAGTTACTGTTCATTTTACTGAGTTGCTAGTTTTTGTTAGTTTAAGTGTGCCTTTATTAAATGGTTTGCTGAGCAACATCTCTTTGTCGTTATAAAGGTGCATCTTATTTTCTGTATTGGATTCTTACTGAAATTGTTCTTCAAGAGCACAACAAGATTAATGATACAAAAACACTTTGCCATTTAAAACAAAATTACCCTTCAAATTCCCACCCACTGATAAACTCCGCACAAAAGTTGCAAGGAACTTAAAAGTTTTTCAGACAATTTCTGGGGTTTCAGACTAGCTCTGTGGACCCTGGAGTGTGCTGGCCCTAGAGTGCTTCACCTTCAAATACTGGAAGCTGCAAAACAACATACAGAGCATTGGAGACCACAATGAGGGCTCAGTCCAATCATCAGCCATTCCCTTCACCCAAGAAGACGTTATCATCAGAAATTTGAAGCCAGACCCCAAGTCTCTTAAATTCAATGGGAATCTTTCAGCTGACTTCAGTAACTTTACATCAGTCCTTTGCAGGGAGGATGGGACAGATGTTGCGTATAGGCTGATATGACAGATGGTGCCTAGGTCTATCCCAGAAAAAAGGGGGCGGTACAACTTCCATCACATGTAGGCCCTGAAGAGTCGTTCTTGGCTGCCTATACACCACTGTTCGAGAGTTTCCTGGTTACGGTGGGGCCCAACAATCCACCCGGGCTGAGCAGGAGGCAGTCCTGAAGGCCCTCTGGGCATGGCAGGGCTGCAACCCTTCTGGTGGGCTCTGGGGGTGAGTCTCTCTCCTCCATTGTCCTGCCCCGCTATGAGGCTTTTAAGCCCCACTTCCTGCCAGGGTGAGTGCAGCGTGCATGATGGGGATGGGCCTTTCTGGACCCTGGGAGAGCTAAAGGCTCCCCCTCTGGCAGGAGGTGCTGGTACACCCCGTCACAGATGACCAGATAGCAAGTGTGAAAAATCGGAAGAGGTGGTGGGGGGAAATAGGAGCCTATATAAGAAAAAGCTCTGACTATCGAGACTGTCCCTATAAAATTGGGACATCTGGTCACCCTAGTTGCCTACCAGGTAGACCTGAAAGAAATGGGAGAATGCAGCAGAGTTTTTGGCTGTCCCTTGTAGACCTTGAATCTTATCGTTTTGTGGATGCAACAATTTGCCTATCAAAGTTTGTCCACAGTCAAGAGAAATCCTACTCTGTCTAGCCTTTCAGACTGTCTTACGGGAATAAGTCACTGCCAAGCCCTCACAATAACATTCTTGGCAGCTGGAAGTCAATATGGACGGATCTTCATTATGGTTTATATAAATTATGAGATTCTAAAGTTCGGAGAGGAACTGAGGGAATCAAAAGCAAATTGAAGTCCTTCAACACTATAATTTTCTGTTTGTTGCTAGGCCAGAAATGAGCAAAAAAAGGACAAATCCCCCATAGATCTGCAAAACTCCATCGCCACAGCCTTTTCAACAATCTAGAATTTTCCTTATTTATATTAATGAATTTCCTAGGCATAATGTATGAGCTGAAAATAATTTCAGCTTGTATATCTTGCGACACTGGTGCTGTTGAACCCGGAAGCCTGCCATGTGAAGAAAAGCCATAGATATAAATTATGCACTAAATGGGGAGGGCTCCAAGTTACTACAGAGAATTCTTTCCTGGGTGTTGAGTCTTGCTTAGGATCCAACTGACTGCCATATTTGGGGTTGGAAAGAAATTTTCCCCTAGGTCAGAGTGGGCGAGAGCGTGGATTTTTTGTTTTGTTTTGTTTTGTTTTTTCCTTTCTCCGCAACACGGGGCATGGGTTAATTGATAGTTTAAACTAGAATAAATGGTGGATTCTCTGTTACTTGACGTCTTAAATCATGATTTGGGGACTTCAGTAACTCAACAGAGGTTTTGGGTCTATTATAGGAGAGGGTGGGTGAGGTTCTGTGGCCTGTGATGTGCAGGTGATCAGAATAGATTATCATGATGGTTCCTGCTGGCCTTAAAGTCATGCCATGGCAACTAATTGACACATTCTACTGAATATAATGGAAATTACAATTAAGGACCCCAATATTAATGAGGTGTGGAGATGCGTATAAGGAAAGGAGGCTGAAACCATCCTTGAATAGGTGTAAAATACAGTGGCTATCAGAATAACCCTTAGAAAAGGTGGTAATCCGGCCCATGTGTGGTAGGATACATTGGAACACAGTGATCTGATGAGCACATGTGGCTCACCTTGCCTACTTCGGAGGTCCCCATAATGGACGATCTGAGTAAAGAAAGTGCTGGACAGTCAGAATTGGCTCTATCTCCATTTCCATAATACAGTGTTTGTGATTCTATTTGTTTTGCTACTAAAGTTTATAACATTACAGCATCAGAGAGCACGTAGTGGACTGTTTCTCATGTGCGCCTCAAGGCTCTCAATCGAATGACAATTTTACTACCGTCACTGATCTGGAGGCAGAAATCTCTCAGATCACTGCATGATCACTCAGACCAATTCCCACTTACAGATTAGGCTACAGATCACTAGAAAGGGACAAAACCATAGTGCAGTAGCCTTGGTTACTATCAGAAGTCAGCCAAACTTCCCAGTATGACATAAAAAAGAATATTTCTTGTTTTTGTATCTGTATCCTTAAAAAGATATTCTGTACTTTAACCCATGTGATTCAATAAAAGTCAGGCTACTTATCTACCCTGGAGAGATACATGACTAAATTCATGTTGTTGCCAGAGGCACTCTGCAGTTGGTATGAGAATTGAATGAAGCAGTAGTAAAGGCTCCTTATATAATTCTGCCTGTGTAGTTACAAACAGAATAGCTCAGTAATATTCACTGTAGCTGATCAAAAAGGATGCTCAATTCTCGGTGCCAGCAGACCTATAGGGGAAAAGAACTTGGACATTCTCTTTCTCCAAGTTACTCTTTGAGGTGAAGGAGCATTGCCAGTTGCATTTGCCAGCTTCCTTCTCTAGTACTCAGTGGCCATCAGCTGACAGTTCCTCCTGGCTGCTTAATGGGTATGCTTAGGAAGCAGAGGAGAGGGATGAACAATCTCAGTGCCAGGGCAAAATGAGGACTCACTCTTGGGTCAGAGAAGCAGCTTTCAAAATCTGGTTCATGTCAGTAAAATATCAGCAATGGGATAGACCAGCACAGGCAGAGCATATGAACAAGTTAGAACCGACACCTTACACTAGCAAGTGTTCCTCAGAAAATTTATCAATTCCTCATTTTCTCAGACATAATTATGCTATTTTATATTTCTTCCGTGAAGAGGCTGAAGAATGATTTTACCAGTAAAAAGCACTGAATATGATAGCTACATAGCTACAGCTATCAACTATAAAGTCTCCACATGCGTGTAAGGCAGAAAATTCAAAGTTTACTGGAGTCAGTTAATGGTAACCACAAATGGAAAGCAAACTTCTAATGAGCCATTTAATTTTCATGGCTGCGTTACACACTAATTATCCCATGTCTGCTTTAAGTAAATGCATTATTAATAATTACGCTGCTCTCTTTCATATTTACATTTAATCGCAAAACCTTTACTTTTACTACATTTGGTGCATTGCCTCTTTAAAATATTTATGCTTGTGCCAAATACTTGTAGATTCTCTCTAAAACATATCATTTATCACAGCAATTAAAGGTTGGTGCTTAGCTTTGTGAAAATGAAGAGGGGTTAAATGGATAATTAGGTACACTGTGTGGCAAGGTGAAAATGCTGTTTTGTGCTACCAGAAAGTGATATGCCCACCTGTGAAGAATGAGGACTTATCAGTATTATTTTTATGAACGTCATGTGCACTTCAGTTTATTTGCTTTATATTATATTGCAATGAGTTAAATCAAACGCAGGCTGTTGAGGGGAGAGGGTGGGGAACAAACAGAAAATTAAGCATGGATAAAGGTAAGGTTCCAGCAGAAAGAACATCAGAGGTCCTTGAGGAAACCATTAATTGGGGAATGTCCACCTGCCTGGCTCCAACTAGACTGGCAAGAGTTATTTTCCGGGATCAAAGGAGCTATGACATCACGAAAACATCACTATGACAGCCCTAGTGAAAGGGCTGAGCAGGCAGCAGCAGCTGGAGAGCAGTTTGTGATAGAGGGAGACACAAAGGATGCTGCAGAGGCTGTCTGTCATTGACAGCCTGGATGTCTGGGCATGGTGGAACTTACCCAACACTGACCAGGAAAGAATAAAGCGTAGGAAAGAACCAGGCATATAGTTGTGTTATCCCTTGTCCTACTTGCTGTATACCCTTGGGTGATTAAACATACATTTGTTTAGATACCACTCTTTTGAGTCATTTTAATCAGCTACTCATCACGGGCTCCCAGAGAGAAGTTTTCTTTCAGGTGCCAAGTAGAATCATAGGGTTAGAAGGGACCACAAGGGTCATCTGGTCTAGCCCCCTGCCAAGTACAGCTGTTATGTTCACATGTTGGGAAATGGGGTTGGTGGCTTTATCCAGACATCCAGTCTAAGAGTTGTTGGGCCACGGGATTCCACCTCAAGAGCAATACAGGAAGCTAGGCTTGTCACCAGAAAGGTGCATGTGAGAGGGACAAAAATGTGTCTTAAGTGTAACTTGCCTCCTGATTGTGACACCGTCATTTTAGGGACCTGGCGCTGAAGACAAAGAGAAAGGATGAGCTTTTAATGACTGAAATATGAATTATGCCTAAGTTCTGCAAACTCTCCAGTGAGCTTCAGCAGCTAGGATATACTTAATTATTGCCCAATTAATAATTGAATGTCTATGATGCTTTAATGCATCGAGGGGAAACAGGTTTACACCAGCTTTCATGATAGCCTGGTGCCAGCAGCACTCAGTGCTAGAATCACAGGGACCATTCCTGGAAAATGGGCTATTTCATGCTGATTGGGAACTCTTTGGTGATCCACTCCCCTCAGCTCCTTCCACAAACGCACATCCAGTTCTGAATATATTACCGATTCCCTCTCCTTGGTGGCATGCCTCACCCAGTCAGGTGACCCAGGCTACGATAAGAATGTGTGACTAGAGGAAAGAAGAGAGAATGTGTCCTGCACTGAATCTTGGGCCTTGATAGCAGCTGAACTGTTTTGCACTGTTTTGCACAGACACCCTGATTTACATTCACCAGTCCTGACTAAATTGGCCTCATGTTTATTATAACCAGCACAGTTGCCTTTTTTTTTGTTTGTTTTAAACCCTCTGATTATGATATCTTAACTGGAAAATTTCCCTAGACATCAAAACTGAAGGGTTAAGCACTTTCTATTCAAAATTTTTATATATATTAAGATTGAAACAGAAAAAAGCTCTAGAAGTGAACACTGGAAGAGAAGAAGGAAATAGCTTGGACACAGTGAAAGAAACAAATACATCGCATTAAAAGTACAAATTAATTTTTGCTTTTTAAATTAGCAAATTCTACATTGTCTTGTGATTTGAGCATTAAACACATATTCAAATGGCAACATGAAAATGACCGAGTCTTTTAAAGCAAACAGCAAATTATACAAACTGTGTTTTTAACATTGGACAGCTAAAAGCACAGTCTCTTTACATTTTATTCATTCACTGTTCAATGCCAATGCAATATTTTTAAAACAGAGCTGTTGTTGGTATATTGGTGCTATGAAGAGCACTGCGCTTGGAATGGAACAAACCTGAATTCAAGTCCATAACATGGTTTCTCACTCTCATTAGCTGAATCCCAGGGATGCTATGGTTTGGAGCACTGAGCAGACAGCAGGCAAAATTTAGAGATAATGGCCGAGATTTAAAAAAGAAAAAGAGTATCTCAAGACAGGGTCCCTAGACCATATTGTGGGTCCTTAAAAAGCAGCTTGTGTTTTTTGTTTTCAAAAAAGCATGTAGCAGCTCTCATTGACATTAGTGGGAGCTGCAGGCCAGTGAACACTTTTTGAAATTTAAGCCATTTGTTGAAGATGTAAATATGGACTAAAGAGCCTAACTTTGGAAACCCTTCTTGAAAATCTTGGCTGATGAGTTAAGTTTACATATTGGAACAATAAGTGGGTGTGAGAGAATCCACACAAGTGTCATTTACATGCACGGGGGTGGAAGGAGAGAAGTGTGCTGATCATTGCAATAACCAGGAGGGTATGAGAAGTTGTAAATAAAAACAGTCCCATCCCTCCTTTAACTGACATCTTCTTCTGGTCCCTGAGCATAAAGGATGACTGCTGTTGATTTCAGGGCCAGCATTTCACCCCTGACTCCCTCACCCACATCCAGTTACAGGTATGTAACCACCTTGCACATCACCTCTAAATTTGGCCTGGCCGTTTTATCCTTAGTTTAGATGTTCAGAATCCATGTTACTCAGCTGTGGCATCCCTAGCCAGCCAAAGAGTGGAGTTAATGGGCTTCGTTGATTTCTTATTGGCTATGATCCTGGGATGTAAGGATTGAGTAGTGTAAAGCAAAAGGACATATAAGAGCCTGGCTGTCTTTCAGGGGGGAAACATGTGCTATAAAAAACAAGAGCAGGAGAAAGCAATCTGGGTCTCCTTTTTTATTTTGTTTCTCCAGCTTCTAGCACAATAGGGTCCTGGTCCAATTCTGGGGCTCATTGGAGCTACTGCAGTACAAGTAATAAACAATAAGAATGGTCATGTTAAATGTTTAATTTAAATGTGAACTTTTATGTATTAAAAATCCGAACAACAAACCCAAGCAGATGACTGTGAAACTTGGAAAAAAATGTTTCTGGGCTGATACTTTGTGTGCTATGTTTCAGCATAGCATGAATTGTTATGGCCTAGTTCTAAACCCTGGATAATAGGAGTTTATAATGCAAATGCTGACATCCTTCACTGCAGCAGGCATGAGCTGTCACTGTTATAATTAAAGTAAGTTAGCAAACAGTGTGGAATTCATTGAATTAAGTAAACCCTTATTTAAAGCCAAACCAAATAAATGTGGCATCATCTGTTAATCTCCCTGTATCTCAAATTCACAAAGTGCAAAAAACAAACAAACAAAAAGCAAACACCCGAACAAACAAACATCCCAACCCTCTTGGTCAATGCCATTATATTTAATGCATGCTTAATCATAACCAATAGCCCTCATCATCCATGCACAATGATATAAAATGACAAAAACCTGGAAACTGGTTGCCAAGAACTCATTATGTCAGCACAGAGCAGGAATTTCTGCCTTCAATTCTTTACAGTTCTATTTATTTCAAGGAATATTACACCTCCTGTATGATTTGTAAGGTCAGGATTTTGAAAATGTTGATGAAAGAAGGGTGAGGAAAGGATGACTCCATTTATGTATGGTTATTATAATGTGGTTATGAAGTACTGCTGGCATTCTCTGCATCAGCCAAGACACAAAGGGGGAGATTTTCAAAGGCACAGAGAGTAATTAGGGGCCTAGCTCCCAGTGGAAGTTAATAGGAGTTGGAAAGCTATCATACATTAGTGTCTGGAAATTTCCCCCTAAAGCTACAGCCCTTGCACCAAGAAGATCCAATAGCAATGCACTGGGAGACATAGAAGGCAATGTACAGTCATAGCTGTTAACATATATATGTATATGTATGCATATGTGTGTGTGTATATGTGTATACATTGGGGCGGTGAAGTGGCATTATTGTGACATGAGTTAGTGTTTGTGAACCTTGTGTTCTGAATGCAGAGATCCGGGCGCCTGGCAGGCTAGGAGTGGGAAGTCAGACTTGGCGTAGGCCACATCTCAAAGAAAGGTCTAAAGATGAATGTGACTGAGTCAAACCAATTGTACTTCCAGCCCCTTCTTCAAATGCCACTTGATACTAGAGCTGACAATGCAGGGTGTTGTTTTGGGAAAGGAATATTCCCCTCCCTTGCAGCTGCAGAATGTTTATACATGCTGTGTCTGTGTGAGGTAAAGGCCTGAGGTAACAATTTCAAAGGTGCCTGAGTGGCTTAAGGAACCAAGTCCTATTTTTGACAGCACCGTAGCCACTTCGGACCCTGAACCCAATGACTTGCAGCGAGGCATTGGGGATGTCTACACTTTGAACTGGAAGTATAAATTCCAGTTTAAGGAGATAGACCCACCTTAGCTCCATCAAGCCAGCACACTAAAAACAGAGTGTAGCCGCAGCAGTGTGAACAATGGAAGGGGCAAGCTGCCCTGAGTACATACCCGTCTGAGGCACTAGGAACATACTCAGGGTGGCTAGCCTCTCCTGCCACTTTCACAACCGCAGCGACTCCCTCTTTCCAGAGCGCTACTCAATCAGAGTTGGCATGGGTGTTACCTGGCAGCTCTGTGTTCTTGGGGAACCAGGGTGAAAAACCCCTATTCTTTCTCTGGCTCACCTGAATCCCCCCCGCCTCTGCTTGCACCAGAAACAAGAGCTATGAAAAGGCTGTGGGAGACACACCTAAAACCCTCCCAACTAGGGTGATAGGATTAAGACAACTCTCCATGCCTCAGCTACATAGAAGATGTAAAAAGAGGCATCTCAATTAGCACATGGAATGGAGAACTGGAGCCTCATTTACATCGAAGATGGAACAAGAATTAGCATGAGGAATGGAGAACCAAGCTCCAATGCAGGAATCACACTGAATTCTGGGATTGGCAAGGCAGGGACACACTGCATTATGGGAGATCTCTGCTCTTGATGTAAATGAACTCACACCTACACCCATCCAGCTCCGCAGTTATCAGACCATTCTAGTATTGACATGCAAAACACTGAATCTGCCTGGTTGCATTGTGAGCTTCCCCAAGGAACATTGACCATAGCTGGGAGTGATCAGCTCCTATTGTCCAGCATAGAGAAAACCACCCTGGGGTACTTCAGTGAGACATTGTTTACCCTCAAACAAACCTGGTTCTACATAAACCCCTACCCAAGTTTAAATCTCTCTCTTGCTCTCCCTCCTCTGATGCCTGGACCCAAATGCTTTCCTGACTGATCCTGTTGTGGGGTTTGCCTCTCCCTCAAGTGTTCCTGACCCTAAGCTGAACAGCCTGTCTCCTGGGAACTTCTGAGCTCCAAGGCGTGGTGAGATTTCCCCCCCCCCCCATTTTTCCCAATTCTCTCTCTCTCTCGCTCTCTAATCCAGGTATAACTTTCTACTTTTGTAAGCCAACCTGGGCTAGCCTTTCTCCAATACCCCTACTGTAAATTTGTTGTATTGTAAGTGTTAGATTGTTTTTCTCTCCTTGTATGGCATCACTATTAGTATCATAAGTTTTATACACCTGGCAATAAACTAACTATTGTAATCAAGCTGGTTGCCAGTTTCTCTCTCTCTAAATGCATTTACTCCTTTGTGTTCTTGGCTTCCCTACCTTGCTCTGCAGTAACGCTTCTTTTACCTAAGCCAAAGATCCCTGGAATGCCCAAAATCCTATGGGGTTTGCTTATCAAGGGGGTTACTGCTAGAACAATTGTGTTGTGAAGAGGCATATAAAGGGGGTAGCTGAAAAGTGCTGCTCTGCCTAGCCTACAGAGTCCAGGGGCGCATAAGGGTGACAGCTGAAAGTGCTGTTTGACCCAGCCTGATTGAGTCCAGGGGGCACATAAGGGGAACAGCTGAAAAGTGCTGTTTGGACCCAGCCTGCTCATAAGTGTGCTCCGTTCTGGTGCGGTGCAACGGGCACATGAGGGTGACAGCTGACAGTGCTGTCACCCAGCCTGCTGAGTTCAGGGACGTATAAGGGGTCAGCTGAGAGTGCTGATAGCCCGGTCTGCTCAGACGCACTCAGTTAATCTGGAATGGTTGTGTGTATCTGTGGGGGGTTTATCTGAATCTGAAAACCTTAGGTCCTGCAGGATAGCTCCATTGGGAGGGGACTTGTAGCCATATGAATACACCAGTAACACAAGCAGCACATTAATAGATTCACACCCCCTCTTCCAGGAAGGTAACCCTAATAAATAAGCATATCCCAAAGTGACGGGCAAATCTGGTAACATGGGTCTATCTCCTGGAGCTGGAATTTACAGCTGCAGCTTAAAGTGTGGCTATGCTTTTAGGTTCCTACATTCCTAAGCCACTTGTGAAAATGGGACTTACCACCTAAGAGCTTTAAAAAATGTTACCCCATCACTAACATTGAAACTTATTAGCTATGTTGGAATAAGTATCTTTCTCTGCAGGGTCTCACATTGTGGAGAAGGAAAGGAAAACAACGATCAAATCACATTTTCACAAATAAGGAAGACCAATAATAATTGTTATCGTACGATCAAGATGAAACTGATTACCCATTTTGATCTTATTGCTGTAATCTTCACCTTTTGCCCCATTCCACCCTATTGTTTTTGTTGCTCTGGTGCATGTCATATCTAAATTCAGCGTGCCAGCTCTTTAGGGGATTGGGCCACATATTATTTACTCTCTAAAATGCCTAGTATTCTTTTTGGTGCTGGTAAACAAGATGACATTGGAAATCATAGCTGCAACGGGAAAAAGATAGGAGCTACCAGAAAAGATGCCACAATTTCCCTAGGAAATGGCTATGTATCATTTGGCAATTATTACTGAAAGTTGGTATAGTCTGTGAAGTCCAACCACACACCAGACTGCTGTGGGAGGGACTATGTTTTCTGGATGCATATTCTGTGCTTTGGTTAGTGGTTTAAATGTCTTAAGGAGTACATGAAAACAGACTAACCCCATCCAACTCCTAGTTCCCCAAAACAACTGTGGTCAACACATTGCTGTTTTTATAATAATTTAATATTGTATGCTGGCCGGGCAATGGGTTTGTGGGTTTTTTGTGTGTTTATTTTGGTTTAAGGTCTTCTCAATAGGGGACAAACTGAAATGAGACAGGGAGGTAAAAGGAGATCATACAGCTACATTTGTGTCATGGTTTCAGGGCTATCTGCACTTCTGTCCTTTTGTGGTCTTGCTGAGACCACCACCTTACGGTGGAATCTTGCAATTTTTCCATTCTTAAACACAGAACGGCAGCCAGGTCTTGTTTGTTTGCTTAGTGTGTTTTAATGCCCTTTGGCATATATGGGTGAACCATATGCAATCTTCAAACTCTTAGTTGGAGGCATCCCATTGATCGCCAGTATCAAATAACAGCAGGGACTGTGCAAATATTCGCTCTGTTCTCAAGAAAGCTTTAATAAAATATGTACAGCCATCCCCAATGTTAATTCCTTTTCATTAATTATCATTTCTTTATCAAATCACCTGCTTATCCGGTCCTGTCAGAAATCAGAAAGACAGAGGGGGAAGGATATTCATTCCTAATAGCAGAATGTGGTAATTGCAGCCCTTGCCTGTCACCTAGTTATTTATTTAACAAGACTTTATATAATGTGCCTATTGCACCCTCTAGGCACACTTGAAATAAATTAGAATGAAACGCCAACACCCTTTTGTTGCCTCCCTTGCTGCTTTGTAAATACATTAATGGAAGTTTGAGTACTTTTAGATAAGAACATTGTGTACATTTGTTTTGTACAGAT
Source organism: Mesoclemmys tuberculata (assembly GCA_007922155.1). Taxonomy (NCBI): domain Eukaryota; kingdom Metazoa; phylum Chordata; order Testudines; family Chelidae; genus Mesoclemmys; species Mesoclemmys tuberculata. The sequence continues at coordinate 13,840,488 of ML675650.1, forward strand.
TAGAATACAGGTGGGCTGTGGGTGTGGGTACCTTCTGCTTCTGATTGTCTTTAACAGGCCTTTTCTTTTTTCCTAAATATAAGCCAGAATGTTTGCAAAATGTTCCATTCACACATACCCATGCAAGCCCACGCTAATCTAGGTGAAGGGAACATAAAGCACCTCATTTTAACTAGCGATGGGTAAAAAAACAGGCATTTTTTTCTGAACCCCTTTGACTTTGGGTTAGAGCTGAATGCTTGTTCCCCTATTTGAAAACCGGGGGTAGGTGGGTGGGCACAAGCCCACCCACCGCTAAAGGCTCCCCCCCCCAGCCTAGGGGAGGAACCATTGAACCCGGGTCCAACAGATTATGGGGGACAACAAATGAAAAAACAGGAAAGGGCGTGGGGGTCACAGGGTCAAACGTAGGAAACCAGAAGGGGACACCGAGCAGAGAACCCCGTAGAGCTGAATGCTTATTGTTAGGGAGTTATCCAGCTCCTACTGAAGTCAATGGGAGTCTTTCCATTGACTTTAATGGAAGTTGGATGGGGTCCTTAAATGCCAGGTGTGGTAAAGTCAGGCCAGATGGCTACAGAAGAGTATACCAGGGACGGTATGAGGGCCTGGGTTAAAAGGAAAAGCACAGGAGAGCAATTGATGGCACCTGGACCCAATGAAGGGCCAGGCCAGGGGTATTTAAACCCGGCCTTCTCTAAAGGAAGGGGAGGGAACATTTGCATTAAGGGCTGCCAGAAGGTTTGGGGGTAGCTGCAGGAGAAGGTTCTCTCTCGTAGGCCAGGAGACAGAGTTCCACTACAGCCAAGGGAGGCGAGGTAGTTGGGGGCGTCCTGACCATAGACAGTCGAGGTAAAGCACCAGGGGGAAGTTGGCAGCTTGTCACACAGAGTAATAGGTGCCTGAAAATAGCTGAGAAAACTCATGAGTTAGCTCTTTCCTTTCTTATTCTTTTTGGTTTGGGATGAATCCAAACCCAAAAGGAACCTATTTTCTATTTCTGGTTTGGATATGGTCAAGATTTCATGAAAGCATCTTAGAAGGTTTTGGTGCTGTTGTATCCTGTCTACCTTAGGCTGGGTCTACACCAGGGGTCTCAAACTCGCGGCCCGCGGGCCAACTGCGGCCCGCGGGCTTGTGTCATGCGGCCCGCAGTCCGAATCCGGCTGCAGGCTTGTGCTGGCATTTTTTTTTGAGCGGAGCTCCGGGAAGCTGTGGCCGTCTTAAAAAGGAAATGGCCGCCGAATGTGGGCCCCACAGAGAGATTTGACGGCGGACAGTGGAGCCTGCAAGTCCCTGTGAGAGCCTCTCTCTCCTAGTGTGCCGCCGAATTTTACCCTGCGTGGAGATTTTTTTGGCGGAGAGTAGAGCATGAAAGGTACAGTAGAGTAGTGTGTGTCATGTGCGGCCCCCCTGAACTCCACTCAATGTAAATGCGGCCCGCCACAGCAATTGAGTTTGAGATCCCTGGTCTACACTGACGGTGGCAAATTTTCCGCCATCAGATCGATTGCTCTGGATCGACTGAGCAGTCTGTATAGACGCGCTCAGTCGATCCAGGAAGCAACGCAAGAAAACCACCTTGCTGCAAAGTCGACGGGAGATACACAAGTGATTTTCGTCACTTGCGTATCTCCTGTCAACTGCTGCTGAATCGCCAAGGTAAGTGTAGACCGGGCCCTAGGCACTTCAGCAGAACCCACCATTGTGGTATCTAAGCACTGCCCAGATCTAATTAGTAGCTCTTCTTCAGCCTTCAGCCTGAATCAGTCTAAATCTAATCCATATTTGAATGCTGCTACCTTGGCTCATCTTTAGTTTAAACGTGGGTAGCCGCCTACCACATTTACACCTATATATAGTATGTCCTGACAGTGCAGTCAGATTGTCACGTTTCCCAACTTGTGTTACAAGCACCCATACACCCTAGCATGCCTAACTAGCTTATATTCTTCCACTGAGAAAAATAAAAAATACATATTCAATAAATCTTACATTTTTCCTATGCTCCAAGATGCTTTCTTTTTCTGTTTGTGACATATAAAACCCTACCTTCTGGAATGGACAAAAATTAAGCCACTACTAAGAGACTATAATAAATAAGGAGATGTTTCCTGCCTTTTTAATGTTGACCTGGAAAAATAATTTAGATGGAGAAACAAATTCATTGGTACATTAATAGCTGTAAAATGGAATCTTGTATTCAAATAATTAGAAAAAAAAATGTGGACCAATAAGCAATAGCAGGGTGGTGGAACAATTTTTATAGTGGGGGTGCTAAGAACCACTGAAACAGACTGTAAACCCTGTATATAATGGAATCCGCTTCAAGCCCAGGTGTGCAGCAGCACCGTTAGTTCCATCACGTATGAGCAATAGTGATGTAAAGTATAAATTAAACAGTTGCTGGAAAATAACAATCTCCTGATGGCTGTATGCAGGGAAACCCATTTAAATGCCACAAGTTGATGAGTTTTTTTTAAAGTTTCACACATTAAATAAACCACAGCAAAATGAAGGGGCAGTGGGCATTTATATTTCCTTGTGTGATGTAGGCGTTTGGTGAGAACAAGGAATGTGGTTGTGCTTTTTTCACCTTTACTAAAACTTATGCTGTGAAAATTAAAAGAAGTGGGATTGTGATCACACACTAAACATTTATTTTTCACTTATCGCCTCACTGTGCAGGTCTCATCTGCTGCAGCAGTTCATATTCTGGGCTGAGTTGTTTCATGTTCTCAGTGCTATTCACTGGAAGAATTAAAATTGATGTGGAAATTTCATTCAATGAAACTTCTCAGTCAGGAGACTAGCTGATGCCAGCATTGTTTTTATTGCTTCACCATATAAATGTCCAAATTAGATAACAAGAGAACTTATTTTTCAGCATCCCAAATGAGCATATTGTGTATAGCAATTTTTCATATGTCTTGAATCAGCAGACTGCCTGTTAATTGCCTGAACTACTCCCAAATTGCTTGGCCATTAAAAATGAAATCTCTATAATTCTTTAGTTTCTCTATATTTCTCCACATAACCATTTCCTACCTATGAAAGAGTTCCAGAAATATAATATTTTTGTGACACCTTTGAAGTCCACAAAAACAAGGCCAAATATCATCCATTAGGTGCCTTGAAATTAGGCTCCAAAATCTTTTTCCCTGGTGGGTCTGTAAACAAATCTAGTATCTCATTAGACACTAATTGCATCTGCCACATAACAACACCATTGAAATTCTCTAAAAACATTACCCATATGTCAAGGTCTTCCCTTAGCTGCCTGATTATTCTAATAAATAATGGATCTTTTTGTATATCTCTGTGGATCAAGGCTATTATGTGTCATACAGATATGCTAGCTATTGGAATCAACTTGCAGGTGAAACGCAAATGACACACTGGTGTCTGTAACAATTTCATTGTTACCTTCTTTGTTAGGGTTAGCTGGGTCACTGAGAACTATCCAAGCTACAGTTTTTAAACCAAAGCAAGGAAAGTAACCCAGCCTAAGTAGTAGCTAACATAGTTGAGTACAGTTCAACTGTACAACTTTTCCAAGTACAACTTTTTTCCAGTACAATTTTTCCAAGCTATTTTACAATTATTCTAAAAGAACCTGTTTCAATGGTGCTAGAAGTAGTTTCAGAGCATGATTGTTTCATATAAGATTCCTACATTTAGGACTTTTTTCTGAAAATATTCCACTTATTGCTATTACTAGTGCAGCAAAGTTGCACCATAGACACAACAGTGAGACCATCTTTAAAGACTGGCAATGGTGGTAGCACTGATGTAGTTCAGCTGCCAATATATTAACCATTGTGTCACCCAATCCTGCCAAAGGCAGGTCTAGGCAAAACAATACTTAAAAAGATATCAGTGGGAAGCACCAACTAGTCTATACTGATAGTCCCCATTGTTACCAACTGTGGAGCTGACCCCACTAGTGATAACAGTAGGAAACTTTATGACAAAAGCCCTAGTATAGACAAGCCACAAATGGTATAGCTTAAACCAATTTAGGTCGAGTGGGGATGATGCTTTATACCTTCAGTTGCAAAACCATGGTAGCCAACCCACTCAGCCAGTCCCTCAATACACAGTTTGATGCCAGTTGAGTTGAGAGGGAGTTGTTTGGTTGTTCAGAATGTCTGCTGTTGAGGCCAGTTATTTAGCTGTCTATATGTAGATTTAAATGCTTTTCTTTCAGGTGGCCAGGTTTGAAAATTTGTTCTAAGTGCTTTCAGAATGGCTGCTTTCAAAGATTTGGTAAGTTTGAACATTCAGCTAAACACACCTGCGTTTACTTGAATGGGCGATATTTCAGCTGTGTGCACCTGTGTTTACTTGTAATGAATGTGCAATCAATTCAAATATAGGCAAACACACACATTTGGTATACCACACTTTCAGATATATTTCTGTGATAATAATGATACTTAAAATACAAGCACCAATATCTGAAGTAACATTCAAATTAAATGAACACACTTCTGTAGTACAAGTCTGCGACAATTTAGGAACATCATGGTTTTCACTGTGATAAGCTCCATGGCCTAGCACTTCATAATGTCATTTGGATTCTCCTGCTCTAAAAGTACAGCTTCCCTGCTATGAAGAAAAGAAGGAAACTTTTATTGGCTTTTAGAGTGAGCAGATATCTCGATTTTATAGGGACAGTCCCACTATTCGGGGTCTCTCTTTTTATATAGGCGCCTTATTACCTCAGTTCTGATTTTTCACACTTGCTATCTGGTCACCCTACCTTTGAGCCACACAGATCTGGTAGCTCTGCCTATAGCTGAGGGTGCCTAAACTTTCCATTATTAAACACTGGTTTCAATTGCATTTTTCCTCTGTGGGGTGTCTGTCTCAGGAATTATTTTTTTTGTAGAATTTCAGCTAAAATGATTCAGCCATTTCTGAGAACAAAATTATGGGAAAATAGGTTGTTTTGACAATGTTAAAAAACTCTTACAGACTTTCTAGCACTTTCACCCATATTTGGCTAAATTATAAACCTCTGAAAATTACTATCTCCACATATTGAGTAGAGGTGCATTCAAGGCTGGCAACAAAATTTGTCAAATATTCCATCTTTACTGAACAGATGCCAGTGCAGGGCCCGGGGAAACCTAATTCTGGCATTTCCTAACTTCTGAGTGCTTCTTGACTTTGCAATCTTAATGCTTACTTAAGGTGTGTTTTTTAAAATGTAGTAGGACTAGAGGCTGGTGCAAATACTGCAAAGAAAGTATTCACACAATCAGTTCAAATGCAAACTGATTTTTATTTGCAAGAACATGCATGGATGGAGCAGGTGATTTCATTGAATGGCAGTGAGTCTTTTTCTGAATAGTTCTAATACATTTAGAATCAAGCAAGGTGTGTTAGTAGTTCATATCATTCCTCACAATATGTATTACTTGGCATTTAACACTGAATTTCTTCTGCCATTGTCATGTTTATTCACTTAGTTTTGTTAAGTCTCTCTGAAGTTCCTCAAAGATTTCTTTGCCCTAGTTCAAATTAATTAATATTGTGTGATCTGTAAAATTTGCTACCTGAGTTCACCTCCTTTACAGTTCCTTAATAAACATACTAAACAAAACTAGTCTTAGTAAGGATCCATGAAGCATCCTTCTGGAACACTTTTGCCATGTTGAAGCAATCATTTATCCATGCTCTGGTTTTATGGGTGAAATCCTGTCCCCATACGTGTCAATGACAAAACTCCTATCATTTCTTTGTGGCCAGGATTTCACCCTTAGTCTCTTAGCCAGTTTTGAATCCCTGGCAGCACTTTACCTTTCAACCCTGACTACTTTGTTTTCTTTAATGACCTGTTATAAGGGACTTTGTCAAAGGCCTTTTGAAAATCCACATAAATGCTCTCTACAAAAAAATGTTTCTCCTTTAAGCACTATTTTTGTGGGTACATTCAAAGAGTTCTTTTTTCATGGTGCATATGAAGAGTGCTGCTTGCTGACAAAGCGAGAATTCTGGCTTACTGTTTCTGAAGTGGATTGAAGAGAAAAATATAGCCCGGAAAATGTGATTTTAATAAGCTATGCCCATCAAGAACTCCCTTGAGCTCGCTTGTATCACTCCATTCCTCCGGCATCGCCATTTGTTTTATATTTCCCTCACTGTGCTATCAATGTTGTGATGCACATTGCACAGATGTTTCCTCCAAGCTGCCACCTGGCTGTTTTTCAAGCATGTTCTCAGAGAACATGTTCCCCATGTGTATTCTCTTATGATACCTCTCTTTCACAAATGGCAAATTCAAGTGTTGATGACTTTTTGGGGGCAGAGGGCAGGAGAAAGAGAGAGAGACCACCCCAGCAAATTTGTTTTTAGGTTACATAAGAATCATATATTTAAATTGGGCCACATTTCTCCCTTTTCTCAACACTATTAGTAACATTACAGGCATGCACTGAGGGCCTAACCAAGATTGGGGATCCCATTGTGTTAGGTACTGCACAAGAATTTATTTAGAGACTGTCCATGCTCTGAAGAGAGTACAACCTAAAGAGAAAAGAGGGAGAAAGGATGGAAGTAGGAAACAGAAATAAAATGACTAATTCAAATTCATACAGCAGAGCAGTGGCAAAAGTAGGTCTTGTACCCATCTCTCCTGATATCCAGTCCAGTGTCCTATTCATTATACCACACTGTCTTGTTGTTCTGCCAATAAGCTCTGGCAGGTTAGCATCACAGGTGCCCAGATTTAATAGATTTTTCATTGGCACTGAATGTTGCAGAATCCAGAGACCTTGCCACAGAATTTATGTTCATCTTGCTGTGGGTTACTCAGGGCCTTGAGTATAGTCCCTGTTGTCTTTATTTTAAACTAACTCTCTTTTCTAATCGTGTATTATCTATTGAACTGGAGTATTTTCCTCTGGGCTGTTTGGATTATGCATTTATAAGATGTATTTATTGTGTGTTTCGGAATGTAGGGCTTCCATTTGCCACTTGAGCTTTGTACGAGAACAAAGCCTTCTTCTATATGTTTAATACAGAAAGTGCTCCAGCAGAGATGTTGTTATGCAGTTTCGAGTTGTCTGCTTGAATTTATCACTTATTTTTAGTGGGGTCTTATGTTTCTCTGACATGACTTGGCAGCTGTTGCATAGACCTTGGTTTATATGTTCCTGATCATCAGCATTGAAGTTGTGAGATATTTTTTGACATGAGTGTTTCAGTATTGTGTGACACTATCATCTTTCTCTCTTTCTCTTTTTTATTTTTTTTTGGGGGGGGAGGTCTTTGATAACTTTTTAATTATATGTGTTTGTCTTTCAGTCAAACTGTCTGTTGGTAGATTTCTTGGTAAATGGCAATGTGCTTGGCCTAAATTTTCAAAAGTGACTCATGATTTTTGGATCTCCAATTTGAGACACCTTAAAGGCACCTGATCTCTGGAGGTGCCTCCTGTGAAACTCAGGCCCTCTCAAGGTGTCTCAAACTTCACATCTGAAAATGAGGCACCTAAAATCCCTATTTACTTTGAAAACGTAAACCAGTGTGTTTGAAATCCATATGTCATACAAATCCTTGCCATTTATGAAATTATAAAATAGAGTCCTCGTGTGATTTTTATCTCCTTTCTCTTTTTCTCCATGATTATCCTATATATGGTGTCCAATAGAGTACAAATTTTGCCATCTTGGAGTTGTCCTATTTCATGGTAACTCTTATTACTGTAGCCTGCTATGAATAAGTTATTTTTCCATTCCATGTAAACCACTCTGTTCTCTAAAAGTGCTATGGACAACCTAGTATTTCATCTTTGTCTGCCTCTGACTTAGTCTCTGCTCATTTTCTCCCCTTACTGGTGGATTCTTATCTAGCATATATGACCCCACATCCATTTTAAAATCAGTATCTGGGACACTTTCATTAATACTGATCACAAGTTCCACCATTCCCAGACTTACACGGTCGTTTAGTCTGAGTGTTGGTTCTGAATTTATTTCTGCTGAATGAAACCCATCTATAACTGTGTTGCTTTGGCACCGGCACAACAATACACCTGTGCCTTTCATTACAAGCTGAATTCCTATAACATGTAGGGAGTTTGCTATGTGACTTCTCTCACAGTCAGCAGTGTCATCTTCAGGGTAATTTTCCATTTTCCTGTGGCGTTACATGTGTCCATGTCTATTTTGGACTCAAACTTTTAATAAATATATTTAATTTATATAGGAGGAATCAACACTGTAGAGAGTTTTTTATTTTCACTTTCTGTCACTCCTGGTCCCATCTTTGAAGCCCAGGTACTCAGGAGAGAATCCTTGCCCCCAGTCCAACAGAAGGGTGCACACTGCCTTTGTGACACTGTAGCTGCTACTAAAACCCATAGACTTTAGGATCCACCAGCAACCACCACTCCATTTCTAAAATGCTTTGCACACTGCTGCATGGGGTATAGCTGTGAAGCATGGGTCTGCAGCTTGCAGGGTCTGTGGACTCTCCACCTTTGACCAAAGCACCCAGTGATGGCGTGTCTACCCCACATAAAGACTGAAAGGGTTAAGGTGGCTAGGTAGGCCAGTGAACTGCCTGGGCTGCACCTGGAAGAGGAGACAGACCACAGGGATTAATTAGACGAGCCTCAGCTGGACAGGAACAGAAGGGGCCTGTATAAAACCTAGGCGCTGCAAGTGGTTGGAGGCTGCAGGGAAATAGTCTGCAGTCCCTTTGGAGAAGGGAGGTGTGTTTGGGGCTACAGAAGCAAATAGCCTGCAGTTACTATCTGGGAGGAGGGAGCTGTTTGGCTGGTGAACTCAAAGATGAAGCAGAGCCAAAAAGATATGAAAGACTTGGGGGAAAAGCACCTCTGTGGTACACATACCTCCCTGGTGCAATTGGCACTCTGAAGTGGTCGTTTTGGACAAAGAGACACAGCCCTTCATGAAAACCCAAGATAAGAAAGCAAGGTTGCCTATATAAACCATAGTGTATGGACAGGGATGGGATGGGAAGCTTGCTGGGGTCATATGTGGTCCCAAGACTAAGTTACTGCCAGAGATCTCTCCAGTTTCTGGAACAACCAGGGAATGAGCAGGAGCTTTCAAAGGCTATTCAAAGCCTCCATCTAGGCCATGAGTTCTGTTCTGTACCCCTCAAAAGCACAGCCACAGAATCTCCCCTCTTAGCTCTGCATGGGCAGCCTTGAAAAGAACCTCTTAGAGAGCTCATATATAGCCTCCGCTGGCATAGCGACAGTTGTCGAAAAGGCAATAACATCCACTGGTGTTGGTGGAACAGTTTATAACCTCCTGCTTATAACATTTGAAAGGCTGCATGTGCTGCTATCTGTGTGTCCTTAAAAGCAAAACACCTTGAGGAGCTGTTTTATCTATAACGCATCTATTTGGCGGTGCTAATGAGTTACCTGCATAAATCAGTGGATTTACACATTGAGGCCTTGAGTATATTAGAAAGGGTTTGCCAGTGTACGTACTGATTTACTTATACCAACAAACCCTGCTAATGGAGACGCAGCTTAAATGGGGAAAAGTGAGTTTGACAGTTTAGCCTATTCTAGTTCCCGACAGGAAATAAGCTGTACTAACCAAAAAAAAAAAAAAAAATGGCATCTACACTAGGGATTTTGCCAGTATAACTATATCTGTTAGGGGTGAGATTCCCTCCCCCCCCAAACTCCTAATTGACATAGCTATGCTTGCAAAATTGTTAAGAGTAGACAAGATCTCAGAGGAGAATGAAGCGCCCTGCAAGGAACAAAACATGAAACAGAGCAAAACCCAACATACCTCTTATATGCAGAAAATAAATATTTCTAATCAGATCATTATTAGTTACCAAGGGAATAGCTAAATTCAAAGCACTAGTCGAGGAAAAAATACTTCACAGAAACAAAAAACTTTTTTTTTAAATGGCTAATATAGATAAGGAAACACAATACAAAGAATTTAAAAAAATCTGAAATTAAAGGCAATACTTAATACTAACTTGCTTAATTTTCCAGTATACCAAATCTTCTTTAAGATGGACAAAGTCTGACTCAGTAGTGGTGAAATGATTGATCTATAATACCCTGTCTGGAGGGCTAAGGACACTTGCAATTTTTTTCTGTGTTTCTTTATGGCAGGCCTATGATAATTGTAAGTCCTTCATTTGCATGAAGCTTCCTTACAAATCAAAGTCCATGAAAATGAACCACTCTGAAGCTTTGCTTCTAAGTATGAATCCATGCAAATAGAAAATTTCTGTGACTTTCCTTTCTTAATGCACACCATTTTTTTAAAAAAAGGACACAGAAAAATGTTCTGAACACCAGTGAATAAATGCATTTGTCTGTGCTTTTTTTTTTTTTTTTCCATTTAGACTAAAGTTTTCAAACTAAATAAGTGGCCTGCTTTTCAGAGGAGTTGAACACTCATAGTTCCCATGAAGGCGAGTTGTAGTTGCTGAGGTGAGTGGAGGTCCACTGACATCAGCCCCTGGCTAAAACAATATATATAAAAGAAAAGGCAAGAATTACCCATGTAAAGTCTAGGCTGGCATGCACGAGTTTTATTTTAATTAGAATCTTTCTTGCTGTTGCCTCCTTGTTCCAGTGTCTCTGTATTGATTGTTCATTCTGTCTGATTTCCACTCTGTTTTTAATTGAGACTTTTCTCTCTGGCCCCTCTCACCTTCTGGAACAGTCTTACAGACCTCAATTAAAATTATATATCCTTTCTATAGTTTTTTAACCATTCTGTAGAATAGAGATTTATATCCCCACTATAGTATTATACAGTTGGTTTGAAAAACCTAGAGAAACTATGTCATTTGCTATTCAATTCCATAGGTTTTTATGGTAATTTCTTACAGAACCCAGTTGGTTTCACCCCTGTTCAGTTCTCTGGGATTTTCTATTTATTTATACTCATGCATAAGTAGAAGGTTAAATTCAGTATTCAGAGGTGACTGAGGCTTGAAAACCCCCACAATGTTCCAGTGGCTTTGGAATTAGGTAAAACAACTTTCCCCATCATTGCTAAAGCATGGTATTGCAGAGCCTGATTTATTCTTCTCCTCTCTGCCCACTCAACCCACGTCTTTCTCTGACTTTTTTTAACATAACCTAGGACTAATGAGCCACGCAGTACATTGGGCCTTGACAACATATTAGGGAAGAAGAATGATTTTTGAAAATCAAACTGGCATCAGTGGATGCACTATATATTTAGCAGATACTGTGTGTGTGTGGAGAGAGAATTTCTTTGCCCTCCCTCCCCCCTTGCTCTATTTTTCAGTCTCTTTAATTAATTTCACTACTTTATCTTTTCCGCTTTATAAAAGTTTCTGCTTCATGTGAAGAGGACAGAACCTGAAAGGTGAGCATATAAAATAGCCATACTGGAGCACACCAATGGTGCAGCTTGTCTGGCATCCTGTCTCCAACGGTGACTTGCACAAGATGTTGGAGGTGTACAAGACTCATAAGGAACAATTAGGCATTCATAGGCCTACAGGGGAAGTGTCTTCCTAAACTCAGGCAGCAGTTGGCACACCAGTAGCTGGATTATGTTCCTTAAGGATAAATGATTCTATCCATTGTATACTTTAGTTAGAGAACTGATGGACTTTAAATGGCTGCTCTCTCGCTGTTTTTGAGTGATGGCGCGAACAGCTTGCTGAAGCTCTACTAACTTTTCAATGGAAGTTAGATTCCATGCTTTGTATCCCCGTGTGACTGGATTCACTCTTCTCAGATGCAAATCCAAGAACATTGGTTTTGAAGGCATACATTTTTGCAACAGCTTGCAAGCTGTGTGTACAAGATCCAATGAGGCATTGTGAATTTTACACACTGCTTTGAAAATTGACCCTTAAATGTCATACGAATCCTTCCCTTGAAAGAGCAGAAAGCATTAACCTTCTCTAAAAGGGGGGGCGGGTAGAAGGCTGGGCACCTACTTGCCTGTCTGATGTGCATTTCCCCCCCTCTGGTTAGGTTTCCTATTTGATATGCTGAATCATTAACATTGTTTATATCTTTTATGGATGTAACTGTGTTTGGCTTCACTAGAAGATTAAAAAAAAGCCTTCATAGAACTTCATGCAAACCTGCTTGCTCGCTTGCGGGGAAAATACACTCATTAGAAACATTCAGCAACCCCAGCTGAACTAAAAAATGTTTTATGATGCCACGTCTAAGTGGTTTGCAGTGCAGCAGATATCTGGCTGCTTTCCAGAAGCACATTGTAGTTTGTAGGACATGATAATAGCCAAAGCCACCATAACTAAAGTGCATAACTAAAATACACTTTTGCATTGTGGTCTTGGTGAACTGATACAATATAATTGGTTGACCTCATTCTCCAGATTCAGATTGGCCAGGCCTAACGAGCCTCATGGAACATGTGATAGTTGATGAATATGCTTCCTTTTTGGTCTGCTAAGCTTTAGTCCAACTTTCACCACAACAAAATGAAGAAAAGATCAGGTGGGTTTTTATTCCTTTTTGGTGCTAAAACTATACTGATTGTGGTCTCCGAGATTTCGCCAGTTTTTTCTTTATTACACTTTTGTTTTGATTTTCCAAGTTGTATTTGCTCCCAATGGATGAAATTTCTCCCATGTACAGGGGCCATCAAAAGACCTGTGCATCACCCAAATCCCATTTAAGCTATCATAACTGGGCTAAAGCCATCACTTCCTTAACATGGAAGGTTAAATCCTGGAGCATTGTTTTCAGAAGATCTACAGCAAATTTTGTATCTGCCTATTATGTCATACTGGGGTGAAATCCAGACCAGTGACAGGCTGTGTCACCACTGCCCTGCAACCCTGAGTGCCTTACAATGCCTTGCTGACGTAGCTCACACCTGGGCTGCTCACAAACAGCTTTCCAGCATGCAAGCCACACCCCAAGGGTAACAGCAGCCTGCCAGACACATTTTGGTTACACTCGAGCTCCCATTACCCCTGGTTATACTGCAGGGTGACCCCAACACACACTCAATCCTGTATTTTCTCCCAAAAATGTTTGTCTTCTACTGTCCAGCCCTCTCTTGGACAGCTCAAATGTATTAAGCTGATTATTACTTTAAGGGAATAAGAGACAGTAGCTTGTTACTTTAAATAGAGTTACCCAGAGACTTTAATTTAAACACAGCGGATTAGATAAAACAACAAAATAAGTTTATTAACTACAAAGAGAGATTTTAAATGAGTGCAGGCAATGAGGTATAAGAGTCAGAAGTGGCTACAAGAAAAATAAAGATGAAAGTACCTAATTTAACAAACCATATCAAATGTAAAACAAAGTTCCTTATCCCGTGCTTCCAACAGCATTACTGACCAAACTCTTCAGGTCAGGACCCTTCCCCCAGAGTGCAACAGCTACTTCTTTTGTCTTTTCAGGTGCAAATGGTGGGATAGGAGGAAGACAGAGGCGGTGGCTTGTGGGGTGTTTTCCCCTCTTTTTTTTTTTTATAGTTTCAGTCCTCCTCTTGAAAGCATTTCCAGCTGAGAACCAGGAGAGAGAATTTGAGTGGAAAGATGTTCTCTGCTGGTTTTTCCCCTGTGTGAACTTCCTTCAATTTTTTCCCTCCCCCCTTTCTGCTTGATAGCTCCATGTACTGCGTAAATGCAAATTAAGACAAGCATACACTCCTTCCTTCACGACACGTCTGTTTGAGCGGTTGCTGCTATGCAAGTTTGAACATGTCTTTTTAAACATCATACAGGGGAAATGTATAACTTTAGACATAAAACTGCAACACACATCTTGCCATGATATTATTGATGAGTGGATTATGAATTTTTAAATGAGACCTCACAAGGCATGCCTTGTGCAAAGTTTATTACAATAGTGTGTAGGTTGTGAATACAGGGATGCATTCCATCACATCTACCCAAATTCCCCTTATAATTTCCATATGTAAGATCATTAACATTGCTGCTCCTATTACTATTTATTATTTGTATTGTGGTAGCCTTAGCAGCCCTGGTTGGGAATAAGGGTGCCATTGTTGTAAACATTTTACACAGGTAACAAAATGATGTGCACCATTAGCGCACCATTGGAATCAGTGGGAGTTCTGCCACTGACTTCAATGAGCCCTTCCTTGCTTACGTGACCATGAGCCATCTACTGTCTTTTTACTGACAGTGCCAGTTATGCAGTGCAGCTGTGTTGGGCCCTTTCTCCATGGCCAGAAAACCAAAGCGTTAGATGGAAGCTCGGTATCTGTTACTAAACCATAGCTCCAACTATTCAATGTCCTTAGTGCTTTGATGAGACTGGTCTGCTTTTCATGTAGCTATATTACTTCTGTCCCCATAGCTCTTACTGAACGCATTTAATGTGAGACAAGCCTGTTTCAAATGACCTTGTTTGCCACACTAAAAAAAACAAAAACAAAACACTTCATTGTTTCTGAACTTGCAAATTCAGTATAATGGCTTCTCTCTGCATTTACTTACGGAACCAAATCAATTTTTCCTATGGCCGTTCACAACTATTAACTCGCCTTCTGTAAGACACTGCATATTTTCCACTGGGTCTGCTAGAAAAGAGAAATTATTTTAATACATAAATACCTTCTAGCCAGAGAGGTATATATTAAGAGTTTTGTTGTTGTTAAGATTTCATTTTCACTGAAAGGAGAGGATGATTTGACAAAGCCATTTTAACAGCAGGATTAGATAAATTTTAAAATGGTAATGGAAAACATAGCCCTCCAGAACCAATCTAATTGCAAAGCATTCTTTATATACATATATTATAGGCATATATAAACAGAGCAGAATATGACATTTAAAAAAACAAAATGAGGAACCAAAGCTGTCAGGGAGATTTTAAAGTCTTGAAAGGACCTTTCCAGTTGGCTAACACACTTTTATATTTTCTGCGTATGATTCCATCAGGACTAGGATACGAATCCCATGACAGGAATTAGGTGATTCAGTGACTGACATTGAAAGAAAAAAGGGAATGTGAGTTAGCATTTTTCCATGAACTCTAATATAGCGACAAGTATCCTTCCCAGCATTCCCACTGACCTGCTGGGTGAGCATAGGCAACTCTGTGCAGCTTTCTATGCCTCAGTTTCCCTCTGATAAAACTGGGATAATAATTCCTCTCTTTAAAAAGTGATTTGAGAGCGCCGAACGAAACATTCAAAAAGATGTTATTTATTTTGCTGAGCCACCTTAGCACATCCTAGTTCACAGTCACCCTCCCATTACAGTTAGCGATCACCTTTATTAATGGACAGCCCCAAGCATTTTCTAGTGCCAAGTTGTCTGCTCGGAGCTATGATGCTTTCCCCACAAAGCAACCATGCATAAGTGTCTCAAATGCAAAAGCCATCAGCTGAAGTTGACTTACTCTGGTTGTTGTGCCCATAGGGCAAGTACAGCTATTCCCGTGGTACTGGATAAGAGCTGGTTATTATTCATATGCTGACCTTGCCTCTCCCCAGGTCTCTGATGACAAGCACGTCAATCCCTTGCCAAGACAGTAAATGTCTCCTTCTCACAAATGTGTTGCATAGATAACTTGCATGGAGCAGTACACGTTTCATTTCACATAGTGTCCCACAAACACTAGCCTGAGCTCTTTAGGATAAGACAGATACTATACAGTTATGATTTACTGGGTCTTTCCTCCAGGACAATCCATATCCCTTATCCACATGTTACCGTTGTGATCTGTCATGTGACAGTTAAGTTCCAACCCTTCCCCCTGTTCACTCACAATACCCTGGATATTAATATCTAATGCGATGTGGGCCGATTTCTAATTTACATCAAGCCAGCAGTTCCCTTGAATCCAAGCACCTTCACATTTCAAGGAATTTATATTTCATTCCAGGGATCCAAACATGCTTCTATGGTTTGGTTTCAGAATGGATTCAAAACCAGCAGGGGATCTCATTTCCAAATGTAGTGCAGCGTTGAAGTTTCATGAACTTTAGCAAAGCCACTGAGAGTATCGGGTTGGTAACAGAAGCCAAAATTGGGTGGGGTTTGCATGGTTTCAGAGTCTGCTAGGACATTTAACACAGACAGTGTGCTTAGTGTGACAGATATTACAGACACATGCAGTGTCTTAGAGCCTATTGTATCAATTTTATAACTGTTATCTGTATCTCTGTGAGAGACAAGATGGGTGAGTTAATATCTTTTATTGGACCAACGTCTGTGTCTCTGGGAGCCAGGGATTGTATGCTAGCTGTCAGAAAGGACTACTGAGTTCCTTTCAGAAGCTATAAGCAAGGAGGGGTAATTACTGCAGGCCCAGAAACAGATAAACAACATCAGCGAAATCCCTCCCCAGGGGGGTGAATTGCATATACCGGTTCAGATCAGGTTCAAGCAGCCCGGGAGACAAAGGCCATTTGATATAAAAAACTATGACAGGGGGCCCTCATTTTCATCCAGAAACTTACTTGGACTTTTAACAAATGGAGCAAATCCTACTTGAAGGATTAGAAGGACTGGAATCTGCCATGGTCTCCATATACCAGGTAAGCGTATGTAAGCATATCGACTGTTTTATGGCATGTCTTCTCTTGTCCTAAAACAAAAGGATTGTGCTCTGTGTAAAGCTGTCTGGTCTCTGGCCACTGACTTAGCACCTGAGAGAAAGCAAAACTGCAGGGTTTGAGCTCAGGTCAGACCTGCTGAGCTAATCACAGTGAATTGCTGGGGGCTGCACCTAAATACCCAGGCCGGAGGGCAAGGGACACAGGTCTCTGCCCAGAGAGAGAGGATGGTTAGAGGCTTGAGACCTTGGGAGGGGACATCCCTTAAGCAGTCCACAAAGTGGGTCAGAGGAGCATTTATCCCTAAACTATGAAACCTAGCTCTTGTAACTTTCTTCCTTCAAGATGCCTGACTTTCATTTCAGCTCTTAACTTCCTTCCCATCTCTGCCTACTTCAGCTGTCATCCTCCCATCACACCTGCATGGACACAGTGATTGCAGCAGTAATTATGCTGTTCTCTCGTTTGCAGCTTCTGAACACTGTAGTTTAACTTCAGCTGAGATTAAGGTCAAATAAGAAAAGATTTCAGAGAGCAGGCTGACATGTTTATAGGGATGATGGTAGAAACAGAAAGAACTGGAGCAAGGACATACAGAAGCTCAGCTCTGGATCTCATCTAGATTGCACTGCTCTCACCCCTAAACTGACCATGTCTCCCAGGACGTCAGGGAGATGCCCATTTGCAACCAAAAAACTCCCAGGTTTGAGTAACGTAGTTGACCTCTGCTCTGCTTCTGCTTGCGCCAGTGGGAATAGGCGCGGAGTGGGATGAGCCAGGCTGAGCGGCCAGCGGCAGGGTGGGGGTAGGTTTGAAGAGTGGGGTTGTGGTAGTTGTGCAGAGCCTGTGCAGTGGAACGCAATGGCGGGTGGGGGAGCTGGTCAGTATGCCAGGGAAGAGTCATGCCCCATTCTGCCCCAGGCCTTGGTTGCATCAGGCAGGGGCTGGGTGGGAGGAGGGGGTCAGGGAAAGTAAAACAGGCCCACTCATCCAGGGATGCAGTGCAGTGTGGGGAGGGATGGGGGATCATGCCCCATTTTTCCCAGGATGTTGGGTGCAGAAGGTAAGGGATCAGGGGGCACAATACCCCTGCCTCTGCCGGGACTCAGTACAGCAGGGAAGGGTGGGCCCATGTGGTTCTGTTCTGGGGCAAGTGTCCCGCTGAGAGTGATCGTCTTGTCTCTGTTTCCCAAATGCTGCCTATGGCCGAGCTGATGAGAGCCGTGCTGGGATGTGTGTATGTGTGTGGTGTGGCACTGCACCTCTGCTCGTCTCGGTGAGCGTTCCAAGGAGGGCTGTGTGTGGGCAGGGAGGGGCAGGAAGTCGGAACAGGGGTAGTAGTAGCGGGCAAGGGGCTGGCAG
Organism: Mesoclemmys tuberculata; assembly: GCA_007922155.1. Classification (NCBI taxonomy): domain Eukaryota; kingdom Metazoa; phylum Chordata; order Testudines; family Chelidae; genus Mesoclemmys; species Mesoclemmys tuberculata. The sequence continues at coordinate 13,858,376 of ML675650.1, forward strand.
AAGTTGTTATTGGGGATGGAGGGTCCCGGAGGGTGTTGGAGGGGGAATATGGAAGGTTAGCAGTGGGGCTTGGCATTGGTGAGGCTGAGAGCTGGAGGGCAGGATGGGCCCTGCAATGAATTTGAAAATGTTGGTGAGTATGCTTCCCTCTAATGATCTTTCAAGATTTAGTTTAGAAATGTAACTTATGTTTTGGGCTAATTCCCAGTGAAGACAATTGGCTCTCAGTGACCAGTGCAACAAACCCTGAGCGATGACTAGGAAAATTATAAGCTACAATAGTGAAGCATACACCAGTTTCAAGCTGGTCACTGATAGATGAATTCCAAGTATGGCTTCAGAGACTTAGGGAGAAATACTGGCCCCACTGAAGTCAATGGCAGGATTTCCCCTCCCATTTCTAGTATTAAACAGATGCCCACTTAATGTTCTTTATACAGGCCTTAATCCTACCATTCCTTTTTCACTTCTCTTAAAGGAATCAATTCACATTCATGCAGTCCTTCTTCCAATTGGTTCGTTTAGTTCCTCTGTTTGCTGACTAACTCTTTTTAACCTTTTGCACTCAAGCAAGTCTTTCAGTTTTTGCAGTGCATCGTATTTAAAAACATCTGGAATACTGTCTTCATATCGAAAGCTTTATTACTCTCATCATTCTCCTAAAGAACAGGAGATTTACTGATAATAATATTGCCAGCACCATTATGATGAATAGCCAGCTAAGCCATTTAACTCATACTCACACTATTGCAAGATGGTACTTGTATCAGTTTTGTGTTTCCACAGACAGAAGAGAGACACACACAAGAAAGGTCTGCCTGACTTAAAGGTGTAAATTTCCTGGGTATACCAGGTAAATCAGGCACTGTGAGAGCTCATAATCAATCAGCTATTAAATAGCAACATTGTGGCTTTCATAAGTGAGTTCTAAAACAGCCTTCTCCCAACACCTCTCTCTTAAAACAATTGCACAGAGGGCTTTACAAATTCTACCTACTGATTTCCACACACACCCTATTCCTGCTACGACCTCCATAAAGAAAGCTAGATATATTATGAGCTTTGTTGTGAAAGCCCCATACACAATAGCAAACTTTTGCTCACCTATGTGGTCCCATTGGCTTCTTGGGACAACTCAGGAATCCAGCCCAGCTGACTCAATTCCACAGTCCGGTCCTGTTTGCATCTAGTTGTGCCCACGTTGTACTAGTTGCTTTCCAAAAGTAAGAATCCACAGTCTGCCTTGAGTTGCAGAAAACTCAGACTTGGTCATGGCTTTTTGTGGTGTTTTGATCCAATATTGAGAAATTAATGTTTGTCACCATGTTCATTTGGTTCCTTAAAGGTAAAATATCCAATAAAATTCTCTGCTGGCAGTTCTGCCCTTTCATGAATTTTTTAAAAAAAAGTTGTAAGTACACCTAATTTTTCTATCAAAATATCTAATTTCAGCAACATCAGCACTTGGGGCCAGATCCTGCAGGCATTAAAATCATGAGTTTTCTCAGTGACTTTAATAAGGGCAACAGTAGAAGGGCAATAAAGCTATGCTGATTTTCACCAGCAGAAGTTCTGATCCTTTAAATATAACTGCTACCTGGTATGCCATAAAGTATACGTTTCCATGTGCTCTGCTGCATTTTGCCAAAATATTACATTTTCATTCTTCCAGCTGTTTAGTTTGTTGTTGAGTTTGGTTTGCATTTCTATTAACTTCTTTGGTCTCTTTCACTAATCTGCTCAGAAATACCCACTACACTGAAAGTGACCTCTAAACAAGATTAACCCAAATCCAGAAACTTCAGAACTCTGCTACAGTAAGCTCAGCATGTGACAAGTTACCAAAAAAGGTGCATTTAGCGCCTTGAAAACTTTTTGCATTTAGCACCTTGAAAACTTTTGCTTTGTATGTGTTAGCATCCACTGTGGAGGTCAGGTGGAGAATGGAGCTTTTCTTCCAGTGGTAGGAGGTAAGATGTCTTGTTTTCAAATATATATTATTTATATTATCATAGCATCTAGGGGCCATAGTCATAGATCAGGACCTCATTGTGCTAAGTCCTGTATAAACACTGAACAAAAAGATAGCTCCTGCCCCAGTGTGTTTAGATCTATATCAATAGGTTGCATATTTTTTTGTAAAATTAAATAAGGATTAAAAAAAGCCCATCTTGGTAAACCATTTACCTCCTCATTATCTTCTGGGGAGAAAGAAACCTTGCTTCACAACCTTCCTATTAATTCAAACAGGGAAAGAGAAATAAAGAAAAAACATATTTAAAAAAAAAATCATTTCTTTGCTGCTGTTAAATCTGCTGCCAAAATTCCAGTGCTGCCTATCTCTAGCTAGCTAGATTTTTTTCCATTCATTATTAGCTCTCTCGTCTGCGTGACCCACTCTCGATGGATGCTTGGAGGCTACTTCCTTGCCCTGAAAGGTCTTCACGTTTTTTGAACTTCCTCCTGAGTAACAAACTGAGGCTCTTCATTATGTAACTTTCTTATCAGCAATTGCTAGAGGCTTTTGTGGTAATATTCAATGCCGATAGCCTCTAGATAGCGCGAGGGCTTCCTATTAGACAGTAGACAGTGGCAAAGAAAGTGTAGGGAGCTTTACAGTTGTCACTTGCACACAGCCTCTTCTGGAATAAAGTAGATGTAGCTCAAATGGAATGATATTGATTTACACCACTGAAGGATTTGGCTCAGTCTAAATTTCAATGATAGCTCTGCTCTCGTTCCACTTGCCACTGTTATTGTTGGCAAATCATATGAAAAATATGGGTTGAAGGTGCTATTTTAATAAGCTTTCGCTAAGCCACTTGTTTTTTGGTCTACCATCAGTGTCCTGCTCTACAGGAATCCAGCATGGTTTTAAAAATGTTGGAATGAGAGGAATCTATTTCTTACTGCATGATAAAACTAGTTACAAATTTAAAACAACCAAGGACCAAACACATTTCAAAAGGAACCTACATTTCATCAGGAGAAAGGACACGGTTAATGTAAAAGAGATAAGGAACTGGGTAAAGGGAAAAGGGCTGGCAACCAAGAGGAGCAGGTAAAAGAAGAACAACGACCATAACAATGATCAGACATACTCTCAAATAAAAATATCCCTCAAATAATTATGTATAGTCATCATCCCATTTTTTATAAAAGTAAATATTGCAACCCTAGACCCTCCCAACAGGTAGTTGGTGTAGACACTGTTCTTGTGTTGGAGTTCCCTAGGTCTGACTGAATATAAGCAAGTCTGTCTAGAACAAAAATCGCATGCCTGACCATCACTTGTGTGTAGCATGGTGCTTCACACCATGTGAATTCAATTCTTCAATTCTGGGTGAGCCTTCATTTTCCTACATACCCATTGACCAGGACTTTCCTCACTCCCATAGCCTTTTACTTGCTAACTAGGTGTAGAGGCCAAACAGAAATCACGGCAGTAATGTCCTACTTTGAGGCAGATCTTTCATGGGTTGAAGGCAATCTTAGGTGTGGTGTATTGAGGACTGTATTGGCACTTCAAGCTATCACTTCAAGAGTAGGCAGGTTTTTTGTCCTACCTGCAGGCTAAGGGTTTTGTAGGGAATTATGTAATGTGGGATTGGGAACACAGGTCAATCTGTGGGCAGACAGCCTCGAGTAAGGTGAGGTGAGTTGCACCTTTCTGTGTTGGGGTCTTGTGCATTATTGTTCTGTTACCAGAAGAATTTAGGGAAGCCAATTTGATATTATCGAGAGGACTTTAGAGTACAGGATTACCCCTGAAAACTAGTGGTATGGCAGTTTGCTCAAGTGGAATTTCCAGGGAGACAATCTTCCCTTGGAAGGACTTGGACACAACCCTCCAATCAAGATAGAACACATGAGCTGTGATACTTCAAAAACAGACAAGTTTATTTAGAAGTGAATGGTTACATCAAGTACAAAGAGATAGAAATCAAGCATGACTTGTAACCATATAACACTATACTCAATATACAAATAAACATTTAACAGGATACAACTATTAGAAGGTGTACAGTACAGAAAATAATACATAGACTACTAGAACAGATAAGATAATACTATTACTGTAACTTAACACTCTAATACGTCACGTAACATTTTAAACAAACATCTGTCATCCTGAAAGCATTAGGCCAGGCAGTCGCTGGATGGATACAGAGGGAGAATCTCACTCAGACCATAAACATCCAACTTTATTGACATGCAGACTCAGATAACCTTTTACTCACACAACCTTTAAAACATCCTTCTGTTTGTCAGGGAAGGTCCTTCTGCTCTCTCCAAGGATTGCTAAGAGAGTTATCTCAGGCTCAGACGCAGAGCGGGGACTCGTTCGCCTGTTTGCCTGTAAGCCCAGAAGCACTTAGGCAGCTCTCCAACACAAGGATCACCTTAGGCCCAGGCACAGAGCGGGGACTCAGTTAGCCGGTTGTCTAAAGCTTAGGGCGCACCTTTGCTTCAGCGATGCTCTCTGCTGTTCAGATGCTCTCCAAGACATCCTGAATCTCCTTTTCTGCTGAGCTCCATTCTCTTGATCTTCTCTGGTTCAGCTTTCTAAGTTCAGCTATCCTTCTTCCAAGTCTTCTCAGCTCTCTACAAAGCTTAACCTGCTGACTGTGGGCTTTATATACAGTTGAGTGAAGAGAGGGGAGGGGCTAGGAGTGAGGAGGGCGTGGTTAGGAGTGAACAGAGCAGGGAGGGGCTTGGAGTAAGGAGGGAGTTAATCTAAAGGTCACTCTGGTAGGGGAGCGGTGACATTAGGAATGAGGACGTCAAAATGGATAAGTGAGGGGTTAAAAGTGAGGAGGGAGTTAGAAGTGAACAGAGAGGGGAGCTCTTTTCCAATTGCACATGCCAGATTCACTTATCCTTATCCTAAGACTTATAAATGTTTTAACTACCACAGAATGTCCAGATGCTGATACCCCTCTCTATTTGTCTAATTAATTACAGTTATTTTTGGTGTAATTTTAAATCCTTTCAGAGGCTTTTCTGCAACCCTTTCTCACCTGATTATTCTGTCTAGCAGCTTTAAATAGCTCGAGACAAAAACCTCTGAAAAACAGTTCTAAGAAATAATGTCATGTTACACTGGACGTTTCCAGCAAGACTGTATTTTTATCTAACTTCTCTGTGTGTGTGCTGTGAACGTAACCCTGGGTTGCACAAACCTTGGCCTTCCTGAGCAAGGGAAGCCTAATGGGTGAAGTAGGCCCGTGATCTTCATCCACAAGTTAGGGAGTCTGAAAGCTCCTCTCCCTCTGGATCTGACATGGGACTGGGGTTACTTGGGTAAAGAGACTAGGTTTTCTTCCTATTTAATACCTTCAGCTGCCTAACTGTCTGAAGGAGGGGGGCACCCCTTATGAAGCTGGGTGTGACTGGCTGGCTGAGACTCCCTTAACCTCGCTGGGCCTCAGTTTCCCATGCGAAAGGGAAATAATGCTTCCATGCGCCTTCCTTTTCTCTATCTTGTCTATTTTGAATGCAAGCTCTTTAGAGCAGGCTTACTAAGTGTGTGTATGGAGCCACCAGGTAGAACTATAATGCATATAATGTTATGTGGCAACTGGTGATGACATTTGACATTACAACATTGCGTTGTAAAGTTGGAGGGTCCAAGAAATACAGAAAAAAGCAGAGACAGATGAGAGAACCTGAACAAGTTTCATTGTTACTCTGTAGCGGTTTCTGACGTGGACAAATGGGTTCACAACTAATTTTTTTCTCCTCTTATTGAAATTGCTTATCTGCAGCTTCTGGAGACATACAATTAGGCACTTCTGATGGGTTAAAGCAAACCCCTGTCTGGTGATTTTATCGATTTGCAGAAAGGCCTAGGAAATCTTTCATAAAATGAGACTTTTAAATTGGCAAGTCATTCAAAAACTGAAAGTTCATAAAGATAATAAAAACATTCATATTTTATATTATTTAATTCTGCTGTGTCAATCAGAGCCTCCCTGGTGTGATTGACTGCAGTTTTTCATTTCTAATCAGCAGAAGGAAACAGAGATGGGGTTTTGGAATGCTGGCTCTAAAACAAAATTGACCAATATTAGTCCATTTTTTTCAGGGTTTTTTTAGGGTCTTGCCATTAATTTCAATGGCAGCAGGATCAGCCCGTAGAAAGGGCTCCCTTTCTAAGTAATGTAGTAGCCACCCTACTGTCTCAGCAGAAGTAAGTGGAATGCAAAGGCTAACTGCAAACAGGATGGAAGTATCCATATATCAATAAAACCCTTTTAATAATGCACTGTCTACATTCCTCAGCCAGCTATAATGGATGACTAGATTTCCCATATGGAACACACAACATTGAATTCATTTTTCTCTAGTTGTAGCAGACAATAACGCAGAATTAAAGGCAGGAAGCTGAGCTGATTAGGAGACTTGGCAAGCGTAAGTAATTGAAATGGAAGACTGACTTGTATGGTTTTGATTTTTTACAAAATCAGCCTCCATGAGCTGTTAAACATGCTTTAATTAAATAAAGTCTATGAAAGATAGTGATTTGAAAGATATTCAATGAAATGCTTCTGGTAACCGCAGGCTTTTCCTGCTATCAAGGAGTTTTGATGCCACTCTGCTGATTAATACTCTATCTACTGTCACCTGTATGTACCTAAGGTAGCCCACCTGAAAATGCCAAGGTCAGGGCAGGCTGCAAAAAAGGAGAGCAAATACTCTCAAAATTGGTGGCTAACGATGAAGTTAGATTCACCAACCAGTTACCCACAACCAGTTAGTGATTGCCCACACTATTTATCAAGAAATGCACATCCCTCTTTACTGCATTTCTATCTCTGGCTCCCAGTCAGCACTAAGTCCAGTAAAGAGACAAGTTATTTAAAAAACTATTCACCGTAGCAGAATGTTCTCCTGATTCCCCAAAGGGTCAGCCACAGCACCAGATCAATATTGGTTTTGATCTTACCCAAAATATCAAGCTGCCAGCCAATCTTTTAGTATCTAAAACTACAGGTTTATTATAAAAGGAAAGAAACAAGATGAGAGATATTAAATGATCAAAATAATCAGATACATACAAATGACTTCCAAAGCCATATATATCAGTCTTAGCAGTACTGGAGTTTGCAGACTTGTACAGTTTTTATGGAGTACATTCAGTACCTGGATGGGTCTCAGTCCTTTGTTTCACAGCTTCAGGGGTAGAGATGTGGATCCAGAGGGAGGAAGCAGGAATGAAGACAAGATGGAGATGGTACAGCGGCCTTTTATAGTTTCTGCCATGCGGCCTGTTTCAAACACAAGCCCACAGCATATGTGCATGGAAAAGCACTTGGAGTTCCCTGTTCACGGGCATGTCTCTACATGTCGTGATGATTCATGGGTGTAGTCTCTGTCTTCTTTCCCTGGGCTCATTGTAGAACTGATTGCCCTGGATTGGCCCTCAATCAGACTGGACGGTGCTGGGGCTAATCTGTTGGAGGTGTCACCCAGTAGCACAGCACAAGTTTTAGATGCAAAAATATCACATATCACGTGTATCAATAGCTTACAACACAAGGATGATACACACATATAGATGATTTACTATTCGGTAAATCAGAACATTTCCAATGATACCTCACATGGTATATTTTGCAAGATTTGCTGTAATTTTGCAATATTGAGATTAAAAAGGGTCACCCCTGATTCAGATAGGGTCACATCAACTATCAATGGCAAAATGAGTTTCAAGAAAAACAAAGCCCCTCTATTTGTTAAGCTTTTTTGAGTGATCCCTTGTTTTTGTTTTTGGTAGCAGTTTGTCATTAAGGGTCAGTATAGCAAGTGCAGGCAGCAACGTCAATACCTTCTGAGCAGCCCTCAAAATGTCTCTTTCTTAGGGCTCGCTACGGCTACCCATCTCCACAGTGTCTGAGTGCCTTTCATGTAAAATCAATAGCAATAGCAAAGGCCATAGTGAAATTCATGGAGTTTCTGGCTCACCTTCTTTTTCAGGATTAAAACCTCTGTTTGGGGAATATGTTTGTGTTGGCAGATTGTTCGCTACTGGTTGTTTGATTTTTTTACAGTAGCCACAGCAACAACTAATGTTTGTTCGGCTTTTTTTTATTATGCACCATTTTAAAGTTATTGTCTATAGGATCATAAAATAAAATATGTACAGACCTACCATTATTCATTAATATTGAAGTAGCACCTATAACATGCGAGGCACTCTACACTTCAGAGGGGAATTCTCCCAAAAGCTTCTGCATCCTACAAGACCTCAGAATGTAAATAAGAGTGAGTACCAGAGGTACAAATGAAACTACAGAGAAGGCCAAACTGCCTGAAAGCCAATCTACCTTAAACCATAATAGCTAGAAGCCAACAAAAGTCATTAGCCTTGCACAACAGATCCATGATCATAGAATGTGCAGTTCAAGAGAGCAGGGCAACCATCAACAACATTAAAACAACAGACTCCTCTGTTTCCATTGAAGGAAAAGGTGGATGCTTGATTCCTCATCCACCAAATAAGGGAACATCAGAAACGGTATCAGTCCCAGCAGCAGCGTCACAGGCCTCATCATTTCCAAAGCTGTCACATGCATACACATGATCAGGGATCCTAGTTTCCCATGGGGGAAAAAAACCCCAAATTCTCCAATTAAAATGAAATGCTGAACTTTACTTTCCCTAGCCCCCATACATATATATAATGTGTATTAGCTGAACATAATGTTTTATTGATCCATTTACAGTTTTTAACAGCCCAAGCCTTGCTGCCCCGGACTGACAGCCCCATCGCCACCCATTTTGTGTTGAAATCACATCACGCGGGGCATAGAGTAAGTTATGCTTGTACCCTTTCCCTGGGAGCACCAGGAAGAGGCATGCAGGGCAGAAATACAAATTCATTTGGAAAGCATTCCAGAATCTAGTCACCAGATATATATTTTTTGCTGCGTTACATGTGGTTGCAACCATCTTGGTCCCAGAATATTAAAGCGAAAAAATTGATGAGTTACTGTCTTTTATTGGACCAACTTAAACTTAAGTGAAATGTATCATCTCACCTATCTTGTCTTGTTATTTTAAGTTAGCATAGAGGAATTAAAACATCTAGAATGGAGGGATGTCAGATATGTGTTGAGCTCTAGCATCTATTGAAAATGATAGTGTTGTCTGAACAGTAAGCCAAAGTTCAGGGCTTTGCAGCCCTTTGGGTCCATTCAGATGAAAACCTGTTGATACAAGTAAGGTATACTCTTGCTGCAGTGATGATATCGAACGGGTTCTTAAAATAAAAAAAATGCAGCGTACCGGTAGTTAGCACCCTCCCCTGTCATGCTCTGCGGGGTGCTGGTGGGGTTTCTAATTTGACAGGGGAGAGCAAGTTTCACAGCGGAGATTCTCCGCTGCGATGCCAAGTCTCCCCTTCCGCCGCCGAAATTGACAAGGCAGAGTCAATTTCACGGCGGAGAGTACTCTGAAGTTAAGTTAAGAATAGGTTCTTAAATTTCACCTGCCTTTATAGCAGTGGTCATTGGAAATTTGGGATATCATCACTGTCTTGCTGAAACCTTGTGTATTTACAAACAAAGGGACACCAAGTCCTGTTTCTCTGAATACAGTAACGACAAATAGTGGAAACACCCAAGTGCGCTATACCAACAACTCTATGGCCACGAAGCTCGGTCCCTCTGCTCCTCTCAAGATGATGTTCAGAACTCCTTCTGGCTTTCTGCCTCCAGAACACCTATCTTGGAACCAGGATCCAACCCCAGTGTTTGCAACCAGAGAAACATCTAATCCAGCCGTGGGTGAGCTCTCAGCTGCCATATGGCCTGTTGACTTGCAGTCATCACCTATATCTTCAGCTTTTTTCCTACAGAAAGGGGTTTGATTGCTCCTTCTGTTGAGCCTGAAAGACCATGCTTGGCACTCCCCTGGGTTAAATGATTGTCTGTGGAGATAGGACCCACCTGCTGGCAGTCATTATCACCTTTGAGTATAACAATTTGACGTAATGTTACTATTAAAGTGACTATGCTAATACATCTGTTAGACCTCCAAGCATTCCCAGAGTAAGCTAGATACCGTCAGATGCTTAACAGACTCCGAATAAGATGACTATGAATGCAGTTTAAAAAGTGCTGTGCCTTTCCTCCACTCACCCTGCTTCCTGATATACCAAACAGCATAACATTCAGCATGTTACTTTGCATGCACTGAAGAAGCTGATTTGTTTCTGTTCCTTTCATTTCAGGGAAAAGGCTAAAAGAATGGGCTATTCAGTCTCCAGGAGTTGATTATTCAGGAAACCTTTAGCTGATGGCGATAGAAAGATACCGTGTTAGCCAGTCTCCAGATTGGCTTCACCATCATAGTCAATCAGTACCTCCAATTACCTTGGGAGCACAGGACCGGGGTAATTGGAGATACTGACTGATTACTAGGATACCAATACTTTGAAATCATAGAGGCTGCATATTAATTAATTCATCTAGCCACTAGGTGGAGGCAGCACACACGAGACTCCAATTTAGGTCCAGCAACCAAAAGGCTGACACATGTCATCCCCTCAAGGAGCACACAGAACCCAAGGCTTATTGGGCCTAAGGGGAGGACACAAGCATGCAGGAGGGAGGAGCAGGTAAAGTCTGATATGCTTGTGGGTCAAGGGCGTTGTAGGAAGGGGCTACACACACATTTACAGATGCTGGCTGACACAGGCAATTGATGGTGGAATACCAAGGCTTTCATATCAGAGTCGCTAGTTTGATCACAGACCAGGTTCGTAATGATCAAGGATAGGGCATTTGTTTGTGGCTTACATTGAAGCAAAATGAATTGGTGGGCTCAGTTCAGCTCCTACCAGACTGATATCCAGGTCTCAAACTAGGAGAAAGAATGGTCCAATAGTAAGGTGCAGGCAAAGGACTCAGTTATCTGGATTGAAATCCCTGCTCTACCACAGATTTCTTGTGTAACTGTGGGAAAATCACTTAGCCTCTTTGTGTCTCAAGTTCCCCATCTGTACAATAGGAATAATAGCTCTTCCCTTCCTCACAGTGGTGTTTTCAGGGTAAATGCATTACAGTTTGTGAGGTGCTCAGGTACTACAGTGATGAGGGCCATAAAAGTACCTAGATAGCTTGCAAATTAACATTAATTGCTACACTTCATTAGTCCTATGCCTGTTTCTGAGGTTGAATCCTGAGCTCATAGACTCTAAGGTCAGAAGGGACCAAAATGATCATCTCGTCTGACCTCCTGCACAACGCAGCTCATCACTGTGTCTACTTTTCCTTTCCTTTTATTTTTAAATTACTTGGCAAAACAGAGCAACAGCAACATCCTTTTTGTTGTTGGTGCTGGAACACTTTCTGTTTGCTGCAATGAATTTCACCACACCAAGTCTGACGTGTTATATGCAAATATGCATTGTTCTCTGGACTATGAATGTAAAGTTCAGAGCAGCAGAATGCACTTTTGAAACAGGAGGAGTAGTTGTGAGGCAGTCTGCACTTTCTGCCACCCTGCAGTCTATTTAATTAACTTAACTGATCACCTCCTGAAAAGGATAAAGAACGATTTGATAGAATTCTGAGGGTGAACACTTCCTTTTTAGGGAAAGCCTAACTTGCTTCTATCACCCCTACTGCCTTTTTAAATTACTCTCTGCCAATCCCCACAGTGGGTTTGTAGGGAGAAAAATTATTTTTTATTTAGGACTTCGGACCCTCTAGAGTGATAAATGACTTTATGACAGATTCTCCTATCAGCGCAAAGTCCTATTTGCCAAACCACTTTTTTGGGCCAGAATGAATTAATTAGTTTCTTACAGTAAATAAAAGTGAGCATTCTTATTCTATACTACTTTTATGTAGAATATCTCCAAACTACCATATACACATTTTGTTTTGAATCCCTGTTAAGGGCCAGATTTTCTAGGTTAGGTGCACGTAAGTGTACACACACATGCACGTAATGCCCCCTGCTTAGGTCATCAATGGGGTTTAAACCTAAGACCTGAGCACTAAAAACACAAGCCTCTGCTTCTTGAACCAAAGCTGCCATTTGCTGGCAGCGCACTTGACTCTTATCTTCTAATGTGGACTAACAACTCAGAGTAGTGCAACCTAATTTTTGCACATGAATCAGATTTGCTCAGGCACCAGGAGCTTGATCGAAAGCCCATAGAAGTCAGATTCTCTTTGATTTCAGTGGGCTTTGGATCAGGCCCACGACCAGTTATTTGCCTATCAAGTGTTCATCATTCCAGATCTGAGGCACGAGTCCTTAAATTAGCCACATAATAATATAAACATACATGATTGATTGCATATGCTCAGCTTTAAAAAACTGGCCTTAAATTTCTACTATAGCTCCAAAAATGTGCTACCCAGAATTTTAAGAGCATCATATGTACATTATACGCAGCAGAAATTTAAAAAAAAAGATATTTAGAAGAAATGTGCCTAAACTGTGCATCAAATGTTACTGGATTAAAAAACTACAACAACAAGAGACCAGATAATTCTGTGACCATTAACAACAAAATATGGGACAACACCAGAGTTCAGACTGGAACATCCCCTAAATTTTAAGTCATTTGGACCCAGGGTTTTGGTTCTGCTTCTTTTTTCTTAATACGTATAATTTTATTACATTAAAAAAGGTTAAAAATTCAGGTTCGTCCTTGATTTTAAGGCCAGAAGAGCAGTTTTGATCATCTAGTCTGACCTCTTGTGTAATATAGGCCATAGAACCTCATCTAGTAATTTCTGCATAAAGCCAATAACATCTGTTTGAACTAGAGCAGATGTTTTAGAAAGCCACCCACAGCCAACACTCCTGCTGCCATGCACAAATGGTGCAGTGGGAAGAGCTCATAGGCTTCAGCTAATAGGCTGGACTGGTGATTACGGAAGGGCTGGACTGCGTCCTTATAGAATGCATAGAGCTTGAAACTATGGCAAGATGCTGAAGTTACTGATGCCTTGTTCCTGACACCAGTAATTTAGACCATTTGCCATGGTTTCAACGTGCTGTGAGTAATCTCAAGCCCTAAGCATTCTGCGTGCTTCCTAAGAAATAGCCTGTTGAGTGTTGGCATTTGAGCAGGTTTAAAAAGGTCTTGTCTATTTCCAGCTTTAGAAGTGAAATTTGATTAAACCCAGGCAAAGCTCCTGTAAAGCTTCCTCTTTCTTCGGAAGAAATGTATGGGAATTAAGGGCATTCCATTCCCTTGCCCCCAACCTCAGGCCATAAGGGAACAGTGCAGCCCTTCTGTAGTCACCACCTGTGAACTGTTAGCACTAAGCAGTTCACAATAGATCCACATTGCCAACTTTTGCTGTCTTGCTCCCACTGGCAGGAAGTTTGGAGCTTTCGACAGCTGAACTACCAGATTGTGAACGGGCTAAACTGAAAACAGAGGCTAATCTCTAAATGATTTCTTTCAGGTATCCAAAGCCTTTCCAAAATGACTGAGCTCTGGAAGCGGATCAGGTTTTCTCATGTGTCTTCTACTACTTCTTGGTGTGAGCTGGGCCAGAAATACCATGAGATCAGACTATCAAAATAGTTTTGGCACTTCCGTTTCCAGCAAGTGAAAGCAGAGCAGTGGTAGCTGCGCTATTGTGGCTCATGATGCACTGCCCTACTCAGCACAATGAGAAAAATGCAATAAAAAAGTGTCTTCCTTCCAGCTTTGCATGCCATCTAACACATGTTTAATTGCAAAGGGGTTGTATCTTTCAGATGAAAGGCCTCTGCCATTTATTGCAAACTTGAGGCAGACCCAGCATTCCATGCTGGAATTTCACACTGTAAGGCACACTACACAAGGGAGCAACAAAGTATCAGAAAGATTTCAGGACAAGTGGCTGGCCTGAGAGCTATTCTTCAGTGCGTATCAGTCCCAGGTGCCTTTGAAAAGTTCCTTTCAGCAATGAATGTATGAGCAGCTCCACAGCAGTTAGAGGTCAACTATTGTTCATTTACGGTTTTTACCTCCTATGCTGCCTCTTGTACAGAATGAGGAGAAATTAAAAACAAAAACTCAAAAAAAAAAACCCTTAAACTTTTCAACTTTTCCTATCGTGCTTGGTTGTAAATTTGTTCATCTAGTCCCTTGTATCAATAGAGCATATAAAGGGCCTCTCCACGGAATAAGATAATTGGTTAAAAATGTTGTGATGATGGGTTAAAACTCACTGTAGCTTAGAAGGAGTTGTAAAATATTTATAATCCGCTAATAAACCTATTTCCCAGAACTAAGGCCTTTAACTGAAAAACAAATATTTCTAAACAATCCTGTCAAAAGCTTTCCTGCCACATTCCTTATGCCAGACTGGAGAGTAGGTGTCTCCTGTATTGTATTGCTAAAAAAGAGTTCTTTTGGTTTTTGAAGCGTTTGTCTCTGTAAACCTCGGGTTTGAATGATATCCGGGAAATGCTGTCATGTACAAAGCAAGGACAGGTTCAGAACAAAGCAGACATAAAGGCTAGCTAGGTCATTACATTCCTCCCTATCTGCAAATTAAAGTTCAGATTCTGCCTGTGGATATACATTTTATCACCTAGTCCACGGAAGGAAAGGAGAAAATTGGAATGCACCTCCCTGACTCCGGGGGTATTGCCTTGCAACATTTCAAAATCCTGGTCCAATCGAGGGAGGCAAAAGAGCTCCTAAAAAAGGGGGAAAAATCAGTGTTTTTTTGTATAAGGGAAAGGGGTGGGGAACATTCATATAGCAGTTGCTTCTGCTCTCTGTATAATAGCACATATAATGATGGGAATGCTACATGGACAGAGATTCTGATGTCACTAACAAAATCTGTAAAATTTTATTCTTTATCCAATTAATATCTGCTCTGTAATATTAATGAAAATGCCACTTTTAGCATGTAGCTGTTCACAAAGAGAAAATGCTAGGGTTCCTCCAGCTCTGCACATAACTGTATCTTTCTGGGATCTGATTCTTCCATCCTTAGAGAGGATGAGCCACACATTATCCCAGGAATAATTTTAGTTTTTAGTGTGGACCAGTGTCTGATGAGCATGGCAGACTCAGAGGGCCTAATTCTCCATTATCTTATACATAGCGTACCCGTTACACCTGTGCAAAGTGGATGTAAAACAGTACCGCATCTGAATTTCCCCACCTATTGACTCTGGTGGTAGTGCTCTATACCCCCTTTGTAGGAGTGAAAATGACTACACAAGATGCAAGGCAGTGGGAAAAAGGCGGTAGGGTCTATAGAACAGAGAGAAGACCCAGTTAAAATTAACTGCTTTTAAATTCTTTAATTTACTTGTTTCTAAAATTCTCTAATCTGTTCACTGTTTTAGGGCTCAACTGTGCAAACAGTAGTAATGCCTAAGAGTAATTAGATATGGGCAAACTGGTTTTGGTTAACAGTAAATTCACCAAAAAATTCCATTTTGGGGGAAAAAAGCTAATTGCAAATTTGGGTCCCATTTGGCCAGCTGAATAAAAAAATTAGGTAATTTGGGGTTTTTTTGGGTTTTTTTTTTTGGAAAAAAGCTCCGTTTGTTTTGACAAAAACAAACTAGTTTGAAAATGTCGATTTGAGTCGATCTGAATTATTTTTTAATTTTTATTTTGGTAAATAAAAATGAAAACATTTTGTTTTGGTTTGAAATAAACAATTTGGGGGGAGGAGGTAGGGGTTGTTTTTTTTTTCTTTGCTACCAAACTGTTTTTGGGGAAGTTTTTTGTTTTGGCTCCTGAACTGAAAAATCAATTATTTTCTCAGCTCTAGTAGTAACTAGTCTTTGTAGGTTATGGCCCTTTGATTATGTGGAAAGAGTCAAGAAGAAACTAATTGGTCTCTAACCAATGTTCTCTCTGCTTTGCTAGATTTTCTCAAAAATCTGTGCAAGTACAGTTGTCACATTCATTTAGAAAGTGATTATATGAAGAATCTACAGCCATTTGCGCTGTCCATTTGGAAGCACCTGAGTTTAACTGTCAGCTTTATACAAATTTTGTAGAGCAGGTCAGAAAATACCAATAGAACTATATTCCCTCGGAATACACTTTCCAACTGTAATTGAAACGCTTGACAAAATCAGGTTTGTGTTACCGGAATTTTGTTTCAGAAGAAATGTGGGCCAAAAAAATTCTGACAATGTTGAAACACCCCATTTTGATGTTTTCGGGAAAGCGGCAAATGAAGTTGTGCATTCACTAAAATGGGCAATCCCTTTTGCAGAGACGCAGGAGGGCAAGGACAAAGTAACTCCAATTTTGTATTCATTTCTCAGCCTCTTGCACGAGTGAGATCTTTCATGTAGGAAGACTGTGAGGCCTTCATGCTTTAGAGCAAAAAGAGCTGTTTTACATTTTACTGGCGTGCGAATTTCCTTTAAGTTCCAGAAAGGCATTTTAAATCAGTCATTTCACTACTACAGTAAATCAGATATCAGAAGGGAAGTAGAAAGCCAGGGCTCTTAATAAAAATGCCCAATTCCACCTGAACATGGTGACAGATAAAATAAAATAAGCAAATATGTATCAACAAGAATAAGGATGCAATTGCCAAAACTATCCACTAAATGTGTTACATGTACTGAAGTGTCATAACATAAAAAAAGAACGGCAAATCCCCCAATCATTTTGTTTCTATGCACTAAAGGAACTTCAAAGTCTTAAGCACATAAGCAAAGTCAAGCCTCCTGTGAGTGAATAAGGCAAAAGGACCATTGTTTATTTCCTCTAGAGACAACATGAGCTTATGGGATTTCAGACCTATTGTAATTATGCAAATGTCAGTGAATGTCTTTCATTAGTATTGATTCTAAGAGCTGAAGAACATCATGGGCCTCTAAATTTTAATCAGACCTGTTGGAATTGAGACGGTTTAGACCAGAGAGAACTATTTTTCTAGAAAGACTGAACGGTTTCCAGAAAACATATGGGAGATCCATGTGTGCATGTTAGGGCAGCGTTTGGATCTTATTTGAGAAGTTCTTCTGGAATTTCTCACTCAAATCCATTATTATGATGATCACATCTTTCCAGGTAAAGATGAGCATTGATCTGAATTCTGTTCTACAGTTCAGCAGTGACGGACGGCTACTACTCCAGCAACAAATGGAGAACCGATGTAATGAACTGAGGCTTCAGTCCTGCACCCTGACCCAAACCAGTGAAACACTTAAGCATATGCTTAACTTTAAAGACAAGTCTCATTGACTTCAGTGGGACTATTTACATGCTTAACTTTAAACAAATGTTTAAGGGTCTGAAAGCAATATTACCTTTGTATTTTGCATTACTGCGACTGTTATTGGAATACTGTATCCAGTTCTGGTGTCCACATTTCAAAAAGGATGTTAGAAAGTGGAAAAGGTTCAGTGAAGAATTAGTCAAGGTTTGGAAAACGAGCCTTACAGTGAAAATTTAAGCTCAGTCTATTTAGTTTATCCAAGAGAAAGTTAAAATGTCTATACGTGCTTGCGTGGGGAAGAAATTTCTCATAGTAGATGGCTATTTTATCACGTAGAAAAAGGCATAATTTGGTGGTTGGAAGCTGAAGCTAGAAAAATTCAAACTAGAAATAAGGCACAATTTTTAAACAGTGAGGCTAATTTGCAATTGGAACAATTTACCAAGAGCTGTACTGGATTGTCCATCATGTGCAGTTTTTAAATCCAGACTGGATTTTTTTTAAAGATACATGTAATAGCGTATACATATCTCACATGAGCTGGAAAGGCTTAAAAACTCGTGAGCACAGTCAGCCCTGCTCATTACACCTGTAGTGGGTGTCAGTCTTGTAAGGGCACTCCTACACCTTGAGCTGGAGGTGCAATTTCCAACTTGGGTAGACATACTCAGGTAGCTTTGATTGAACTAGTGTGCCAAAAATAGCAGTGTAACCACAGTGACATGGGCCATGGGACAGATTAATTTCCCAAATAAGTACCGAGGGTCCTGGACAGGATTGTATTCAGGCAACTGTCCTGTTCTGCCACCTGCACTGGTGCGGCTACACTTCTATTTGTAGCACACCAGCTTGACCAAAGCTAGCATGCATACATTGACCTGAGCTAGAAATTACACCTTCAGTCTGCTGTGTGAACATATCCTATTGCGATGGGGTGTGTAGACCATGTGGGCCCTGAAGGGGTTAATGTGTGCCTGAGGGGCCAATTAATGTGCCTGACAGCACCTAAGAGACAGTGCCTGTGAGAAAGCCTAATTAATAATGAAACCTATCTGGGGAGGGGCGGAATGGCATTTATAAAACCAGGAAGTTTGCAGCAGAAAGAGGATGTAGGGAAAGAGTCTACAGTTGCCATCAGAGAAGGGGGAATAGATGAGGTAGGAAGCAGTTCAATGAGGCTTTTGAAGGAGTAGACATTGGTTGGCTGCCACAGGGTCCCTGGGCTGGAACCCAGAGAAGACGGAGGGCTTGTTTTCCCCTACCAGCCGCTGAAGACGGTGTGGTGAAATTCCCTGAGGTAAAGGGTGTAAGGACCCTGGAGCCCAGAGATGGGCAGAAGACCTGCAGTAAGGTCATAGGACTATAACTGGGCTGGATTCACTTACTCTAGAAAGGGTGGACTAAAGAATAAGGTGACTGGAGGGGCAACTTGTGGGAAGAAAGACCACTGCAGCAATAGATTGACCATCTGCAGGGGATATCATGCAGGGAGACAGCCACTATGCTGAACTTGGCCAGAAAGATGTGCTCCTGTAGTGAGTGAATCCCTTTTCCCATAGGAAAAGACTAAAAGTGTGTGCTCATTCAGTTGTAACTGGCTGGGAAGGAAAGAAGGCCAACTACTCTCACCTGTGGTGAAAAGTGTGCTGGAGCCAGGAAGTAAATAGGACTGGCTGATCTGAGGTTCCCTGGAGACAGGGCTGATGCTTGACTCTTTGTGTTTATGAGGGACCTGTCAATGATGGTTAAGTCAGGCCATGGTAGGGCACCTCACCTGTTAGGAAATGTTGGGTCTGAGAGCTGAGCTCAGAGGGTAAGCAGATGAATAACCTCAGAGCAGCTGTGAGCTAAGCCCAGCTGGGATAAAAATTTCTTTATTTTATACTTGTTTTGGACCTGTGACTCTGGATTCCGCTGTCTTGGAAGGTTTGTATTGGAGAGGAGAAGGGAAGGGTTTTGAATTTTTGTACTGACCTGGCCAGAAGGCTGAGTAATAAGCTATGAGAGCGTGCTGGAAATCCTGTTGGGGGAAGTTGACTTGCTACTGCACTGTATCCTGTGTGAGGATGCACACAGGGGACAGCAATCATATGACAATATTTTATAACTCAAACAGAAGCTATAGGTTTAAAGCAGAAATTATGGGTAAGATTCTGTGGCCTGTGTCTCTATGGAGGAGGTCAGATTAAATTATCATAATGGTCTAGAGTGAGTTTGAGATCTATGAATCTAACCTCTGACTCTAGAGTTATTAATCACCAGACATAATTACCTCCTTTCCTTCTTCCCTATCACAATGAAGTTTACTGCTTGTGCCTTTGCATAAATATGTTGGGCTGTTGTGTCTGTTGTCTCTTAGGCCTTGCCTATCCTAGGAAAAGGCACAGTGTTGGAAAACAGGCTAGTTAACATGCCTAAGGAAGACTGGATTTGTTTAAAAAAAAAAAAAAAAAAAATCCCATACTGCAGAGTTATCTATAATGAGACAATGCGTCACATTAAAAATATGCCTGTTGAAACATTTTTCTAACATGATGCATTTCCCTGGCATAGACAAGCCCTCTTAACTGGGGAAATTTTGCAAATCCAGTCAGCCTCATTATGGGGGCAAAAATTATGGCTTTCTGCTGTAGGAATACAGAAAGGGAGAATTTGCAGAAACAAAAAGGAGGCCTCACCATGGGGAGATAATATATATTTATAAACACCCACTTATTTGCATAAAAAGGAAGAAAATCCTGAAAGAAGCCAAGCATTATTTTTTTTCTCTATAAAGATGCAAATGTGTTGGCTTTTTTTTTTTTCCAGTGCTTTCGCTAGTGGTGAGGATTTTTCATGCAACTCTAATGATAAACAAATTATATATTCAAAGGTTGCCCTGAGGAACCATGCTATTTGTTGTCTATCTGAGAGGCCTTGGTTTATGGGTTAATCCTGTAATTCATCATCTGAAATGAAGCTAATGACAGGGAAACAATATTAATGAAATAAGAAGTTAGCTTTCTGCGGGGGTTGTTTTGGGGGTTTTTTGGGGGAGGGGTCTTGGTTATCTTTTTCCTGTTGTGAAAAGGAACTTAGTCTTGAGCCAACTTCAGTTTCCAAATAAATGAATCTATATTGATGTGTTATGGACTAAGGTGGTATTGTTAGTTGTCTGATTTACAGGGAGTAAAATGGTGAAAGAAGGAAGCATCTCAATATCTAGATACATAGCTTCTCCAAACGATCCATAATGCTGTGTGATGAAGCATGCAAACCTCACCCTGTCCAGGAAAGGGTTAACAAGTAGCTGTGGGCTGCGTCAGTGCTGCCCTCCCACACCTGCAGTAGGTCTCAGGCTTGGAGGGAGGAACTAGAGTTGGGGCACATCTGGCTAAATTAGGGGCTGACTGGGAAGGAGATAGGAGAGCTGATCTGTAGCTTTCACTTTGTGAGAATGACTGGACTAGGCCAGGAAGGGCTTAAGAAACTGCAGCCTGCCAGAGTCTCCCTGTAGAAGGTAAACCTGGTGTGGGATTACCCTTTGATTTGTCATTGATAATTTACTTGCTGATGTTGCAAAAGGTGGTGTCCTGCTTCAAGGGGAAGGCCCTAAATAAGAGCCCTTTTGTTGGTGTACAGCTGATTGGGAACTAGGCTGTGGTTTGTCTTGCACCCTGGTCAAACGTGATGCTACATATGTGGGTTGGAAATGTGGTAAAAACAGGCTGGATGCACCTTCCTGCTTCTGGTCCCACAGAAATGCAGACAGAGTAGCTTCACTTGTGGAAAATTAACACTTGCTTTCAACCCTTTCTGTAATCCACACAGAGTGGAGTTGTGCATAAAAAGTTAACTAGAAGCTTAAACCATAAATATGGAGATGAGATCTTGAACCTTCAGTCTCAACACACAGGAGCTGTAGGGAAGTTCAGCTGCAGGTCTGTGTCTCATAACTGCCGTCAGCTGGGTGTAGGGCAAGGAGAAACTGGTCTGTGGCACAAGACACTACTTCATTCACCACAAGTAGGCCTGCTTCCTGCCCTGCATGTCTGAGCAGGAAAGGGATGTTACTCAAAGCTCCTACCCCTTTAGCACCTCACTCCCTACCATCCAGTCGTCTTATTCCTCATAGACTACAAAATCCAGCACTGCATGGAAACAACGCACAAATGTTGTTAGCTCCCCTCTAGCACACACTCGAATCAGCTTTGGTACATGGTCTATCCCTTTTTTTTTAAATCCAGGACCCCCATTTAAAACACCAGCGGCCAAGTTTTCTACAGAAGTGGTCCAAGTTACACATTTGAAATCCACACAGAGCCATTTCCTTGTTTTGTCTATGGTAGTATGTTTGACAGGTTTTTATGAGATTGATTTATTTATCGATTGCTTATTACCGATCCCCAGTTTATTTCAATTTCTAGCTCATTACAAATGGGGGGAGTGCTATGTTGTGTGGCTGGAATCTTAATGCCACATTAATAATGTCTTTTGTGAGTGATAGAAGCATTTGGCCTGCTGATATGCAAGCTATTCAGTGTACCCCATCGGTGGTACTGGGCGTTAGATATCCAAATCCCATTGAAATTCACAGCCATAATACTCACCCTTTCCATGGATTCCATGTACCCCCATTTTAAAGATCCCACAGATAAGTCAGTTTTTGAAGATGGGCCTATGCGCCAAAAAAAGTGATCTCTCTTCAATGTGAGGTTCTTGCTGTTTTCCAATAGGAAAGCTTTTGCTAGATGTTTCGACAGGAAATTCCCAAAGTTAGATTGAAAATACAGCCTGATTTTCAAAAGTGCTGTATGCCCCAAGCGTCCCTCAAAGTCAAGGGGTGCTGCAGTCTGATCAGCACTTCTGAAAATCAACGTCTTTAAATCAGTGCCTAAATACAAATTTAGGAACCCACCTTTTAGCTCCTGGCTGTGAAAATCTTGGTCCTTGTGCCCTGTGTGTGCATGTCCTTTCATGTTCAACTAAAATCTGACTGAAAAACACTAATTACCATCTGCTGCATGTAAACTAACGACACCATTTCCTTGTTGCTCAAATGAGAATTACTCTTGTCAGCTTGGCACTGCCTCACTGTCTTGGAAAAAAATAAGGGGCTATTTTTAAAACATGTGACAAGTTACATCTCCTTTCAGTTGAGGGAGAGTGAAACAAACGATGCTATAGCCTTGGATATGAGGACTGATGGTCTGACTTAGAAAACGAACCCTGAACAATTTATAACAAGGACATTGGTTTTTAGCCTTATGCACCTTTGTCCCAAAGCTTCTGGGGTTTTCAAGAGTAATAAAATGACTCCAGAATGTATTTAGCATGAATGGATTTTACGTATTTTATGCTAAATATTAATCCAATACACTCCAGTCTTTACAAAAAATTTCTTCTGTCTTTAGAGGGAACAAACTGCTCTTCTGCATAAGATATCTCTGCATTGGGCACACGGCGTAATACTCAGTTTTCTCTTTATCTTAGTATTCCAGGGGGCTCAGTTGTGCCCTCGGTTATGTGTGGCACCAGAAATAGAAATGATGAACATACACCAAATATAAGGCTAATTGGGGGTTTGGTAAGTAAGAAAAGATCTGTGCCCTGATATTATTCTCTTATCCACTCAGAAATAATTGGCCTTGGAAGAGCAGATTAGTGTGTGTATTTATCTGAGACGGTATCGGTTGATATTGTGCAAACTACAGAACGCTGCTCCTACCTGTAAAGAAGCATGCTATAATGATGCATGCATGATTTCCCAATGTTGTGGGGCATTTATGTATATGCTTTTGTTCCAGAGCCATTGTACTTCCTTCATGGGCCGGGGTTCTCAACCATGGCATCTTATACCAGGATCCCGGCACCAGTTATGTAGAGGAGTGGATTGACAGAAATGCTGAATTTCTTCATAATGCAGCAGTTTGGCTTTCAGGAGGGCTACCTTCAGTGAGTGTTTCTAGTGCCCATTTCACATTGTTGCCAGTATCATGGACAGCTACTGCAAGAGGGCCTTGCTTCCTATGGTCCGTTGGGGCCCCATCATCTCAGACCAGGATCAGAACTATGATCCGTTCTCTTGTAGCCAATTAAACCTTTGGTGGCTGGGATGGCAGACCTGCTTTCTTATGCTGAATATTACCTTTGTTTCAAGGAACTGCCATATGTGAAGTGAGAGCAAGAATAACATCTCCCTAATGCTTCACCTATGAGTGGATTGATTTGTTTGGCCTAGTAATCTGAGACAGCTAGGGAAAAGCTGTTATAAAGGAAAGACAGTATGCCCTTGTCTCAGAAGCTCTTGAATTATCATTCCATTTCTCTGCAAATGTTTTTGGTTTTATATATATTTCAGGATAAGGACACTGCATCTATGGCATTTAAACAAGTATCTGGCAAAAAAGATGACTGAAACAGATGTAGTGAGTGTCAGTGTAATATGCCCTGGGAATAGGCATTTAATATAAGGCGGTAGCTGCATAATTCAGTCCATGTGTTAATAAATGTGCTATTTTGGCGTGGAGCATGTTTCCCTGGTTGTGTATTCTGTTTAGAGGCTTACACTGGTGAAAAGAACGGCTGTCAGTTTAGTGTTAAGGTGTCAGTTGTTCCCTGCCAGAATATTAGTGTCAATTTGCTACTGCATTTGGATGATCTTTCCTTGTACTCTGTTGGAAACTAACAAAATAAAGCTGATGCCTACTACTCTTATTTTATTATAATGTGTCTATTCATCTGATTTCTTCTTGGAGTCATCATAACTCAGCCACCAGAGATGATTACAAGTTTTCTAGGGCCGTAGGCAAAGAAACTCCTGCCGTGCAACTCAGGTCCCGGGACACAGAATGCCAAAAAGAGGGTACAGGGGAAGCAGGGTCATAGCATTGCACTTCCTTCCAGCAGCAGCCCACAGCGTTGGGCCAATACACTATTTTCCTTCCCCCACATCCACAAGGATCAACAGTAGACTATATAGTGCTTCTTTGAGGCACAGTCTCTTTTGTTCTCATCTGGGGATAGCTTCTCTATGCCCCAATACTCAGAGCTGTGACTTAAATTATGTGGGCTGGATCCTGGCCTTTAATAGGGGATTTAAATCCGACTCCTATAGCAGGGAAACACAGCTGATGATGCTCTATCGATCTCGTTCAGTGCTGGTGCAAGCATTGCCATCGTTAAGAGTGGCTCTTTGAAGAGCATCTGGCTCAGACTGAACCCAGGTGAGACCAAAGTGATGCTGGGTGGAAAGGGGAAATGATTTGAAGAACTAACGGAAGCATTCCCTCTGCTTCCATTGAAGGCGCACAGATTCCATTCAACAAAGTGGTGTGACGCCTTGAGGGTTTGACTCCTCGCTAAGTGTGGGTGCCCAGGAAGCATCAGTATCTTAAAAAGTCTCCAGAAAGACAGAGGTTCCATGGAATCCACTAGGGACTTGGTTGTTGCTACAGATTCCAGGTGGAAGGTCCTCAAATACTATGGTGATGGATGCAGATATCCTCTATTGAACTATATAGGCTGTTTTAAAAACCTCTGTGGACAGAATATCACTCACCATCACATCTATGGACTTCTACTATAATGTCCAACTTATGTAGGCATCAAGTAGTTTACCTAATGGAAGGAAACAGGTTTGGGGTCCTGATTTTAGTTGAGGCCTGTAGCTGCTATCATAATGAAATACGTTTGCATTTTCAGTGGGGCTTATGGGATTTGAGGCACAATAGGCTCATAAATTTCACCAAGAGTTGCACAGAAAACAAGTCTTGGAAAAGTAGTGATTTAGGCCTTCCTCCCAGAAGTTGCTTCACTTGAAGCATGTTACTAGTACTGTTGACTCCATGGGCATGTGCTTATAGTCAAGCAAGTGTTATATGGGGGGTTCTTTTTTGTGTGGATATATATCTGTGAAATGGGGTTGCTACTATTTTGTTTCTCTGTCTATAGCTGTTACTACATAGATAGTAAGCTTTTTGGGACTGGGACTCGCTCACTGTGCCTTTGTGTGGTACTGGATCTCAGCTGGGATCTCCGAGTTCTACTGGAATATAAATAATGACAACGTGTAACACTCATCGTACTCAACTGTGCTTTTTTCACAATTACTTTGAAATGGCAGTTTTCAGTAAACTATTGTACATTTTTAAATGACTGAAATGGAGGTATGTGCAGAAAGGAATAAAAAGCCAGGTTTGTTTGCATCTGGCATTAATTTTAAAAAGTGTAAAAAAGAAACCCGAAGTGGAGCCAGCACTGTGAGTGATTGACTTTCTCATACATAAAGAAATACAGCTGGTCTTATTTGTTGTAAGAGCAAGTTTAATTAAATTCTGTAAACTGAGCAAACAGCAGTGAATATTAACAAAACCTATATATGCCTGAGTGTCTTGTATATTGCTTGGAAAGGAGACGGATAGAGAGAAAAGAGGTAAGGGGGGAAAAAAAAGGTCTCTTTGAAGTCAGCAAAACGGAAACTTTTTCTCCCCCAAAACCTAAATTATTTCTTTCACATGAGTCACTTTACAATAAAGTCATCACAGAGAGTTGTTTAATAGGAGCCAGGAATACAAGAAGCAATTTTTGTCTCCTTAATCAGATTCCGTGATGTATGGAGGCATGGCAGTGGGGTAGATTTGGAATCAACAGACGTCCTAGAGGTAACTTTTTTCTTTTTTAAAAGGCTGAAACATAATTAGTGTGGGTGTTGGAATAAGAAGCTAAACAAAACACCAATAACAGTGGACCATTCATTATTGTCACAGAATGCCTAAAAGCTCCCTTTCAGACACACAGTAGCATGTGTTCTGACATCTTTTTGAAGATTAAGTAAGTAATGAGTGGTTTCTGTGTCCCTTAGTTTATGGGTGCCCAGCTTGAGATGCTTTTAAAAGGGCCTGTAGTGTGGAAAGTGTTAAGCATCTGCCCTCTGAAAAGCCAGCCCCACACTCCCCAAAAATTAAGGCACCTAAAGTCCCTAGCCACTTCTGAAAATCATGGCCATTGTCATCTCGAAGTATTTGGAGGGCCTTGTCATTCCCTTTGGATTCAAATTTATGAAAAACAAGAAAAGGAGCTTGTGGTTTACAGAAGCACAGCAAGATCTTCCACACCTAAATCCCAAAACGGAGCTTAAGTATGGGCCTTGTGTTGGTCCTCCGCAGAGGGGTGAATTTCACCCCCAAATGCAGACACCCATGTGTAATGGCAAATACAATATCCTTTGTATTTGTAGACTATCAGTACAACAGCAAATACTGATGAGCGGGGGATATATTACATCCTACATAATAATCTCGATGTTGCTTTGAGCTGACTACCAGACACATTGCCAATGTTAGCGTCCACTCTTTCTGATCTGCTGTTTCCATATGGGACCAGAGTGTTCCTAACTAGGGTTTCTATCACCATCCCTTTCGAGATGTTGGCCTTTTAGATCCTTAAGGAAGGCACAAGAACAGTATGAGAGTGCCATTTTCTTCAATCCCTTCTTCCTGTTCCCCACTATTCATGCTTTCTAGAGTGTACTCACTGCAGGATCCTGGGTGCTCAAGATCTATATTTCTGGGTCATGGCATCATGCCGTAGAACCTATTCCCACAATCCCCAGCACCTTAAAACCAGTTACGTGGCCATAAAGATTCAATAGATCTCTAGAAAACAAGGCATTGTAGTGCTCCCTAGAAATAGTCAGTTAAATTTTCTTGAATTAAATCTTTCACTCCACAATCAAAATTATCTTGTGTGTAATGCCTTTGCAGCCCAAGATCTTTTTTTTTCATAACTAGGGGCTTCATTCATGATCCACTTGGGCGGCCTTGTATCCTCTAGTAGCTGTTTCTTATAGCACTGCTTAAAAAGTGCTATGTATGTAGTGGCCTAGTGACTGGGATTAAGATTTTGAATGCCATATAATTAACAACTCTTACCTCTGCTCATCACTATGACACAGTTTGCTCCATCATTCACTCCCACACAGATCCAACATTGCACAGGAGTCTCACCATTCATGCAGTGTGCTAACACTCTACAATTATAAAGAAAGGTCAAAAATAATTTGGGATACTATTTAAACAAATATTACTGAGTCTGACAAAACATTAGTTAAGCAATAAATCAAACTGTCATTTTCCATGGAAGCAAATTGATTTGTTAATTTGACCTTTGCTGTGAGAGTTTGAGGTATGTTAAACGTAATTTGTTTAATTACTCTCTAATAATCAGTTTTTATTACGTTAAAAAAATTTGAGGCTGACATTTTGATGCTGACTTTATTATGTTAATGAATGAGGCTTGTGCACTCCATGTCTGCTCAAATTTGTAGTTATCCACAGCTGCTTGTATATTTTTCTCACTCTTCTGAAAATAAACGGCAAAAACAGCTTTCTGGAAAAATGAGTCTTGTGTTTAAATTAATGAACTGCAGTAATTGAGATGTAAACTGAGGTAAGACACTAAACAGTTATGTAACATATTGAGGTCTAGAAGTAAGGTTTAAAGGTTTTAGATGGGATTTTCAAAAGTCCTTCAACCCTCACTGTTTCCTAGATTATAAATCCAAAAGGGAATGTGATGATCATGTCATCTGACTTTCAATGGGATGGACACATAATTGTTCTCTTAAGAATCCTTGGTTCAGAAAAGCACTTTGTGGGGAACTGGGAATTTTTTTTTTTTTTTTTACAGCTAATGTACTTGTTACTGTGTACATGAGACGATAGATCAAAAAGGGCAGTTAAAGGAACCAGGCAGAAAAAGTAGAACAGGGGCCTAGATAAGGGCATCTCCTCAAACAATAGCCAGGATCATAGTCCTGAAGACGGATTCCTCAGCCCCACTGTGGCCACAGGGCTGTTTGCTAATGCTCATATACTGGAAAACAAAAGATGCTGATCTGTTGAAGTTGCCCCTGGCAGAGGGGCGAGGGAGAAGTGGTCAGGACAGCTGGAAGTTGACCCAAAGAGGCTAAGAGAAAGCATGCTTCAGGCTGACAGACGCTGACTGAGAAGCAGGTGGTGTAACATATTGTTCCATTTTTAAGATTAAAGTGACCCAACTCCATTTTAGATTAATAGAAATACAAACTTGTTGGGCCCGGATGTGGAACATTAACTGCACTCAGCCTTGGCCTGTCAGAAATTCCTGTGATAACTAAAGACTGTATGTGTCTCAGGATTCTCTGGCACCAGGAGAATCATTGGGACTGACTTACACCGGGAGAATCCCAGCAGGTGTCAATAGGCAATCAATAGGTGGCCTGTAGTCTTTGTTAAACCTAATTGGGCCCTCTGTAACTTGAAACCCGGTAAAATAGTGTTCGGACATGTATTGCAATGAGTGGTCCTTTGTCAACAGCAAACAGCTAGTAGCGCACACATGAGAAACCAAAGAGTGAATCCACAGAGATAGCTCAAAGTGCCCTAGCAGGAGGCCATAAGTCTGTCTAGCACATGTCTGGACAATCAGGAAAGATAAGATCATGTTTGGCTGTGTCAGGTCACAACCCCCGATCACCTCATCACTCTTAGAAACTCAATAATTGGCTAAAAAAAGTGGGTGTATGGCTGTGGGGAAGAGAATATAATGTGATCATAAACAGGAAGTAATCGGAGCAGCCTCGCATCTTAATGAGGGCACCAGAATCTCTCTACGTGAAAGGATTTATCAGCCTACCTGTCTCTCCCCAGCTCACTACTCAAACTTAAGTATAGGGGGTGTGGCTGTAAAATCTGAGTGTGACTGCATATTTCACTCAGATACAAACTCGGAAATCGTGAGTGTAACTGCACATTCCATTCAAATGCACACCCAGGAATCAAACTAGTTAATGTAGGATTTGTTGCTGACAAACCCCACTGATGCAGTTTGTGTAAGTATAATTGTGTAAGTATAACCCTATAGTGTAAATAACTCTATAAGTACAATCGTATAGTTGTAATTGTGCTTGTGTTATAAGCAGTTAAGTTGTACTATCAAGAATTTAGGTTGATTTCTAAATTGTAATTGTTGATTTCTCAATTATTGCAAGTAAAACAAAACTGTATGCAAAGCAACACTTGTCGCTCCTTATCTGAGGGATCCATATAATCGAACCTGACAGCAAAGTGGTTCTTGTTGTCACCTCAGCAGGGTCTACAGGCTACAACTTGGTGCCCAGAGAGAACAATAAACCCCAAACAAGTAACATCTACCTAAAGGTTTCAGGGGAATGCTAAGCATAGGTAAGATAATATGTGTGTTGGACTCTGTTGTTTTAAATCCAGTTCTCTAAGTGGCAAAATAAATCTTACTTGGTTTTCGAGAAGCCGCTTCTGGACAGCAACGGTTTGAGTTAGTCTTCTGAAGGAGAACTCATGGAGGTTCCATGTCCATTGGGCCTGTTAGCTAGTGGGG
Organism: Mesoclemmys tuberculata; assembly: GCA_007922155.1. Classification (NCBI taxonomy): domain Eukaryota; kingdom Metazoa; phylum Chordata; order Testudines; family Chelidae; genus Mesoclemmys; species Mesoclemmys tuberculata. The sequence goes on from ML675650.1 coordinate 13,887,925, forward strand.
GAGGAGGTGCAATCTGGAGACCCAGTCAGGGCATGGCAGGACCACAGCGCACCATTCCAGAGAAAAATAGAGGTATGGGCCTGACAGTTGAAAGGGGTTTACGGAGCAGGACATAAAAAGGGGTCTCAGAAGGGGCAGCCTACCAGGGGATTAAGACATATGTTCATTTCTGAATACTTAGCCATTCTACCCATATCCCTGTGGTTTGTAAGTCTCCAGAGATCGGGTTATGCAGTCAAATTTAAAGTAGTTCCTGTTTCTGTGGGATCAGAAACATCATGATAGTGAACTTTCCCAGGATGATTGGCCTGCTCAAATCCAGCCATAGTCAGAACCCAAAACTGCAGCGGCACCCGCAAATGAAAGGGATTGCTTAAAAGAGGTAATCTAGCGGTAAATGCCCAGCCTGTACATAGCTATCCTGAGACCTTGCCCAGTTATGGGCCAAATCAGGCAGGCAAGATCAGGGCTTTATGAACCCAGAAGGTGGCTCTGACTGTTGTGTGTATTCTCCAGTTTCTCATTTTAGGATTATTTAGTCAGAACTAGTTAACAGCTGTAAAGAGTGAGCTAGTCAGATGGTCTAGTGTAATGCAGAGGTCCAAATGTCAGAGGCTGTGGATAGATCAGTTTTTCTCTTCTCAAGGAAGCTGGAAGAGCTGCCTACGCACCCAACTTATCCCATGGGAGGAGGGAGTAACCTTGTGTTTCTAAAGAAATACTGTCGTTCAACAGCCGCTTAGTGGGTTCGCTGCAAGAGGCTGAAGTTCTCTGGCCTGTGTGAGGCAGGAAGCTACACTAGATCATGGTAATGATCCCTTCTAGCTTTAAATCTTGTGTTGCATCTTGAGTGCCCCTTCTGGCTGAGGCCAAAAACATGAACGTTTGGTCCTCAGTGACTTGAGGGACCTCAGTATCCTGCAGCCTTTTAGGGGATGTGGGGAATGTGAGAAAATATGAGGATTCTATGTCCTCCCAAATAGGCAGTGGATTACATACAGCACATTTTGTTCTTAGAAGTTAATGTGCCTCAGAGTTTTAGATCAAGGAAACTTGGTGCCAAATAACTAGCTGCTACAAAGCCAAGATAATAACTGAAACACTATGGGGCAAATTTTCAAAAGCAACTTCATTGACCTCTCATCCATTTGCAGGATAATATTCAATCTGGGGAAAACAGCTTCAGGTCTTGATGATATGTAGACAGGTCAAGGAACACAGGTAAGATGTCTACAGTTTAGGTCATAGAAGATGAGTAACAGTCGCTGAAGAAATGGAGCAGCTGGATGTTTGCTCTAATAAGGAGGGATGTGTGTCACTCTGGGAGATCTAAGAGGTGATTCAGCTGTGACTAACCAGATCACTCCTCTGTTAGTGTTCGCTTGCATCAGTAGCAAGTAGAGATTCTATGCCAGTCAGATAGTTTCGACTAACCTATTCCTTGTCTGTTTTAAAAACATTTGATTTTTTTTTTAAACACTTCTTTTAGGTATTAACAGCAGCTTAATGGGCCTTATCCAAGACCATTGAAGTCAATGGTAATCTTTTCATGGTTTCTAGTAGGGTTTAGATCAGAGCTTAGAAGGAAATGTGGCAAATGCTCAGTGATTCTGGGTTTTACTTCTGTATAGAAAGTAGCATGTGATGAAAGAATTAAAGATTGTATCATAACAGCATGTGATCCTCCTAATTAAAGACTGTATTGGAGTAGAGATAAAGTTGCTAGGTTACCTTAACTTTGGCATTTCCAAATGATGAATACTTCACTTTGCAACCTTAATGTTCTCTTAACAGTTTTTTAAAAATGAAATTAAGACATAGCTCCAAGAGCATAGTGAAAGTATCACTTTATATTCCCTTGTAACCTATTGTTTGCATCTTTAAAACAAACAAGACCATGTAATGTGCAGGGAGGCTTGCACAACACTAGGCAAACTGCTGAGTCATAGATCATAATGTATTGATCACATCCCATTATATGGTACCGAATGCTACACCCATCCATGCACACCCGCTTCCTATCTCAGCCAGATGCTGGTTGTCTTACCTAAGCATCATTTCCGACTTCCTCCAAAGTCTGAGGATTAGTTTTACTCCTTTCTTCTGCTCAGGCAAACCTGGCTAATTGTTGAGCTATACTATGCCTGGACAGTGAGAGAGGGGAATTTGGGAAGATAGCAGCAGAGATTTGCAGCTTTGATGTCACTGTGAAAGTTAATAGATCTGGCAGTAGCATGGGAAAGGAAGGCTGGAGAGAGAACCCTTGTTTATCAGGCAGTCACCTTTCTCCTTATTAAAGGGATAGTGAAGAGTAAAATAATTGTAAACACTGGAGGGGTGAATAGACTTAGGCCTGGTCTACACTTACCCTCCAGATTTGGCAGCAGTCAATAGGAGATATGCAAGTGACATAAAAAACTTGCTTATCTTCCATCGACTTTGCTGCATCTGTTCCGCGTGCCATCCACACTGCGCTGCGCCACTTGTGGAGGTGGTTTTCCTCTGTTGATTTCTGGAGCGACTGAGCGGGTCTACACAGACCGCTCAGTCGATCCAGAGACATCGATCTGATGGTGGTGCAGATCTGATCTTTATGCTGTATGCACATATATACTAAGTGGGCCAGATCCTCAGCTGCTGTAAACTGATGTGGTTGTATTAACAGCCTATGTCTATTTACACAAGGGGAGGATCCAGGAGAGGGGTGGGTGGATACATCCTCCCCATACTTTTTTGTGTGCTGGCTTTCCCAGATTGCACAAAAAATATGGCACATCATTATCTAGCCTAAATAAGAACACTGAAATTGGACCACAAAAAATTTACTAGGACAAGGCAAATGTATAACTAGCTCTCTGAAAGCCATAACTGGGCATTCCGAATGGACTAACGCGAACTATCCAGTAAGAGTACACTATTCTCTTCCCTTCATCTCCTGAAAAGATGGCTGTACCAAATTATTCTGCCACTTCCTAAACAGCAATTCAAACATTTATGCCTTCCTGCCTGGCCTGATGGCAAAATACTTTCCTATGTGTCACATTCCATGCTACTAGCTGGACTACTATAAGATAAAAGACTATTATTTGTAGCAGCCAATGGATTTAATTCTTTAGCTCAAATGAGAGAGGTCTGTGCTGTGGTGCTGAAGTTCTAGGAGTCAGTCTCTGCTGATGAACCATGTCGGGGGTGTTTAGATTGTTATAGAGCAGTGGTTCTCAACCTTTCTAATGCCGTGACCCCGCAATACAGTTCCTCATATTGCGGTGACCCCAAACCAAAAAATAATTTTGGTGGCTACTTCAAAACTGATGACGTCAGCAAGCGCTGGACACACGTAATGCGCTGCTATGGACTGTGGAGCGTTCCCCCCGCTTCCCCCGCCCCTTAGGCCCCGGACGGATGATGCAATCACGTCTGTGCAGGCATTCAGTTTGGAACGCGCATCCATAACGGTGTGCGTTCCAGCTGAATAGCGCTGCTACAGATGGTAGCGCGACTTCTCAGCGGCTAAAGCCATCGGAAATATGTATTTTCCGATGGCTTTAGGCGACCCCTGTGTTTTGGTCGTTCGACCCCCGCCGGGGTCGCGACCCACAGGTTGAGAACCGCTGTTATAGAGGGTCCTAACTACTACCTGGATCAGTGTAGCGTCTTCCCTTCTCACCTTCCAGATCCTCATGTTGTTCCCTTTGCATCCATCCAAAATGCGGCAGCCAAATTATTTCTTCCCCATGGATGTGTTCATGTCAACTCCCCTGTTCAGTCTGGTTCATTCGCTTCCCCTTTTTTGCTGCATCAAGTTTAAACTTCTCACGTTTGCCTTTAAAGCTCTAAACAGTTCAGTGCCAGCCTACATCTCAGAACTCTTTTATTGCATGTTTCCACCTCACTCTTCACTCCCCAAACCAGGCCAGCCCAAAAAGCTCTCTCCACTGAATTTTCTCCTTCCCCTTCAACCCCCCCAGTCTTCCTGCTCCTTGCAGTGCAGAATAGAATGATGATGTCCTTGATGTGCCAGGTCCTGTGGTGTTTGTAGGGTCACTCAGTTCTCTAGTGGCAGTTTGTCACTAACTACCTCACCAGGTGGGGGGAGACAATTAACCAGTGTGGTCACTGCTGAATACAAGCACCTGCTTGGAGAGGTGAAGGATTCATGCCAAGTGAGTGACAGAGTCAGTGAGTGACTAAGCTTCACCACTTATGTGCAAAAGCACTGCCTCTTGGGGAATGCTCCCAAAATACTGTACCCTGAGCATGGTAGAATCCTTCTGCAAACAATAAACTGAATAAAAACAGCTGAAATAAAAACATTGGAATTCTGCAACTGTTTTGGTTGCCTTCACCTGGGAATATACACATTAGGATTATTGGGCAGCTATAACCCTTAATTAGCTCCCTAACAATAAAAAAACCTTTTAACCCACCAACTTGAAATAAAGCACTATATTTTCATTGGCTGAGGAGTAGCTATTTGACCATGTTCCCCTTCTGTAATTTTTAATGACATGGCTGCAGTGGACAAACTCCTGTATGCGTTTTCCTAAGGATAGTTTATAAAGTGCCCAGTACGGGTGGTTAATTGTAACATCAACCCATTTCCTACCTGCGTGTGGTTATTGGAAATAGTAATCCTGACACTATTACCTGTCATGGCAGGAAAACATTTAGGGAATTAATTGAACAAACAAAACAAGTGGCCAGCTATGTGCCTGTTGCTGGGGATTCCAAGAGAAGCCCAGAAGGTCAGATCCAAATTCCTCAGACCTGTTAACCCCTTTTATGTTAGTGACTGCTACAATTACATCAGCAACTAGTCAGTCAAAGGTAAAACATTAAGAAAACACTTTTAAGAAATTAGTCCTGCAGCTGTGTTTCCACACCACAACTGTCCAACGATATAGCTAGTTTTCCTGGTTTGTTTGTTTTTTTCAAAGACACAGACTTCAGCAATTTCAAGAGAGAGTTTTAACAAGGAAAGAAGCAGGGTCATGCTCGCTTCTTGTGGTCGCTCAAACCCTTTCCCCTCCTGGCCTGCCTAGTTATGCTAAGGCTGCTACCAAGGCCTACTAGCTTAGCTGCTTTTGGAAATAAGTCAGATATTTGGTAGTCTAGTAACTAGCAGTGGCCTGTGCATTGTGTTGTGCTGCCAATGTCTCCCCTAACAATACCACATCCATTTCAGGGTCGACAGACCTCAATCATATTTGAATTTCAGCCAGCTATTTCTCATGCACAATCCTGTCACAGAAAAGCAAGGATATTGTACCAGCTGGATCTAAAGAAAGTGAGGAGTCCTAGAGCTGCAGTATTCATGTATACTGATTATTATTGTCTGAAAAATGACATGATCGCTGGTTGATACAACTTTACTTAATGATTATGTTGCTATGTGAATTCTACGTGCAACACCTGACGATGAGGCACCTGTTGTGCTGCAATTGCTGTTTATTATACTAATGAAAATTGTTTCTCTCTTCCCTTATGGTCCTCTCATCTGTTTGTATCTGTTTGTTGTCTCTTGTCTTGTACTTAAACTGTAAGCTAGTTGGAAGAAGGACTATCTTATCAAAATAGACGTGTAGTGTGTAGCCCAATGGAGCCCGGATTGGAACCTCAAGGCATTACCACAATTTAAATAACTAATAATAATGCACTTAAACTATGGCTAGGGAAAAAATACATATTAAAATGTGTGTAAATTGCAGTGCACATATCTAGATCCCGTCTTGTACTTTTCTACAGTACATCCCAAAGTAAAATAAATAACAAATACAAAATAACAAAGGAAGTAAACATAATTAGTCCCATTTTACAAATGGGAGAACTGAGGCACAGAAAGAGGACATGACTTGACCAAGGTCGCCCAGCAGTTATATCTGGTGCCTTGAGTCTCTGTCCTGTGCTTGATCCAGTAGGCCACATTTTTGTTTTTTCAGTAAGGCTGCTGGAGTTGCAGACTCTGGTATACAGGAAAAAGTGTGGTAGGGAAAGTTTACTTTGTATTGTTGGGCTTAGGATATGCCAACAGTGGATCTGGAGATGTTCTTGACATGTTACATAGACACACCTGTGCTAGCTTTTATCAAGCTAGCATGTTAAAAAGGATGCACAAGCACCAAGACAGGCTAGCCATCCTGCTTACAATATTGTCTGAAACTCTAGCTATGTACTTGGGGCAGCCAGCCCAGGCACGTCTGGTTGCACTGCTATTTTTAACATGCTAGCTTGAGCAGCATAAGTGCAGGTATGCCTACCCAAGCTGGAAATTGCACCTCCTGCTCCAGTGTAGGCATAGCTTTAGCTACATCCAACAGCTGCATGGTAAAGAGCATAATGCATCACTGCTGTCCATGGTACTGAACTTGATTAAAACCAACCCAACTTCTCCTTCGCTAAATCAGAAATAATTCTGAACCATTATGCTCACCATATCAATGTTCATGACTATTTGCTTTCAGCAAAATTTGATTTATAATAATATTTTTCCTTTGCCTGGTATGTAAGCTCTTGGGAAAACAATTTTTCCCCTCCTTTCAAGCTAAATCCTCTCAAGAAATACCTCATAAGCATCTATAAAAAAGGAACTTGTCTCTGAGCAGCAAAATCTGTCATGTCCTGTAAGTCTGAACTGTAAAGAGAATCCTTTATCATGCTTTATGATAGGAAATGATGCTGTGAAATGGCTTCATTTGGTTTTTTTTCCTGCATTGTTCATTTCCAGATGAATGCAAAACAATACATATTTCAGGCATAGATTATATTGGTTCACCCACACAGCAGAAGTATTTATAAAACTATTGTATCTACATTTTCATCCATTACATCTCTAATGTGAGTAATTTTACCATGGGGAAAATATAGATAATACATGTGTGTGTGCCCCATTTTCTTCCCATTTTAATTGCATGATCAACCACAATGGATCTCTGCTGTGTTAATTTCGAAGATGAAAAGCAAGTGGCGTGCTTGCTAAATGTAATTATTATTTAAAAGGTTTTTTTGAAGTGAACCCCCCCCCAATATATTTATAAGGCCAGATCCTCAGATGGAAGATTAACAGTGGAAAGTGGTGTTGCCTTTCTAAAGCCAGATGTCCTCTAAATGTATCCGACATCCTCTAAAGCTGGAGAAGCCTTGCTCTCTCATTTTCTCAATGCTTAGGTGTTCAAAGGCTTTTGTTGTTCCCCAGAGTCTGTAGGCAATAGGTTTGGTACTGTACAGTGTATGCAGACATCACTATATGGCTAAATTCCACTCTTGGGGAAATCTACAAAACAAACCCCTTAATTACCAGTGCACATTTTGTATGTGTGCAGGGCACTGTAAATCAATCCAAAGAACATCTTACTATGCATCCTACTGATTATGAGAGGGTTTTTCAGAATCATGCTGTTCAAAGGTATGGTGTATGCTGTTCAAACCCTTCCCCTTTTGGACTCAATCCTATGATCCATGGCTTGGCATGACTTCCTGAGTGCAGAGTGCTACATGTATCTTGAGCACAGACTAGACATCACCTGGCATGGCTCTGGAGGTGAATTCTGTGCCTGGATTCCCATCCCAGGATGCTTTGTGTCAGTATCAGAGCATCACAAGTCCAGGAAGATGGCAGGGAGCAGGCCATGCACTCCAAAGAACATGCTCCTGGTTGATAGTACTCAGTGAGATCTAAAAGCTGGAAGATGAGAATGGACTTCTGACCATAAACTCTGCCCCTGCACGCCTCTTCTAGGACAACTGAGGCAGGTAGGGGGGACACACTTCTGTATCCCTTACTCTGTTTCTTTTCAAATGAAGAAAGTGTGGCTGGAAATGGATGGACGTCATGTATCTCTCTTGTCATTCTTGGATCCAAAGCAGTAACTCTGGAATCGGCTGTTATCCCACACACTCAGCCTTACCGCCAGTTCCTGAATAATTGTGGTGTTAATGTTCTAAAGCAAGTAGACTAACGCTTGCTCAAAAGTATCATTATGAGTCCCTGCTTGGATAACTATGGACATCAGCCAAGCTGTACATATTAGGCCAGGGGAATATAAACCAGGTTCTGAATTGCCCAAAACACAATTTCTCTGCTGCGTGAGCTAAAGTAGAATCCCTTTTTTCTCTCTGTAGCAGGGAGCTTTTACCTACTGCATGCCAGCCAACAGCAAGCTGCTGTACACAGGCAATACAGTATGTGTAGCATTAGATGCATGTATACGTGTACCTAGCAGGTCATTTCTTGAGTCAATTTTCAATCACAGGAGACGTAATTAACAGAAGCTGTTATACTCTGCATGCTTCTGACTAGTTCCATTGACTTCCCATTAGCATGCAAGTGTTTTCAAGATCAGGGCATTATTAGTTATATATTTTGATTGGTTAATGGGGAGGGGGTGTTTTTTGCTTCAGAGCCAGGCATTTTATTGGAAATTTGTTTTCAAAGCATTTCCCAGTGCTTCCTCAGTGAGTGCCTACTGTATAACCTAGAAAAAGAAATAGAAAATGCATATTACTTTTACACTGGAAATACATATTAAAGATTGACTCAAGGAAAGTGTGAACAACAATTGATGGGATTGTTTGAGGTTTTAGCTTTAAAAAAAAAGTCATCCTAATGAAGTTAGGCATCACTGATGCAAAGCTTTGTTACTATAATTGAAGGTTAAATATTCACACTTTTAAAAATTTGCTGTTTCCATATTAAATCTTGGAATAATTGCATATCCACACTAGGAAAATTAAATTCCAAAGTATTCAGCTTGTATCATATTTAGCAGGGAGACTGACTAGATTTGGAAAAGAGGATATAATTTAGGCTGAGAGTTTAACAGGATCCAAAAAGAGATTAAACTTTAATATCATGGCAAGAATATCCAGAATTAAAACTGTAATATATATATATATATGTCCTGGGAAGAGAGAGAAACCCTCCCTCTTCCGTATCTAAGCCAGCTTTTATCTATGGGGGTTAAAAAGAAACTTTCCCTGAGGCAGGCTATCCCATGACTGCTTCCTGCAGTGTTTCTTGCAGTTTCCTCTTAAGGCCTGGTGTCTGCTATGGCTGTTGCTAGGCAATGGTGATCAAAATAAGTGATGCCAGTGACAATAGATATCAACTCCCTTTTCCACTCTGAAAAAAAGATTGATTCCTACACCCCCACAGGCCACACACACTCAGTCTCTCTCTCTCTCTCTCTCTCTCACTCACTCACTCACTCACTCACTCACTCACTCACTCACTTTTTGATCTCCCAGATAAAACCAACCAACCAAAAGAAGTGGGCTCTTCCCCCTCTCCCACTGAATAAATGCCATCCACTCCCCTGCAAACAGCAAATTTGCTGTAACTCCCAACATTGATCCCCTGCTCCTCCTAAAAACAAACAAAACAAAAAAGCGGGCAGCCCATCTCCACTCCACTTCCACTCCCTCATTGCATCACACATTCCCTAGGCTTCCCCTTCCTATTGCAAGGTCATAGGCTCCCTTTTGTCTCTCTTTCCTCTTTGATCCCAGGCCCTGCCTGTTACCGCTTTGCTTCCGAGGAAGTGCTATGCATAAGCTCAAAAGCTTATCTCTCTCACCAACAGAAGCTGGTCTAGTGAAAGATATTACCCCCCCACCAACACCTTGTCTCTCTGATCTCCTTGCTCCATCAGACTTACCTGCTATTTTTAGCCACACTAGCTAAATTGAAGTTAGTGTGACCATGCCTCCTGGCACTTCAGTCACACCCATGACTGCAGGGTAGAGGTACCCATAAGAGACCAAACAGCCCCAGTGCAAGGCTCTACCCCCCAACTGAGGGCAGCTCCAGGGACCCAAGCAAGGAAATCTGAGTCCAAAGATGTCAGTTCTTTAGTCCCAAAGGGGATGGAAGAGGCAGCCTCTGACATGTGCTGGTCCCAGCTCTGTTCTCTAGACCTCCTCCCACGCCCTCAGCCCCTGGCAGTAAATTATGGTGTGTCTATACTGTAGGGGTTGGATGCTGCCAGGACCTCCCGCCATCACCTTAATGCACTCTGGTGCTGCATTCAAAATGCTAGAATTTGCCAGCCTCTTTCTTCCTTATTTCAATCATCGCCTGCAGCTCTCTCCATCGTGCTGCTGGTGAGACTGGGGGGAAGCACAGGATCTGTCAGGAAAGATTTTGTTTCCTTAGAGACAGAAAGGAGAGAGCATTCATTAGATGGGGTACAGCCTCTGCAGCCTCTCATTACCAGCTAGCAATGGTGACTCCATACTGGACTAGATGGACCATTGGTCGGAGCCTGTATGGCAAATCTTATGTTCCTGTGGGACATCGAACAGTGTTTTGTAAGTGGGACCAAAAGTGAAATGTAGAATCTATTCACATTGTGGTCACAAAGACCGCTGCGCCCTGCTAGATTGACTGGTGTTTTCATTTAAGGCAGACAAACCATAAAGTGGGAATTCTCCACCCCACAAATCACAGGTCTTTTTTTAATGCGCGTGCCAAGATTGTCAGCCAGAAATAATCAGCACTATGCTTGTCATTTCTGCATGTGCTGTCGTTGATATTACACAGGTCCTTTTTCGCAGCAAGAGTGTGACACTTGCCACTGGGCCATGATGTTAACAAATGCCCTGGTGATATCAGGAAGAGCCTGTCACCCCGAAACTAGGATGAACCTCAGCGGATGGATTTAAGTGGAAGATTAAAAAAAGATGCCATTGTAGCTATGGAAATAGTTTTAATATAAATAACAACTGCTTGGTTTTGCCTCTGCTCCCCCCAACTATGGCAACTGTAGCAGCAAGACAGGGCGTTTATCAGTGGCTGACCAATCTTAGGAGGAAGAAAAGGAGGTTTGCGGATGGGATGTTTGGAGCCCTCTCCCTCGCAGACTTGGGGAGGGAGGGGGGGGGAATGATCTACAGAAGGCTGATAGGTGTTTTTGGTGTCTGAAAGGGAGAAAAACAGGCAGCTATCCAAAGACAGCACTGATGTATCCTGGGCGCAGTGTTGCCATTACCAAAGATGCTGGGGAGAAAGACAGGAGAGGGATACACAAAAGCAATTCCTGGAGGCCGTGTGCAGGCAAGAATGTGGGGCTGGAGTGTATGCTGCTATTAGGCCCTCAGACAATGCCATCATCCCAACCAGGACATAGCCATATCTGCAGACCCTGGAGAATACAGGATACTGGGAATAATAGCAGGTATTCCCTGGTGTAGCCCTGCAGCTGTGCTCCCAGAGTCCATTCCCCTCCCCAGCTCCAGCACAGAGCAGTGAGCATGCCACCATCTGAGGGCGCAGCATATTTGAGCCTTCTAGTGCACCTGCCAACTTTGAGCTCTGGCACACAACCCCAGTAGGCAGAAGGACACGAAAGAGCAAAGGGAAGATATTCCCATTCCTGTGTCCCCTCCCCCCCATGCCCAACTGCACTGTGTGTGAATTTCAAACTTGTTGACTTCAAACCTGTGTTTCATGGATTTACCATCGTTACGAGCAAAATTTTTAACTGTTACAAGTTTTATTTGGGGCTATTATGTACTGGCATAACTTGAGCAATAAAAAGCCATTGAAAAGCCACAACGAATCTACAGTTCTTGCATGCTGGACGCAATAAGCACAAATATGTATACGTACTAGGTTTTTAAAGTAGAAAGCACAGATACAAGATAAAATAAGTTCAAATAATGTGCCACTTCTGCCACCCATAAAAGGAATTTGGATGCTCACAACCCACCTCCCTCGCATATCCATCCACCCACTCACCCATCCATGGATAACAGCTGGATGTACAGCTTCATATTGTCATAGCCCACACTCAAAATAAGAACAATATTGTCCTGGCGACTTGCATTTTCTAGTGAATGCCTTTATGGCTGCCCATGCCACTGAGCAAATCTTTGCACCTCAGCCTCCCAGCCATGGTTGAGATATTCTTCCCTACTCCCCACAAATGGTGTGCAAAACACAATGTGCTGCTATTATTCTAGGCAAGTTTTGTTCTGCAGCTTCTAACCTAGCCATGAGACAGAGCTATCTTGCTTTGGGATGGCCACAGTGTCATTCTGGAGTTGCTGAGGGATAGTTAAACAGTTCCTTCCTCTGTCCAATTTGTCTGTGAATGGCTTCATTAGCTAGGGAAGCAGAGGGTAAGCTGGGTCTCCTAGAATAACCAGAGAAATCTTCACACCATTAATGACCATTGTGATCCTGGAGGGAAATTTTCCATTATTCATTAAGGTAAAGAGGCATGAGTTTAAAAAAAATCCCAGCATCATGAACCTTTCCAGACCACCCTAAATTTATGTTTGTAAACCTGCCATGGTGTTCAACCAGACATGGAGTGCCATGGAGAAACACCCCTTTCTGTATATAAATGTCAAAGCTTCATTTGGGGAGGGACAAATGATAGGCATATAGGTTCCATCAATGGCCCCAGTTCAGTTTGGGAACCCTAAGCAGGCAAAAACATCAGTCTCCTGAGCATTACCAAGCTTTATAACCCTGTTTAGTAGCACTTTTTTCATGGCAGCACACACGTGCATGACAATGGCCCCAAGCATAGATCTCCATACACCAAAGTGGTTGGCAACAGACTGGGAGATCGTTGAGGTGACCAGCTTCCAGATATCAATGGTGACTCATTTCTCAATGGGTATGGAACATTGCATGTTGGTATGTAGTGACTGCAGCTTCAGGGCCAGTTCAGCACAGATCTAAAAAATAAACTGGCTTCACCATCCTAAAATTCTGTCATCACTGCTGGTCAGCCCAGGTCTGAAGAAAATCCTCTCCCACCAATTGATGCTGGTTTCCAAACATCAGAAATGGCACTGTACCACGTGAAGTTGTTCCAGGAAAAGCTTGTGTAGTCATCAGATGCCTTATAACTAGAGTGGGGATTGGGGCAAAACTGACCCAAACCTTACTGGTGAGTTAAGTGGGCACAATACTGTTACAAAAGGCCTCTAGCCATAAGAACATCCAGAGCAGTTCCTGGGTTTTGTAGATCTAATAAAACTTCTTGTGCATTGCAAATAGCTTTATCTGGCATTCTTTTACATCAGCTGTTAACAATTACAAGGTTGTTTCTCTGCCCCCAAGTATCAGTCATCACAGTATCACAGGCAGAGCTAAGAAAAAATAATTCCTCTAGGTTATTGTTTCTTGAGAGGATGATCTTCTTTAGGGACAGTGCTGAGTTTTCTTGCTTCCATTTACTTACAAAAAGGAGGCTGCAGTTCTCTTTCAGACCTTATTTCAGAACACAGCACTATTCAAAAATTGACTCTCATAAAAAATTGACCTTGAAGAACTATTTTTCCTCTGGAAGCTTCTCCAAGATAATATCATATACTGAAATCAGTGGGACTGCTCAAGGAGTATAGTACTCCATTGTGTGAGTTGGCAGAACCAGAATCTGTCCTTCTGCAATTACCCCAATACTCTTTACCATGTGGTTGCCCTCCTCTAGGAACTTTTTGACCATGTCTTTCTAGTGGGTTGGCCCTTTAAATTTGGCAAAGAGAAGAAACAGCCATTTTGGAACTGGTTGCTGTTTGCTGTATCTGCTCTTCTTCCAGAGGGTGAGTATTCTTAAAACTTAGGTATATGTTCCTTGTTTTCTAAGGAGAATGGTGTCATCTGTTAGAAATATATTTCTGTAATGCTGCAAAAGAAAGAGATGGGAGATTCAGGTTTGTGTATGTTTTAACTAGCTGTAGTGGCTCATATAATGCCTCTCTGCACCTCATGTTGTGTTACTTGATCCCATATCCCAGGTAACTCTATCTAACCCCAGGAAATTAAAGCAAATGAATACCATGAAATCAAATCAGTGCTAGAGAGGTGGTGATTCTATGAAGGCTTTTTCAGTTTTTATACGATTGCCTTAAAATAAAAATATATTGGGATGAAATGACTATGTGCTGCTTACTCTAGGTTGGTTGTTTCATTTCCTGTGTTTGCTTTGCTGAGTTTGTATGAAGGCTCAATGCCATTACTATAATATCTTTGGCTGGGTGCTTGTTTATTCACTGAAGCTGACTGGTGAAATCCAGAGCCTTCCTTTTTGAATAAATGGATTACTGAAGTATCCTATCCATGAAAAAGCTGACAAAGTGTAAGAATGATTTATATGCCAATTGTTTAGCCATTTGGGTGCTATTCATTGACTATGCAGAAGATAATCTTGGTCTGAACAAGATAAAAAAATTGGCACATTTTTCTCATTCACTTTGAACGATGTTAATATCTTAATAGAAAGTGCTTTGAAATCTACTGATTTATATGTATATATAGGTGTTATATATAGGTATTATTGCTCCACACTTGATTATATTGTTTGTTTTTTGTAATACGTGGTATTCCTGAGTACCCTTGTGGTTGTCTCTGTACCCTTCTGTTTTCCCTGGATTTATCATTGATTTGTTTTGTTGTTCAACTGTAATGATTTGGACAATACGTAATTCTAGAAAATTTTATTCAAGTTCAGAAATATAGAGAAATCCATTTTGCACAGTTTCTTTGGGAGTTTTGCTCAAAACATATATATATTTAAAATCGAAGAGCATCTTGATGCTAGTGGCCAATACTTGTATTTTAGTAAAGTATTTTAGCGTTTGGTACATTCTGCCAGCTGAGAAAGAAATGCATCAAAGTTGCACTCAGTTTGGCCCAGTGTCTCAGGAAATACTTCAACTTTGCATTATTTTAATCAGAGGGGATATGAACACATTTTGTGGATTGAAAACTGGCTAAAGGACTGTAATCAAAAGATTATGATAAGGAGCAGAGTCTAGATCAGCGGTTCTCAACCTGTGGGTCGCGACCCCGGCGGGGGTCGAACGACCAAAACACAGGGGTCGCCTAAAGCCATCGGAAAATACATATTTCCGATGGCTTTAGCCGCTGAGAAGTCGCGCTACCATCTGTAGCAGCGCTATTCAGCTGGAACGCACACCGTTATGGATGCGCGTTCCAAACTGAATGCCTGTGCGCATGCGCAGACGTGATTGCATCATCCGTCCGGGGCTTAAGGGGCGGGGGAAGCGGGGGGAACGCTCCACAGTCCATAGCAGTGCATTACGTGTGTCCGGCACTTGCTGACGTCATCAGTGGGCGGACGCAGCAAGCGCCGGAGGACAGAAGCCTAGGAGGCGGAGAGCCAAGAGGCGGAGAGCCAAGAGAGCCTGCGAGACAGCCTGCTGGTGTAAAAAAGGTTAATAATGTAAAAACAGTACACACACCATACACACAATACTGTGTAAGTGTAAGGTGCTTTGTGTGTAATCATTATATAATGAGAATACATAATGCATATCAGGTATTTACATTCCGAATCATAACTGTAGCAAAATTACAGTTTTGAAGTAGCCACCAAAATTATTTTTTGGTTTGGGGTCACCGCAATATGAGGAACTGTATTGCGGGGTCACGGCATTAGAAAGGTTGAGAACCACTGGTCTAGATGGAGGCATTTTTATAGGGTCTTGTGAAAGACAGGTGGGTCCAATCTTAACTAACTTCTTTAGTAACATTCTAGAAATATTTACGAGTTCCAGAGAGGAAGTCATGTTACTCTGAGAGTTCTGTGGCCCCTTAAACACTAACAAATTTATTTGGGCAGA